>CM057450.1:1310355526-1311555526 GCA_016271365.2 Neoceratodus forsteri
CTTACCTTGGCCATTTTTGCATACCTTGACACCAAATTTTGAACATGGCCTTCTGAAGACCCCGCCTCATGAACAATGTCAGTGGAATTCCACAAATCTGGCCAGAAAGGTGATTTCACTGTTGCTTTGTGAAATCACCTTTTGGGCAGGATTTGAAAAATTTCACTGCCCATGTTCATGACATGGGGTCACAAGAAGACTATGAAGACCCACTCTTCAATCAAATACTGTACATGTCTTGCTGCTGGAACCGGTGACTGCTAAGTGATATAAGGTAAGTTTGGTTCAATGTATTTCAATGGAGTTTTAACTTTAGAGCATAACCTTGCCATTTCTGCATATCTTGACACCAAATTTTCAATATGGCCTTTTTGGGACACCATTTCATAAACAATGTCAGTGGAATTATGCACCTCCGGCCAAAAAGGTGATTTCATGGTTGCTTGGTGAAATCACCTTTTGGATGGGATTTGAACATTTTCACCACCCTTGTTCATGATGTGTGGTCATAAGAAGGGAATTTTCAAATTTGGGGTCAAAATATGTTACAATAGTGAAGTTATGCACATCCATTGAAATTAAGCTATGCTCATTCATAACTTTCATAAATGTCAATAATTTTACCCCAATTTTTCAACATAGCCATTTCTTTACACCAGCTCATGAACATGACAGCTGTTATCTTCGCTAAATTGTGCTTTCGTGCCTCTGGTATGGAATGACATTACGGTGGCATGGAATAATGTTTCAGTGGGGATTTGAAATGTTTCAGTACCAGGTTCATGAGGTTGTGTTATAACAAGCCTATGCTGACAATTTGGCTGCTGTTGTACTACAAATGGAAGCACAGGGCCCTTCCACAGCAACATACATATACACATCTATGGAGGGATGGGAGTGCAGGGCCCAGAGGGACTGGTGCTCCCACAGGCAAACAAGAATATGATTACACTATCTGAAAACCTATGGATAGATAGGGGTAGCATGTCAATACAGCTATTCAATGTCAGTGAGGTAATTTCAGCTATGTAATATTAGCAAGTGGAAAAACAGCAACTGCAGCGTTTCAGTGAGTGCACAAATTCAGCAATCCTCCGAAGTCAATGAGCAACTCAGAGGATGTTATTTTAGAAATAGGGGGCTTTGGGGACACAGCTCCCACATGGCAGGTGCAGGGGGGTGTAGCCCCCTGCAATAACAAGTCTTTAGTCTGGTAAACTGGGGTACTAGGAGAATGAAACATCATATACTCCAGTGTCATAACATGTTACAGTAAAGAAGTTTAATGGGCTGTTCAGGTGCACTTGCAGGGGGTGGTCAGCATTGGTACCATGATGTGACCAAATGGTTGTTGCAGGTTGTGCGGGAGACCTCAACACAGTCAAGGTATGCTTATTTTCATGGTTTGGCATATACTTTTAAGTATAAGATATGAATATTGTCACTGAAAAGTGCCATCACTGAAGCTGCTGTTCGTTGAATTGTGCATTGCTATAAATAAATCGCTGAAATTACACTCGCTATTTTACATTCACTGAAATGACATGGAACCATGGATGGGAGTGCAGGGCCCAGAGGGCCCTGCAGTCCCACAGGCAAATAAGGATACAATTATACTATCTCAAAAAGTAAGGAAATTCTTTGCAAAAGACTCCATTAATGCAACATTTAGGGTTATGGCTAAAATGACAAAAGTAGGGAAATGTGATTTTGAGGTTTCCAACCCTAAAGCCACACTTCCACCACTACAGCAAATCAGGGGTGGACTCTTCCTTGGGGTTGTCAACCCTAAAGTTCACCCCATTCTATACACTCCTGAAACATACACACATGTGTCCATCACATCTCACCTTTCTTGCTATCGCAATAGGGTGAGCTTTAGGGTTGAGAACCCCAATGAATTTTTGGTGTCAGTTTTGGTGGATTCCTTCTTCTTCCCAGTTTTAAAGCTAGGAGAATCACAGCAAATGGAGGTAAAGTGATTTGCTCAAGGTAATGTAATAAGCCTGTGACTGTGGTGAGATATGAAACCTGGATCACCGGCTCACAGTTGTGTGCCCTAACCACTGTGACCCCAATTCTTCTATTGCATATCACCTTTCTCGAAGATAACTCCTTATTCATTAAGTACCACTGTCCATGCTGCTGACCATTCTTGAGCAGCTAGAGCAGCACATGGTTGAGCACACCACTGCTAGCTAAACACATTCTGTTTATATAAAACAAGGCACCTCATCATTTCAATAACTGCACACACCTACTGTAAATTACACAGCTATTAAAAGCTGGGCAGTAGGAGTGAAACAAATGAGTAAATAAAAAGGTTTCTGAGATAAGACGTCATACTACTGTATACTGAAAAAAAAAGTTTCTCTTGACTAGTCATGAATTTAGAACTTTAATCTAAAAGTAATTCCTACAGTTTTCCTTTACAGTCATGGGTGCCTTCTGCTTTTGGACAGATGTGCAGGAATAGGGACTGCCCCCATGACCCAGCTGCAGTGTGTTTTGTTGCTGGAGTTCAGAAACAGATTTTGTTCACTACATTGAGAGGCGGGTCAGGGTGCAAGTTCCAGCATATAGTGATCCCTAAGGGTTGGCCAAGGAGCATGCTCTTTCTACAGTGGTACATTATTGCATCTCAGGCTGAAAGGCATGGTTCATGCCAGAAGAGGAGGGAGACAAGGTGTAAAATCAAGGAGAAATAAATTCTTGCCATCTGTATAATAGCACAATCAGCCTGAACAGTGTATATCCCTGATTAGCAAATTATATTCCTAAAATGATGGCTGGGCAAGGGATATAAGAAGTATGGAAAAACAAAACCTTGCAGGAATAGTTTTTTCTTATTCTTGGTGTATACGGGTATGTATGTATAGTATGTACTGTATTTATGTATTTATGTATGTATATATGTATATGCATATATGTTTTGTTGTTCTGTGAAACAGTATACCACTTAATTGTTGTTGTCCTGGGACCCCTATGAAACTGAGGTGCCAATGTTTTAGAGCTATAATGATGCACAGGATTGTATCAACATAAGTACATAATTCTTTTGGAAAGTTCAAAATGGCAAGATGTGTAAATGAGCACCCTCCTTTTTTTGTCTTCAGTTTTCATACTTAGTTTTGATCCTGGTGTTATGGTACCTGTCTCAGCACCTCAGTACTGTAGTCCAATATCCCTTTCAGATGAACAGTTTTGTGAAGTAGCTAAAATTAAATGAAAAACAAAGATAAAATCTTTAAAAGAAGCTTAAACGTATAAGCGGTAATTAATTTATATAGGAGAATAAAATACTCTTAATTTGACCCTTCCTGCTAATTTGAGAACCTAATATTGTTGCCTTTGTGGATGTCTTTTTCCAGTTTCTTCACACAGTGTTTAAGGCTATACTGTATGTTCAATAAACAAAGACATGTTCTGGATAATTGGGTTTAGTATTTTTTTTATGTAAATCTCTCTGAGTGTGACATATCCAGATAGCTTCCCATGTTGTTCTGATCCACGTTTTAGGCCCACAGCCAAAGTATTTTATCTTTTGCTGCATTATATGATCTTCCAATTAGCTGTGGTTTATAATACCCTCATTTTGGTAGCAGCGGTGTGGGGGGAAGGGAACGTCTGATAGTTCTGCTCGAGAGGCAAAATAAGGGGCTTATTATGGAAAGTGCAGAGGTTGTGCAGTAGCTGAGTTCTGTTGCAAAGTTTGCAGATAAGGGAAAACTGGCCCTTGAGCATCCATTCTATTCTGTATATTAACACTTCTAATCTGCACTGCTGATAAAACTGCAAGCCATTTGCCTTTGGAGGAATTAGTTCTGCCTTACTTGTGTAACCAGGCGATGGTGATTAACCTTTAAACTGTCCAATATTCTCAGCAGACTCCTGCTCTCAGATTAGAAACTATTTAGTTATGACCAACTAAATTAACACCCCCCTGCTCTTTCTCTCCCTCTCTCTCTTTCTGCGTCTCGTCTCTGTCTCTGCCTCTGTCTCTCTCTCTCTCTGTCTTTCTTAGCTAAGAATAGGGAAGGTGTGCTTTTAAAGAAGAATTATTGGTAGTTATCCATGAATTGGGTTCTGCAATTTATTTGGGATTTTATTTTGCATTAAAATCTGGCACCAAGGTTAGTAACTGTGTAATGTGAAAATAAACAAGAAAAGGAAACGTCATCAAGAGTTTATAATAATCTGTGCATTATTTTAAAATTGATTTGAAATCCATATATGTCATATGGAAGCTATATTGATAGAAAAAAAATGAATGTAATTGCATGCTTGGGCATGTTTATGAAATGGCATCACACTTGAACAACCTTGTATGGCATATCTTTTTAAACTAGCAAAATAGTCTGTATTTATTGTATAAGGAACACATTGAAAGTTCTTTGTCTAAGGAACTTTGGTGGTAATAATGTACAATAAAATGTTTAATTTAGGCACAAGGATACTTAGTTTTATACAAAAGTCAGCTGCTACCAAGATAAGCAAATATCTGAGCTCTGAAAAGGCACTGGGGGAATAGTATAAAATAATATATTGCTGATTTAAACTGGATCATAATTCAGGATTTACAGGAAAAAAACTCCAAGAAAACTTGTTGGCAGTGGTGCTTCCTTTAGAAGCTTTATTAGCCTCCACCTTAAAAAAAAAAAATATTCTTCTAAATTTGCAGAATGGTAATCTGCAGTGGTCTTCTTCATATACCAATGTAAATCATTCACGATTCCTTCTTTGCCACTATTCCAAAGATCATAATAATTTCCTTGTGCCCAAAGCACAAAAAAATCAATTATTTCCCCACAAAGACTTGAAAGTACTTAGCGAGTGCTGCAAGAAAAGCTGAGGGTTATATCAAATTGAAATTGCACTCATTACACACAACACAATTAGTTGCCACTAGTCTGGCCGATGCTTTAATTCTGAATGGCATATCTATATTATTACAGAAACAAGCATGCACATGGTATTGTTCCGGATTTGCAGAAATCAATAGGATATGCTGCTGTGTGTTTGGTGGCCACTGTCACTCAGTCTGCTGTGGATTTGAGATAATGTCTGCATTTGAATTAATGAAGGGAGCACAAGACATAATAAGTGACACACAAATAAAAGAAAAGGCTCCATGATATTTGCAATTATTCTGTTTGTAATTTTTGTTATATATACTTGCATTTCTATTTTTTTTCATTTTTCAATCAAAGAATCAATTGAATTTTAATGAGGGATTATGATGTTTTCAGTGGTTTAGAGTCTTAGCCAATGGTAATATTTTTAGTATGTTTTTATGGATCAAGGTTGATATGATATACAGGCCTAATTACTCTAACAAAATATGTATCCCATGTTTTGTGTAAACGAACACAGACAGGTTTTGTTTTGCTAGACCATCAGAAGCAGAAAACTGTTTTTAAGGTTCTCTATGTCATGTAGCAATCAAAACTTCGGCATGTTCCTTCAATTACCATTGCAAACAAATATTTATAAAATATATTTGCTACTGCCTTTTTAACAGTTTTTAGATTTTTTTTTATTTATTTTGTTTATGCATTTGTTTATTTATTTAACATTTGGTAACCAGGAAAGGCACACTCAGCCAAGTCTCATTTCTTTTTGAAAGAAAGAAAAAAGCAGTAGTGAAACATATTAATTCATTATGCTTGTAGTGTCAGCAAAAATAAATAACATTTGTTTTACTTGAAAAAGAAAAAGTCAAAAGCAAGCCATGTTTAAAGGGGCCCATCTTAAATGTAATGTTAGGTGAAAATGATTATCTGGCTGTGTACTTTTTACGCTTGCTTTTAGAATAGCAAATTGTTTGCGGTATTGTTACTGTTACCTGCTGATTTAGGTCAGCTTTATGAAGTGCTGTAGGCAGTAACACAAAAAAGAGTGTGTGGTCTTGTTGAATAAATGCATGTATACTGCACCCTTGTGTCTTGCAACATATGAGTGCAGTGTTTATCATGGGGTGTAATTACTTACAGTGGAGGAACTGCTGTCAGGGAGTGACCACCACTCAGTATGGCTCACATTGGATATGGGCAAGGAAGGAGTGGAATCTGGCACAAGAGTGCTGGACTTCAGGAGGGCTGACTTTGGGAGGATGGGGGAAGTGGTAAAAGGGTACCTGGCCAGAATTCAATCTAGTATGGATACTAACCAGAGATGGGAGCTCATAAAGTTGGGGATAGTGGAGGCAACAAAACCTGCTGCAAAGCCCAGAGCAAGAAAGCTAGGCTAAGAAACCGAGCTGGTTGAGCAAGGAGGTCATGGAAAAGGTAAGGAGGAAAGAGCTGCCTTTAGGAAATACAAAGAAAACAGGGAGGGGGAGGACAGAGAGAGGAGTACTTGACAGAATCGAAGGAGGTGACAAGGGCAGTAAGGGAGCCAAAGCATCTACTGAACTCAGGCTGGCACAAGGCATTAAGAAGGGAGAGACTGCTTTAAGTACATCAGGGAGAAAAGGAGCTGTAAGGACCACATAGTAAGGATTAGGAAGGAGGGGTTGGGTGGAAGCAGAGTGCGATAAGGCGGAAGCACTAAATGAGTACTTCTGCTCAGTATTTACTAAAGAGAAGGGGGGTGACACCCAAGATGGGTGAAATGGCAGACGCAGGGGGAAGTGGTGACAGATGGAAATCATGGAGGGCAGAGTTCGAGAGGGTTTGAAGGCACTGAGGGTGGACAAGGCACCAGGCCCAGATGGCATCCACCCAGGGTACTGAAGGAGCTGGCAGAGGTCCTTGCAGGACCGTTGGCGAACCTATTTAATGCCTCACTACATTCGGGGTGTGTACCTCAGGACTGGAGGATGGCTCATGTGGTGCCCCTCCACAAGAGTGGCCCCAAGGATGAACCGGGAAACTACAGACCAGTGAGCCTCACATCCATCGTGGGTAAGCTAATGGAGACTATCCTGAAGGAGAGGCTGGTGGCCTCTTAGAGGCCAAGGGACTACAGAACAGCAGACAGCATGGCTTCATCAGTGGCCGATCCTGCCAAACCAACCTGGTCAGGTTCTATGACTGGGTAACTAGGCAACTGGACAGGGGACATGCAGTGGATGTCCTGTATCTGGACTTCAGTAAGGCATTCGACTCAGTGCCACATGGAAGGCTGGGAAGGAAGTTAGTAGGCACAGGGGCAGGTGCAATGCTGGTGAGATGGGCAGGAGACTGGCTGCAGGGAAGGCAACAGAGGGTGGTGGTGGGTGGGGAGCTCTCACACCCAAGGGCAGTGATGAGCGATGTCCCACAGGGCTCGGTGTTGGGACCAGTGTTGTTTGGGATATTCATTGCAGACATATCATGGGACATCAAGAGCAAGATCAGTCTGTTTGCTGATGATACCAAGGTTGGCGCGGTGGTGGATGACCTAGGGGATGGCAGGGGTTGCGATGATCTGGCAAAGCTTGAAACCTGGTCAGACACCTGGCAACTGGCTTTAATGCCAAAAGTGCAAGGTGATGCATTTGGGATGAAGAACCCAAGGAGGACTTACCAACTAGGGGAGTGCAGCTAGCCCAGACAGAGGAGGAGAAGGATCTGGGTGTACTCATCACAGGGTCAATGAACAACTCGGCACAGTATAGGAAGGCAGCTGCAAGGCCAACAAAATGCTGGGTTGTATTGCAAGGGTATATCCTCAAGGAGGAGGAGGTGATTCTGCCACTGTATAGGTCATTAGGTTAGACCACACCTGGAGTACTGCGTGCAGTTCTGGTGTCCGTATCTGAAGAGGACATTAAGTTACTGGAGGGAGTGCAGCGAGGGCACAAAGATGATCAAGGGTCTGGGGGACTTATCATATGAGAGGAGGTTGAAGGAGTTGAACATGTACTCACTGGAGGAGAGAGAGACAGGGGGACATGATTGAAACCTTTAAATACATGAAAGGAATAAACAAGACAGGTACAGAGGGGCTGTTCAAAGTAGGGAGGGAGGGCCACCAGGGCCATGATATGAGACTGGAGTGAGGAAGGTTCAGGAGGGAGATGAGGAGACACTTTTTAGAGAGGGTGGTGGCTGGGTGGAATGCGTTACCTGCAGAAGTGGTATGCAGTAGAACAGTGGACTGCTTCAAACGAGGATGGGACAAGACAAGGGGGAAGGTTAATGAAGGGGAAGGGTGGAAGGGAGGGGCAGCAGCAGAATAAGTGGTGCTAGCTGCACATTCGAGCAGACTTGATAGACCTCTAGGCCTTTATCTGCTGGCAAATTTCGTATGTTCGTAATTGTATTACTTATACTGTGTTATTTAAGTATGATTTTGAAAAACATAAGTTTAAAACCTGGGTTGTACTTAGGCATTCGGTTTGGTGGGGTTCAAGGGAGGGGTAAACACATGTGGGCAGAGTTAGGGTTCAAAAAACTCCAATGTTACATTTTCTACTTTTGAGGCTTTAATAATAAATGTAGATTTTTTTGCAATAAATATTCTTTCTTTCTTTTTTGAGACAGAAAGCTATAGAGGCTTACTTTGCATATGGCCATGTGGGCCTTATGCAGGGCAGCTGAAGCTACACCCTCCCACGCATTGTGGATCGTAATATCTGAGGCACTCCAAAATCATAACAGATTGGGTGATATGTCCCTCTGGTGGGCTGTTGATGCACATGTGACTTCAAAGGTGAAATATGACTCATCTTGAGTGCTGCCTAATCCCAGAATCCTCAGTTTCTACATGTACATTTGAACTAGGCCGCACTAGCAATAATACCTGACAGGGTGGGCAGTATTGGGGTATACCGGATGGCCTCAGAAGTGTAATGAGGCCTGACACTGCAGACAGAGGGTCCTACAGCCCCTGGAAGGTCTGGTATAGCTCAATACTGACCACCCTGGGGGTATTATTGCGGTTAGAAATTTTTGTTTTGAAGCAAATGTTTCTGAGTTAAAAAATGTGAAAAATAGACAAAAATTTAAAAAATAAAAAAAAAACTTTCAATAAGATTTATCTGCAAAGTAGTCCCTCTGCTGCTGGAACTGGGCAATAGAGGGTGCTGTTACATATGTTACTCTTTGAATTTTGTAACTGGTGTGCTCTCCTCCCTCCCCCAAATTAATTCTTGTGTTCCGAGCCCTGAGTGGAAGTCCAGTTTGAACACTGGACTGTTATCTTTTATTGCCACTTTGTGGAACAGTTGCTGTAGTTAGAAGCTCATCTTAATGAGAATGGCATTGTTGGGCTAGCATCTGATTTGTTGCAGTGCAGCACAGCAGCCATGATTGGACGTAATGTCTGGAGTTGGGGAACAACTCTGGAAACATCAGTAAAACAAGGTAGTTTTTTTAAAACAGATGATGCGACTACATGGCAGAAAGGGTTGTTGTTAGAAGTGTGAATGGGGTAGTTCCAGGCAAGAATGGGCACGAACAGTACAACGATTGTGATCGGCAAATGATTGAGAAATGGATAGTGACCAGACTTACATACAAAACTGAACAGAATTCAGGTTTTTAAATGTTTGCAAGCCTCTTCTTTTTTTAGTTTTTAGTGTCTAGAGGTGACTGGAAGTTCTCTTGTTAAGTCTTGTTATGAGAGTAAACAAATATGGTGGCTAGGTAGAAATTTCAGGAGGCAGATTAATACGTGGTGTGATAGGGCAGGCTGGCACAGGGACTTGTTATTTCTTGGCCTCTGTTGGCACATAAATGTACTTCTTGCCCGGGGTCTCCCCTTTCAGAGGACGGAAAATCTTTTTACCCATTTTCTAAAGTACAGTCGCAGAGCTCCTGCCTTTTTCAGTACTCTCCACCTTTAATTACCATTCTGTTTAGGTAAGAACCTCTTATTGTACTTAGTTTTTAACCTTATCTGTACTGTTAACCAATGCAGGCTTTTATTAATTGTAAATAGCTTTCTGCACTATCCTTAATGCACAGTGATATTTCCAAATGTTCCCCAAAATCTATGGGGCTTAGTAATCCATGGTGCATCATTAGGCAGGATACACTTCAGGAAATGTATTGCTGTGTATGATTCACCAAACTTTACATGCTCTGTGTACTTTTGAATTGCCCACTCTGCCCCAAGACCTATCCCTTCCAGAAATCCAGAAACAGTTTCAGGCACACACCAGCCTTGTAAGAGGGACACAGACATCACACTTGATGTAAAAGTTCAAAAATCCATTTTATTGGTAACAGACAAACTCTCTGGTGCACATCCAAGTGCATACTTCTTTGGTATACCACCTATCCCTTCCACCTATGCCACTCACCCAGCAAGCTTGGTGTCTGATTGACATACATGTGACACTTGCTAGTCAAGCCAGAGAAGCACTCTTTTGATCTGGGGGTGCTCCCAGCCAAAGAATGTAGCTACCCAATTAGCATTTAGCAACAGCCTCTGCTAGCAACTTTGAGTCTGAAACATCTCTCTTCCCTCCTGCAATTGCACTAGTAAGGGTGCGGGAAAGAGGACAGTCACATTCTCAAGCAAAGGGACTCAGAGAAGGTGCTGGGCTCTGTTTTGGCTAATCCCAGCTGGTGTTCTGATTGTGGGTGCCATCTTACCCTTATCCGTGCTGATGTGCATGTTCTGGAGCTGCTGCTGAATTTTGATGGGTTTTGTCTCACTCTACACAGGGTGGACAGCTTGTATAGACAACTCCATCCCCAGATGAGCATTGTCTCACACCACCAGAAGTGATGCACTGCCTCACTATTGATGGACATTTAGGGCACAGCATACCTCAAATGGCATAGAAGTGACCTGACTCGCATCATCTCTGATTGAACATCTTGGTCAAGGCATACACTGAATGACGTGGAAGTGACCCAACTCACGTCACTTCTGGTCACCTTTTTGGATGCAGCTCTACATCCCAGTGGACTGATTTTAACTGCCCATGTGCTCCCCAGATGTAGCTTGGCCAGCACCACTCCCAGGGCCACAAAATGACCAGGAAGGCCTCTTGTCACAAAGAAAACCCAGGACATAGATATTCCTTTGGGCAGTCATTTTGTATCAAAGTTAAATGGAAAGCTCAGACTTCAAAATGTGCTTCAGGTTGTAAAGACTTGGTTAACCATCACAGTCTAATATTACTGTTTTTCAGAGTTATAATGGACCCTCACACACTGTACTAATCCCAAGCTATGATACCTCCCACAGCTTCATGGTTAAGGGGAACAAGTGCACCATCTGCAACATTCCACTCCTGCCTTCTCAACCTGGTCCTTCATGCACCATTTGTGCCTCCAAAGACACATCAGACTACTTTGAACTGGCTTCCAATAATGAGGAGAATGGCAGATCATCATAGGAGAGTAGGAACAAACCACCAGCCAAGGTGCCCCCAAGTCAAACCCATCACCTAGGCAGTATCCACCAAAAAAAATACCCAATACTAACTCTCTGCTTATCCCAAACTAGCAGGCCACCACAGACCTCATTCAGGCACAACAAGAATTTATGACCAGAGTGATGGAGAAGCTAGCAGAAACAGCCAGACTTTAGGGCTGTAACAACCTGCCAAACCCTCCTCCACAGCTGCAGTCTAAGCTTTAACTGACTTGCTCTTCCCCCAACCCAATGACAACAAACCCGTTTCAGGACACAAGTCAGCAGATGGCTCAGGTGATAAATTAAGCATGGAAGAGGATCCACAAACCCTCACAGCAAAAATGGGCATCCCAGATCAAGTACCAAGTTTAGTAAAAATCATCAAAACTACTGTGGGGTTTGAGGCACCCCCTCCACCCATGAAACAAAGCTTGTCCCTTCCCTCCAACCTAAAGCCAATACCAATGATGCATTCCCAGTATGTTAATCAATTAATGAAGAAATGGCAAAGGAGTGGGAAGCGGGAAAACCATCCTGGATTCTGGAGAGGAGATCCTTGGACAAATTGTACCCACTACAAGAAGATAAATTGAAACTATTGTGCAATGGACCAGCAGTAGATCCACAAATTAATGTAACCCTGGCACCCTCTATCCAAGAGCTACACTACCCCTGCCTTGTAGGCCTAACCAAGATGAGGGGCCTGGGTTCCTAATTTACTTTAAAAACTGGTTCTTTCCCAAGATAACATATTTGCACAATGCATCCATCCAGAGTATACTTTTACGTGGGTCTAGAAATTACCTGGTTTAACCCCATGGGATGTTGTACCCACCCACAATACTGTATAGTCACCCCAAACATGACCTAATAACCAAAACTCCACATTTCACATTTCTGGAATTAAAGGCTCACTCTAATAATATGCCCAAGACACAAGATTTATAAAATCAAGCAAACAACAATTTATTCACAATGTATGAGGGTTAGGAAGGGAGAATTGGGAGCAGAGGTCAAATATTTATAATAATAATATTTTTATTTGTATTGAGCCTTTCAAATACCAAGCTGCATTCCAGTAAAATATGATACAAACAAGATACAAAAACATTAATACAAAGGACTATTAAAAATGAATACAACAATCAGTACCACCATAGGCTTTTTCCCATAAAAAGGATTTGAGAGCCTGTTTAAAACTCCCCACAGTCGTACACTCCCTTGTCTGATGGGGTAGAGAATTCCAAAGGGAAGGGGACACAAACATAAAAGCCAGTGCCCCAGCTGATTTTAATATAACCCTAGGAATCTCTAGCAACCCCTCGTCAGCTGACCGGAGCGACCTCACAGGGTGGTAAGAAATCAGGAGTTCTTTCAGGTAGTCAGGGCCCAGATCATGCAGGGCTTTAAAAGTCAGTAATCTGACTTTGAAGGTGATCCGCCACTGAACTGGCAGCCAGTGCAGTTCCCGCTGCACCGGAATAATATGAGAAGATCTAGGAGTACCTGTAAGTATTCGGGCTGCGGAATTCTGCACTAGCTGCAGGCGGCGGATATCAACCCCCGGAAGCCCAAGGTAAAGTGAGTTACAGTAGTCCAGGCGTGTGGTCACAAAGACATGGATCAGAGTTGGCAGATCGCTGGACGGAACGAGGTGCTTGATTCTGGCAATGTTTCTTAGATGATAAAAGGAAGATTTTACCACTGCTGACACCTGGGATTGAAGAGTCAGCCCCACATCCAAGATCACCCCCAGATCTCGCACCCATTCAGAGACCCATAGCTTGACATCCCCACAAAACACCCCAGATGGGGAGCCAGCCACAGGTCCCCCTATCCGACGATCCGGATCCAATACCAACATCTCCATCTTCCCAGAGTTCAACTTCAACCAACTGGACCTCATCCAAGCCTGGATTTCATTTAGGCAGTTATTAAATACCGCAATAGCTCCTTCCTGGTCGGGTGCAAAAGACAGGTACAGTTGGGTATCATCTGCATAACAGTGAAATCCCAACCCATACCATCTCACAATGTCTCTAAGGGGAAGCATGTACACTGCAAACAACATGGGGGTCAATATAGAGCCCTGAGAAACCCCACAAAATAGAAATATGGGATCAGAGGAAAAAAAACCTGACACCACCCTCTGAGTCCTTCCGGTGAGGTATGATGTGAACCATCTGAGCACAATCCCAGAGAGTCCACAAATACATCTCAGGTGCTCCAATAGTACCTCATGGTCGACAGTGTCAAATGCAGATGACTGATTCAATAAAACCAAAATGGATTGTTTTCTCTGGTCTCTCACCATCAGAAGATCATTGAGCACCTGACCCAGCGCAGTCTCGGTACTATGCCTCTTACGGAAACCTGATTGGAGAGGTTCATAGATGCTATGGATGGTCAAATGGTTCTCCAGCTGGGCTGCTACCACATTCTCAGTCACCTTCCCTGCAAAGGGAAGGTTCGAGATAGGTCTGTAGTTAGCAAGACAGTCTGGGTCCAAAGATGATTTCTTCAACAAGGGTGTCACAACTGCCTCTTTCAAGGAACGGGGATATTCACCTGAGTCAAGGGAAGACCAGACTATCTGTGCTAGAGCCAGAAGAATGGGGTCTCCACACCCTAAAATTGGGGGAGTGGGACCTGGATCTAAACCACAGGAGGTGGGATGCAGCCCCTGGATAATCCGCATAACATCCACGATTTCCGGGCAGTCGAAGGTACTCCAGGAAAATGAGGGGGTAGTGACCTGATCCTGGCCACTTGCAACTAGCATAGAACGTGACAAGCAGATGTCTGCCCTAATGTCGGCCACCTTATCAGCAAAGAACCGAGCAATCTCATCACACTGTGATTGTGAAAATGCTCTACGGAACTGTAGACAGGTTGGGTTGCACAATCTGTCCACAGTTCTGAACAGCTGAGCATTTACATGGATTAGCATCTAGACTGGCATTTAAATTGCCATCAAGATAATTATTTTGCATTTTAAACCCAGACATTAATCCAGTGGCCACCCACCAACCTTTTGCTATATTAGGATGTTATTCTATATCTAGCTAGCTGCACTAGCTGGCAAAACACATATGCCCAATGCCTACACTGGTACTAGTCCTAGACTATTATAGAACCCTGCAATTCAACAGTTTAACCTGGGTACCTAGTATTAAGTTCTTAAATTGCAGGCCTTATGCAGTTGCAGCTGAGTTGGCTAGTGCTGGGGCCCTTTAGAAGAAAAATCAGATTAACTTTATATTTATTCCTGGACACATCCTGACTGTAGCTTTGCAGACAATCATAACACTCCCTTGTTTGGTTTGCTTGGTACTTTAGATACTAAACTTAGCAAACACAATTTTAACTATTTACAGTTCCCTTTTTTTAAATCATTAAGCTTTTTTTAAGGAGGTCCTCAGGCACTCCAGCCATGTGAGCCTGTAGCTTAATGGTTAGAGCGCTGGAACAGCATACCAGAGATCTGAGGTTCAATTCCCAGTGGGTCACACTTTTCCTTTCTCATTTCCATCCTTGATTTAAAAAAAAATATATACCTTGTAGTGGTTCAACTGCACTGCGAGAAGTTTGTATTTCTGACATATTCCAGGTTACAGGATTACACAACACATTTGAGAAAATGAATGTGTGGATTTAAGGAAGTCCTCAGGCACTCTAGCCATGTGAGCCTGTAGCTTAATGGTTAGAGCACTGGAATGGCATACCAGAGGTCTGAGGTTCAATTCCCAGTGGTCCACGCTTTTTCTTTCTTATTTCCATCCTTGATTTAAAAAAATATATACCTTGCAGTGGTTAAACTGCACTGAGAGAAGTTTGTATTTCTGACCTTTCCTTTTTTTGGGTTTCAGAGGTGGCTCTGCCAACTCACAGTTTTGAAGTCATCATTGGCAAAGTCAAAATCCTGCTGTACAAGGTAGATTCAAGTGGACACAGTGTGTAGGCTCTACTCTCAATGCTGAGGTGCTTGGCAAAGGCTTGCAGTCAGGAACCCCTTACTGACTGATTCACAGAAGAAAGAGTCCTGAAAAGACTCCTAAAACTGAAGGGGGATAAAGTAATGGGGCCTGATAGGATTCAACCCAGAATTCTAAAAGAACTAAGGGAAGAACTAGTGACACTGCTGGCTACCCTTTTTAACAAATCATGGGAGGATGGTGTGGTACCTGAGGACTGGAGGAAGGTGAATATGATTCCCCTTCACAAAAGTGGGAGCAAGACAGGGGCAGGAAGCTACAGACCTGTCAGTTTGACCTCAGTGGTAGGGAAAATGATGGAATCACTTCTGAAGGAAAGAGCTGTTGAGTACCTAGAGGCCAGTGGGGCACAAGACCCAAGGCAGCATGGATTCACAGCAGGAAGGTCATGTTAGATGAATCTAATTGATTTCTTTGACTGGGTGACCAAAGTAGTAGATCAGGGAGGGGCTGTGAATATGGCCTACCTAGACTTTAGCAAAGCATTTTATACAGTTTCACACAAAAGATTAATAAACAAGTTAGCCAGCCTGGGAGTGGATTCCAGGGTTGTAGTTGGGGTAAAACATTGGCTAGACAACATGATACAGAGGGTAATAGTAAATGGAGTCCACTCTGAAGAAAGGGGGGTTACTAGTGGGGTACCATAGGGTTCAGTACTGGGACTGATTCTCTTTAATGTCTTTATAGGTAACATTGCAGAGGGACTGGAGGGGAAAGTATGTCTCTTTGCAGATAACACAAAGATCTGCAACAGAGTTGATACACAGGAGGTCATGGAAAGGATGAAAAGGTATTTGGCAAGGTTGGAAGGATGGTCAGAAGTATGGCAACTTAGATTCAATGCAAAGAAGTACAGAATAATGCACCTGGGAAACAAAAACCCAGGGGAAGGGTATACAATGTGGGGGAGGTACTAACAACTGTGATGCCTGGCCAGCTGGTTATGATTGTTATATGATATTTGTAATATAGAATGCTGTATGTGATTGTCTCACATGAGACATCCTGTGCTCCTGGGTGACCCCCCCCCCCAGGTTTTAGTGAAATGAACAGGATATATGTAACTGACCAGGTGATTTCTGTAATGTATTAACTTCCGTGAGAAGTTGCATTTTATAGCCTTTTTGTGACCTCCTGCCTCTGAAGCTAGTAAACTAAAATATACATTTTATGACTTTGGATAAGCTGATTCCTGTAAAGCTGTATTACACATAGGTGAGAGATTGCAGGGTTGTAAATCTAGAAAGGAACCACACAAGATCAAAAAGAAAGTGTTTAAGGAGTCATATTTAGGAAATGTCTTTTTCCTGCTGATGTCACATTATTTAATATATCTCCTGGCAGGAGATCATTGTTTGTATATTTTTTACATTCTGAAATGAGGAGCTAGATGACATCATAGAAGGGGTGTGGAAACACAAAGTTTTAAACTGTATACTGTGTTTGAACCTGTTGACATATCTTGTTGGGCTCTTAAGAAACAAGATCTACCTATAAGCACTATAGAGGTAATACATTAGATAGAACAAGTCTAACTGTATGTTGGCAGAAGTTTGTAGTTTTTCTTTGATTTTCTTTTAAGTGATTGTATGCTTTGTGATTTAGTGTTCTGTGTTTACATTTTTCATATTTCTATCCATTTTTAGTAAATATACTATTTGAAAGACTGTCTTGGGTTGTCTGCCAGTTCTTCTTGCATGTAATGTATAGATGGTTAATTCTGACAATTGTTCAAGAGCTTGATGTTACTAAACTGGGAAAAGGTAAGAATATACCTAAGGTCTTTTGTAAAATTTTATGGGTTTATTTTGGATACCTGGTTAAGTGCCCTTTGGTGAAAGATATATTGCATCCCCCAAAGAGAATATTATCTGAGCCTGTACATTTGGGTATGCTAGCATAAGGTTCACAGTTTGAATTCCCCCAGAACATGAGACTAAAGGTGATTTGGACCCACAAGCAGACAGGAGGGCTACTCTGTCTGTTACCTGTTCACATTACTGTGCTAGGAGGTTGGCACTGTGGGAGCAGAGGGACTGACCTGCTGAGCGTGTTTGTAACTGATTTGGTTGGCAGCTGTGCAGATAAATTCGGTAACACAAGCATTAACTGTTCAGTGTGTCAGCTTAATACTGTACAGCTCACTTGCAAAATAAGGTAATGATTTATTTTTAAAAAGGAAACAGAACTATATCATTTTGCTTACAGTCAAGTTCCTACCTGTTTTATTTTTTTTCAAAGTGCAAGTTAGAGTAGCCATAGTTAGAGAAGAAGATGGCTTCTAACTACAGTGGGCACACTGCAGACTACTTGAAGCAGTTGTACAAGGACAGAGGTGTCCTGTACAAGGTGACAGCCACCAAGCAGAACCTGATGGATGCCCTGATGGCAGCAGATGCCCAGAGCAACAAGTCACAGACTGTGACTGTAAGGAACCAAACTTTGGGCATGGAGGGGCTAGAGGCCAGTGCAGTGCCCAGATCCAGTGAGGAGGGCAGCAGGGCCAGTTCAAGCGAAGAGCCACAGCAGCAGGAGAAGGTCACCAGCATTCTAGAGCCAGAAGCAGTCAGGCTGCAGATTGAGTTGCACGGAATGGAGCTGGAGTTCCAAGAGAAGAGAAGCGAGAACAGCGAGCCACAGAGGAAAAGAGGGAGTGAGAACAGCAAGCTGCAGAGGAGAAGAGGAAGCAAGAACAGGGAGAGGCAGACAGTGAAGAGCATGAGCGCCAAAGGTGACATGAACTGACAAAGCATACAGAGCTAAATTCCATATGCTTAGGAGAAGCCCTGATATGAGCTATGAGGAGCTAGCCACAAAGCAACATCAGTTTTTAAAACGGTGGGAAGGAATTTAAGCAAACTCTGTAGATAAAATTACAAATGCTATTTTGTTAGAACAGTTTTTTGGGCATGTTCAGCAGAGCTGAAAACCTGGCTGGAGGACTGAGATCCCAAAACAGTGCAAGAGGCTGCTGAACTCTTGGACCGCTATGCCAAGAGCAGACCTGCTCTGAGAGCGAATGGGGTGGGTGTGGCAGCACAGAAAGGGAAAAGCACACCTTCAGGGCAGCTAAAATCCTCACTGCCTCCACCAAAACCAGTTAGCCCCAGTTTTCAGAGAAAAGATTTCTCTGAGAAAAGAAATGAATGTTGGGTCTCTAAAGAAACTGGGCATATTGCCAGACAGTGTCCCAAAAGGGCTAGCAATATGCAGAATGGGGCTAGGAAAGAAGTGGGTTGTTTGTGTGTCCCTGGAAGCATGCCTGTGAACATGAGGGAACACATGCACCCAGTCATGGTGAATGGGGTACAGACACAGGGATTAAGGGATGCAGGGGCATCCCTGATGCTGGTAAAAGGGGATCTGGTAGAGCCTGGTCAGCTTATACCCAATGAATGTGTAACTGTGCAAGGGTTCACTGGTGAGGAGACCACATTGCAACTCACTAGTGTTCTCCTAGACTGGGGTGAAACAGGGAGAACTGTGCAACAGGTGGCTGTAGCCAAAACTTTAGCAGTTGATGTCATCCTTGGCAACAATCTCAAACAGGGGATGTTGTGTGCAGTTACCCATAGCCAAGCAACAAGGGAAAATTGTAGCTCCCTGGACCCCACAGAAGCCATTGTGGAAACCACTGGGAGGCTGGTTCCCCAGCCTGTGTCTCCTGATATGGAGACTAATGAAAAGGGGGTAGAAATGTCCCCAATAGCAGTTAACCACACAGCTATGGACAGTTACTCCAAAGAAGGAGGAGTGACCCATTGTCAGAGGGTTAGGGATGACAGTGATCCTGAGTGCCCTGAAGCTACTGCTAGGGACCCTAGTTTAGAGACTGAAGGGGACCTATCCCATACCTTGGAAATGTGTAAGGAGTTTGCAGCTGCTCAGAAAAGTGACCCTAGTCTAGAGAAGCTGAGGTCTTGGGCAGACGCTGACAGAGCACAAGGAGGTGACGGTAAACATAAAGGCCCAGATATTCAAACTGCACCCAAAAAGTGCGCAACAGCAGAAGCAAGTGCAAGTCCATTGCGCCCATGCACAAGAGGTGTGATATTCAAAAACTGCATTGGCCAAGATGCGCCTACAGCCGACGACTGAATATCGCACCACCTGCGCCATAGCGCAACTAGGGAGGGGAAGCTGAGCATATCTGATGCGCCAAGCGCAACAAGGGATGTTCAGCTGAGCAGTCCAGATGCGCCATAGCGCAACCAGGGATGCCCCCCAGCAGCAGGGTAGCAATGCATCTGCACAACCAGGGACGCAGGGGCCCACCACCCATGCCATAGATGGGCAGAGGAACACACAGCAGAACAGACATCTTCCCCCCACACCCCATGCACTGCACAACTGGGGGAGGGCTGAAATAACCACTGGCCCATGGAGACCAGCAACCAACCCACAGTTGGGCCATGGTGCCCCATCACACCCCCTGGCAAACTGTGACTGGCACACAAGGAGGGCCGACCACCCCTTACCACAGCATCCCACCAATGCAGAGCACACCCTGCACCATGACCCCCAGACACCCTGCCCAGGAGCAGCGTCCACCAGTGTAGGATACCCCATGCATGCCACCACCCCCACTGTGACAATGCAACCCTGTGCACCACAGAACCATGCAAGGCAGCCCCACCATGAGCACCCATCAGCGGGTGGCAGCACACAGCAATGCAATGACTGCATACACAGTGCCACCACGCACAGCCCTCCCGAGGTACAGCTGAGAGACCGACCATGTGTCAGCACACGAGGTACCCCGCACATGACAAGGCATGCCACCAGTGGTACAGCACCCTGCATGCCCTCTCAAGGACACACTCTGACCCAGCACTGGCCACAACAGCCAGCGCAGACACCCACAGTGGTGCATGGCAGCATGCACCACACCGGATGCAACACAGTGCATGGACAAACACCCACCCATACCCAAGGGCACACCAACACAGGGATGCAGTAGCTGGGCAACCAAGCCCCCAGCATGTGGCCATGGAAACTGTGTACACACAGCCAGCACTCCTCCATGGCATAGGAGTGCCAGCCACCCTGTGCAGGCACTGTGGAGCTGTATGCCACCAGCATCTGCCCGGAGCACAAGTGACTGACAGTGGTGCACATCCCCTGCAACACACACACACACAAGCCACAGCATGGAGGTGGGACAACAACAGCGGAGGCAACAGTGTCACCCAAGGCAGACATGCACCACACCAGTGACAGGAGGCAACCCAGCACTGTGATGGGTACAGTGGCTGTCCTGCATGGACAGCCACCACTGACATGCCAGCGGACTGTGCAGGTCACAGACATGCAAGGGTGTCAGCTGCACAGGCCATGGACGGGCTGACAGGTGTGCCATGGACTCAGAGCATGCACCATGGACCACTGCACACAGTCATCCAGTGCACAGGGACAACACACACACCACAGACAGTGACTGATAGCTACTCCCACACCATAGTCACTTCCCCACGGCCACACACACATGCCCATGAATGCACCACCCCTGATGCCATGCACACCACTGCAGCTGAGCACCTATAGCCCACTGCAAATCAGAGACCACCACAGTAGTCATATCAAAAGAAATGTATTTAAAAACATCAAACAAAACTATGTACAAATATTTACAAATGTTTGGGGGAAGGGCCACAAACAAGGTGGGGGTGGGTAAGGGGCAGGGGTGAACAAATGATAGAGGGAAGGAGGGCTGTGAGGGTGGGTCAAGGGGGGTAGGGGAAATCAGGGGCATCAGTAAGCTCAGCAGGAGCCCCACGACCCGCTCCGGCTGCTCCTTCTGCCATGTTGCCGCCTGACACCCAGCCTGTCGATCCTTTGCAGGATTTCCAGTGACGCCCTGGCAACATTCAGTATCTCCCACAGTGCATCCCTGATTGCCTACAGCTGCCGTCCACCTAGGACAAGGGAGCAGAGTCAATAGGTGTGAATGCACAGCTCCATACAGCCCACCCACTGTGCATGGCATACAGCCATGGGACATGCCTCTGTGATGGTGTGTGACCACCCACAGTGATCACGTCCACAAGACCTGCCCACCCAGGCACACACAGCCATGCAGGCTGCTGCACACACCCACTGGCCAAGTTCTGCATAGGACCACTGTGGCTGTTAAGTGACATGGCTATGTGGTGCGAAGGCAGTGGCACAGCCATGTACCCGGTGCATGCATGGACCACCATTGACGCACTCCCAGACATGCAGTGCCACTGGACAGTGCTGACTGTAACAAGTTGTGTACATGGCAGTGATGTCAATGGATGGTGGCCATGCCCCGCTGCCCGCCCTGTTACACAGCATGCAATAGTAATCATAGATGTAAGGCACTCACCATCATCAGGCTGGTCCCTCTGCCTCTGTGGACCTTCACCTGTCCTGGAGTGACGGTCTTCCTGCTGGCGCCTCCTCTCCCTCACCAACCGTCACTCGTCTGGGCCTAAGGTGCAAACATGGAGAGAGGAACATCAGTACAATCCTGTAGCAAAGTCCCCCTGCCCCCATGTGTGTGTGCAATCCCACACAGCCAGACCCACCCACCCCACACCCTGATAACACCACCACATCCCACACTGGATGGTCCCCCCCATGTTCCAGACACATGCAACTGTGATACCCATATGGAAGATAAAAGTGTATGGACATTACACCTACCTGGCCATGGCACCGTGCCCCTCCTGGCACATGCCCACAGGCGGGTAAGCAGGTCCGGGTCCCTCCACCTCAGGTCCCCATATCTGTGGCGGGCACTGCTCTGCCATCTTCCCCATTCATGTGGCCTCCTCCAGGGCATCAGCCACCTCCTGCCACACCTGACTCCTGGACCTGTCCAGGGGTGCCTCACCAAACAGTGGGCCAACAAGTGGCTCCACAATGGCAACCAAGTTTACCATTTCTATCTGGCTCCACTGGGCAGTTCTCCTCCGTGCCATCTCTAGTGCTTGGTAGGGTCAAAATGGCACTCTGCAGCATGGTTCCGCCACGTGCAGATGCTGCGCGGTACAGTGCTGTCATTCCCTATCGCGCTGTCACCGAACAGCATGATAGTGGTGCACCCATGCCTGACGCATGGCACCTAGGGGACAAAGGTTGGGCACATGGTCAAGGGTCTCTGGCGCATGGACAGCCACAGCGTGATTGGAACCCAATGTGTGTAGCGCAATTGGGTGCCTGTGTGCCACCTCCAGTAAGGGCCTACCGCGCTGTTGCCCCAGTTCACCTACGATGCCCCAGTGCCACAGTGCCACATACTGTAGGTGAACAGTGCTGTAGCACCACTGGCACAATGGTGGCCATGCCCTGCATTGCCTCCCACACACAGCACGTCAGCAGCATGGCAGGCACCTGCGTCATCAACCCAGGCATGCGCAGTTAGGTGTGTACTGTGCATGTCACAGAACTGCGCCCTTGACTCAGCACATTCAACACAATTGTGCAAAGCGCAAAAGCATGATATTCAGCTGTCATATGCAGATCAGCTAATCAACCATTCAATGGCGCAGTCACTGCAATTTGCATCCACTTAAAGTTGCGCCTCACCTCATTTGCATGGGTTGCGCTATAAAAGTGCGACATTGGGCTGCACTGGCCATAGTTGGTTACTGCAGTCTATTGGTGAGTTGCATGCTATTTGGGAGTGTGGACTGTGGATTTTTGGACATGCATGGGACTGCACAGTCACAGGTAACAACTGTCATTCTCACAGGCTGAATCATGACCGAGCGAGTTGTGGGAGAAGAGGAACAGAGTTGTGGGAGGAGGAGGAGGCCAAATTTCACCAAGGCTGAGATGGATGCCCTGTTTGAGGCCTACCTGGACAAGGAGCCACTTCTCAGTGGATGCCAGAGAACACCACAGGCCCGTGCTGCTGCATGGGAGGAAGTGGCACATGCTGTGAACCTGCATGGCAGCCACCAGTGCTCTGTGCAGGAGTGCAAGAAGAAGATGGGCACAGACAGGAGGAGGACAAGGAGAAGGTGGCTGCCATCAGGGCAGCACAATCCGTGACAGGTGGGGGACAGCCGGAGGTGCTACGCCTGACCCCACAGGAGGAGAGGGTTGCTGGCAGCATGCAGCGTTGTGCCATTGAGGGTGTTCCAGGTGGTGGATTCCAGATGGGTGGTAGCCCGTCACTGCATGGTAGGTCATGGTCTGTCTATTTTGGGGGGGGACAGGGTAGGTCACATGCAGTAATGCAACTTTGTTTTCCCTTACAGCTCCTGAGCATCTGCATGGGTCAGCGGTGGTGGGCCTCTCCACTGAGGCCAGTCTGATGGAGATGGAGGAGGGCCCATCCACCTCAACAGGAATACGCGGTTCAGTGCGACAGTGGGCCCACCTGGATGTCCAGACTGATGTTGTTGGAACAGGTGCGGAGGAGGCCCTGCCCGTGTCCCAGCGTGCCAGCATCCGCAGATGCCAGCATGCTGTGACTCGGGCTGGTGCCGGGTCCATCACTGATGATGATGTCGCTAACATCATGGGCAGTGACACATGTGTGCCACAGGATGGCCACACAGCAGGTAACATCATGGCCATGGCTGTGGGTGGTGCTGCTGTGGAGGCCTGTGTGTCATCACAGTTCCAGCCTGTGCCTGTCAGCACCGGTGGGGCAACACTGGTGTGTGTACAGGACAGTGGGACTGTTGCGGCCACTGTGGCAGCACCAGTGAGCCCTGGGGAGCGGCAGCCAGAGGGGCAGCATCAGCAGTCGGCCAATGGGCTTGGGGGTACAGTGTCAGAGGGTGGCATCAGTGCACCACCTGTGGACATGCCCAGGCCTGGTCCTGGTGTGCAGCGCCCACCCTCAAGGGGTGCTGATCGCAGGGCCGCACACACCCTGAGGGACAGAATGCCGATCAGGCAGATGACCTCTTGGATAAGCACACCCGCATACTGCAAGCATCAGTCAATCAGCAGATGTGGCTTGTGACGGTGATGGATGCACTGAGTGTGGCTCTGGAGTGGGCAGAGGAGTGTCACAGCAGAGAAACCGCTCGGCTCCTGGCAGGGATGGACCAGATGCGGGAGGATGTGACCGCTGCCATTGACAGGCTGACACATACAATCACAGCTGCCATGGCCACAGAGGGCACACAGTTATTTGCCTATGTGGCGCAGACACCGCACAGTGCAATGTCCATCCCCCACTCCCGGCGTTATGCGACACCCTTCTTGTTGACACCGGGTTAAGCTGTGGGCATCCCGAGCACGCCTGGCGCAGGCATGTTCAGTGTGCTGCAGACCCCTGAGCGAGCACGGTCGCGTTCACACAGTGGAACACCTGGGGGACCATCGGTGTCACCCCATGAGGCCAGTGGTTAGCCTGTCAGTGCTGGCGGGTCTCGGCGGGGCCGCCCACGCATCTGTGGTGGCCGGGGCACCGTGGCACATGACTGACCTGTCTCCCAATGTGGCTACTGTCTGATGCTGCCCTGTGTGCATTGTGTCATTCAGCGGGCAATGCACGGGTGGGTACCCGGCCCTGCACACAGACACACAGTCCATCTGCACACCCTCCCGGCTGCTGTCCACAGTTGCGTGTGCATGATGATGCCTGCATTGTGCTGTACACCAATGTGCAATGGTGCCCAGCATCTGACACATGCACAATGACAGGCAATGGGCGTGGTGGTCTGTGGACATGTGTGGCTAGGGGTGGAGTTCTGGGTCAGTGTGCTTCCTACCCTTTGTGCATGTCTGGTGCGTTGTGTGTGTGTGTGTGTGTGTCTGTCTGGGTGCCATGTTAGACCTCACCCATCCCTGGTGGTGTGTGTGGTTCCATGCCCAGCCACTTCCCTAGATGGCATGCACCCCTGGTGTGTGTCCATACATGTTTGTGGGTTGTGCCTTAACCACTGGTGGTTGCACATGACCCCATGACTTACCTGGGTTGGCTGAAGTGCTCCTCTGTGATGGTGTCCCGGTGCAGCTGTGCCAGCTGGAGTAGTCGAGGGTCCCGTCACCCAAGGGGGGGGCTGCCCATCACCATTGTCACTGGTGTCCTCATCGTCCCCATCGCTGTCCCCCTCTTCGACCTGTATGGCTATCCCACATTCGATGGCCATGTTATGCAAGATGCAACAGGCCAGGAATAGCCCACAGGCCTTTGAGGGGCTGTACTGTAGGGCACCGCCGGAGGTGTCCCGGCAATGGAAATGTGCTTTCAGCATCCTGAACACCCGCTCGATGACATTACGTGTGGTGACATGTGCCTCATTGTAGCTTGCTGCGATGGGGTCGCGGGCTGCCAGTATGGTGTGAGCAGCCAGGGATGGAGTGGGTATCCACTGTCACCTGTGTGTAGAGGGTGGAGGTTAGTTTGGTGATCAGCATCGCCCTGCTCCATGTAGGCCACTACCCATGTCACCTCTGACCATGCCCCTCCCAAGCCCTATGTTTGTCCATGTGGTTTGCATACTCATCCACTAAGTGGCCAGTGGGGATGTCCCCACTCTTGAATCTGTGACACAGTGCCAACTGGTGCCAGATGAAGGCATTGTGTGCTCCCCCAGGGTGTGTGGCACAGACATTGATTATGTGCCCCCTGGCATCGCACACCACGTGGCAGTTGATGCTAGCATAGCCCTTGCAATTCATGTATGCGGCCCCCTCGGGGTCAGATGGTGTGCAGATGGCCACATGGGTGCAGTCTATTGCCCCTAGCATGCCATGCATACGTGCTACTCTGTGGAACTCCTGTATGTTTGCTGTGCGCTCCGCCGGTGTGCTGGGGAAATGGATGTACTCCTCAGCATGTGGCAGCAGTGCGCTGAGGAATTGAGTGAGGTGGCATGACACGGCCGACTGGGTTATGCCTGTGGTGTCCCCAGTTGGTCTCTGGAAGGTACCCGTGGTGAGCAAGCACATGCAAGCTGTCACTTTAGTCTCCACTGACAGAGAATGGCTCCGTCGTGTGGGTGCCTGCATCACATCACTGCACAGCTCACAGAGCCGCCTCAGAATTGCCTGATTCAGGCGATACTGGCCCACAATCTCCATATCACTATACAGCTCGAAGTTGGTGCAGGCTCAGTACTGCCTGTTGGGGGCACACCACCAACAGGCCCTTCCATGGCTGCGCCCCCCTGCTGCCCACCTTCTCACCCCCCTCATTACTGCCTCCATCTGGATGGTGGCACTGGCCATGTCCCTGGCTTGTGTTCACCCCCCTGGCAGCTGTTTCTGTGTTCCCCCCGCTGTCCTGGCTGCTACTTCCCCTGCACCGGGAACACCTGACTGTGCTGGCCTCACTGCTGTGTGGCACTTCCCCCTTCTGCACTGTGGCTCCCCACACCTTCCCCTGAGCCTGTGGGTTACAGGTGCCATTTCACTGTCCTGCCCTGTGTGTGTGTGTTGCCTGTATGGCTGGCTATAGTTCAGCAACTTGTGGCTTCCCTGTAGTGTTCTTGCATCTCTCCCTTGCTCCTTTTTATTTTGGCTCATTTCTGCTATGGCGCAACTTCCACTGGCTCCCCTATTGCACATGGCGCATGTTGTTAAATATCACACTGTGCCATTTATGCATGGTTCCTCCCCCTTCAGTTGCACATACATTCATTATCATTGCGCTGTTGCTCAGTGTGATTTGGGGGGTGCAACTGCCTCCCGCTGAATATCGCAGAATGGCGCATTTTCGGACTTGTGCTGTTGCAACCCTATTGCGCATGGTGCAACTCTTTTGAATATCTGGGCGAAAGTTTATGGGAAAATGGACTGATGTACACTCAGGCTGTGAAGACAGAGGGAGGGGTGATAGGCAGTCAGCTTGTCTTTCCCCAGGGGTACCGTGAGCAGTTGCTCAAGACTGCACACAATATTCCCATGCCTGGACATCTGGGAATCATGCACTCTATGCAGCGGTTGGCCCAGAATTTCTATTTGCCCAACTTCATCCAGCAGGTGAAGGAGTATTGCAGGTCTTGTCACTGGTGCCAAGAAATAGGGCAGGCGGGTAAGAAAACCCAAGCTGCCCTAATTCCATTGCCCATAGTGGAGGAACCATTCCAGAGGGTGGGAATGGATATTGTGGGGCCCTTGAATACCCCCAGCTCCTCCGGGAAGAGGTTCATCCTGACAGTGGTGGATTATGCCACCCGGTATCCAGAGGCAGTTGCCCAATCTTCACTGAGGACAGACAAAGTGGCAGATTCCTTATTTGGGATTTTCTCCCGTGTTGGGTTTCTGCAGGAGGCTATCACTGATCGAGGGGGTTCCTTCATGTTGGACCTGATGAAAAGTTTGTGGGAGAAGTGTGGGGTGATGCAGAGGTGCATGACATTTTATCACCTGCAAGCCAATGGGCTTGTGGAAAGATTTAACGGTACCCTGAAGTCAATGCTCCAAGCGTTTGCTGTACAGCATGGGAAGAACTAGGAGAAATACCTTCCCCACCTGTTGTTTGCATACAGGAAGATGCCCCAAGAGTCGACAGGATTTTCCCCCTTCGAGCTCTTATATGGTTGCCGGGTATGTGGGTCCCTAGACTTGATCCGGGAGGACTGGGAAGGCAAGCACACCACCCAGGAAACTCCCATAGTGGATTACATCTTTAGATTTAGGGAAAGGCTGAAGGAGCTTATGGGGATAGCCCAGAGCAACCTGGCAGCTGCCCAACAGAAACAAAAAGTGTGGTATGACCACAGAGCCAGAGCTCGCTCATACACGATGGGTCAGGAAGTCCTGGTCCTTATTCCAATCCAGAAAGACAAGCTGCAGGCTGAGTGGGCAGGACTGTACAAAGTAGCTAGGAAGAAAAATGACATGAACTATATCATAGAGTTACCTAACAGAAGACATACTGAAAGAATGTACCATGTCAGCATGATGAAGCCATATGCTAATAGGGCTGACATGGTGTTTGCAGTATGTAGTCCTGGGGAGGGGACGGATGAAGGAGACCCCCTTCTGGACTTGCTGGAAGAAAGCAAGTGGGAGTCCTCTGTGGAGGCAGTTAAATTATCTCCCCATCTGGCCCCGGACAAGATCCAGGAGGTAAGGGAGGTTTTAACAGACTTTTCCCCCCTGTTTAGCGCCAAGCCTGGACTAACCCCTTGGGGATGCACGATGTAGAGACAGGAGCATAGACGCCCATACAGCAGACAGCATATCGGGTGTCAGAGGCTGTCCAAAAGGACATTAGGAAGGAGGTGGAGGAAATGCTGGATTTAGGGGTAATCCAGAGATCCCACAGCCCCTAGGCCTTACCCGTAGTGCTTGTGCCCAAGCCAGATGGCTCTACTCATTTCTGTGTGGACTATTGTGGACTGAATGCAGTCAAGAAGTCAGATGCCCACCCGATGCCCTGGATGGATGAACTTCTGGACAAGTTGGGAGGGGTGACATACCTTACGACTATTGACCTGACAAAGGGTTATTGGCAGGTAGAGTTAATGGACAGAGCTAGGGAGAGATTGGCCTTCATCACTCCGGTATGCTTATTTGAATTTAAAGTAATGCCTTTTGGAATGATGAACACCCTGGCCACTTTCCAAAGGTTGGTGAACCAGGTGTTAAATGGTGCTGAGGAGTACACCGTGGTGTACCTGGATGACACTGCCATCTTTAGTGCCAGCTGGGAGGAACACCTGTCCCACCTTAGGGAAGTGCTGGGCAGGATACAGAGGGCTGGGCTCACTGTCAAAGCTGAGAAGTGCCAGGTGGCCATGGCTGAAGTGACATACCTCAGGCATGTTGTAGGCCAGGGATAGCTCCATACTAACCAAGTAAAAATAGAGGTGATCAAGGCATGGCCCAGACCAGAAATGCAGAAGCAGGTCAGGAGTTTTCTAGGGACAGCAGGATACTATAGGAAATTTGTACCCAATTACAGTGCCCTGGCTGCTCCCCTATCTGACCTGGTAAAGAAAAAGATGCCTAAGAAAATGGCCTGGGAACCAGCCTGTGAAAAAGCCTTTACCAGACTGAAGGCGGCACTGTGCAGTGCTCCTGTATTGACAAGTCCTGACTATAGCAGACACTTTATAGTCCAGACTAACACCTCAGACATGGGTATTGGGGCAGTACTGAGTCAGACATCCAATCAAGGGAAAGATCACCCTGTAGTGTACCTGATTAAAATGTTACTTCCCAGGGAACAGGCTTACTCTACTCTGGAAAAAGAGTGTCTTGCCATAGTGTGGGCCCTAAAGAAGTTAGAGCCATACTTATATGGGCAGCATTTTGAGGTACAAACTGACCACAACCCCCTGGTTTGGCTGACACAAATGGGAAAACTAATGGTAGGTTGTTAAGATGGAGTCTTGCCTTGCAAGGGTATGACATGACGATCTTACATAGGGCTGGAGTGACCAATCAGAACACAGATGGCTTGTTGCATCTGTATGAGGAGTGAACTGACTTGGGAAGCTCATCCCATGCAGGGGATAGAGCCCCCAAATTCAGTCTCAGTGGGGAGGATTATGATGCTTGGCCAGCTGGTTATGATTGTTCTATGATATCTGTAATATAGAATGTGGCATGTGATTGTCTCACACAAGACATCCTGTGCTTCTGGGTGACCCCCCCCCACCAGGTTTTAGTGAAAATAACAGAATATATGTACCTGACCAGGAGATTTCTGTAATGTAATTAACTTCCTTGAGATGTTGAATTTTATAGCCTTTTTATGACCTCCTGCCTCTGAAGCTAGTAAACTAAAATATATATTTTATGACTTCAGATAAGCTGATTCCTGTAAAGCTGTATTGCACATAGGTGAGGGATTGCAGGGTTGTAAATCTACAAAGGAGCCACACAAGATCAAATAGAAAATGTTTAATTAAGGAGTCATATTTAGGAAATGTCTTTTTCCTGCTGATGTCACATTATTTAATGTATCTCCTTGCAGGAGATAATTTTTTTGTATATTTTTTATATTCTAAAAGGAGGAGCCGGATGATATCATAGAAGAGGTGTGGAAACACAGAGTTTTAAACTGTATATTGTGTTTGAACTTGTTGATATATCTTTTTGGGCTCTTAAGAAACAAGATCTAACTATAAGCACTATAGAGGTAATACATTAGATAGAAAAAGTCTAACTGTATGTTGGTAGGAGTTTGTGTGTAGTTTTCTTTGCTTTTCTTTTAAATAATTGTATGCACTTTGATATATTGTTCTGTGTTTTCATTTTTCATATTTTTATCCATTTTTAGTAAATATATTATTTGAAAGACTGCCTTGGTTTGTCTCCCAGTTCTTTTTGCATGTGACGGATAGATGGTTAAGTCTGACAATTGTTCAAGAGCTAGATGGTGTTACTAAACTGGGAAAAGGTAAGAATATACCTAAGGTCTTTTATAGAGTTTTAAGGGTTCATTTTGGATACCTGATTAGGTGCCCTTTGGCAAAAGATATATTGCATCCCTAGAAGAGAATATTATCTGAGCCTGTACATTTGGGTACACTAGCATAAGGTTCACAGTTTGAGTCTCTCCAGAACTTGAGACTAAAGGTGATTTGGACCCACAAGCAGACAGAAGGGTTACTCTGTCTGTTACCTGTTCACATTGCTGCGCTCAGAGGTTAACACTGTGGGAGCAGAGGGCCTGACCTGCTGAGTGCATTTGTGACAACAACAACAAAAATGGAAAGGGACCTAGGGTAGTCATAACAGTAGGCAAGCAATGTGAGAAGGCAGTAAGGAAGGCTGGGTGAATACTGGGATGCATAGGTAGAGGCATCACCAGTAGATAAAATGAAGTTGTTATCCCTCTGTACAGACAGTTGGTGAGACTCCCTCTAGAATTCTGCATGCAGTTCTGGAGACCCCATCACCACAAGGACATAGACAGGATGGAGGCAGTCCAGATGAGGGCAGCTAAAATGGTGCAGGGTCTGCACCAGAAGTCATACGGAGAGAGACTAAAGGAGCGTACTATGTATACCCTTGAGGAAAGGGGGGGACATGATAGAAACATTTAAGTACCTCAAGGGAATCAACAAAGTCCAAGAGGGCAGTATTTTTCAGAAAAAAGAGATGTGCAAGAACAAGGGAGCAACATTTGAAGATGGGGGGATGGCTCAGGGGCAATGTGAGGAAGTAATTTTTCATGGAGAGGGTGGTGTATGCATGGAATGCCTTCCTGAGAAGATCATGGGGTCAAAAACAGTGGGGCAATTCAAGATGCATGAGACAGACATAGAGCAATTCTAGTAGGGGGTAGAAAAAAGTAGACTGTTGGTGTGATCTGCAGCTTATCCAATAGGTAGGGAAATGGGCAGACTGGGTGGGCCAAGCTGTCCTTATTTGCCATCAAAGTCTGTGTTTCTATGACTGCAGGATCTTGCAGCTTTCGCAGGCTGGAAAACATCTCTCAGTTTCTTTGTGAGGTGGCCCATCTTTTACTGGGCTCATAGGCACACTCTGTTACAGACCAGGCCTGGACTGGGGCCAGCACGCTTCAGACTCCCACATCTAGGCTATGCCCTTCAGCGGGAGGTGTGTATGGCAGTGCATAGCAGCTCACTACCAGGCTGACTCTCAGGCTGATCTGGAAAACAGTCTCTTTACTACATTCAGAACATGCTAACATTCATCACATTTCTGACTGCTTTAAGTGCTCACAATCCCTTCAACCATGCGCCAGCACGGCAGGCATGGTCCTTTTAGCTTTCAAGACAGTTTCTTAAACATGGGTGCTTTTCCCTATGGCTGCAGTGGGCCCACACTTGCATAGTCTCTATCGGACAAAATCTCTTGCTCTCTTTAAAACAGAACAGGAGCCCAAGGCATGACTTCTAAGATGAATAGCACTTTACTTGTAGGTAAGTCACTCTTTCAGATGCTTCTCAAAGCACAAGACACAAAATCAACAGTCCCTCTTGGTGGTGCTGGCATTTGCAGCTCCAACTGGATCTTTACTGTCCTCACAGGCAATGTCAGGAAAAACTCCATGCTCAGGCTACTCCCTATCCATGCCAGTAGGTACTTTTAAATGGTCACAATAGGCAGTTCACATAACTGGACCATCTGCAGTCATTCTCAAATCATATGTCCACCCTACCTTGGGCGCTGATCAAACACAGGGTGCAGACAGAACTAGAGCACCTCTTGACTTTCTGGGCTTCTCGGCCCCAAGCAGGCCTCCAATAATTTGAACTTGTAAGCAGAAGTTTACTCACTCAGAATGTTTTAGAAGGTCTTTCAGTTCCTGAAGTTACAGGCTTCATCAGCACTCTCACTGCTGAGGCAGAACATTCATACAGCTCTCCAACAGCTGAAAATGAATTCAGATTTCTCCCACATTTTCCAAGAAATGTGGAAAGGCAAAGACTAACCCTGGGGGACAATATTTGACAACCCTACAGGCCCATGAGTCCATTTGCTTGTAGCCACTTTCTCTCAGGAAGCAGAGCCCCCCCTTGTGGAGGGGCTTCCAATGAATCACTAGGCCCATTTTCTCTAGTTGAAGGCCAGAGCCCCCTCCCTGTGGAGGGGCTTGCATTGAACTGAACTTTGCCTGCAAAGTCCCTGGGTTTTGGGAGCCCTCTGATGCTCCTGATTGGCTGAATCCACTTGTCTGTCCCAAAAATCAATATTCATTAGGCCTCCTTGACGCTTGATAGGCTCCCTGTTTAGGTGCATAAATTAGGTCCCTGCTTTCCCCCCACAAGCCTTTTGCAAAGTCCCATAAGTCTCTGGCAAAGTCCCAAAAGTCTTTGCACTGAATCTAGGCCTTCTGATTGGCTGGCTGCAATCGTGGCTACTAGTATTTACAGTCCCCATGCTGTCCACCAAAGTCCCAACATAAAAGTTCTGGTGCAGCCAGTTCATTTATTTTATTTAATTCTTAGCCCCACAGTTCAGTAGCCCCTTTGGTGCCCTTTCAAGAGCTGCCCACATTTATCATTTATTTGCCACCCTTTGCCTGTTGCAGCTGCTGAAATGTATAGTCCTCTGGTGGCAGACAGGTAGCCTCATTAATATTCATGGACTCCGTCTAATATTCATGAGCCCCAATCTGTAGCGTGAATAGTGCTCTTTATTTACATTGGAGAGGGGCTTCTGACCAGCTTTGTTCTGGTTGTCTGTCCCCACTCAGCCTGTCCATGGGACTGGGACCACTGAGAAGCCATTCTTTTGACTGTAAACACAGTTGTTAAGTGGAGTATGCTCCCGCACATGTGTGAGCTGCCCACCAACTCCGGAGAGCCAGAAGAAGGTGGCAGCTCAAAATTCAGCTCCTCCAGCCCCTACTGAACCCTACAAACACACAGGGGCCAGATGGAGATCCTCTATGCCACTTCAGGGCACATTGGGACTGGGGCTGTGGTGGTGCTTGCACCAGGAGATTGGGAGGAGAACCAGGCGGGGAGGTAAATGGGAGACAAATGGACAATTAAGGTAAGCCCCCATCTGTGGGGGGGGGGTGTTACACTAATGCAAGAAAACTGCGTTATCATTGTATGGGGCTACTGGGCTCACTTACCTGGTGGACTGCAAACTAGAGGACAGGCTCAAAAAGAGCTTCAGACTGGCTGGACTATAGGCTAGAGTGGCCACCATGGCAATATGTTCTACTAGAGCCCAACTTGCCTGGCTCCAAGATATGCTAAAGATACTAGTACCGAAGTCCTCTCAAGCCCAACTTATGAAACAATCAGTACAATCTACCAAATATTTAGCAGACAAGGTGGTAGACTCCCTGAAGAGAAATGCCAGGGCAGCAGCTGAAGCCAACAGGGCACACAGAACCCTGTGGATAAAACTGTGGGAAGCAGATATGGAATCAGTGATCATTCTCATGCTACAAAATCTCTCCCTCAAAAGGAGACAGTTTTTTTGGGAGGGATTGGAGAAATTTCCTAAGGCAAGGGAGGAAGGAAAAAGTTGAGGAAAGCACATGGACAACTGATTTTTCTATCTGCCATAAAATTGTGGTATTTATTTATTTAGTTTTTGTTGACTGGGTAAGTGCACTAGACAAATCCTGCCTATTTTCAGGCACGACCCAGGGGAGGTGGATACAGATGAATGTCAACTGACCTTGAACCAGATTAAGCTGTTGGTGCTATTTTTTTTTTTAGTGAATGAGGAAATTTGGCCAGGACACCGGGGAAATTCCCCTACTCATATGTAGGGGGAAACTTTGCCCACTGCAATGGCCAGTTCTGACTTACCACTGGAGAGGATGGATGTGCAAGAAGTAGGGGAGAAGGTTTTCTCTACCATAGACAACGCTACTGAATTTGATGCCTTAGTTGAAACATTGTTGCATTCTGAAGACGGGGAGAAAACCCAGTTAAATTTTTTCTAACGAAGATTTAACAAATACAAGTGAGACCGGAGAAACCACAGCTGTTAAACTGACTGATTTTGAAGATCCTGAATGAGTGTTGCGACTTCTACTAAATGAAGAAGAGATTCAGCATGCTCAGGAGAAAATTCGGTTGCAAGCGCAGCTGGCAGACTTGCGAGGCCAAGAACTGGATGACAGTGCAGCGGTAAAGTCTGACAGGGATACCGCTGAAATGGAAGGATCAGAGGCCCAGTCAGGGCCGGGTGAGTCATCAGTAAACTATGTCTTCAACATTTCTAGGCATGCGGAAATAGGGGGAACTAAGCTGGCTGGCAGTCTTGGCACAGATAACAGCGCGTGCCTAAAGACAAATCCAATAAATCTGACACTTGTGACTGTTGATGCGGATCATGGTTCTCCCATTAATTCTGACAGCAGTAATAGGAATGATTTGGGTCTTGGTAACCAGTTCCACAAGTCACTAACCCGATACAACCTACAGTAAAACCCTTGTCAAAAATGTCTGGGTTTGTGTCAGTTCCTGCTACTCCTTTTACTGACATATCCAATGATTCTGGACTAATTATTTTTAAAACCCATAATCCTGAGACTCAGGCTACTGCCACGTAATTTTCCTTTCCTGCTGGGGGGAAATCTGGTAAAACTGGTCCAAAAGAAGACAAAAGAGAAAAACGGCTAGTTATGGCTTTTGCAAAATGCCATATTGATATTGAAACCCCTGGGACTAATCACATAAAACAAGTTGTTGAAAAAATTATTTTTGTGGAAGGAGTATCAACTACATCAGCCATTCAAAAGGTGTTTTCCTTACATACAGGCCCTGCTCCCTCAGAAGAGGTATGGTCTCCTGACAAGGCCCTTAGTGAATCTGGATGGAAGCAAACCCCAGGGGGTGTATGACTTCCAGATCCAGCATGGGATACTAAACTACCTTTCAGTCCTAACTCCACTACCTGGGCTCCAGAGTCTCCTAACATTATATCTCCAATTAAGACAGAGACTCCTGTGCAACAAAAAAACTGCCATACTTGATAAGGGGACACAAACTGGGGATTCACCTAGTGTAGTATTGCCCCATAAGGAGGGGGTAGAACCTGTGGACCTCACTTCAAGCCATGTCGATGTGAAGGCAGATCCCTTAATGGAGAAGGATATACCCCAGGACCAAACAAAGTCTCAAAAACCTTTGTTGTTTGAACTATTTGCTAACATCAAAAAGGAAGCGGCCCCCAGACGAAATGCGGTTCGGATTAGGTATAAAGGGGACATGGAAGAAAGACCTGATAGACATTTTGTGGGAAAGACCTTGTTGAAAGACTCTGCAATTCTCTCCTCAGGAGGTGTTTGCATTCATAAACATTTCTGGGGAAAATAACTTTGATGTGAGCTTTCGTTCGGTTCATTTTTTGGATTTATTTTGGGAATGCTACACCGAAGTAAAGTTTTCTCCCATATGGACTCCATTTGTGGTTATTCCATTATCAAAACCTTTAGTTAAATTTGTAACTGTTATGTTTAGAAATGAGGGAGTTCATGAGGCTGACATTACTTATTGGTTGTCACAAAAATGTAATTTATTGGGGGATCCTGAGGCCATCCTTGATACTGAGATGTTTTGGATTGGGGGTGGAAATATAAGGTGAACTTATGGAGTACGGAGGCTGGTATAACTCACATTCTGAATTTGTTTATGTTGGACAGAGACTGGGGGGTGTGCTTTTATGCAGGACAGCCTCGAGCCTGCTATAAGTGTGGGTCTAGAACCCATATTTCAAGTACTTGCGATAGACCTAGGTGTGGAAATTGTGGAGAAGTGGGCCATGTTTCCTTTCAATGTGCCTCTCATACTAAATGTGACCTATGTGAGGATTTTGGTCATGCCTTTAAGGATTGTCCTTGGGCTGCCAAGAATACTGCCACATGCTGAGTCCTGAGTTACTTATTCAGCAAGCTCAGGACACTGCAGTGCAGCAGGATATACTTATACTGAAGGCTCTTGCTCAAGAGCCCCATCCTCCACAATGTCTGGAAACAGAGTTTATAATGCTAAAGGAGGAAGTAGACCCCTCAGACCCACAGGATCCTTTAACTGTACTTGGACAGGAGAGCTTAACACCAGTCTGCTATACTGACCCAGATCAGACTGCTGTACCCCCCCCCGTGCCTGATTCCCCTAAACAAAGATGCAGGTCTTCTAGGAATGTAAAATTAGTTTCTATCCCCCCACCCACCGGGAGAAGTTGTAAATTCTCCTAATCCGTTTGCTGTTTTGGCCCCTGAATGGGGGGATTCTGAAATGGAACAAGATGAAGTGGATACAAAGCCTAAGGATCTGGAAGTGGAGGTCCAGAATCCAGATTCCATGAGGTATAGAGGGAAGAAGAAAAAAAGAAGGAAAAAAAAGTTAAACCTCTTGTATATATGTAAGGCGCATACATAACTTCTAGCTTTTCTTAAAGTAGGTACAGTTAATTTACATAGCTTATTGAATACTGGAAACGTCTGATGGTATTTGACTTTATAAGAAAAACACTAATTTGGACACTTGTTTCCTTCAAGAAATTTGTTTTTTTTCTTCTGATCAAATTAAAAGTTTTCAGGGGGAATGGGCCTGGGGACCTTCATGCTGGTTCTTTGGTCAAGCAAGTGCTGATGGCGTAGGAATTTTATTTAACTCATTTTCTTTTAGACTATTGAAACTGATTGATCTTGTACCTGGGAGGGTGTTGCTGTTGGATGGGATCTGGAATACAATGATCTGTCATTTAATTAATATTTATGGATCTCAATCTAAGGCAGATAGAGTAGCAGCGTTTAATGTAGTGCGACCTTATTTGGTAACATCATATCATATTTTTTTATGTGAAGATTTTAATTATGAGGCGAAATCTCAGGTGATTATGTCAAAACCAAAGGGTAAAGTCTATTGTGATTCCAATGCTTTGTCAGAGATGGTGGTTTCTGCAGATTTATTGAATTGTGCAGCCTTTCAGGTAAAAGGTCCAAAATGTATGTATAAGCAAGGTAAATACACAACCTCAATAGATCATGTTTTTATTTCCAGAAACCTTCCCTCTGCTTCACTTCAAGTGTATCCCATAGAATTTTCAGACCATGTGGCTCTACTGGTTACTTTTAAAGATACACCAGGCTTGAGACAGCCAACTTCTAGATGGAAATTAAATACTACTGTTATGGATAAAACCTGGGTTCAGCAAGGAATATGGGACATTATTATTGGCAGATGTTCAGTATGTTTTTTATATTCAGATATTGGCCAGTGGTGGCTAGATACTAAACCAGATTTTCAAACTTGGCTAAAAAAATATGGAAAATGTAAAGAAAATAACTTTTTGAAATATCTTTCTTTGAGATAGCAACTTTTTAAATTATCCTCATGGTCTAATATGACTAAATATGGCTATTCAGCCCAAATTAAAAATATTAAAGATCAGATGTTGATTTATCAATATGATCGAGAATGAACCATGAAAGTTTTATTTCAAAACGGATTAAAAAATACTCCGGTAGAAGATCCTTATCTGGCCTGCAAACACTTATGGGATAATACAGAAATGGATTATTTAGTGGATTCCCAGGGGGTGACTTGTACTTCAGAACAGGATTTACATAAAGTTATAAAAGAACATATTTCTACCCTGGAGCCAGAGGTTGTTCCTACAGCTCAGGATATTGCCACATTTTTGAGACAAATAAAACTTCCTAGTATCCCCTTGAACCCCGAAAACAGAAATTTTCAGATTAATAAAGTGGATATAGCAAATGCTATTAATTCTATAGCATCAAGTAAATCTCCAGGGTTAGATGGTTTACCTATAGAATTTTATAAGACTTTTGTAACTGAACTCTCAGACTGTTTAGAGCTAGTGTATGACTATTGTTATAATATGAATGCAATACCATCCTCATTTTTGGAAGCTATATTACTATATTTATATAAATCTGGAGATAGGCATTTAATTACCAGCTGGAGGCCAATTACCATTCTTAATACAGATTATACAATTTTGGCTCATATTTTAAATAATAGGGTACAAACATTTGCTAGTTGGGTTATTTCTCCATTACAGTTTTGTGGACTTCCTTTCCAGAAAATCCAGCATGCTCTAATGATTGTTAGGGATGTGACTGATTTTTTATACCTTTCTGGGAAGCAAGGTACCTTCATTTCAGTAGATCGAGAGAAAGCATTTGATCGTGTTTCTCATGTGTATTTATTTTCAGTATTATAATTTTATGGTATTCTGGATGTACTGTTAAAATTTATTCAACTAGTGTACTCTTCCACAATGGTGTATGCAGTTATGAGGAGATCCATTACTATAGGATTTCAGACACAAGTAGGGGTATGGCAGGGCTGTCCGCTAAGCCCCCTCCTTTATGTATTTGCATTAGACCCCTTTTTACATACTTTAATGGATGAACCTAGATGGCATGGGATTACAGGCACTGGTATTCAGAAGACTCTGTATCTTCAGGCCTATGCAGATGATGTGTGCCTTTTTTTTTTGGGACTATGCTCAGTTTCCCATTTTTTTACAAATTATGTCTGAGTTTGCATATATATCAAACTCTAGACTAAACATACACAAAAATAGAGGACTGTTTATTGGTGTAGGAAATCCTGAACCTCTTCAAATTGCAAGACTTCAGATTTCAAAGGAACCCTTTAAAATCCTTGGGATTAATTTTGGACCCCAGAATCTGGCTACCCTGAATTGGGAACAATCTTTGTCTAAAATAGAATTGAAGGTCAAAGATGAAAAAAATGGAGTATGTTAAAATTGAAAAGAATTCAAATTAAAAAGAAATTTTTGATCCTTGGGTTACTATATGTTGCCATGATTTTTCCTCCACCACAGACTCTTGAAATAAAACTGAATAACCACTTTTTTCAAATGTTATGGGGAAGTAGGTTGAACCCCATAAGACTGTGTTTTATGTGCCTTCCTATTTAATCACAAACAGTGAAATGTGGGTTAGGGGTGGAAGAGACCCCTCAAAACCTTTGGTGTAGGTTGAATTTAGCTCGCTATTTTCAAGCATGGGGTGTTGGTTCCCCCTAAATTAGGGAACCATTTGCATGTTATGGATTTTTTTAAATCTGCAGTTTCTAAAATATACAAGTGGAACTTAATGAAACAGCAATTATTGTCCCTTTCTGGACATAGTTTATAACAGACTGTGATGGCACATTGCTTTCCTACTGACCCTAGTTTTAAACACTGCTCACCGGAGAAAATAAATTTAGTAACTGTACAGTTGAATAATCCTAGGATTCCCTCTCATATGTGGGAACATCTTTGGCTTTCTGTATATGGTAGAATTAATATATGGGGAAATGCAAAGCATAAAACTTTAGAAGAAAGGAATTGTCCCTATCCTAACTGTATTAGCCTAGAGGAGACTATCGATCATTATTTATTTATGTGCTCTTATTCCAGAAATGTGTGGGTCTTTTTAGCAGCAAAATGGAATATGTCATCATTTACTAACATGTCCTTTGAATTTTTAGTTTTGGGTCAGTATTCCCTGGTGGGGCCCTGGTTTCATCATGAAACATTAATGATTTTTCTTTGTTGTATTAAATTCTATTTATGGCAAGCTAGATGTAGGTGGGTGTTAAACCAAAGTAAAATGTCATATGACACAATGCAGGTTTTGGTACACCAAGCTATGATGCATATGTATGAAAAAGATGTACAGGTTTCTTCTGTTCAGAAGGTAGAAAGATGGTGGAAGGGGTTTTCTTTTTTAATAAAATATAAATAACTTTTTGAGCAGCTAAGGTATTTTCTAAAAACATGGATTATGGGGAAGCAGAGAATCACTGTGTAATCTGAAATAGTGGATTATAACTGTTACTATGATATGGTATTGTCAATAGGACTGGAACACCAGTTTCAATTATGAAAAAAAGAATGTTCTCATATGAGGGGAGGAGGGGAGGGAATGGAAAAGGGAATTGACTACAATCTATGTATGAGTATTAGTTTTCCTTTTTTGTTGTTTAGTAAGAAATTCTTGATATGTTTTTGTTACATTTATGTATACGATGTTCTTGCAATAAAACTACCCGTACTCTTTTCGATGAGTGCCATGGGATCTTTAGCATCCACCTGAACTACCACCAATCCAGGCAGATGGGACCTCGGTTTAACTTCTCATCCAAAAGACGGCACCTCAGTAGTGCAGCACCCCTCTTATGCTGCACTACAGTGTCAGTACTGGGATATTAATCCAAGTGCCAGATGTGGGAACTGAACCCATAGCCCTCTGATCTCCCAGCCTCAGAGGTGAGTGTGCTACCAACTGAGCCACTGACACTGGTGAGGTAGATTTCACAGAATTTGGAATTTTTGTGACAGATGTCAAAACTTCAACTCCAACAGAAATAATGGATTCAGATACCCTTTTTGATCAAACAATAGTTTCAGAAACCAAAATTCCTCAGACAGAGGCCATTTCAATAATTATAAAAGCAAAACAAATAATCAGTTTAATAACTCTTGACCAGTCAGTACACAATCCATACCAACACCATCCTCCTGTAGGGGCCAGATTACTCCAGTTTGCACACTTATCTTGATTATGTGGCAGTCTTGTACTACAAGCTGAGCCCCAAGGAGCTTCATACCCTGACAGTAGCAAATAGCATTTGTTGATTTGCATCGTCCATTCTGTTTCACACACACCATTGCGAATTGTACCTTAGACTAGGCTGGTTGTCCTTTACTTCCAGAATATAATATGCTCTTGGATGCTTAATATTTAAAGATGTCTCTTTAAGTCCATTGTCTCCTCCAGCTGATTTAATAACAGTTCAAAAGATAACATCTAAATTAAGGTAATCAAATAGACTGATAGTGGAAACTCCAATGTGTAAGCAAAAACTTGGATCACGTGCATTTTCAATTTCTTCACCCCTTCTATGGAATTCATTACCCATAACTATTCATACTGTAACATCGATGATGGATTTTAAAATCCTGTCTCAAGCTATTTGTGATTGTATTAATTAAATGTTGTATTGGTGTGTCTGTATTGTAAGTGAATGAGATTTTTTTAATGGTATTGTCTTGTATGTAAAGATCCTGGATCAGACCTGAAAAAGGGCCTTGGTTCAGTGTCCTTACCTGGTTAACAAATGATTAAATAAAAAAAAGGAATCAATCAATGGAGGACAGTTGGGTACTGGAAGTAGTGAATGGGGCTAGCATGACCATCCAAGAAAAGAACAGACAACATGATTCATCAAGCTTAAGTACTTGCACAAAATCACACAACATCCTTGGACAACATAGTATAAGTCCTCGGCATAATGGCCTCATTCATTGACCTGGTCCACTGGCTCTCTGGAACATGAGGCCATCCCAACTACTAACAATTCAGAGGGGGTTGGAAAATGACTATGATCTCCCTACACAGGTCTCCATATCAGACATATCAGACAATCACTACAGTGGTGGACAAAACAAAACAACCTGACCAAGGGACTTCCCCAGGAACCCCAGCATGATACAGTCATCAACACTGATGGCAGCCTCTGGGGCTAGGGTGCCTTGATGGGTTCCCACACAGCACAAAGGAAATGATCATGATCAGAGACAACCCTGCCAATAAATGTTCTGTTGATGGGGGGTTGTCTACAATGCCAGTTGTCATTTTAATCAAAGATCAAGGGAAATCTATACTGATATGCTTGGATAACAGGGCCACAGTCAAGTATATTGCCAAGCAGAGTTGAACCAGGAGAAAGAGAATGCTGAGAGAAGCAACAAAAATGGTGAACTGGGTGAAAGACAATCTGTATTTCATATCAGCAATACACCTAGCAGAAAAGCTCAACATGTCATCAGGTTGGTTGAGCAATCAACTAATTTACCCAGGAGAATGGCATCTACATCCTCAAATATTTGCAAGCATTAACAACTGATGGGGCCCAGTACAAAGTGACTTGATGGCCACCAGCAAGAACTCTCAGGTTCAGGAGTTCTACTCCTGGTTAAAGAACATCGCTAGAAAGGAGTAGATGCCCTATCAAGACTGGTATTTCCAAATGGCCTACATCTTCCCACCATTTCCCCTGATACCACTGGTATTATGCAAAGTCTGACAATCAAGAGCAAAAATTATAATGATAACACCATACTGGTCACAATGGGCATGGTTCACCATAGTGGTGGCGAAGGCCTGAACAATCTGTGGAAACTCCTGTTCAGGCCAGACATACTCACACAAGGGCTAATCAGACATCCCTGCCCACAGAAAATAAAACTAACAACCTGTCTCCTGAAAGGGAGAGACTGCTAAATGCAGGATACCATCCCAGGGTGACAGACACCATGGTGCAGTCGAGGAGGTCATCTGCCACATCTACTTATGAAAGACAAGGGGGCATATTCCTGCCCTGGTGCCAACAAAATAACATCCAACTGATGTGCGTATCCATTCTGAATATACTCCTGTTACTACAGAATAGTTTAGAGAAAGGACTATCACCAGCTGCACTAAGAGTACAAGTGGTAACCATGTGGGCAGCATGTGGCCAGGTGGGGGACACAGCACCCAGTGATGTTATAAGGTTCCTCAAAGTAGCAACCAACTTTAACCAGAAGAAAAAGCAGATGACAGCTTCCTGGGACTTAAACCTGGTGCATAAGGTGCTGATTTTATGACCATTCAAACCACTACTTTCAATGGACCTGAGATAGATAAATCTAAAGACAACGCTACTGTTTCCATTATGCTAGGCAAACAGTGTGGTTCACGATAAACGCAGCCATACAATCAAGCCATACAAAAGCAAGAGTATTGGACTTTAGGAGGGCTGACTTTGGGAAAATGAGAGAGTGCCTCAGAAAAGCACTAGCAAACAGGCAAGAAGGAGGGGTGGAGGAACAATGGGGAGTAATCAAAACAGCCATCACAGAGGCAACATGCCTTTGTGTAAAGCAAATCAACAAAACACAATGAAGGAAAAAAATGCTATGGTTCTCAAAAGAGGTGGCAGGGAAGGTTAAGGAGAAAAGGATAGCATTCAGGAAATATAAGGAAACACAGAAGGAGCAGGACAGAGGACTTTATCAGTTAAAGCAGAAAGAGGCTGGGAAGGCAGTCAGCATAGCAAAGGCCCAAACCAAGGAAAGGATAGCCAACTCTGTTAAGAAGGGGGATAAGACCTTTTATAGGTACATTAGGGAGTGAAGAAAGACCAAAGGAGGGATACTGAAGCTTAATAAAGGGGAGGGAATGTGGGTAGAGGGTGACAGTGAAAAAGCAGGGATACTGAATGAATATTTCTGCTCAGTATTCACAAAGGAAGAGGAGGGGGAGGTACCTAAACCAAACAAGAGAAACACTCTGAAGACGGGGGTCGATACCAGTCTATTCACAGAAGAAAGGGTTCTGAAAGAACTAATAAAATTGAAAGTGGATAAAGCAAAGGGGCCTGATAGGATTCACCCAAGAATTCTAACGGAACTAAAGGTAGAACTAGTGACACCGCTGGCTACTCTCTTTAACAAATCATGGGAGGATGGGGTGGTACCTGAGGACTGGAGGAGGGTGGATGTGATTCCACTTCACAAAAGTGGGAGCAGGACAGAGGCAGGAAACTACAGACCAGTTAGTTTGACCTCAGTGGTAGGAAAAATGATGGAATCACTTCTGAAGGAAAGAATTGTTGAGTACCTAGAGGCCAGTGGGACACAGGACCCAAGGCAGCATGAATTCATGATGGGAAGGTCGTGTCAGATGAATCTAATAGATTTCTTTGACTGGGTGACCAAAGTAGTAGACCAGGGAGGGGGCTGTGGACATGACCTACCTAGATTTTAGCAAGGCATTTGATACAGTCCCACACAAAAGATTAATACACAAGTTAGCCAGCCTTGGAGTGGGTCCCAAGACAACAGGATGCAAAGGATAGTAGTAAATGGAGTCCACAGTTAAGAAAGGAGGGTTACTAGCAGGGTACCGCAGGGTTCAGTACTAGGACCGGTCCTTTTTAATATCTTTAAAAGTGACATTGCAGAGGAACTGGAAGGAAAAGTATGTCTCTTTGCAGACGACACAAAGATCTGCAACTGGGTTGATACACAAGATGGAGTGGAAAGGATGAGAAGGGACTTGGCAAGGTTGGAGGAATGGTCAAATGTATGGCAGCTCAGATTCAATGCAAAGAAGTGCAAGGTAATGCACCTGGGAAACAAAAACCTTGGGGAAGAATACACAATGGGGGGTGAGATAATGACAACAGTAAAAATTGAAAGGGACCTGGGGGGTAATTATATCAGATGACCTAAAGGTGGGCAAGAAATGTGAGAAGGCAGTAAGGAAGGCTGGGGGGATACTGGGATGCTTAGGGAGAGGCATCAATAGTAGAAAACAGGAAGTTGTTATCCCTCTGTACAGACAGTTGATGAGACCCCATCTGGAGTACTGTGTGCAGTTCTGGAGACCCCATCTCCACAAAGACATAGACAGAGTGGAGGCTGTCCAGAGGAGGGCAACCAAAATGGTGCAGGGCCTGCACCAGAAGACATATGAAGAAAGACTAAAGGAGCTTAATATGTATACCCTTGAGGAAAGAAGGAAGAGAGGAGGCATGATAGAAACTTTCAAATACCTCAAGGGAATCAACAAAGTCCAAGAGGGTAGCATCTTTCAGAAAAAGAGATGTGCAAGAACAAGGGGGCACAACTTGAAGATAGATGGGGGACGGCTCAGAGGTAATGTGAGGAAGTATTTTTTCACAGAAAGGGTTGTGGATGCATGGAACAGCCTCCCTGAGGTGGTTGTGGAGTCAAGAATAGTGGGGGAATTGAAGAATGCATGGGACAGACATAAGGCAGTCCTAGTGGGGGGTAGGAGGAAGTAAGCTGTTGGTTAACTAGGATCTGCAGCTTATCTGTTAGGTAGGAAAATGAGCAGACTAGGTGGGCCAAGTGGTCCTTATCTGCCATCACATTCTATGTTTCTATGTTTAGGCAAGAAGAATATATGAATTACACACAATTCTCATGAGAGGACCCATTCTTAATCTTTCACAAAGACAGAGTTACTCTAAGAATGTTCCTGTCCTTCAATCCTAAAATATCTTCGGACTTTAACAATGACCAAACATTAGAGCTCACCACGTTACCGGAAGCCCAAAACTCCAGAGGAGAAAGATCTACATACACTAGTTGTAAAATGGTTCCTTTCAATATACTGAATAGCAACAGAACAAATGACTTCTGAAAGTTGGACAGACTTTTTTTTTATAGCCAAAGGAAGCAAGAAAGGAGCACATATCTCCAACTCTACCTTAGCCAGCTGGCTCAAGAAGGCAGTACAGGAGGCATATAAATCTGTCTCTGGCTCCCCCAGAAGGCATTAAAGCAACTCAACCAAGGCTGCCACCACCTCCTGGTGGAAAGAAACTTGCCATCAGCAGACAAAATGTGTGTGGCTGCTACTTGTTCATCCATCCACACCTTTACAACACACTACAGACTGAACACTTTTTCTTCACCGAAGGCTAACTTTAGCTGATTGGTTCTAAATGCTGCATTCTCTAAGGGCGCTACTCTCAACTAATCCTCCCCTCTCTAATTCAGTCCTGTGCTGCTTTTTAGTATGCAGTCTGTAAGGATTTTGGAGTGCCTCATAGATTATGACCCACAATGGTAGTTTACTCAGCTGGTAATGGTGATGTGTGGGAGTATAACTGTGACGCACTCAAGGGCCCACTCAGATGAGGAGACAGGTTGAGATGGGGATCTACAAACAGTACTAGAAGTAATGTGGATGATTTAATTCTGACAAGCCATACGAGCCGAATGTAGTCAGTTAGATGTAGTGAGTAAAGACAAGACACTATATTTCATTTCCAGCCTCTTGTTCTCACAAGCCAGGTGCGTGTGTATGGGTATATATGCACGCGTGTTTTAGCAGATTCCTCTACAGGTTAAGATTATGTATTCAAAACTTTGGAAGAAGACTAACTGAGGATTCTGGGACTAGGCAGAGCACATGTGGTTCTGATTTCACCTTTGAAGTCACATTTGCATCAGCAGCCTATCAAATGAACATACCTCAGTCTATAAGGATTTTGGAGTGACTCAGAGATGTACTGTACTCTCACAATCACCTTTATCAGGTGAGTAAACTACCAGGCCTGTAGCAGATTTTGTGAGTGGCCCTCCTGGCCACTCGCAAAGTAGCTGCATTATGACTCTCATTGCATCAGACCTGTGGCTTACTTTGCACAAGTCCCTGCAAAACCATATAGATTTTCCTGTTTGAAGACTGTGTCAAGAAAGTGAAGGTTGTATCTCACAAAAGTGAGTCAGAGGGTCACAGACAAGTGATGAAGACAGAGCCTATTTTCATGATACTAAACCTAATTTAATTAATATTTCTAAAACTATTGTTTAAAAAATAAAAAAAAAACATGGTGAATTAATCTTACACCCTGCACTAGACTTAACAAAGTGCTGGTGACACATTCAGGATAACTTTAACAAAACATAATATTTAAGCACTGTCCAACTTGTATTTCCCATTAGTTCTGTATTCCTCCTCCCCATTATTTAGTATTGAGGTACTTTGTATGAAAACAGGATTTCTGCCCCTGAAGAGTTCATCTATTCCTACTGCTTTCTCCCTACCTGAAGTCACAGAGTACTGCATGTGATATCTCAGTTACTCCCATGGCAAGAGATTGTGATGCACAGCAGAGGATAGAAACATAGACTTTGACGGCAGATAAGAACCGCTTGGCCCACCTAGTCTGTTCATTTCCCTACCTACAGGATAAGCTGCAGATTCTAGTTAACCAACAGCCTATTTCTTCCTGACCCCCACAAGAATTGCCTTATGTCTGTCCCATGCATTCTTGAATTCTCCCACAGTTTTAGACCCCACAACCTCCTCAGGAAGGCTGTTCCATGCATCCACCACCCTCTCTGTGTAACAGTACTTCCTCACATTGCCCCTGAGCTGTCCCCCCTCTATCTTCAAATTGTGTCCCCTTGTTCTTGCACATCTCTTTTTCTGAAAGATGCCACCCTCTTGGACTTTGTTGATTCCCTTGAGGTACTTAAAAGTTTCTATCATTTCCCCCATCTCCCTCCTTTCCTCAAGGGTATACATATTAAGCTCCTTTAGTCTTTCTTCGTATGTCTTCTGGTGCAGACCCTGCACCATTTTAGTTGGCCAACTCTGGACTGCCTCCATCCTGTCTATGTCCTTGCAGAGATGGAGTCTCCAGAACTGGATGCAGTATTCCAGATGTGGTCTCGCCAACTGTCTGTACAGAGGGATAACAACTTCCTGTTTTCTGCTGGTGATGCCTCTCCCTATACATCCCAGTATCCCCCCAGCCCTCCTTACTGCCTTGTCACATTGCTTGCTAACCTTAAGGTCATCTGATATGATTACCCCAGGTCCCTTTCCATTTTTGTTGTTATTACTACATCCCCCATTGTGTACTCTTCCTCTGGGCTTTTGTTTCCCAGGTACATTATTTTGCACTTCTTTGCATTGAATCCAAGCTGCCATACTTCTGACCATTCCTCCAACCTTGCCAGGTCCCTTCTCATCCTTTCAACCACCGCCTTGTGTATCAACCCTGTTGCAGATCTTTGTGTCATCTGCAAAGAAGCATACTTTCCTTCCAGTCCCTCTGCAATGTCACTTATAAAGACATTAAAAAGGACTGGACCCTACTGAACCTTACGTACCCACTAGTAACCCCCTTTCTTCAGAGTAGACTCCATTTACAATTACCTTCTGTGTCCTGTTGTCCAGCCAATGTTTTACCCAAGCTACTACCCTGGGACCCACTCCCAGGCTGGTTCATTTGATTATTAATCTTTTGTGTGGGACTGTGTCAAATGCCTTGCTAAAGTTTAGGTAGGCCATGTCCACAGCCCCTCCCTGGTCTACTACTTTGGTCACCCAGTCAAATAAATCAATTAGATATGTCTGACATGACATTCCCGCTGTGAACCCATGCTGCCTTGAGTCCTGTGCCCCACTTTCCTCTAGGTACTCAACAATTCTTTCCTTCAGAAGTGATTCCATCACTTTTCCTATCACAGAGGTCAAACTGACAGGTCTGTAGTTTCCTGCTTCTGTCTTGCTCCTACTTTTGTGAAGGGGAATCATATCCGCCTTCCTCCAGTCCTCAGGTACCACACCATCCTCCCATGATTTGTTAAAAAAGGGTAGTTAATGGTGTCACTAGTTCTCCCCTTAATTATTTTAGAATTATGGAATGAATTCCATTAGGCCCCATTGCTTTGTCCACCTTCAGTTTTAGGCGTTCTTTCAGAACCCTTTCTTCTGTGAAAGGACTGGGATCGACCCCCCATCCAGAGTGCCTCTGTTAACTGGATTAGGCACCTCTCCCTCCTCCTCTTTTGTGAATACTGAGCAGAAGTATTTGTTCAGTATCCCTGCTTTTTCACTGTCCCTCTCTGCCCACCCACCGTCCTTTCTATTTAGCCTCACTATCCCTCCCTTTGTCTTTCTATGCTCCCTGATGTACCTATAAAAGGTTTTATCCTCCTTCTTAACCGGATTATGAATTGAAGTAGGGCATATGCTATAGAGGCAGATGAACTCAAAATAAACTCTAAGGGACAACGATCATATATTCATACACATTTCTTTAGTAATAAATCATAGGGATGAGAAAGCAGAATTGTACTTAATTATTCTGTTTTTAAAGCTTTCTATGAGGTGTCAGTAGCTCTTTAACACAGACTTAACTTCCAAAAAATTTCTTTGTTTTTGATGCAAAAACTTCTGGAGTGGACTTTGTGAGTAACCTAAAATAACTACATTATTACACACATTGCACCAGACCTGTAGTAATGTTCAGGAGGGAACCTGTGGGCCACTTGCAAAGCAGCTGCTTCATCACGTATACTGCAGCAGACTTTGCAAATGGCTCTGACACAATACTTATGAAGCAGCTGCATGGTCACAGACATTTTGCCAGACCTGTATTCAACATTGTGAGTGGTCTTGTGTCCATTCGTGAAGCAACAGCAATGTCATACACATTGTCCCAACTATTTAGTCATAGGCATTGCACCCGACCTGTAGCTGTCTTAACAATTGGCCCTTTGGGACACTCGTGTTGAAGTAACAATATCATACACATTACCCCAGACTTGTAGTGGACTAAATGAGTTTCTCATGAAGTAGCTGCATCATCACACACATTGCACCAGACCTGTAGCAGACTTTGCAAGTAACCTTGGGGCAGCTCATGAACAACAGCAACATCACACACAGTGCCACAGGACAGCATCCTGCAGCCTTATGCTTTACATTATTTTTCAGCCAATCAGCATGCAGAGCTACTATACCTCTTATCTGGTGAACAGTGTGCTCTTGTGTGAGAATGCTCCACTTCAATGCAAGGGGGAAGGACAGTGAAATAAAATTAAAAAAAAAGTATAAACCTATTATACATTACTCAAACTAAATTCAAGTGATTTATTTATTTTTTAATGTACTTTTCTTTCTTTTCCAGTACTGACCAGTCCCCTTCCACTGGTCCCCCCAGTCCTGTCACCCCGGCATCCACTGGACTCACCCCTTGGCATTCCTGAGGTGCCAGCTGGTCAGTGTGGTGCCTGCAGGGCACTAGTATCATCCCGCCTGTTGGTGCCATTTTTGGCCACCATTTTCTGCCTGTCCCCAAGTGAGGAGTGCAGAGTGCAATGATGCCAATGGCTGAGCTGCGCATGCTTCCACACATGACAAGCCAGGTGTCTGCTCTGCCTCTGCCCCCTGTTTGTGGAGCCGGTGTGCCAGCCTCCAGCTTCTGCTAGAGGCCAGGCATGCACCAGTCTCCAGTTCCACCCCTCCCAGGGAAAGGAGAGCTGTCCTCTGGACTCTCAATACTCTCCCTTCCTGGCCAACCCCCAGTGACCCACTTGCACTGAGAACATGGGTCACCGGCATGGCAGGAGGTAAGGCAATGATGCCTCAGCCCTCCATGCCACTGGTCTGGCTTCAAATTCAAGTGATTTATAATAATGTGACCTCCAGTTTACTGTGTCCAGGATCCCCCCACACTGGTAACTGTACAAAGCCCAGCTGGTTGAAGGGGTTGGGTTCATTCTTTCTCCTGTGGTGTTGGGGGGGTTCATCCCAGAACAAATAATAGATAGTGCAGTGCCTCCAACCATAGTGAATAAGTGGACCAGATGTTGTGTGCAGTATCACCACCTGGGATGCAGTATCTACCCACCTCACAGCACTGGACAGGACCACCCCTTCGGGACCAATAAGACAGTTGTTGCCTTCACCAATATACACTTCAATCAGGTTATACAAACTGGGTGCACACACAGAAGTAAACTTCAACAAATTAACAGAGCTTCTATTCAAAATCACAAGCCTGGCAGCAGAGGGAAAGACTGGATTAAACAGTTGCAAGTCACCTTAAGCACTCCCACCCTATAACAATGCCCCCTTCAAACCACTGTACTGTGGGTAACTATCAGCCTCTCAGATCCCACACAGTTTAAGAAGCACCCACCCAATCAAGAGGCATGAAATGATTAATTATATTACAGAGGATATGGTAAACTCTTGCACTTTATGAAAATTAGCAACCTTGCAATTTAACCCCTCAACAGACCATAGCGTACAAGCACAATTTAAAGAACTTGAAATCCAATGGGAAAATGCTTGAAAACCCAGTTTGTAATCCAAATGCATTAATGGTGATCTAAAATTGGAAAAGTACAAAATATCCCAGTTAGCAATAACAGCACTCACGTGACCATGGATGGAGCAGTTCCATTGAGACGGGACAGCACACAGCAACAGGGTGAGCAGTCAGGAACAGAGCCCAGTGGCCTAGGGATGAAGCACTTTCAATTTCCCTCAGACATTCTGCAGTAGCACAACCTTTCTGGCTCACACCTCTCAGGATACAGTTTTTCTGGCTCAGCTCTCAGTCACAGGAGCGCTGTGCAGCAGCTTTCCAGTTTCCAAGGAGCCCAAATCCAAGGAGAGACGCCCACGATCTGACTCCCATCTGGATCAAGAGTACCCACGTACTCAGGGCAGGCACCCTGTGGCTCTCTGTTCCCTGACACACCACATGAGATAAGGGCCAGCAGGCCCCTTACCTGGCTTTGGAGCAAGTTCCTGGGTAGTATACAGATTGCTTTCTCCACTCAGAACAGCACAGCAGCTTCAGTCTGTATCAGTGACCCACAGAGTCACATTCTCAGCAATTCACCCACAGAGTCACACTCTCAGCAATTTCTCAGCAATATCCTGTCCTGCCTTCTGATTGGCCCTCTTAGCCCATCAGTCCATTTAGGAGTGTCACTGGTTGCACCATCCTTTCACTATTCCTCCAATGTTGTGTCTGGACCTCCCAGCCTTCTGACTGGTTGGCTGGTGGGGTTTGGTGTAATGAAGATGGCTGCCACCATGTTTTAATGGAGCCCTGTTCTCCAAAGTCCCTTATTTATTTTATTTATTTGCCACATTTTCATCTGCTGGTCCCCCAGGATTATAGCAACCCTTCAGGGCTGTTATATGGTTCATCCTTTCCAGTGGTTGCATACTTAGTCTGCGAGTTGGGCATGTTGGCAGAGCAAGGTGAGCAGGAAGCACTGGGGAGTAGCCCTGGAGCATGTGCTCCCACTGTAAGATGTTGGTGGCAGTCAGTGGCACAGGGTAAGTGGCTATATGTCTCTTCTGGTCCCCACTTCCAGAATCAGGGGACCAGGACAAGAAACACTCTGCCCTGGGTAACAAATTGTCATCCTGGCAATTCCACGAGTTCCATCCAGTGCTTTTCTGAAAGACACAAAACAGGCAGCAATAACAACATCTAACAGTTCTACCTAGACAAATGCTTCCTAGCTAGGCTAGTTACAGGGTCCATAGCAATATAACAATATCAACAGCTTCAGAATTAACAATAGTTTCACAGACATTTCTATTTATGAAATAGGCATGGACACAAAAGCAGCTAAGTAAATCCATTTATTCTCACTGGTGTTAAATAAATCTCAGAACCACCATTTATTTAATATCCTAACATCAATCAACTACCATTTATTTAACACCCTGCCATCAATCATCCTCCCTCCTGCCAGAACTATATCATTGACTATCTTTTCATTTTCTGCATCGTTTGCACTGGCAGCTCCCATCTTAACCCGCAACATTTCCTGCTGCAATCACTCTCATGTTCTTACTATTTTTATGATTTGTTCACACTTCTTCATATGAGCAATACCATTTGAATAATTCCTTTTACATGTAAATTTTTTCTTCTGCAATTGCACAGATTATCGCAGCTCTAGCCACCCACAGTGTTCACTCACCCTCCTGGCATCCATACATAAAATCAACCCCATCGGGTCTCCCTGGAGGCTTCTAATTCACTACCAAATAGGCAAAACTGGAAAGCTCCTTCTCTCCATTTGTTATCAGACTGCACGAGCAAAAACATTTTCTTTTTTTGAAGTTAAACTCTGAAACCATGCATAACTGGCACTATGGGCAGTTATTTGTTCTATGCGTTCGTTGCTGTCCCCGCCCCCCCTCAGCAGTTCCTGTCTGCTGCTCTGGTCCCTGTACCTGTCCCTTCTCCTCTCCTTCCTTACACGGAAATGCTGCAAAAAAATACCCTACCTTACATTTAAATCTTTGAAATCACACTCAGTCTGCTCTCTTCTGTCCCGCTGCCCACCAGGCATTACAAGGAGTTTGTCCACTCACTCCACGTCACTTCACTCACTGCACAGGGCACACACATAACCCTACAATGTTCATTGGACTCAAACAGAGGACTACACACTAAAGGCAGGATCAATCAGATAAAATAACTACTCTAACTGAAATGAAACAAAATTAAACACTGAAATCACAATGGCTCACTCCAACTCCTGCTAAGCGAGAAATGGAACTGCCATGTTTTAGAAACTATACAGCCCTCCCACACAGCAAAACCAGCCAATCAAAATGCATGCTTTACATGTTGGGACATCAGATCCATAGTAACAATGCCCCCAACACAACCAACCAGCTCAAAGGATCGAGAAGACTGCAAAAAGTCTCCTATATTTATACAAATATGAGATACAACACAACAGAAAATACATTAAAATAGTATCACAAAATCTCATTCTTATTGCATAAATCGAATATGCATGGGAAACTTGTCAAATAAATGATTTATGTGCACAACAGCAGTTTGATCTTGGGCACTTCACTGGTAGATTATGCCACTCATGAGGTTACTTGAGGTCAAACTGCTGTAGTGCGCCGAAATAATTTATTTGACTCATCCCCATTGCATATCCCTTGTATATAAAATTGGTTCCTATCTGACCAACATTTCCGGTACTCTGCATCTCCACATCATAACCTAGGGTTATTGAACACAATATGGGGTATAGACTGAGGTGTGATACAGATTTCAGGATGCACAACAAAAAGGGGCAGATCAGTGGGGACACCAGGAGGGTCTTAATTGAGCTTCAAAATAGGTCTTACAGGTCTTTCTCAACATCACAATGGAAATTCATCTGGCCCCTGAGCAACTGAGGGTGCATGCCCCTCCTCTCTGGCAATGAATGAGGTACCTCTGAATAGCTGGTTTATTTATAATATCTGGCTGTTAGATTCTATGTGATCTTCCACATGCTCTAGTTCAGGGTAACTGGTCTCACTGGGGGTTCAAGAGTCTCTGCATCTGGATTTAACTGTGTGAGTGGAGTGGATGGTATCCACCAATCATTGGAAGCATTTAACGGATGGGGAATATCCACAGTGAAATAATACCAAATGATGTATTCCTCTTCATCAGATGAATCTGTTACATTTTGTGCTGGTTCAAGCAAAGGACTTCTGGAGGCCTGTGTGGACAATTATCTAGGCTGGTTCCAGGCTGACTAGGATTGCTTCTGTTTTTGCAAGAACCTCTGGTTTCCATTCTCTGGGGAAGTATTGGGCCATTATCCAAATCTGACACATCTAACTGCCCAGTGGGGGAACAAATGATTGCAGTGTAAAGTTTAACTTCTACTGGGACCCCCTCTGGGGAAACTCTGTACACTGGCAAGTCCACAGGGTTTTCTGTGACCACATAATGAATGTTGCCCCCACTGATCTGCAATTTTATGTTTTCTAGGTAATCCCAAGTTCTGAACCAAGGATCTGTTTCCAGGGAGTACAGTAACTCGTGAGCTCTGAGACAGATGTTATACATCCAACAGACTGGGGTTTGATTCCCACAGCCTCCACCTGCATACTGTGTGACTTTGAGTAAGTCACTTAACCTCCCCAGTACTCCTGGTTCACCCCTGAAAACAGGCACTTGTGCCTAGTGGGCCTTACCTGGTTACCATCAGGATACACACAGTACAGCACACATATGCAGTGAACGACAGCATTGCTCCCTCCCTGCTACAGAGACTGCCATGAGGGGGGATGTATGGAGTGGTGGGCAGTCCTATGCACTGCCCATTCCCACTGGACAATCTGGACGAGAACACAGATGGTAGGCATAATACATGCGGCAAATCAAAGTGACTAGTCACAATGGAGATAGTTGCCATGCACATGATTGCAAACACAAATGTTAACAATGTGAAGGTTGGACAACAACAACCAATTGGAACGCAATCCAAAACAGATGCTGTATCATCTCAGTTCATTCACCGGTCCCTGTAGATCCATGTATGGAATATGGTGGTGTTGTGGCACACCCATGCAATTGGATGACACTGTTACAGACACAGTATGACCACATGTGACACACATACACACATGCGCGCACACACACCATCACCTTCACAGAGGGGTTGTAGTCAAGTACCATCCATTATGCATGCCGTCACAGGCAGGTACAGTAAACAAACACAGTTATTTATTGTTCTTAACATTTGGTTTACAGTATGTAAATTGAATTCCTAAACCCATGATCACAACATTACATGCAGTGTTTCAGGCTGCATGTTAATTTTTTCAAATTATTTATGACAATAAGTGTTGGAATTACAGGGGGGCTTGTCAGGGCTTAGCCCCACCTAGCTCTGTAGTAAGCCCTGGTAGCTCAAGTTCATGCATCACTGCTATTCAGTCTTGAATTATATAATGGGAAGAGGGCTTGTATTTAACAGTTGTACTTTTATAGGCCACACTAGCTCACAGTCACAATAAAGCTCATAAAGTATAATTCCAACACTGACTGCTGAAAATCACTTTGATGGATCTAGTTAGTATACTCACTGGTGATGCTGTCCTCCACCCACTTCCATTTGGCTCCAGAAGATCCTCTGGGCTCCTCCTGCCATCTCTTCCTCTGGCCCCAATCCTACATGGTGACCACTCCACCCAGCACCTCCAGAACTTGGGGGCCCCTTCTCTGAAGGTCATCCCACTTGTGTTTAATTTGAGTGATGGTCCTAAAGATGACTCCCCCTCCCTCTGTGTTGAGGGTGGCCTTTATAGTGGCCCAAAATTTCTCCCTCTGCTTTAGAGGGAGTCTCTTTGGCCCATAGAGTTCCTCTGCATGGGCAGTGACCTTCTTCTCCAAAACCACCACCTCCTTATGGGAAATGGGGGGTGACAGCTTTCTCCATGTGCTGGTGGAGGAGGTGTTCTGCTGCTTTGGGTTCTGCTGCACCAGTGTCACCCCATGGCCCTCTGGCTGCTGACCCACCACCTGCTGTTGGCCCTGCTCCTGTTTCCCCCGCTGGTCCCCACCATTAGGGATGGGCAGACAGACCCATCTAAAGTCAGAACCCCCCCTGGATCCAGTGCGGCTTGGCAGACCCGGATCAATAAGAACCCACAGCATAATTGTACCGAGTTTGAATCTCCATGTGTGGCCATTTATGTACACCACAGGCACACAAAAAAAGAGAAAAAAACAAACAAAAAGAGTGAGGGAAGAAACCCAGGCTACTACTAAGTTAAATGCAGTGACTTAGGTGCATTTATTCAGTCTTTGCCTACACTAACCAAATAAAATAAATGCACCCAAGTCATACTGCCTTTAACTTAGTAGCATAGCATGTTTCTTTGTCATGCAAGTCTTTTGTTTTTTTTTTCTCCTCAGTGTCCACAGCAGGCAGACTGATTCCCCATAGGGATAGGAAGGAGCAGTCAAGTACCCAAGTGAATCATCCTGTGACACAACAATGGCCAGTAGGCCTCAGCCACCAGTTAGGAGGCAGAGAAAATTGGAAAGGCAGTAAGACACCATCTGAGGGGACTGCAGTGCTTATCTAGGATAACTTGGTCTGGCAGCTTGTACAAAAAAAAATTTGCACTTGCGCAAATGGCCTTTCCATCAAGTGTTGCTGCACATCCATATTAGGCACTGTCTGGCAAGTGGCAAGCTCTCCTGGCAACTAGAGGAAGAAGGACAGGGAGGCAGCACCTCTGAGCCATGGTGGGAGTCAAATGTGGGAGCACAGAAGAACAATGAGTGAGACAGAGTCTTCTGGAGAGAGAGAGAGAGAGAGAGAATGGCAAAACTAATAATGCTTATAGAAAGCATTATTATTTTTCCATTTTCTCTCTCTCTCTGTCTCACCCCCCAGAAGACTGTCTCACTCAATGTGCTGCTGTGCACCCATGTTCAACTCCAAGTCCTCCCCCATGGAGTTTGTTATAATAATCAAGGTGGGTGTGGAGGGTGAAGCCTCCCAAAACATGAAAAAAAAATCAAAATCCCACTGTCAGGATTTTCAGTGTTAGCCTTGTAGTGTTTGCATTTCAAGTGTTGGTGCCATGAGTTTTAGTGTTTCCTCATATATCCCATGTAACATGGTGATGTAAACTGGAGCACAAGCAACTTGCTGACACCAAATGCAACACCCTGACATTTTGCTGTTGGGGAGCTGTAACACCGTACCTAGAAATGTAAGTCAAATAACAGCACAGCAGCCTCCAGACAGTACTGGGCCAGCAAGTAAACAGCAACAGGATGAGGGAGCCATATGAAAGTATATTACTGCGGTGGGCTTCATCCCCTGCATCCCACAGAACTTATTATAACAAACATAATGTCCTAGAAAGGTGGCGAGAAGGCTTGTAAGGAGACAGGAAAGAAGTACAGGAGTCAGAGAAGCTTTGTTGTGATCAAGTTTACTAATGCTGTAAACCACAAGCAGTGGCAAGAAACAACTGGCTCAGAGTTAATCACTCCAGACACACACCTGACTCTACTCCAAAGCCACACACCATAAAACCCAAGTGTTGTAGCATCACTTATGCTCACCAGACTGAGCAGCAAAAAATCAAGGTAGCCCTAGAAGACTGTAACAACATTCCAGTGGCATAATTACCACGCCAGTGAAGAGTCATTACATTAAAGGGGGACTGTCATCTACAGGATTTCTTAATGTCTGAAAGCCCATAAAAAGCTAGTTTGAGTGAGCCATTGTGTTTGTCTATGAGTCTTTGCAGTCCAGAGTTATTCATATGTAAATCAGCATGTAATTAAGGGCTAGGGCAGCCATTTGTTTTAGGCTCCTGACAGGAAATGATGTCACCGAGGGATTTGGCCCTGCATTGACAGTAGATAATCCAACAGGTTAAATAGGAAATTGTCTGTTTTATTAAGTGTGTTTTAAGGTGTTATTACAACAGGTTCTACAGTTATAATAATTGTTTTGTATGTGCATTGACACTAATGAGTTATTGAGTTTACATTTCAAACTGTTAAAAATAATCTAATTGAATTCTGGCATTGTTACGATAGAATTATGAGCTGCTGACCTATCAGAACCCTGTTTAGATTTCTGTGCACAAACCATGACATAGTTAAAACTCCAAATTATTGGTTCCACAAAGAGAACTGCAACAGAATGCTGCCCACACAAATTAAACAATGCAAAATACAGTTTTTATATAGCTTTTTATTCAGTTACAGTTAAATATGGATAATTTAGGTGAATGCATATCATTTATGAGAATAAGAACTTCATAAACAGCTGCTAGTTAGAAATGATTTCCTGTCCTCTTTAACCTCTAGGCTGTACTGCCAGCTGATAATCCAAAACTACACATTTCAAGGCTGGCCCCATAATGCCAGGCCCAGTAGGTATATAGCCACATTTGCATCTTGTAGACCCAAGTTCACACCTGAAATTGTAAGAGAAAAGACTGCAAGTGAGGGAATGGAAAAAAAAAACAAGTTGGTGGTGTGGCAGCCCCAGAAATCTGTACTGACATGAACACAGCTAGGCTTTAGAAATCTTAATATGGGGTCCCCAAAATCTGTTGGCATCACAGAGTCGTTCTTGAGATGTGTAGTTTTTGATGATCAGCTGGCAGTGTAGCCTAGAGGTTAAAGCAATCTTGAAGACAGATTATTTTTACAGTTTGAAATGTAAAGGTGATAACTCACTAGTTTCAATGCACATACAAAACAATTATTATAACTGTAGAAAGTGTTGAAATAACACTTTAAAACACACATTATAAAATAGATAATTTCCTATTTAACCTGTTGGATTATTTACAGTCAATGCAGGGCCAAGTCCCTTGGTGACATCATTTCTTGTCAGGAGCCTAAAACATATGGTTGCTCTGACCGTTAATTACAGGCTGATCTACATATGAATAACTCTGTACTGCTAAGACTCACAGATAAACACAATGGCTCACACAAATTAGCATTTTATGGGCTTTCAGATATTTAGAAATCCTATAGATGACAGCTCCCCTTTAATGGACTACCGACAAAAGGTACTATGTTAGGGAGTGGGATAGAGCTGATTTTTCAAGCATGATAGCATCCAAGTGACCCCAAAGTTGACTACTGGGGGTAGAATGAATGGCAGCAGCTGATTGTTTTGTAGCCTGACAGAGAAGAGAGGGCCGTAAAGGTGCAGGATGAATGGATGAATGGGCTGCATACTACAGTGCTCCCTCGCTATAATGAACGTGTCGGGAGCCAAAACTTCCGTTCATTATAGTGGCGTGTTCGTTATATCGAGGGAGCACTTAACACACGAGCTGCTAAAAAAAAAGATACGGGGCAACAATGAAATATCTCTAAATGTTTAACTTTATTACATGTTCTACAAGTTTAGAAATACTTTTGTCAGTTTCTCAGATAATTTTCAAAAAAAAACATTCACTCGATGTAATCCATTAAGCACTGGCAGCCTGTTGCAGATAGCCAGTAATTTTAGTTTAACTTTTTGGGTGGCCATGGCACGAGTATAGGAAATAGGGTTGCAAAGCTGAAGTACCTTGAGCAGATGCAACTGTGGCCAGTATAGTTGCTTCCATACTGTGGATTGCTTCAGCATACCCTCGAATAACAACCTCTTCATCTGACTCTTTATGTGTTTGTGATTGCTTTGGCTGTCTGTACTTCATCATTCATACTGAGTCGTTCGTCAATTGCAGCAGAGGGGTCCAGCTGTATCATCCTCTTCCTGCCTGTCACGGGGAGGGGGGGTGAAACTGATCTCCAAAAGCTAAACCAAGTGTAGCTTCTCAACAGTGTACTATGGTGGCTTCAGTGATGTTCCTCCAAGCTTCGACAGCAATGTTTACAACATCCCTGAGGTTCAAATTATTCAGGCGATTTGCAACTTGTGTTCCCTCAGTAACTAAATTGCTCAAAAGACGCTTGCAATAGGGTTTTTTAAATGTCTATGATACCACCATCTAAGGGCTGAATGTGAGAGGTGGTGTTCCTACGGAGAAACTTTGATTTAATTCACCAATCTTTCACCACCCTTCAGGCAGTCCAGTACTGCCAGCATGGCCTCTATGGTATAGCCTGACCTCTTCATTTTGATGCGGCATGACACACTATACAACCTGCCTGCACGTTTTATACATCAGTTAATTGACAGCCTGTAACTTAATTTCAAAGTTAACTGGTACTGTGGTTAAATTAAGTACTGCTGTTGTAATGTTACACTGTGAGGGGAATCAAGCTTAGTATAGAGTCTACCACGATCAGTTTCAGTATGACACACAGCGACAGATGTGAATTTCAGTAGAACTGCCTGGAGCCATCACCCGTATTCGTTATATGCGGGAATTCGTTACAGTGAGGTTCGCTGTAGCGAGGGAACACTGTATATGCTGTCACTGTTAGTTTTTTTTCAAAACTGAATCTACTTCTTGAATGGTTTTCTCTGTGCAGGTTTGAAACATATTGGGGTCTTACTGTGAGAGCTGTTTCTTCTTGTACCATGGGTCTAGTACTGTTGCCATAATACAATGTTCTGCCACCAGCATTTCACGTAGTTTCTCATCATCTCTGGCTTTTCTAATCATTTGATAGACTACATCTTTTTTTATTCTGGGTGGCAACTACCTTTCAGTGGTACAATACTCTCCCATCTGAAACTGGCTTTTTGGACCTTCCAAGTCATCCCTGATTGCGTTTAGCTGAAATCTAAGAATCTTGATCAATGGGATTATTTGACTGAGTGTGGCACTGTTAGAACTCACTTCCCTAGTAATTTCTTCAAAGAGTTGCAGGATCTTGATGAGAAGTTCTAAAAGAGCCCACTGCTGAGGATTAACATACCCATCAGCATCCCCTATGCTGTTTTCCAATGCATACTGTCTTACAGCCTTTTTTTGCTCCAGCAATCAGTGGAACATTAAAAGGTAGAGTTCAACCTTATTGCAACATCCTGGATGAGCGTATTGGGAGGCAGCCTCTGCTCTTTTATAGCTGGAAGTCATTGGTGTGATTTGCATGAGTGGCTGAAATGTGGTCACACTCATTTTCTTTTTGTCACATACTGTATGTGAAAGCTTTTATATCTCTGTCCTCTTCCAGAAAGGCAATCAAATTTAGACAGTGTGCAAAACACTGAATGTGCACAAAGCCTCTATCAGACAAGACTTTCTATATGTTTGAACCATTGTCAGCCACAATAAAACCTACAGAAAGCCCTTGTAATGTAAATCAGTACTGTATCTCTCAATGAAGCTCATCCAAGATGTTGGAAGCTGTGTGATACTGTGGGATATACAGTATAGTTAAGAAAATAAATTAGGAGTCCATGACCAATTTATGGGGACAAAGGTTTGAAGGTGGTTTTATATGACTAAATGATGCTAAAAAAGGTGGTCTTGTGGGACCCTCTCAAAAGTTTGGGCAATTGTCGCTAAGTGGCCAAATTCAAGATGGCCACCAAACATCACTAAAATGGCATATCTCAGCTCATAATTGTCATATAAAGCTGTATATGGTGTCTAAATGGGGGTTTTGAGGATCAAGGAATTAATTTCATATAATAAAAAGGTTCTTTCTTGAAGACAAATTTATATATATATATATATATATATATATATATCTGTGTGTGTGTGTTTTATCTTTTTGCAGGTGTGTCAAAATTAGGTTCTGTGATTGGTGGTTGGTAAGATGTCGACACCCTTGATAAAACCAGTACAACAGTGGAGAGGAAAGAAGATGAGGAGAGTTGAGACAAATAACTGTGTATACTATGTGATAAAGAGTGAGAGGAAAACAAAAGTGACTATCCAATCGATTCATGGAACAAACTGAAGAGTCTAGTACTGGAATGGAGGGGGTTGGATAAATACAGAAGTGTTTTTTATATACCTTTTATTTATTCATTATAACTTGGTTCCAAGTCATAGAAATGGATGCCGAAACAGTTATAAAACAGGATAATTTTCTTATCTCCCATTGTTACAGCATGGGAGGGAAAGTTCATCTGACTTTAACAGCTTTAAGGAGAACTGCATTGAATCTCTAAGTAATTTTTTTCCAGTAGGAAACATTCTTTAAATACTGGTTCAAATGGTGTTACCGCACTAGCTATCCAGGCTTTTTGGTTATCTGTGTGGGTGCTTCTGATTTACATGCTGCTGGTAAGAACCATTTTACAGTGTATGATGTAGTTTATGTACTTGTTCTACTCTTCTATTGTTGGCACAATGCATCCATGTTTTACTATGGAACTTTGTGGCTGAGAGGGACATAAACTGCACCATACAGTTCTAAAATGGTTCTTACCCCCAGACTGTAAAGCAAATACTCCCACTGAAGTCACGAAAAGGCCTGTATAGGTGAAACAATAACAGAATTTTAACCAGTAATTTAAAAACAGCTTCTGTTGGGAAAAATCACTTAAAGGTTCAGTGCAGTTCTCCTTTAAGTAAGTAAGAATATCAAATGCTTTTACAGCCATGACCATGGACTATATAACCTCCAAAATAAATTTTCAATAAGTCCTGAGGTGCCAGACCCAATAAGGCAAACAAAATGACTTATATAAAGTCCATGTAAAGCACAGCAATACAATAATTGAAACAATAAGAGTAGCATGCTGTTAAGTTCTCACTCCAACCTAAAATGGCCTAAAGCCAACTGTGAACATTGAAGATAGCACTGACCTTAAACATTGTTTAAATTGGTAAACTAAATAGCATGCATTATGTATAACTCCTACTCAAACTTGCAAGGAGCCGAGCAAGGTGACAACCCAGAATCAAACAGTTCAGCTCTCAGTGAGTGCCTCAGGGGCTGTAGTCCCACTCATAAAGTCTTCTTTGATTTTAAGCAGATGTTTTCCTGCCTCAGTAGGATCAGAAAAAATGAAAGTTTTACTTGCATAAGTAATTCTAAGTTTCCCAGGTAGAAAAAGTGTATGATTTACTCACAACGATTTTAGTTCACATTGCACTGCATCAAATGTCTTTCAGCACTGGTGGGTTAAAAACTTAGGTCTGAAAAGAAAAAATGTGATGGCCTTCTAGTAGTGTTAGTGGGCCTTTGGTTTTTACCAGTTGTAATATGCAATCCATGATGTGTGTACCAACTGTAGATATTAAAATAGTACGTGGAAGGTCTGATTCCTGAGGTGTTCTCCTGGATGTAATTCTATATACTTTAGCAATGGACTCTGGGATATTACCATCTAGCACATGTTGCAATAATTGGTATGTGTATAGATGTAAATCATCTCCCTCCAAGCCCTTGGTGATCCCCAGCAAATGAACATGGGCTAAGCGAGCTTCATTTTCTAGATGTTCCAATTATAAGCGAAGCAGTTTATTGTCTAAAACCAGCCCTGCAGTACCGATGAAGTTCTATCCACTGACTCCTTTGCTGAATGGGCTTCCACAGCAATAGTTTCTACCTTTGTTTCCAGAGAAGCTACTCGATTGTTAAATAAGTCCATTTTTACATCGAGAGCTTTTACTGAGCCATTGAGAACTTGAACCACATGGAGATCTGCACTATTTGTGGGTTCAAAATCTCTGCTTGTTCTGACAATGAGGCCACTGGGTGCTATGCCTTCATACTGCTTTCCTTGTTTCCTCTTGCTGGAATCCTGTTGCGCAGCTTTTCAAATGTTCCCCATCTTGCTAGTCCCCAATTTAAAGATGAGATGCTGTCACAAATCTGTGCTCAGAAACTATGCAATTATTTAAAGTCTGGGCTGAAAATAATACAAATCTTTTGCTATTTATTTTGGCAAAGTGAGAGGAGCTCTCTGGTATGTGACTGATTCAGTGAGCTGTGGGCCACACCCCCAATATGGAAGTGTTTTTGAGAAAGTAAATTGGGATGATGGTCCAACAGGTATGTTTTTTCACAAATTGTTTAAGATTGGATTCATGAGTAAAATGAAGCTTCAGCAAGCCAAAACTAGGAGAGAGAAACAGCAGATGCAAGAAATCCGTGTTTCCTGATCTGAGCATGACAGTTCCTCTGAAAATACTCCTGGCCCTTCTGCAAGACTTTCATGGAGTGGTCCGCTACAGGACAAGGAGCTCTGCATCTGGTACATGATGCCAGAAGACCAAAAAACATCCTGGTCAAGACAAGTGGTGTCTTCTCCAACAAATGGATGCATGACAAACGTTCGAGGCTCACACAGTGCACCTAGAAGATGCTACAATACGTGACTGTATCTTAGCTGATATTGATTGTACAACAGATCCTTTTGCTGCTGAGATTTGGTGTCATCTCTCCTGTTGGAAAAAAATGTGTCTCTCCAATATATCACCAGGACAAAAACATTAATTCAGATCTCCACTTACAACAGGTTCGTCTTCCAGAAGTTCAAGAAATGTTTTTCAAACAACATGCACGGACAGTTGTATTGGATATGGACGAGCCAAGAACATTACAAGGACTACTGATGGACTACAATAACCTGCTGAGGAATTTGGGTTAGGATACAAGTACAACAAAATCAAGCACAATTAATCAGATGATTCAAAAGGAGTTTGCAAAAAGGATCAGATTTCATGATCATTTCCACAAAAATGACAGTACCATAGTGTATGACACATCTGCAGATGAAAGTTATGTGAATGCAGTGATCTACTCATGGGGAGTGAGCAATAAACAATTACTGAATACCATTGCCAGGCACTTGAAAGATGTTAACGCATGATACAGGCATAAGCTGGCCTCCACATATTGATGCGCTTGAGAACACTGAAGAATCTAATCCTGAGTTATGAAAGTTTCTCATCTGGCTAAAGAACCCTGCTGCTAGTGACTTCAGTGATGCCTGCCAGGATCCAGAGATTGCAGCCTTGTCATCACTGTTATTTTCGTTCATCACGGAGAAACACACTTCCTTAAAGGTCAAGTTATCAATGATGATTCAAAGCCTGACTTGAAGTCATGAGATTATAGACATGATGAAGAAATTATCACTCGGAATAAACTAACAGGATGTTCTTAATCTGTATGCTACATGGGCCAAGTTTGAGCTTGTGAAGAATAATAGGTGTCCTGAAGAACTTGCCAATAATTTTTCTGGAACTGCCATTCTACATAATAACAATTTTCAGTATAACACATTGACTGGAGCAGAAGAAGAATAAGAATCAGCATTTATATAGCACTTTTCGTACACAGTGTATACCAAAGCACTTTACAAGCAATGCTAGACTGGTAGTGAAGTGACTGAATGTGTAGTGGTGGCCATATCACACATCAGCACCCACACACACAGCCTAGACAATTGCATGTACCAGTTTATGGGAAGGGGAATGTTGACTAGGACACTGGGAATGTCCCTTACTCTTTCTGAAGAGTGCCCAGGGGTCTTTTACTTTCACCTGGACACCTACCAGGGCAACACCAGGATGAGTAGAAGGGAGCTTGGTTTAACATCTCATCCGAAGGACGGCACACCCCAGCAGTACAGCACCCCCCCAATACTGCACTCGGATGCCAGCATTTTTAGGTGCAAGTCCAGTCCTGGTGTGAGATGAGAACCCACTACCTTCTGGTCCAGAGGCAGATGTGCTACCAGCTGATCCATGCTGACACCTTTATAGATACATTTGGTCATAAAAAAGTGATGTTTGTTCAACCAGAGGATGTTGCTACTAATGTTTTTACTGAGAATCATCCTAAACTGGACATGGCAAAGCCTCTTGACATGAAAAATATCAGTGCAGAACAACACAGAGTTCAACCTCACAAAACAGTCAAATGTGGCCTACCATCTGTTCAAGCTGAAGTTAATATCTCATCACAAAGCACTTGGGACCAAAAGATTCAAGAAATGGTCCATTCTTTGGCTCATCTTGATAGCAATGGGAAAGAGGTTTCAGCAGAAAGCCAGACGATTGGAGCATTTGCTGGATTTCAAGCTAATATACAGATGTTGGCTACAAAGAGCAAGGCATACTACTACTTCACATTGACCAAGTCACCCCACAAGTCAGTAGTACATGAGGTGATGTGTCGCATAGTCACTGTAGCAAAAAATAAATTGATGCCTTTCATTCAACTGGTTGGAGACCAACCAATCTATACTCTGATTGTTCAGTTGAAAAATGAGAATCCTACATAGTCTGAATTCATCCCTCCATTCCCAGGTCCATTTCATGCACAGTGTTCTTTCATATCAGCAATCAACAAATGATTCAAGGATCTGGTTTATCTGACATTCTTGTTGCAGCTAGTGTGATTACAGAGAGTTCAGTTGACAAAGCACTGAGTGGAAAACATTATAAGAGAAACATCAGATGTCTTTGACTGATGTATGAGGTACTGGCTCACAGAATAATTCAAAAAGGACTTAGTGATGGTCTACACTTGTCTCCAGAGCTACAAGAAAAGTTGGAAAAACTAAGACACCCTTCCAAAAATACACTAGAAGAGCTAAAGATGATCTGTGATGAACTAGAGGCTGAACAAGAGTTTTTTTTTATTTGTGGTGAAGCATTCACAACAGTTGAAAATTCTGATAGTCCAATGGCAAAGTATTGGCTCAGTTTCATGTACATGACTGAAATACTGATGATGAATATCCATGCATTAAGAACTAAGGACTGGCCAGCCAGTGGCACTGAGGGTTAAGGCACTGGATGCCACACCTTGTGCCACACTGGCAACCTGGGTTTGGGAATAGACTCAGGTCATTGGGGTTCAGCAGGGGAGGGAGGGGATTGAGCATCCAGAGGACTGCTCTCCCCTCCTGGGGTGGGCTCTGGGGTAAGTCTTGTTTCAGAGTGACATCTGGGGGAGACCAAGGACTCTATTGGTAGCAAGGCTCAATGCAACATCGGGGGGAAGAGTGGTGGCAGACGTCTGCACACTAGGTGTGCTGATATCATTGCACATCCATGCTCTGAGGGGAGCAACATGAAGAAATACCCTGGTGGCCAGTGGAGATGAAGGAAGCCGCAGAGACATGCCCACATCCTGCTGCTGGTCCTGTCTCATTGGATCTCCTGACTCTCACCCCGGTCCCATGGCTGTCCTTCTAATCACAGAAAGGGTGGGTGGGCCCTTTCCCCAGGGGGTGATCTGAGGCCCTGGAAAAGCCATGGGGGCCAGATGGGTTTCAGGCTGGAAGTAGTGGCAGTTGTCATGTGGGTACCCTGGAGAGATGCCCTGGACCTCCAGAGAATAAACAGAATTCACAAAAAGAAAAAAAGAATTCAGGACTGGAAGGCATTAAAAGCATCACTCAGATTGATGTTGCCATGGCTGTAAGTATATGACAGTGACAAGTATGGAAGATGGCTCATTGAGTTCTGGCTAGAGATTAACTGTCTACCTGAGGAGAAAGTCAAGTACATGTGTGATGGTTTATTTGCACAATCAATGACAGGGAACCCTTACTCTTGCTTGCCATTGGATCTATGGATAGAAATGACAATGAACAAGGGCTCAAAGATGAAAGCCAGTTGGATGAGAATTTTGAAGAATGAGAAGATGCTGTTAAGTCACACTTGAAATGCAAAATAGAGTTAGAGTCTCTCTGCATGCCATTACAAACACGAAGACAACCTCCCAATGCCACAGTGAGAATTCAACCACTTGACTCAGAGCATATGGACAGGCAGTACAGGATCTCAATAACTACACCACAGAATTTGATGTGATCCTTTTGACCTTACAAAGCCTACTCTGAGGTCTCTCCAATCTGGAATGATTGCATCAGAAAAACTCATCCAGGACTTTGAAACAGCACATGAGGATGGTGAATCACTAGTCAATAAATTTTTTCAGGAGCACATGTTTTCAGCTAAGAAATCATTTGAATCATTTCACCAAAACTCAAGGTACAACTTCAGTAGACAGCCTACTATCAGAGATGGAACAAAAATCATTGAAACAAGGATTAGTGCAATGGAAAACCATGCCATGGCAGAAGTAATTTCTCTTGCTCAAAAGTGCAAGGAGAAAGTTGACCTGTCACAAGTAATGGAACATTGTGTGATAGAGGAATGTCTCTCAATATTCAATCCTAATGAAATTATGGTCAAAGTGCAGAAATCTAAGTTAGTTGAAAAGTTGAACCTGGTTCCACTACACCCCATCAGTAGCTACATTGCCCTGGTAGACATGGGATTCATTTGTAGGCGTGTCACTCCAGCAGAGGATAGAGACTGACTTCACATGGTCAGATTCTGCTCATAAGTTATTTGCATTTGTCCTGGCTCAACACGCCAAAGCTTCTTAAATTGTCTTTGTGAATAATCCATATGACATGGAGATAAGCATCAAAGACAGTGAGCATGAGCATAGGACAACATGCACATCATACACAGGAGGGATGCAGAATATATATATATATATATATATATATATATATAGCTATAGGACAAAGAACCTCTGTGTGCAAGCACTGAGGCAAAGGTTACCCCAAAGGGCATTTGGCCAGGAAGTCATGTTTCAGATATACTAAATCACACATGCCCCCATGATGCAAGGTATCATGGGCTGCATATGCAAATCACCACATAATATTATGCTGGTTCCACTTTAAGCAGAAATGTATGGTGCTGAAAGGCCTCCCACACAGTCTGCAAAGGGTGCCAACAGAAGACATAGACACATGTTTCATCCTACCAGGACGCATCAGTATGCCTCATCTGTTTGACACCCCAGTGAAATGAACCAGCTATCCTAAGATGGTCTATCTGGGTTATGTTGTGGTGAACCCAATTAAAACACAAAACAATTTAAAAGACAAAGAACCTCTGTGCACAAGCACTGAGGCAATGGTTACCCCAAAGGGCATTTGGCTGGGAAGTCAAGTTTCATATATATATATATATATATATACCGTGCTACCATAGTTAGGGTTGAGGAGCCATTTCTATGTTAAACCCCAAAACTTTGCACCTTAATAACTTTGCAACCGTTTGATGGATTTGCCTGAAATTTGGAATTTATGATCAAGAACCATAGGCCTTGGGATCTTCCAAGTTTTGTACTGGTTGGATATACAGCTGTGGAGTTATTAAGTGTGATCTGTGCGCGCATTTACGCTTTTCTGGAATTCTGTGGTCGCGCCTACAGGTCGTACGGTTTGCATGACCAGCCCAAAATCTTCAGGGAACATGCAGCTGGGGTCCCCGATGTGCCTTTCAAAGATTTCATGAAAAAATATTAAACGGTTCAAAAGTTATTCAAAAAACAGTTTCCCATTATAAGTCAACGGGAAAAGTTAACAAAAAGTTCAACACTTTCGCAAATGCATTTTTACTTTCAGAATGGGCCTGTTACTTTCACAAATCGGCCATTTTGTTTTCAGTTGGTGATCAGGAAAATGGTTGGCATTTAAATTTGGGACCCCTAGCAACCTAATTTTTTTGTATTCACCTAGTCGGGCCCTGAGGATGCTTGCCATGTCTTTATTTTGTAGAACACCCCAGAAATATGTTTTCAAATTTCTGGAAAAAGTACTTTCAAAAATTACTTTCGTGTCACGAAAGTGTCGCAAATTTTACAAAAGCTGCAATCATGGCGAGTAATTTTCTATCTGTGGAAAATGACAGCACCCTTTGGCAATTGCACTGCAAAATAACCGTTGGGAGTTTTGGGCTGAAATTTGAGGAAACGCAGCCGACATCTCACAGATGTGCCTTTCAGTGTTGTATTGAAAAAATATTACACGCGGCAAAGTTATGGCACTCAAAGTTGACAGTTTTTCCCATAGAATAACATTACGGCGCCAGCATTACAGGAATCCTTTGGCACCCTGCTGCAAAATAACGGTTTGGTCTTTTTCCTGAAATTTGGAGGAAGACAGCCAACAGTACACAGATGTGCCTTTCAGTAGTTTGGTGAAAAAATATCACATGGCGGCAAAGTTACGGCACTCAAAATTGACGGTTTTTCCATAGGATAACATTAGCGCCCGAAGTTAACAGAAATCATTTGGAGCCCTCTGCAAAATAACGGTTTGGTCTTTTTTCCTGAAATTTGGAGGAAGACAGCCAACAGCCCACAGATGTACCTTTCAGTAGTTTGGTGAAAAACATTACAGGGAGGCAAAATTGTAGGCGCTCTGAACTTTCTTTTTCCCGTAGGATAACATTACGGCGTTCGCCGCGCCTTTCAGGGCCCGTATCTCGGAAACGGTGCGAGATATGGACTTTTCGTAGGAAAACTTCTTAGCCCCATGATGGAGCTAAGATTCAAATTATCCAGGACAGTTGTAAATAATATGACTTTTAAATTTTTTTTCTACGTCAGACGGTTCCTAGATATAATGTATTTAGTATTCCAAGATCTCATTTTCTGCGCCGATACTCATTATTTTGCATACATTATTTGTACTCACTGTCTTTCTCAATGCAGGTTTTGGGGAAAACCAGCCTGTGCACTTACATTACTGTTACTGTTGCCCTTTCCGCTATGGATCCACCTGCTTAATTTCCTACTATTGACGCTCATGCCACCATGTGTGTTATCCTTTATGCTTTCATTTGCGCTTATGCTTCTGTTATTTTTTGCCATTTCTGTCTACAGTACTGTTTATCTTACTGTTTCACTTTACATCACCATGCCCACTGACATTTCTGTTTGCAGGCACCATGTTACTATGTGACAACACATCACGTGGCAGACCATTTCCATCTATGCCACCATGTGCGTTACCCTTTCTGTTCTCATTCGTGCTTGTGTTACCATGTGCGCCACTGTTAGCATTTCTGTTTGCGTTGCTGTCCCTGTTAGTATGCCACAACACATCATGTGGCGGGCCCGGCGCTCCCGCGCCGCATTACATTCCTATTTCGTTATCATTCTCAAAAGAAGGAAATTCAAGGCAAAAACTCCATTTATGCATTAGTTAGGTTTTCACATGACAGAAGTGAGAAATTCGCTGTTGTTGAAACCCCTTGTACCTCTGGACCCCCAACCAGCATTGGGGTGTGCATTGGGATCGTGGGTCGTAACTCTCACCCATTCTCCTATACTTCTGCTGCTTTACACATGTCATGGGGTGAGAGTTAGGGCTGATGATCCCAATGCGCCCTAATGCCGGTTGGGGGTGGAGGGGTCCAAGGGGTTTTCAACCCTAACAGCTAATTTCTCACTTTTGTCGCTGTGGAACAACCCTAACTAATGCATTAAATGGAGTTTTTGCTCTATATATATATATATATATATATATATATATATATATATATATATATATATATCTATATATATAGATATATATGTGTGTATATATATATATATATATATATATATATAGTGTGGCGCCCAGGATGAAACCCACTTCTGCAACATTTTGTAGCATTCTGCAGAATGCTACAGCAGATCTACTGAATAAAGCAATGTAATTTCAATGACAATTAGTTTCTTTTGTCATTCAGGAAAATGTGACAATGCCAGGAGGAAATGAATGCCACAGTTTCCTGCATGACAAAAGGGACTAATTGCCATTGAAATTACATTGCTTTATTTAGGAGGTCTGCTGCAGCATACTGCAGAGTGCTTTAAAAGTGGGCTTCATCCTGAGGGTTTCATCACTGTGTGTGTTTATATCTATCTATCTATCTATCTATCTATCTATCTATCTATCTATCTATCTGTAACCCCCAGGGGGCACTACCCTTATCTATCTATCTGTAACCCCCAGGGGGCACTACCCTTAGGGCTACTACCCCTGCCTGCCTCCATGAAGACAGGGTGAGGGGCCCAGATCCATTGACGGATGCCTCCACCCAGAGGTCGGGGTTAAGACTAGCGAGTTTATCTCAGTCACAGCCCTCTGGGTTACTGCAACCCCCCTTTTGACTCACTAGTGGCTCACACAGGATTCCAACAATACTTCTCCCACATGCACTTATCCCCCGGATGGTATCTCTCAGCTCGCTCTGGGGATCCCCTGTAAAGTAAGGTAAAGTTATGTCACAATTACTATGCAGTAGTTCACCAGAGATGCACAGACTAACCAGGATGTAGTTGCAACACATCAATCTGATTTATTCAAAGGGAACAATAACAAGGGCAGGGGAATCAAGGCAATTGGCTTACTCTATAATTATCTACCTAAGGCACTGTGCACAGGCCTGAACCTAATAGTTACTGTCCCTGGGTACCCAAGCCCTAATGGCTAGTCCAATGTGGCAGCTGGTTGGAGCCCTGACACAAATAGCCTTTGCAATCCTGAGAAAGTAAAAATAAGAAGAACGTTCCACTAGAGCAGTTAGCAGTGTAACAAACCACTTAAGACCACTGTCTGCAAACTTGGCAGGGAGCTACCCTGATTTAGTACTCACGGCTCCAGCAGATACCGATTCTGTTACCATCAGCAGGGCTCAGCCTGAATTTCACCAGCCTCCTCACACATTTATATGGCAATTAGCAGAGGGGTACCATATCGGGCAGCTGCTTCTAGACCCCACACACACTTGCAGTAGACTTGGGCAATAAACGGCAACTTCAACCTCACGGGTGGACCGAGCGCGATTCAGAAATTTTCTCCAGTCCTTTCAGGTTGAGCCTGGTAGGTAGCTGGGCTGGCACCAGCCTCCTCTGACCATACGCCGGGGGAATTTTTGTCCGCAGACTCGAACAGGAAAAATGGCTGATGCAGGTCTTCCCGCGCTTCCCGCGCAAACACTCCATCAACGCAGAAGCAAAAAGCTCCTCTCTTCTCACCAGCCACAATGCATCTGCCCCTTCTCAGCATGGGGCTCTCTTGACAATTCAGGCGCTACCCATTTCTATTGGTTGGCACACCTGTCAGTCCATCAGTCTTCTGCCCCTCAGTGGTGTGAAAAAGTGCCATAGCCCATAATGCCTTCTCCACTTATAAGCAGTTTCTCTATTGGTCAGACAGCTCCCCCGAGTCCCGAGGCACCAATTGGTCCAATTCAGCAGTTCTGGACCAAAATGGAGGAGACAACTGAAACAGTCCTCACTGAAAAAGGAAGGCAGGTTAGAACAACCACATTATCATTATTATTTTACATTATTTCCAACCAACAATCACATCCTCCAGCAGAGCTCCCTCTGCACCACTAGCGATGGCAGAAAGGAGCTATTTTTCAGTGTCCCGGGCGGGACTCGGGCATGCAACCACACAGCCCCCTCCATTTCAGTTACTTATGGCTGCAACAGGCAGACCTTAAAGAGACAGCACACGGAGGCTTCAAAAGCACTCACTGGTGACACATTTAAATGGCTTTAACGCCGAACATCAATCAGGCATGGAGCATTCACCCAAGCTCCGGGGAAGCTTTTAGGAACCCACATTTATAGGGGGTTACATATCTATCTATCTATCTATCTATCTATCTATCTATCTATCGTAGCATGGTAGTGCTACCATAGTTAGGGTTCAGTAGCACTTTTAAGGTTAAAGGGTCAAACTTTGTACCTTAATAACTTTGCCACCGTTCAATGGATTTGCCTGAAATTTGGAATGCATGATCAAGAACCATATATCTTGGGATATGCTAACTTTTGTACCAGTCGGCTATACGGCTGCAGAGTTTTGTGTGACCAGTCTGAAAACTTCAGCGAACGTGCGGCTGGGGTCACCGATGTGCCTTTCGAAGATTTCGTGAAAAAATATTAAATGGTTCAAAAGTTATTCAAAAAACAAGTTCCCATTATAAGTCAATGGGAAAAGTTAACAAAAAGTTCGACAGTGTCGCAAATGAACTTTTAGTGTCGCAAATGGCCCTAGTAGTGTCGCAATTCCACCATTTTGTTTTCAGTTGGTGATCAGAAAAATACTTGGCGTTTAAAATTGGGACCATCTAGGGACACAATTATTTTTGTGTTTACCTAGTTGAGCCCTGGGGATGCTAGGCATGTCTTTATTTTGGGGTTAAACACCCTAGAAATGTTTTTCAAATTTCTTGAAAAAGTAGTGTTGCAAAGCAGTGTCGCACTCACAACACTTTAATGTTTGTGAAAGCTTTCGCAAATCACGACACTACTTTTTCAGACTATGACCAAAATGACAGCAGTTCTTTGCCACCCTGCTGCAAAAGAATGGTATGGTCTTTTGAGCTAAAATTTGAAGGGAATGCAGCCAACATCTCACAGAAGTGCCTTTTTCGTGGTTTGGTGAAAAAATATTGCATGGCTGCAAAGTTATGGTACTCTGAATTTGGTATTTTTCCCATAGACTAACATGGTGGGCGTGCCTTGCGCCTTTCGAGGGAGCTCATGTCTCTTGAAAAGCCGATCACGAGATACAGATTTTGTTCGAGTTGCATAGATACTTGGGCTTTGTAAAATCAAAATCCTAGCCAGGAAAATCATGATTTCTGTGAAATTTAAATTTTTTTTCTATGTCGTGCGGTTGCTGAGATATTAGCAATTAAGTACTTCCAATGCTCATTTTAAGCTTCGATGCCCATTACAATGCATACATTCTTTGTACACACTGTGTTTCTCTATGCACCTGTTCATCAAAAACAGGATATGCACTTCTGTTACTGTTACAGTTACTGTTTCCACTTGTGTTTATGTCCCCATTTGTGTTACCGTTCCCGTGTATGCCACTGTGTGCATTACCCTTTGCATTTTCATTTGTGCTTGCATTTACGTTACTGTTACCATTTGTGTTTCCACTACTGTTTCTGTTTGCATTTTTGTTTGCATCACCGTGGCATTGCCATTTGCCTTTCTGGCAGCCCTTTCATTTGCATTTCTGTTTCTCTTTAGTTTTGCGTCTTCCTTGCTGTTTCTGTTACCATTTGCATTTGCAATTGTGTTACTGTGCCCGTCCACAGTATGGTTTGCATTTTCATATGTGCTTGCATTTCCTTTTGAGTTTCTACTTCCTTTGCTGTTATTGTTGCTGTTACCATTACCATTTGCAGTTACAATTGCAGTACTGTGCCCGTGCGTGTTTTGATTTGCGTTTCTGTACGTGCTTCTGTTCCCGTTTCTGTTTCTGTTTCCTTTGGCATTATTCTTCATGTTAACTTTACCATTTGCATTTACAATTGCGGTACCATGCCTGTGCGCATTACGGTTTGTGTTTATGTGTGCGCTTGCGTTCACGTTTCTGTTTCTGTTCCCTTTCATGTTCTTTTTGCTGTGACACTTAACATTTCCATTTAAAATACCACTGCCATCACTGTTCACATTACCAGTTGCATTTTTGTATGTGCTTCAATGTCCGTTTGCATCACTGTTTGCTTCGGCGTCACTTTGCACTTGCATTTCTATTAACGTTTCCTTTACCATTTATGTTTGCATTACCATGTGCGCCACTGTTGGCACTTCTGTTTGCATTGCTGTTCCTGTTAGTGTGTCACAAGACATCATGTGGCAGGAGCATGGGGCCCTTCGGGCCCTGCGCTCCCACCACCGCATTACAGTCACTATTTCTCATCATCATCATTCTCAAAAAGAAGGGAAATTAGATGCAAAAAACTCCATTTAATGCATCAGTTAGGGTTGTTATGCAGTGATAAAATGAGGAAATTCGATGTTAGGGTTGAAAGCTTCTCCTGGACCCCTCCAGCCCACCCCCCAACTGGCATTGGGGTGCGCGTTGGGGTCGTCGGTCCTAACTCTCACCCTATTCTCCTATTCCTCAGCTTCTTTACATATGTGATGGGGTGATAGTTCGGGCAGACAACCCCAATGCGGCCCTGATGCCCGATTGTGTGAGTGGGCTGGGAAAATCAAAGACCTTTCAACCCTAACATCAATTTCTCACTTTTGTCAGCTGTGGAACAACCTAACTGATGCATTATGGAGTTTTACTTAATTTATATATATATATATATATATATATATAGAGAGAGAGAGAAGATAAGCTGCCTGCTCCAAATGAGTTCCACAACATGTTCAAAAACCCAGGCAACAAAATATGAATCCAGCAATTCCCAAAGGGTGAATTCAGGGTGTTTGCACATCAACATTACAAGATAACCTGCACATGTTATGACCTACTTCTGTTCTACTCATGTATATCCTATTTGTCCTGTAACTCCTGGGTCACCCCTGAAAAAGGGACCTCCAGTGCCCAATGGGCCTACCCGGTCATCAAAATTCAATAAATAAATAAATAAACATCCAGCCACCTGATTTCTATATTCTTTGAGGAACAACTGTTGGGATCTGTCCTCTGAGGATGAACATGTGCAAATGAAAGCCTTCCAGTTTCACCACATAGGAGCAGACATGATATTTCTGTATATATTCTCACAACTGAGGAAGAATGGAATAAAGGATGTTGTTGTTGTACTTGATGCAGAAGTCAGTGATGTACGGCAGTAGTCCTAGCTGCATATGTGTCACACCAAGTTGATGGTGTTTTCAGCTTGAAGAGGAAGAAGGACATATCTGACTGCAAGACACTGTGTTCAAAAGAAGCTGCTCAAGTCATTGTACCTCTTTATATGCATACAGGAAAAGATACAGTTTCAGGGTTCCTTGGATATGGAAAGAAGTCAGTATTTCAAAGTGCACTGAAATCTGAAGCAGCGCATGTGTTGTTGTCAGGTTTTGGAAGAAGTCTCCCAGTGACACCAAATATTCTGGACAACATGGCTAAGTTCACTATCAGGTTTGTCTGCCAAGATAGTATCAGTAAGACACTAGGTGAGGCTTAGGCATTGAAGTGGGACAAAATGAAGAGAAAGATAACCCAGAGAATACTTCCAGACCATGATTCACATGATTTGAAGGACAAGCGAGTTAACTACCAGGTGTACATTCTGCTCAGCTATGACAAGCCTGATGCTCCACCATCACCACTGGACCATGGCTGGACACTGATCGAAGAGAAATGTCAACCTCTCTGTTACACAAAGACACCTCTACCAAAGAGCCTCAGGGGTATTGTAGCACAAGAGAATGTATCAACAGCTGGAAAAAATGATGCAGAATCTGATACAGACTATGATTCTGAGAATGACTCTGAGAATAACATGGAAGAAGAACATGAGTAGAAGATTTTGGGCATGCTCAAATGAAGACAGCACTTCAAACATTAATTGGAGAATGTTACAACAGCAATAAGACTTTGAACATTATGGATATTTCATAATTGTACAATCCAACTAATGTTACCAACTAGAACTTTTCAATTAAAATGCTACTTACAGTGCAAAAGCAAATTTTGTAAAAAAACATTTGGCTATTTTTCTGAGACTGAAAAATGACATGCAGTATATACTCAAGTTTAGAAACACAAATGTCAAGTTTGGGGGTAAAGGAACTTGGAATCAAGCAGCCGTTATTGTGGAAATTTGAGAACATGTTGTCATGGCATCTTTGGCTTCAAGAAAGAACATTTGTATTATAAGAAATGAATTCCGTGACCCTCAAACCCGCTATTTAGATTCCAAATACAGCTTTGTGCGACAACTAAGAGCTAAGATATGCCATCTTAGAGATTTTTGGTGGCCATCTTGAATTTGGCCATCTAGAGGCAATTGCCCAAATTTGTGAGAGGGTCCCCAATCCTATCTTTGTTAGCACCATTTGTTCATATAAAAATCACCTTCAAACCTTTGCCCCCATAAACTGGTCACAGATCCTATTATTTTTCCTTTACTAATACAGCACACAAAAGTAAGTCAGTTTCAGAGGGTAGTTGTCTGTGTCTCTACAGGGAGTAAATGACACCCAATGTGCAGTCAGTGACATAAATAGTTCTGGCTGATAGCTTGTCCACATGTCAGTAGTTAGATGGACAACCCCAGAAACTACATATTGTAGAGCATTAGTTTAGCACTAACTACCTCATACATCTGGGGTGGGATATTCAGACTGCACCAGGTTGTGGCACAAGCCTGGGCGTGGTGCAACTGGGATGTGCATGGGCGTTGACAGGGTGATATTCAATGGAGCTGCGCCATGGCACAGCATCATTGAATATCTCTCCTTGGCCACCCGCAGTGCACATGGCGCAGTGGCACTGCACCAGCGCAAGTGGCCAGAGTGGAGCAGGGGGATGCGCTAGTGCAAGTGCTGTTGTGCTAGGTGCAACAACCATGATATTCAAAAGTGCACATGCAAAGGGGTCCATATGCATTCAAGGCGCAAATGGGGCCATTTGCATGTCATTATGGCCCCATTTGCATGCAGGTGTGCCGATCCCCGGTGACTTGTGCCTGGCACCCTGCCAGGCTGCAGCCTTTGGGGACCGACGCCCCCTGCACAAGTGGCAACACGCTTCGAAGCCCAATCGCGGGCATATGTATCAATTGTAAACATCCCATATCCCTGGTGGTCCAATGGACCGCTCCCAGCCCGATTGCATGCATATGTAATAAAATAATAGTCCTATATCCCTGGTGGTCCAGTGGACTGCTCGCAGCCTGATCACGGGCATCAGTAATAAACTATGACAAACCAATCCATCCCTGGTGGTCCAGTGGTACCCCCCACCAGCCCACTGAGCCCCACTGCCCCGCTCCCTGCGATCAGTGGAAGGTGGCAGCTCCAAACCCCCTTGCTGCCCTGCCGCCCGCTGACTGACTCCATACGGTAGGGCTGTACACCCATTGGTCCACAGCATGAGCCAATGGGCATGCAGCTCAAACCGTACTACACAAACCAGATATGTGAATGGATACATTCACATTTCTGGACTGTGTAGTACGGTATGGGCTGCACACCCATTGGCTCTATGCCAGGACCAATGGGGCGACAGCCCACGATACAGAGTCAGCCGCCGGCCATGGGGCGGCAAGTGGTGGGGAGCTGCTGCCCGCCACTGACTGGGGGAGGGTGGTGGGGCTCAGTGGGCAGGTGGGGAGGGGGCACTGCTGGACCACCAGGGATGGATTGGTTTGCCATAATTTATTACTGATGCCCGTGATCGGGCTGTGAGTGGTCCACTGGACCACCAGGGATGTAGGACTATTATTTAATTACATATGCCCACAATTGGGCTGTGAGCGGTCCACTGGACCACTAGGGATATAGGACTATTATTACAATACTAATGCCCATGATCAGGCATGGGGGCACCACCACAAAGGTGCTGCCGGAGCTCGGGTGGCCACCCACAGGTGGCAGCTGCTGTGTTGCACCTTGAAATACGGCAGCTCACCTGTGGGTGGCCAGCTGTCACTTCTTTTTATTTTTGGATCAACTGTGTGCAGAGCAAGTTGGGGTTGTGCCTGCATGGGCTCAGCACATCCCGGGCTGAATATCGGTATGTGTGGAACATGCATGGGTACACCCCCCTACTTGCGCCACATACATTACTGATGTGCTCCGGCGCATCCGGATTTGTGCCAGGCACATTCCCCTTTTGAATATTGCACCGGGGTGCATCAGTGGGTTGCGCATGGTGCAACTGTGTTGCACCATGTGCAACCCTTCTGAATATCCCACCCCTGATGTATAGTGACAATATAGAAATATTTCCTGGATGGAATATTCTATCATGGTAACAGGTGATTCAAAGAATCCAACATGCTCCACAATTCTGTAAGGCTGTAAGTCCAGTGCTATAATCTTAGAAATTAGTTTTATCATAGCAATTGTTTCTGGTTATTGGTATTTGGCTTTACGTTTAAGCATTTCAATAACTGTAAGCTGCCTTCTAGCAGAAGTCTTCAGATGGCCAACATTAGGAGTGCTGGATGATGATAAGGACAAAATGGGCTGTTTGTAGTACTTACTCTTGAAGAAGACTAAGAAAGAGGAGACAGTAGAACTGTATCAGCAGGACTGTTGCTACCACTTGCTACAACAGGTGCAGGTGGAGTGTGACCTATGTCTGCCTGCATGTTGTCATCTTTCTCTCTGTACAAGAAACCATGCCTCAGACGTAATGGGTGACATCTCTGTAAATGTCTTTTGAATGCTGAGGCACTCAAAGCTCCCTTTTTGCTCCCTCTATCGATAGTCTTTTTACATATAGAGCAAACTGCTTATAATTCATTATTAGCAGCCAGAGAAAAGTAAGACCACACATAAGAGGTGACCTTTTTTGTTTTATTACTGGGCATACTATACTGCCCTTTGTCACTGCCACCCTGTTGTTCCTTCTCAATACTGGGATACTGCTCCTCAAGGTCCATCTCTGTTTCACCCTTATCTTCATCCAACAGCTCATCCAGGCCAATCACAGATCCCAGTTCAGAATTAACTGTACCCTCGTCTTGTTCCGCCTGCACCACTCTCTTTGTGCCCTTCTCATCCAAATCCAAATCATATCCACACTCAACCTGCATATGTGCAGCTGTCAACTGTTCCTCATTTTGGCTTTCCACTTCAGTCTGTTTTTCCCTCTCCTTATCTACATCTTCCATTTCATTAGTCTCACCAGAATGAGATTTCTCCTCATTGGTTTCATTTGAATTTGTACTGGTGCTACGGTACATATAAGTACTAGGGTATCATTGCTTGCCACTCCTTGTGGTGCTGACTATCCCTTTTGTTTTAATTAAGGTAGTTTTTGCCTTTCCTGACTGGCATGAGTGATGTAATTATATGAATTGTTTTTTCTTAATGCCTGCAAGGCAAGAAAAAGCATGAAAAGATAGAGTGGTGAAGAATGTCACCACAAGGGCAGCCTATACAGCCTCCCTCCCTCATATACTGAACAAGCCAACCCTTCCCAGGACAGGTAATGTAATTGCCACACTCAGGAGGAAGGGGGCCAGGTCAAGTGGGATTTTTCTTATTTAGTAAGGAGCATGCAGCAATAGTAGGAGAAGATGAAGTAGGGCATGAAATATATTCACAGCAGCAGATAAATACACAGGCAAACTGGCAAGTGTGAGATGCAACTACACAGAAAAGTTTTTTTTTTTTTTTTAGTTAATGCCTGCCAGAAAAGGAAAAGCACAGCAGCCCAGTCACAGCAGAGTAGATCCTTGCAGCAAGACTAAAACAAAGAGATCCCCTTGGAGGCAGGGAACAGAGGTCAACTGCATGACTGCCATATATTCATATGGCCAGCACACCAGTGCCATAAGCTCACAGTTTTCATTTCCTGAAATGCTGTTTACAATTCCATGTGTGTGTCATAAATCTCAATGCTGTTTTATGCAACTTTATGGCAAATTTTCCGTTTTTCTCATGTTTTACAAAAGCTTCTGATTTAACTCAGAACTAATCAGAACTTATCAGGACTTTGGTCTGGATCCTGATCCTAATAATAAGGATCAGGACCTTTTCAGGTCCGCACATCCCTACCCACCATGCTGCTGGTCTAGCTTCTTCTCCTGGCTCCTCCCCTCAGGATGCAGTACTATTGATGCTGCTGCTGCAGAGTCAGACATTTTTAATCAATGAAAATTTGAAATCAATAAACAGAACAAAAACTTAAACTGAAACATAGATCTCCAGAGTAGTCTCTAGAACTCCATGACTGATATTGGTGGTCTGTCTAATTTCAAAACTTTCAAAAGAACTGTCTTTGTCTTGTCTATCTCTCTGCCACACTCTCTTTCTCACACACTCTCTCTCTCTTTCGCTTTCTCTCTTAAAGATGCAGAACAACAGATATATATGCAATTTCCACATGCCGATATGCCAATTTTTTTCTAATGTACAGTAGTTTACAGAATGTTCTGCAGTTCATATTGTGATACAGTTGGCAAAGCATGGAATTATTTTACCACAGAGATGTGTAATATGTAAATACGTATTGTGCAGAAAATGTCACCAAGAATTTTGTGAAGTGCGCTGTCAGAATTCCACCATAATGAGTGTAGCTATGGCAGATAAGTACACATTAATCCACAAATTATTCAGCCTTTCCAGATAAACTAGGCAATCTGTTCTGTGGAACTTTTTATGCAATTTAATATACAAAATCACAGTACATACAAAACTTCTGGAGTTCTAGGTCGGAATTCTGTGAAAGTTGCCAAAAATGATTTTCGAACTTTTGCAGAAGTGAAATTCCAACTTTTGTGGAAATTCCACCAGCAGAAGTATTTTTTTGCACACTTGTACCCTGGAGGACAGAAGGGAGTGAGGGGACATGATAGAGACCTACATTACCTCCCAGCAGTGAAAAGGGAACAGGTGGAGTGTCTATTTCAAATGAAAAAGTGCAACAGAACAAGAAGCATATACCAAAGTTAGAAGGGGAAAAATTAAGAGGGATGTGAGGGAATACTACTTTTCTGAAAGAGTGGTGGATGCCTGGAATGGTCTGCCGCAAGAGGCAGTAGTGGCAAAAGCAGTGGGGATTTCAAACATTTCAAACATGCATGAGATAGACATTGGGGAATACCTGTGAATAGAAAGAGTGGGTGGAAGGTCACCTAAGACCAGTTAGGTCAATTGGGATAGAATAGGTATGGAAAAACTGGGCAGACTGGGTATACCAAATGATCCTTTCCTGCCGACACAGTCTATGTTTCTACTTTTGGTGGCCATATATTTGGCCCACAGAATAGGTGAACTAGGCACCCTGTTTTGTAAGGAACTATTCATTCAGTTCACACATGAAATGGTGACTCCAATGGATGGCCTTCACTCCCATGACAGAATTTCCAACATTTTCACATGGAACACTCTAACAACAGGGAGAAAGCACTCCGTACTCTGGATGTGACATGAGCACTGTCAACATACCTAGATAGGATAAACACATTCCGAAAGACCAAAAAGTTGTTTACGATGGTACCGAGTCAATACTACGCATGTAAAAAAGCGCAGTACTAACCACGCTGTACATGCAGTGCTTGAAATCACAGTGATGGGATAGAATAGATATAGCGATTTACCGCTACCCCTGTCACTGCACACTGATAGAAGAAGAAGAGAAGGTGCCATGTGATGGGTTCATGGTCGAGCTGCTCCTGTGGTGGAGTGTCTAGGGCATCAGCACATGGTGCAGTTGGGAGACCTGGGACCATGGTTTGGTTCCCCCAGGTATCCCCTGCTGTAACTTTTTCTGGCATGCTTTTTTTTAAATCAAACTTCCCCGTTCAAGAGTTTCTCCCCCGTCCTCAAAGTCCACCCCTCCGGAGTTTGTTATTTAAGTTTCAGGGGCTGTGGGAAGCAAAGCCCCCAATGCGGAGGGTGCGGAGGGTGAAGCCCCTTGCAAAAAAAAAACATAAAGACTCATTGTTGTCAATGGGCACGGTGCATGGAACAGATTGGTGTTTTGCTTGACTCTGTTTTTGTGCGGCACTGTTTTGCTGCGGCATTTTCAGCTGCGTGGTTTTGTCATACAGTGGTATGATCCCGTGCTGTTTGTGATTACACAAGGACATAAGAAGGGTATGATGGTGACTAAAGCCACCATAGTCAGTTGATTATAAAGAAACAATACACAAAGCATATAAGCAATGCAGCAAAATGCCCACAGAAGGCATCGGGTGTCCACTCTACCAGAGCTGTGGCCTCCTCAAGGGCAGAGAAGAACCATGCCTCAGTGGCAAAAATATGTGCAGTGGCCACATGGGTCACCATTCATACCTTTGCAGGTAACATTACAGGTGATATGAATATGCCACCTACAGCTACCTCTGGAAAGTTCTGGTAGCTGCTACTTTTACAGGCACCGAACACACTTGCTCATTCTCTCCCATTTGAGTCTGTAAGGAATTGGAGTGCCATGGAGATACACAAAACAAAATGTTACTTTATTCACCTGGTGTTGATTGTGTTAATGTATTTCCATTGAACTTCAGGGCCCTCCCAGACTTAGAGTGAGCTGCTCAGAGCTCCTAAAAGATAAATGGGTTTGACCAGCATGCCATATGAGCAGGTAATAGATGTACTGTGCGAAATAAAATAATAGCTAGAACTAAATATGTATGGTTGACCTGTGCCACAATCTGCAAGGTTCATTATTATCAGAGGTTAAGAGCTTCAGAAGTACCTAACTGATGAGAATGGAAGCACTAGGAGCATAGGTAGGAGATTGAAATTTGATCCTAGGTCACATGTGCATCTATCAGCCTATCTGGTGAACATAACTCAGTCTGTAAGGAATTGGAATACCATGGATGTACACTCACACAGTCACCTTTACCAGGTGAGTAAACTACCATTTTCATTACATTTACATGCACAATTACCCTTATTTACTTTCTCTGTTTCATGCAATACATTTCATTGTTCTAATATTCCCATACAAAACCTGCACAGTACCTGCCTATGGACTGCCTTTTCACAAAAACTAAGCTCAAGCTGAGTTTCCCCCAATGCAATACTTTCCTAATAAAGTAAAATCCCTTGGATATCAGATCATTTAGTTAGCTGATTTTGACAGTGAGCAGATTTCAACCTTTGTTTTGCCTCATTAGCATATGAATCAATATGTCTTAACACTTATGAGTCTCACAGTTCTGGTAAACCCAACCTCTCATTTTGTGATTTAATAAAAAATATATATAATATATATGCAGACTGATAGGCATTTTCTTTAACTTCTTGAATGTTCAATTTCCAATGTGCTTTAGTATGCAGATAAGTGCACAAAGATTTTAAAATAAAGTAGCAAAAATGCTACTATCTTTTGCTACTGATTCCGCTCCCAGCCCTGTGTGAGGCAAGGAGGGGAAGCAGGATAAGATAAGGAGTGAAGTAATAGCATTTGACAGGTGACTTAAGGGGAGATGGTGTCAGGAGAAGGGGTATCACTTTGTGGGTGATTGGGGACCTTTGGGACAGGAGAATCTTCAAGGGTGACAGACTTTACCTGACAAGAGAAGGGACCTGTGCACTGGGGCAGAAGTTTAAACTGACTGCAGAGGGAGGAGGGGGCAGGGACCAGAGGAACCACCATGGCAAGTGAGAGGAAAGGGATCCTAGCTTGTACTCCCTCACATCTGGGGACTTGTAGCAGCACAATGGGTACAAAGAGAGTTGTGGCAGTAACTGGACTATATGAGGGAATATTAAATAGGGGGAATAAAAAGTGTGTAAATGCCAAGGAAAACAAGAGGATGAGAGAACAAGGAAAGCACAATGGTAGCAGCAAGGTTGTATCAGAGGTCAGACAGAAGGGGGGGCATGTTTTAATGCCAGAAGCCTGGGTCACAAAATTGCAAGCTCCAGGCACTGATGTTGAGCACTGAGGTGGACCTTCTGGCCATCATCACAGGAAAACAGTTCTTCTGATATATATTGGGGGGGAAAAGGAAGAAAGGAAGGTGAATCATGAGGCTAGCTGAGGGTGGTAGGGTGATAGAGGAGGACAGGCAAAAGACTGCATCCTTAATGAGTTTTACTTAGGCTCAGCTTTCACTAGGGAGGACAGTGGGCCCTCACCAGACAGTGGCATCAAAGCAGCCACTAAGGGGATACTTGAGATGAGGCAGTCAATATTTAGAAGTGAAAAGGTCCACAAAGGGCTGGCAGGCCTAAAGATAGATAAGGCCCAGAGACCAGATGGGTTGCATCTGAGATTATTCAGGGAACTGGCAGTGGTACTTGCTGAACCCTGGTAGGTCTATTCAACAGCTCTCTAATGATAGGAGTAGTTCCAAAGGATTTCAGGGTGGTGGACATACTTACACTTTAAAGGGGGCGGGGATAAGGAACAAGTGGGGAACTACAGACCTGTCAGTCTTATCCCTATTGTAGGGAAGCTCATGGCATCACTGGTGTAACAGGACCTCATGGACTTCTTGGAGAGCAACAGTCTCCAAGATAGTAAACAGCGCAAATTAACTGCAGGGAGGTCTTGTAAGACTAAACTGATCATTTTCTTTGACTGGGTGAACAGGGAATTGGATGGGGCTATGCTGTGGATTTGCTCTACTTCAAATTCAGCAAAGTTTTCTACTCAGTGCCTCACAGATGCTTGCTGAAGAAGATGAAGGATCTCAGTGCAGCTAATGGTCATAGTAAACTGGGTATGCAACTGGCTAAAGGAGAGGCAGCAAATAATTGTGGTCAATGGGGTCAAATCAGAAGAGAGAGAGAGAGAGAGGTCACAATTGGAATGCACAGGGGTCTGTCATGGGTCCGGTCCACTTCAATATGTTCATCAACAACATTGGTGAGGGAAGCCAGAGCAGATTGTGTCTCTTTGTACAGTAGATAATATTAAGTTCTGTGGGAGGGTAGATAGCAACAAGAGAATCAGGGAAATGCAGAGTGACTTACAAAAGCTGGAATGGTGGTCTAAGATTTGGCAGTTGAAATTCAATGCCAAAATGTACAAGATAATGCACCAAGGATAGAGTACTGGATGGATGGGGTGAGTCTAAGCACTACCGCTGAGGAACTGGACCTCGGAGGTATCATCATTTACTCCCTCAAACAACTGAGTCAATGCAACAAGGCATATAGCAAAGTGAGTAGGATGCTGGGATGTATCAGGAGGGGTACTGATAGCAGAAGGGAAGAGGTACTACTTCCCTTACATAGATTCTTAGTGAGACCACACCTGGAGTACTGCATCCATTTCTGAAGTCCTTACCTCAGGAAGGATAGGAATAGGCTGGAGATGGTGCATGGCAGGGTAAGAAAAATTATTCAGGTCCAAGAGGGCAGATCCTATGAGGAGTGCATCAAGGCACTGAACATATACTCACTGGAGACCAGAAGAGAGAGGGAAGACATGACAGAGACTTTCAAGTTCCTAAAAGGAATTAATAAAGTGAACTGTGGGGAACTACAATATTTAGCTAGATTACTAGTTCACAGTCATGTGGACATGACTGGAAACTGACAGGAGGGAGGTTTAGAAGGGACATGAGGAAGTATTATTTTACTAAAAGTGTGGTGGAGCCATGGAACAGTATACCAGCTGAAGTGGTGGGTGCTAAAACCGTTGGTGGTTTCAGTCACGGTTGGCACAGAATGAAGGGTATAGTAGTTGATTGGTGTGGCAAAAACTGGGAGGAGAGTGGCAGGAAGGATGGGTAAGGCTAGGACCCTGAAGGAGCAGTAAGTCTCAGGGCTAAATAGGGAAATTGGGCAGACTGGATGGACTGTTGGTCTTTTTGTGCCATCATTGTCATTGTACAGGGGTCTTGCTCTACAAGCCATGATGAGTTTAACTCCCCAGCACTCTCTTGCCAAAATCATCATTTTAGACTTATTTACATTCATAGTTCAATCCAATTTATTCATTTGCTGCTTTACTGTACAAATAGCTCTTTTCAACCCAAGTAATGTCTGTGAACAAACTATTGCATCATTTGCATAAAATAAGATTCGAAAAATTCCCATCAAATGATGGCCCATGGGGCAAAGGTGTCTGTATCTCTCAGAGCTTCAACTATAGACTCTCTATATAGTAGGGGAGCTAACAGGCAACCCTGTTTCACTCCTTTGTTGATGTTTATTCAATCAATCAATCGATCAATCAATTTATTTGTATACTGGCAGGTATGTGAGCAAAAATGCCCATTTTCACAAGCATCCAGTGTTGAAAATAACAGGTAAAGGGTTGCAGGCGAGAGGAATACATATTGTGTACATCATATTTACAGTGGTAGAAGCTAAGGAAACAGGTCAGAGGAATACATAATATATACATTGTGCAAGTAAATGGTTAAAGATCAGAGGAATACATAATATAAACATCATATTTACAGTTGTAGAGGCACAAGAAGGGTCAGGGAATACACAATATATACATTGTATTAACATTGCAGAGGCACAGGAGTCTAATGGTACATTATGTAAACAAGTAATTATCAGAGCTTATAGTAGCTCCATATCTGCCAGTTCTTATACAGGCAGTGTTATTCATGTTTATCAGAATTAACAGATCCAAGAATCCTCTATCTATATCTAATTTATCACACTTGATTATAAAGTACATCTATTAACATTGTCAAAAGCTCCATACATGTCTATAAAAGCTACATACCAAGCTGATTTTTTTTCAATTACATATTTTTCTATTTATATGTTCAGTACAAAAATGTGATCCAATGTGCTTCTATTTGCATGAAAACCTCATGATTGTTCTTTAGATAGTAGTTTGTTTTTGGAAATCCAGCATTCCAAATGTGATCGAATAATCCTAGTAAGAAGTGTTAAACCCACACAAAGGAGTCTAATTGGTCTATAATTTTTAATTTTGTTAACATTCCCTTTTTTATGTGACGGGACAGTAGTTCCTTCTTTACAGTGCTTTGGTAAATTCAGATATATTATTATATTATTAAGTAAAGATTTAAGGACTTTTGCCCACGATAGAGGGTGAGCTTGAAAAGTTTCCACCTGAACCCTATCCTTTCCTGCCACCTTATTTTACATATGTGCATTAATAGCACATAGGACTTCATTTTCTGTAGTAAGGTATTTTACTCTGTCCTGAGATGAGTTAGTAGAGAAGCTGTTCTCACTTTGACCGTGACCATCAAATAACATCCTAAAATAATCCTCCCTCTGCCTTGCACCAATTGTCCCTTTACTGTCTGCATCTTGATTTCCTATACTAATATCCACCAAAATTTCAGAATCTTTACAGGTTCTTCTTAGAGACAGCACTTAGTAAGTTTTCTCATATGGAAACCTTATATTTGATCCTTTTCTGCTTAACCAGAGATCTATATTCTTCTTACAATAATAAAAGCTTTCCTGTATTCCAAATTTGCAAATTTCCTTGAATCCCTTATTAACTCAGACACTGCTTTTTTTAATTGATAACAGTCACTGTCAAACCATGATTTTTTTTCTAGATGCTGTGCTGTATTTACTTTATCTTGTGCAGTCAGCCTATCTAGCAATTTTCTAATTATTTTTCATGGGAACTATGCAAATAACATTAGCTTGGTTACCTTGTTCATAAGTCATTACTGTATCTGGCAGCCAAAAATGTACCTCTTTTTTAATTATCTCAGTTATTTTTCCACTGCATAAATGGATTCCAGGTTATTCTTTTATGATTTCTTATCATGTTTTCTGAAATGTCATTCTCTTTATCTAAAGCTCTGATCATTCCAATGATACTATTTACTTTTTTTTTCCAATTCTTCTTCTCACCTCTCCTCCATTGGCCTCTCTCCAATGTGGGCTCATGGTGCTATGAGTTCTCCCTTCTGTCTGAAGCTCTGGCCGACCTTCTCCATTGTGGGTCTCCCTCTAACCAGACTGCTAGCCCATCTCTCTGGATCTGAGTCCCCTAGGGAGGGACCGCCTCACTCCTCAGGTGCTCTATCTATAGTGTTGTGGGCTGCAGTCATGGAGGGGACCGGATTGGATGTCCAGATGCCTGGAGGTGATGTAGGGTCATGACTTCTGGCCCCACCATCACCTGCCAATGGTGAGAGGGGTTTTCTTGCTTTTTGCCCCACTTCCCCCCCCAGAACATGGATATGCAATGACATCCTCCGGTGTCCACAGCGGCTCTGTTCCCACTACTTCAGCCCTTAAGTGGTGCAGTGCCTCCAGTTTCCACTGGGGGCTGCTGCTGTGCCAGGCTGACCCTGGATCCCTCCCCAGAGAGAGGAGAGCTGTCCTCTGGATGCTCAAACCTTTCTCTCCATTGCTGACCCCTGATGGCCTGGGATCATTCCTGAACCTGGGTCACTGGTGTGGTGAGAGGTGTGGCATCCAGTGCCTCAACCCTCAGTGCCACTGGTCTGGCATACTACTTACTTTAAGGAAACAATAATGGGAAAATGATCATGCTCCCATAATTCTTGCATTTCCATGTTTTGAACCTTATTGTATGAGAAAACATCAATCATGGCTGAGTCCAATACACCTGCTCCATTTACAGTTGGAAAAGTTATAAACCCATGTTGTCCCCTTGAGTCCTTCCATCTAAACTTTTCATAGATGCATTTGCTGCAATACTCATCAATTGTTGACCTATTTTATTACAATTAGAGTCTTCTGATTGCTGAAAAGGACTGTACTCTGTAAGACATTGTCACCATTCCAATTTTGTGTATTAATTCAGTTAGTAAACCAGTTTTGGCATTAAATCACCCATTAGCAGAATGGCTGTACTCGGAAAGTCAACCCCCAACTTGCAAAGAAGTTCTGCCAAGAGTTAAAAAGGGCCTCACATGGAGGGACTAATCGTTGGAAGGACATAGACATTAATTACAGTCGTAACCGTTGTATTTTTCTCATTTATGACAGAGCACAGGAAAAAAGGGGCATCCAAGTGGCAGTTCATAAACAGCATTAAAGGTGGCAGTAGAAAATATTGATATTAAACCACCACACCCTCTACCATGTTTTTTTATAAGAAACTACTGCATATTATAAACAAATGAACCTTTCCATAAAGCATTCCTTATTTCTTAATAGATTCTTGTATCAGTATCAGTATTGGTTTATTGTTAGTTTGGTTACAAACCATTACAAACATATTAAAAAGTAAAAAACAAACAAGCAAAAAACATAAGTACAAAAAACCTGTTAAAATACATAAGATAGGAAGGAACAACATAATAAACACCTTGAAAACAGCAATGCATGCTAATACACCATTAATTTATGCCATCTAACAGAAGCATAATTCCTGATTAGGCAACATTGTATGTATTAAATATAGAATAATAGCTGGGTAGGTGGCAACAGTGAGAATTTTAAAATTCAAGTTTTACACACCTATCCGGCCTTTATTTTATATAATTGCTGAGGATCATTTTTTTGCCACTGCAATTAAATGAAATAAACAGACAGCCCTATGGAGCCATGGACCAGTTAGGTTTCAATGCAGGCTGGTGAAAGAAACGTATGTTTACTTTTTTTGTTAGCAGCCAGTATAACAGTTTTCTTTAGCCCCATGAATATCTTTTTAGCCCCATGAATATCTTTTTTTTAAATAACTTACTGCTGACTCTGAATGGCAGTGAACTGTACAGAGCTGTGGAGCATGGCCAGTGCAGAGAAACAGAAGTGCGTGGCTGGCGAATGTGCAGAGTGAGGGAAACCCAGCACTTGTTCGGCGTTATAACCCACAGGTTATAATGTGCAAATTATAACTGGGTTTCCCTATGGGAGAAAACACTCCCCAGTTATTACTATACAAATATCCACTAAGTGTTAATTGGGAGATTTCAATTCTACCTTCCCTCTAGCTTTCCATATGTACTGTGTTTTCCTCAGTTTTCCTATTAGGCACTTTTATAGATTTGCTAAGAAGTGAATAAATAATCAAATGCAGACCTCATTAATGAATGTTATATTTACTTTTGAACAAGTGGTCAATAGGTTTATGCCCCACATCTACTAATAAATACTACTACTACTACTACTACTACTAATAATAATAATAATAAAACTGTATTTTTAAGTCCCTTTCAAATACCAAGGCGCTTTACAATAATAAACATAATTCCATAAAAACTATTACATAAATATATAATACAACAGTTACAAATACCAACAGTTTGCTGATAAGCCTGACCCCATAGAAAAGTTTTAAGTACCTGCTTAAAACCCCCCATGTTTTTTTTATTTCATCGAATTCTTATCATTGTTCTTATTTTCAGCTCCTGCCACATTCCAGCTTACTATTTGTATACACATAGTAGTTATATACAGTACTTTTTTGAAGTCATTCTAATTCTGTACTTGTATCTGTGCATGCACTGCATATAGTCTGCCCACTACTGTCAGTTCCTACTGATTTAACAACTGTGTCTTTGCAAGAGAACTGACTCCTGCAAAACAATACTACTAGTAAGTCTTAACCCTTTTAATTCTCTTTCTTTAGTTTGGAGTTCACAAGAATGACTTAAGGTCGGGGAGGACTTATTAAGCAGGATCATTACAGGCAACTTCAGTTTAAAATTTTGCATAATATGTGCTCTACTCCAGTACGTTTATTTAGAATGGAATGGCATGATCTGCCCTGCTGTTCCGGGTATCACAAAGAAGATGATAGGTTTCTTCACGTGTTATGGCATGGTGAGAAAGCGGTGCCATTTTGGGAAACTATTAAAAGATGGTTGGATCCTTCTTTTGCATTAGATCTGTTTACTCCAGAGATTTGTATTTTAGGTTTGTATCAGACTGTTCAATTTATATATCAAAGAAATTACATAACTTTGATTTTGGCAGCTGCAAACGTTATTATATTGTGGCATTGGCTCAATGATCAACTTCTTGCCTGGTCTGAATGGCACAAGGTACTCCTCTATTTCTTAAATATAGAGTCACATATTGCAAATATTCATCATAAGCATACCTCATTTTTTTAAAAATGGGGTCTATTACATGTTTGGTTAACAACGTTGCAACTGATGTATACAGAGTACCCGGGAGGGTGATGTATTTTGGCTTCTTCTTTGGTCATTGTTGGGTTGAGGGTGGTCCCTGTTCTTATTTTTCTCTGGGTTCTTGGGGCTTCCAGAAGGGAGCATCTGTTTGGGGAGGTCAGTGGTTGTTGTTATGATGTCTTGTTTATTATATTATTGTTCTATTTTATTTATTTGTTTTGGTGTTTTATGATTTGTACTGTTTAAAATTAATAAAGTATATTTAATAAAAAAAAGTCTTTGGAAGGTCATGCCAGACAAATCTGATAGATTTCTTTCACTGGGTGACCAAAGTAGTAGATCAGGGAGGGGCTGTGGACATGGCCTACCTAGACTTTAGCAAGGCATTTGACACAGTCCCACACAAAAGATTAATATACAAGTTAGCCAGCCTGGGAGTGGGTCCCAAGATGACAGCCTGGGTAAAGAATTGGATGGAGAATAGGACACAGAGAGTAATAGTAAATGGAGTCCACTCTGAAGAAAGGGGGGTTACTAGTGGGTTACCGCTTGAGGTTCAGTATTAGGACGGTCCTCTTCAATGTCTTTATAAGCGACATTGCAGAGGGACTGGAAGGAAAGTATGTCTCTTTGCAGATGACACAAAGATCTGCAACAGAGTTGATGCACAAGGTGGGGTGGAAAGGATGAGAAGGGACTTGGCAAGGTTAGAGGAATGGTCAAATGTATGGCAGCTTAGATTCAGTGCTAAGAAGTGCAAGGTAATGCACCTGGGAAACAAAAACCAGGGAAGAGTACACAATGGGGGTGAGATACTAACAACAACAAAATGGAAAGGGACCTGGGGGTAGTCATATCAGATGACCTAAAGGTGGGCAAGCAATGTGAGAGGGCAGCAAGGAGGGTGGGGATACTGGGATGCATAGGAGAGGCATCACCAGTAGAAAACAGGAAGTTATTACCCCTCTGTACAGACAGCTGGTCAGACCCCATCTGGAGTACTGCATGCAGTTCTGGAGACCCAATCTCTGCAAAGACACAGACAAGGTGGAAGCTGTCCGGAGGAGGTCAACTAAAATGGTGCAGGGTCTGCACCAGAAGACATATGAAGAGAGACTTAAGGAGCTTAATATGTATAGCCTCGAGGAAAGGAGGGAGAGGGGGGACATGATAGAAACTTTCAAGTACCTCAAGGGAATCAACAAAGTCCAAGAGGGTAGCATCTTTCAAAAAAAGAGGTGTGCAAGAACAAGGGGACACAATTTGAAGATAGAGGGGAGGCTCAGAGGTAATTTAAGGAAGTATTTTTTCACAGAGAGGGTTGTGGATGCATGGAATGGCCTTCCGGAGGAGGTTGTGGAGTCAAAAACAGTGGTGGAATTCAAGCATGCATGGGACAGTCATAAGGCAATTCTAGGGGGTGGGGGTAGGAAGAAGTAGGCTGCTGGTTAACTAGGATCTGCAGCTTATCCATTAAATAGGGAAATAGGCAGACTGGGTGGGCCAAGCGGTCCTTATCTGCTGTCAAATTCTATGTTATGTTTCTATGTCTCCATAATGCAAACTCATCATCTTCCTGCAATCAGATAGATTCGTCTGCCAGTCTGACATAATCTGTTATTTGTTTTGGATCTCTTTCTTATTTAATAATCACTTTTGTAGATTTCCTCCCCGTATTTGCTGTTGCCTTATTCTTCTTATCTACCCTTCCATCCTGCCTTGGTTCCTTCTTGCTTATACAGACTAAGTTACTGTCTACTTTAATACAAAATGGACAAAAGTCATTAGTTGCCTGTAGTATTACTTTTCTACTTTTTATATTATTCACAACCAGGCAGACAAAGCCTTCCATATTGCCTGTCGTAACGATAAACTGATTTCAAATCTATCCACTTCAGTTTATCTACCAATACCCTCTTACATGTATTAAAAACCACAACTGTGAATCTGATGTCTCTGTCTTAGACTTGGGAACTCCTTTCAAATACACAGTTGGTAGCATGTACCCACTGCCTATCTGTTTTTCTCTTTCCTGTTCAATTTCTGATGCTGCTTCTGTTTGTACAGTGTATTGTCAAATTCTTGCTTGTTCTTTAGACGTTTTTGCACATTTTTTCTTGTACTTCCTAATATAATCTTTCTCTCTTGTCATTACCTTAACCACCCTTGTTTTTTTCCACAGTTCTTGCAAGTAACTGCTTGGTTTAAATAATTTCCCCCCACTACATTTATTTATGGTAGTCACCTGTTTTTCTATATCCCCACTTGTCCTGCAATCTTTTCTGTTATTCTCCTTATCTCTGACCTATTATTTTTACTCTTTCTTTAATTTGGCTATTGTTGTCTGCCAATAAATTATTTTGAGATTCCTGATCTTTTAATCTATTTCTCTCTTCTTTTTTTTTTGTTTATTCTATTTTTCTGCCCCGTAATCGCTAGTCCTCCACTCCTTTGGGCTCCACAAGTTCCCCCAGCCCCTACTGTCCTTACCGAGCCCTCCTCTGGTCCTCATATTGCAGCTGACCCCCAGGATATTCTGGTGTATCTCTTCACCGGGTAGGTCCCCCTTCTCCGAGGGGGAAGGCATTGAGGGGAGAGGGATGACCCAAGCACATACTTCTAGGGCCCGGGGATGCTGTCAAGGAGCAGGAGGCCCTGGGAAGGCCCTGGAGGCACTCAGGGAACAGACAGCCATCATCCAGTGGCCAGTGAGTGATTTCCTGGTTTTTCTTGAGGTGCGTGATGTCCAGATGTCAAGACAAGAGCCGACACCTGCCACGCACCACCCAGCAATGATCCCAACATGTTGCCCTACCCCTGGCCTCCACCAGCAGTCGCTCAACACTGGGTCACAGCCCTCCCTCCCTCCCTGAAGACAGTGAGGAGTCATGGGATGCTCAAGCTGCCTCCCCCCGGCCGGCCCTCCAGCGACCCGAGCTTGTTCCCGAACCAGGGTCGCTGGCGTCGCAAGCGGAAATCCAACCACTGCGCCGGCATTTCTCTCTTCTAATAATGAAAGCAACAGCATTATTTGAGCCAGGTAGTCATTATTTTTAGCTATTTCAACCTTAATTTGATGCAGTCCTATTTGAACCAGTTTTAGATCGATATCACAATCTGTAAATGTTGGAGGCAGTTCCCTGATTGTTCACTAGGGTATTTTTTGTTTACTCCATGTGTTCTAATTGCCACACAGGCTGTTGCTAAAGGTGTGGACTATTCGGGGGGGGGTATTTTGCTAGTGGCAATAAGCTCAATCTGTTAATATATGGGAATAGTAATTGCTTAAAATTTTGCATGAAAGTTTTTTCAATAATTTTGGGAAATGGTGTACTTTATATAATCTGAAGGTATATTAACTGTGTCTTTAGAGTTGCCATCTTGTTGATTAGCCAGGCTGGAGGTATTTATCAACAGCTTAGGGGGTACATTTTATTAAGCTGCTTGCTGTTGCCCTATATTATTAATTTTCAATACTCCAAAAGGATCGTGCTTCTCACCATCTGTTGAGAAGATAAGCTGCAATAATTCCAGATCTGTACTAACAAAGGATGGTCAGTAGTCAAAGGAAGAGAATTACCTGCTTTATTTTGGTAGGATGTGCTTTTAGGGACTAGAGAGCCTTTAATTCTCACTATCTTGTTTTCCCCTATTAAATCAATTTGGCTGCCTGATGTAATAAAATAACTAGAAATTATCTGTTTCAGATTTTTGTGTTAGACTTTGTTAGTTTCTTTGTTTTTACTTCCTGTTCAGCATTGGTGGCTTTTTCTTACTTCCCGCAATATATTTATTTAAAAAAATGCACTCACCCAATAGCAGCTAAAATATATACACAATAAAAATTGTATCCAAAATCCAAAATACATTGAATGGAATGCACTTCCAGAACTGAAGGTTCAGTGATGGAAGAAACAGTCTTATTGAAAATGTCCATTTGTTTTTACGTGATCCAGTGATCATGAAGCACAAACCAGTGTTGTTACCATTCTGCCTCCTTCAGTATTAGGGCAGGAAAGCAATTTTCTTTTTCCTTTTATGCAAATAGTCATTGCAGAAAAATAGCTGACAAATATGGTCACTTAAACTTTTCATATTCCTACAATAAAATGGATAATACAGACAGCAATAATTTCAGGAAGTAAAGCACTATGTTAACATACCAAGTAGTTCTGAGCTTATTCCTTAACAATGAAGTGCACTCAATTTCATGACAAACTGTTTACTTTCAACTGTTCCAGTGAATATATTCTGACTTAACACTCACTTCAGGAACCACATTTTTCAATGACATAAAGAAGTACAATAATGAAGGGTTTTCAGAAATGCAGTTGCAAATCCCAACCCTCACTAAACAGAATAAAATGCAAACTAAGCCTAATATACCACCTCACAGTGTCCAATTAAATTATAAAACTAAAAATTTAGTATCATTTCTTAATGGTGCATTTAACAGTTTCTACTGTACTTACAAAAAGGAACACATATTTTATGCAGTAAAAATTGCCAAGCAACTCTTTTCAACATGGTCTGAACAGTACACAGTTTTTTTTTTATAGAAGGAAACTTCTTTAGAGATGCTGTAAAAAAGCAATAAATGAGAACAATGTGTGTTTTCAGTTGAAAACAGAGGAAAGAAACAAATCAAACAACATAAACCCATAATTTATACAGCAACTCCAAAATAGCTCTGGTTAAGAACTGTATGTATCTGGGGGGGTTTGCGTCCCTGCAAATTTATATTGGACCCCACATGCGGTTGTGGTAAAGCATAAAGCTATTATAGCATTTAATGCATTTAAAAGATTTGCAGCCAGTAGGGCAATGGTTCAGTATTAGGACTATTAAAAACTGTGGAGACAAAAATTCAGGCTAGTCTTCTATATGCTGCAGATATCTGGGGTTCAAATACTAATAGTATTCTAGAAAAATAATTAAACAAATTATATTTCTATGCTGTATATTACATGTTCTACAGTCAATTCCAGCTTCAATTCTGAGTTCAGAATTGGGACAACTTCCTTTTTCAGCATATGTCCTAGAAAGGAACATCAAATCCCTAGGTACTGTACAGAGGAAGAAATTGAATATAACCACAGAGGATTTTTTATACCAGCAATGAGATTCATAGTAGAACATCTCTTTTCAATGGGCCCAGGTAGCCTCCTGCATGAAATGTATTATAGCCCCTATAGGGATACATCTTTCCAGATCAAGGAAAGGATGATAGATACTTTTTTACTGCAGACCTGGAGAAAATTCAAACATACAAGAATCATACCTGGTACAAGGGCCTGAAAAGCATCCACAAGATAGAACCTTATCTCAATATCTTAAGTGATGTGCACAAGTGCAGAATTGTAACAAGATAGATAGATAGATAGATATTTTATTTATAAAGCATCCATTTCCATAGACTCTGGGTGCTGTAGAGACATAGAGAATAATGGCTAGGGATGGGTGTGATATGAGAATTTAATGCACACCTGAGCTGTGGGATGCTACTGGGTGAAGCCAGAGGGGTTTATCAAAGCATCCCACAATGAGGGTGTGCATTAAATTCTCATATGCACACCCTAATAATGGGCCAGCAATTTTTCTCCAGCCCAGTTTCTGTAACTCTCAGTTAGTGTGTGCGTATGTGTATATATACACACACACACACACACACACACACACACACACACACACACACACAGACACAATCTGTACTTCTCATTATTTATTTAAAACTTTTTGTCCTTTGTTTTCTTATTTTTTCAACTTACATTTGAATAGTTTATAATTCTATTTCTCTCTTTCATGGACTGGAATCATTTTGTTTTGTTTATATTTATTTGTTGGTGAGGGTTGTTGTTTAAGATATTTTAGTAGGTTCTGATAGTATAATCAGATTGGTTGATTATAGTTGTTTTAAATATTTGTTAGCATGTGTTGGGACTGGGCTTCCGTGGGCAGACACTACTCCCCCTCTAGGCTGAGGGACCTGTGCCCTTTCGAAAGCCCCCCATTGCCACCCGAGGTATATAGGCATTGTCGTGCCTTAGGGATTGCACTGAGGAGGTGGAGAAGGAGGGGGGTTCCTCAGCTATGAGGGGGGGAGTGGAGTGAGTGAATTAGGGTGCTGAGGTTGGAGAGACACCCTGGGGTGAAATGGGTCCAGGATAGAGGAGTGCAATGTCTGGTTCCCATACCCAAGGGTTCCACTGAGACTGGGCAAGTGGCCTGCTCCTCCAAGGCCTCTCATCCAACCCGGGCAGTGTTATGCAATGCCAGGTCTATAAAAATAAGACAGCAATTATTGCTGATCTTGTTGAGTCATCTGACCTGGCTTGCATCACCGAGACCTGGCTGGATGAAAATTCTGGTCCCATATTGGAGTCAGCTGTTCCAGCCAGGTACTCGGTAATACATCACCCGAGGTTGGATTGAAGGGGTGGGGGGGGTTGCTATTTGCTTTAAATCAGAATTGGGCCTTGTGGAGTTCCAGTGGCATCCCCCAGATCCTTTGAGTGTATCATGGGAGCAGGTGTGGGTAGCAGAATCTTACTTGTCTACCAACCACCTGGTGATGAGAATGTTTTTCTGCAGGAAGTTGCAGACTTCATTGTTAACCTGGTGTTGGAGCCCTCCAGGTGATTGGTCCTGGGGGACTTCAATGCCTGGGTCGATGATGAACTCTCGCACTTTGGTCAAAACTTCCTCCAACTGATGATTTCATTGGGCTTCACACAGGTTGTTACCTCTGCTAACCATATTCAAGGTCACTCTTTGGATCTGGTGTTCACCCTGGGGATGGAGATCACAGAACTGGTGGTGGAACCAGTAGGGTGGTCTGACCATCACTCCATAAGGTTCAGTTTTTCGACCCCCCCTTGTGAGACCTACCCCTCTGGAGATGGTCCGGTACTGCCCTTTGAGGGGAGTTACCCCTGAGGGTCTGATGGTGGTACTGGACCTATCAAGTTGGCCCAAGGAGTGCATGGAGCCAGATACCTTAGTAGTGCACTATAATAATATGGTGCTGAGGGCACTGAATTCCATAGTACCTGTCTGTGTTTGCCCCCTCTCCCTTCACCCTTGGTCCCCTTGGTTTGATGGGATACTGAGGGAGTTGAGAGTGGGGCAAAGATTGGAACGTTGTTGGCGGAAATCTGGCCTGGAAGATGACAGGCTTAGATTGATGGCCCGTTATGTGGACTATCAATCAGAAATCTCCCATAAGAAGGCAGAGTTCCCGTCCAGGGAGATAGCTGCATCAAGAAATTGACCAGCTCAGCTCTTCCAGACTGTGGACAGACTGTGCAATCAAGCCTGTCTGCGGAGTCAGAGAGCCTTTTCACAAGTACAGTGTGATGAGTTTGCTCAATTTTTTGCAGATAAGGTGTCATCGATTAGGTCGGAGATCCACAGTACACATTCTAATGATCATTACAGGGATTGATGTGGGATTACAGGGATTGATGTGGGGTTACAGGCCCTCTGTCTACCTGGGCAGATTTTGACCAGCCAGCGATCATGGAGATCATGAAGATTGTCCAGGTCTTGTGACCGACTTGCTGTAGTTTGGATCCTGGTCCTACACACCTCCTTTTGGGGTGCATGGATGTGATTGGACCAGTCCTTGCTGAGATAGTCTGGTGCTCTTTGGACCTAGGGGTGTTTCTGGAGCCCTTAAAGGGGGATATCATGACACCCCTTTTGAAGAAATCTTTCCTTGACCCAGACTGTCTCGTTAACTACAGACTGATCTCTTACCTGACATTTTTGGGCAAGGTTATTGAGAAAGTAGTCGCGTAACAGCTCGATGACTTTCTTACCACCCATGAGGTCTATGATCCTCTCCAGTCCAGTTTCAGGAAGAGGCATAGTACTGAAATGGCGTTGGTTCGGGTACTTAATGATCTCCTAATAGCGAGAGATCGGAAGAGCCGTTCGATCTTGGTCCTCCTTCATCTGTCTGCAGCGTTTGATACCGTGGACCATGGGATGTTGCTAGATCACCTGCAGCTATTCTGCAGGCTGTCGGGAACAGTCCTCAGATGGTTCCACTCTTTCCTCACAGGCAGAAGTTAGAGGGTAGTGTCAGGAATTTTTTCATCGGCCCCCTTTGCTCTGTCCTGTGGGGTGCCGCTTGGTTCTGTGCTTTCCCCCATGTTGTTCATGGCATATATGCTGCCATTGGGAGACATTATAAGGCATTATGGGCTGAGTTTTCACTGTTATGCAGATGATACACAGCTCTATATGTCCTTCGTAGCCAAACAGAATTATACAATATCAGTCTTTAACAACTGCCTCGCTGAGATCCAGGACTAGATGAGTGCTAACTGGTTGAAACTGAATCCAGATAAGACTGAGGTGTTGGTTGTGGACCCGGGTCCTTGTGTAGAGAAGTTGACTCCTGGGTTTCTCTCTGGCCTTGTACTGGGGGTAACCAGTTGAGACCCTCTGAACAGGTGTGAAATCTGGACGTAATTCTTGACAGTGGGCTGACACTGAAGGCACAGGTGTTGGCAGCTGTCAAGTCTTCCTTTTTATCATCTGAGGAATATCGCTCGGATAAAACACCTTGTTCCACACGATGACCTTCCTGTGTTGGTCCATGCCTTTGTTTCCTTGCATCTTGATTACTGTAACACTCTATATCTAGGGTTGCTGGGAGTGGATCTCTGTTGCCTGCAGCTGGTGCAGAATGCTGCAGCCAGGTTGTTGACTGGGTTACCAAGAATGTGCCATATCACCCCTGTGCTGCGTGAACTGCTCTGGCTGCTGGTGCAGTGGAGAATCACTTTCAAGGTCACGTTGCTGACCTATAAGACCCTACACGGTCAGGGACTGGGCTACTTGCAAGATCTTCTTCCGACCTTACCGCCCTCTTCACCCACTCCGCTCTGCTGACGAGGGATTGCTAGAGATTCCCAGGGTTCATTTTCAGTCATCTGGGGCCATAGCCTTTTCTTTTATGGCCCCAACCCTGTGGAATTCTCTACCTCATCAGATTAGAGAGTGTCTGTCCATGGAGTCATTTAAGGTGTCCCAAAAAAGCTATTTGTTTGAACTAGCATTTGAATAAGTTTATTGTTACTTTTACCATTTAATGTTGTTATTTATTATGTTTCATATTATTTTAATATGTAATTGCACTTTGACATGCAGAAAAGCACACTATAAATAAATTTTTGATTGATTGATTGATTGAAAGCTGTCATGATTGGGCTGGCGCTGTGTGAGACGGTGCATTGCCGTTCTGAAGCGGACGAAGGCTGGGATCAGCCAGATAGTTTGAAATGGAAAAACAAATGGCAGGATCAACCAGGTAGTGTAAATAAAGTAAAATAAATAAAAAAAAAATGCAAGTGTGAGGTCATTGTGGTGGCAGCTCCATAAGCGAGAAATGGAGCTGCCATGTTTGTGAGACTGTTTGGCCTACCCACACACAGAACATTGGCCAAAAAGGCAGCAGCATAGTTTGATTGGCATGGCTCATGAATGTCATAACAACCAGCCAGTTGCTATGGAAAATAGCAACCTGATCAGTACATTGAGAGAAATTGTCGATCAGTTATTATAATTCAATAACAAAATACATATAGGCAGCAGCTCAACACAAACTTAAAATTCTATCCATCCCGTTAAAACCAACATCAGTCATTAAAAGCCTGCTGGAGCAGATACATTTTTAATGCTTTCTTAAAGACTTCTACCAAGGGGGCCTCCCTTAGATAACCAGGAAAGGAGTTCCACAGAGTGGGTGCCACTATCAAAAATGCCCTATCCCCAGAATACCGCAACCTCACTCTGGGAACTCCAAGGAGGCCTACCCCGGCAGAGCAGAATGCCCGGAGCAGACGGTAGAGGGCAAGAAGATCTTGCAGATAGACAGGTCCCCTTTTGTGTAGGGATTTATAGGTCAGGAGCCCTACCTTGAAGACAATCCTCCACCTGATTGGCAGCCAGTACAGTCCACGGAGGACCGGGGTGATATGATCACTCTGTCTCACCCCAGTCAACAATCTTGCCGCTGTATTCTGCACCAGATGCAGCCTGTGGAGGTTGCCCCCAGATAACCCTAGCTACAGGGCATTACAATAGTCCAGCCTAGAAGTGACAAAAGCATGCACAAGTGTGGTCAGATCCTCCAATGGGATCAGGGCTCGGATTCATGCAATGTTCCTTAGATGATAAAATCCACTCCTGATGATGGCTGACACCTGAGCATCAAGTGTCAAACCGTTGTCCAGGATCATGCCCAAATCCTTCACCTGTCTAGATGGAGTAAGAGGAACATCCCCCAACACAAGGTGGGGAGTAACCCCTCACCCCCCTCTGCCCCAGCGAATTGGATCCACAACAAGTACCTCTGTCTTGTCTGGGTTGAGCCTAAGCCAGTTTTGAGTCATCCAAGCCTGGATCTCATTGAGACAGCTGTTAAATAAAGAGTCTGACACCTGGATATTGGGCACACAGGACAAGTACAACTGGATATCATCTGCATAGCAGTGAAAACCCAGCCTGTACCACCTGATAATGTCCCCCTGTGGCTGCATGTACACCATGAACAACAAGGGTGACAAGACCGAACCTTGTGATACTCCATAGCACAGAGGCTTTGGGTTAGATGAGGCTAACCCCATCATCATCCTCTGCACTCTGCCTGTCAGATATGATCTGAATCAGTTGATGACATTACCAGACCAGCCACACCAAAACCACAGGCAGTCAAATAGCACCTCATGATCCACATTGCTAAATGCTGCATAGAGGTCCAGGAGGACCAAGATGGTGCAGTCTCTCCTGTCTCTTGCTACCAGGAGATCATTAAGCACCATCACCAGGGTGGTCTCTGTACTATGCCCCACACAAAACACAGACTGGTAAGGTTCATAGGTGGAGGAACTGGCAAGATATCTCTCAAGCTGCATAGCCACCAATTTTTCAATAACCTTCCCTGAAAATGGGAGGTTTGAGACTGGCCTGTAATAGCTGAAGCAGTCCGGGTCCAAGGAGGGTTTTTTCCAAAGGGATCTAATGAAGGCCTCTTTCAAAGCCATTGGGAAGACCCCACTCCTCAAGGAACACCAGACAACCCCAGAAATCACAGGTCCAATCAGGTCTAAACATCCAACCAACAGTCAGCTCAGACCTGGGTCCGGTTCACACTGGGTTGCCACAGCTTCAAGATTATTTTCACCGTCTCCTCCACCCCAACCAGCTCAAACTCATCCCAGGCAGGAGGAGGAGTGTTTTGACAATCTCCAGGATGGTCCATGCATCCCCTTCAAGAGATACTCGAGGAGACCTCATCCCTGATAGAGGACACCTTGTCAGCTAAGAATACAAACAGCTCCTCACACCTAGTGCTTGAACCTGCTCCCCAAACACAGAGACAGGCAGGATGTAATAGCCCATCCACTGTGTGGAAAAGCTGATCTGAGCTGTTCCTTACTGCAGCAATCTCTCTAGACAAATATTCCACCTTCTTACAGGAGATTGCCCCCTGATAATTGATATAATGCAACCTCAGGGCCAACCTGTCCTCCATCAGGCCAGATCTCCTCCAACATCTCTCTGACCTCTGCTCCTTAGTCTTTAAACTCCAGAGATCCCCCATCAAACCAAGGAGGTCTCCGGCGATTGGACAAGGGATGAACATGAATGGGTGCGATGGAATCGAAAGCTGCAGCAACCACCCCATTATAGGTTACAACTGCTTCCTCCACTCCAATCACACAAGCTGCCCCAACACTTGATAGGTGCAGCACAGCAGATAGTCCCGTCGAGGAAACTCCTCTTAATGGGCAGTACCAGACCATCTCCACAGGAGCAGGACCATCTAGGGGGTTGCCACCAAGCGTGAACCTCATGGTGCTATGATCTGACCAAAATACAGGATCAACACTGAGGTCATGAACAACTAAACCTAATGAAAAAATCAAATCCAATGTGTGGACACCCGAGTGTGTAGCTGTTGTTACTTTTTGCGACAGGACCAGGGCCTCCATGCTTCCTAAAAGATAATTTCCAAAACCCAAAAGCCCACCGTCGACCCAGGCATTAAAGTCCCTCAGAATTAACCACCTGGGGGACTTCAGCACCAGACTGGCAATGAGCTCCTAGACTAGACTAGAATTGTTCAGAAGTAATCATATTCATTTCCATACAGAGATGCCCAGGTATCCTAAAGGAATTTTTTAATTGTAATAATAGGGCAAGTGATGATTTAAAACATATAATATTATTCTGCCCTCTCCATGAGAACGCTAGGAAACAATGGCTGGAACCAATATTACAGAACCTCAGTCTCCCCACCGGAACAAATTTTAAAAGTATTGTTCTCAACAAGAGATATAAATGTTTTGGATAAACTGATACGCTTTCTGCAAACATTGAAACTTTAATGTTCAGCAGTGGTACTAAATCATATTGCAGAATGCTTTTAATCATGTAAAAAAATACTTCTGCTTGTCTTTGAAATGTAATGATATATGCAAAATGTGACTTCCGCTGTATAATTAAATTGATAGATATTAGAAAATTCATGCTAGTTACTTAGGTGTAAGCAGATTGCCCATGACTTTAAATTGATCCTGATAGTGGATCTTCAGTCTCGTAGGGAGTATTGGGACTACAGGTTACACTGGTACATATAGCTATGGCAGTTTGTCTTGAATCCTGTCCCAATCTGTTTACACTCAATTCGAAGAAATAAATTATTTGTTTGATTGCATTAGTTGAAGACATAGGCAAAATGCACACCCCGCACATAACTGATGTAATGATACACCGATGTAGTGCTGCAGCAACATTTAACTTGATGCTCAGTGTTAAGATTTAAATGTGCACATATCTACCTTTTTCCATTCTAGACCTATGAAATACCAATAACGATAGGACATATATTAATCTTTTTATATATTTTCTCAGTCTGTCTACTGTATGTGATTTTATATTATAATGACTTTTGTCAAGCAATAAAATTGATTGATGGATTGAAAAACAATGTATTTATACAAAACAGCTTGCAGTTTTATTAAAAACTCCAGTGGGCTTCTTATAAGCTTTTTGATGTTATATGTCACTTATTCCTGTTTGTTTTCATTTCTCTCCAATTTCCAACTCTCAAAGCATCAAACACCAAGTTTCTTCACAGCTTTGCCATCACAGTTTCTTATCCCTGCAGCTCCTAAGGCATATATCCCTTTCCTCTCCTCTCCTCTCCTCTCCTCTCCTCTCCTCTCCTTCATTGCACCGTACACATACTGTAGTCGACTTTGCAAGTGACCCACTAGAACTCTTGCGAAACAGCTACATTATCACAGACAATGCACCAGTCCTGTAGTGGACTTCAGAAAAGACCCATAACCTAATTTCATTAATATCTCAAAAACTATTATTTAAAAAAAAATGAAGAGCCAACCTTGCACTCTACACTGTCGACCAAAGAAGTATCAGATCTAACTGTCAAGAGATTTTCTTGTTTCTGATGTGGAATGTTCCATAATATACAAGGGGTCAGAAACATTTGTATCATGCATATTGTGCCAGACATGTAGCAGACTTCGTAAGTAGCTACATCATCACACACATTGCACCAGATCTGTAGTGTACTTTGCTAGTGGCTCTGTAAATCAGCTACAAGTTCCAGACGTTATACCATACCTGTTGTAGACTTTTTGAGTCTTTCTTGAAGTTGCTGCATCATCACACACATTGCACAAGACCTGCAATAGACCTTACAAGTGGCCATGCAGTCCAATTGTGAAATAGCATTAACATCACCCGTAATGGCCCAGACCAGTGTCCTGTGGATTTTAGCCTCATTAATATTTAAAAAAATATTCTAGTGTATGGGCTTACCTTATTGTGTATGGAAATTCACACACTTTAAAATCCTTTTCTGCATTAGTAGTGGCATTTCTACTACAGCATAATGAGTTTTTATTCTGTTGCAATAGTTACATCATTGAACAATGTGACTGATATAACTGTTTCACTCACACTACAGATGCTCGCACTGGAGTGAAGTGCATGGTCTGTGGCAGTTTTTAGAATCTCAGTGCTTTTTAAGAGTGAGTTTTGAAGTAAAAGACTAAGAGTACATGGAAGCACAAGTCAAGACATATGGGGGTAACAGGGACTGTAATCATGGCAACCCCTCAGTAGAAAAAACAGTCTTGTTGTGTATTGCTGCCCATACATTATTTATATGTTTAAAAAAAAAACTCTTGAAGAGTCAAGCTTACACCCTACACTACCAACCACAGAAGTTTCTGACTTAGCTTCAAACAGATTTTCTTGTTTTTGATCTCCAGTTTCTATACAGTAGACTTTGCAAGTAGTTGCATGCAGCAGCAACATCACACAAATGTCCTCAGACCTATATGCTTCGACCATGTGTCTCACAACACACAGTATGAGTGCAATGTTCATCATGGAGTGTAACTGTATTCCTCATACTATGATGCATATGCAGCCCCCTCTGGTCTCTCTCCACTTTTTCCCTGGGAGAGCAATGGGCATGACCCAGGGAACCTCTCATGTTTTGGGGTATACATAAGATCTCCAGGAGTTCCCTTGTGTTACAGTACAATCATTATGCACACACCCAGTCTTGGAGTTCCCCAGGACACACCAGCACACGTTTTTGAGTAGATCAAATCTCAGACACAAAAGCTTCTAGCACTTGATTCTCTACTGTTGAATAGGTATATAAGTTCAGTTACACTTATTACACATATCCAAGGATCACAGCACATCAGACCATAGGTCACTATTCCTGTATTTCCTTCTGCTCATCTTGAGAGCTGTTTACAATATTTTGCCTGGGGCCATGGCTATGTCCTGACCCTGCCTTTAGGCTTAGCAATCCTGGCCAACCTTCAATGTAGCCACTTCCTGAGATGCAGATAAAGCTGTCTCATCCCTAGTGTTTTCCAGTTCATTCTAGTATACACTCTATGACTTAACACTCTCAGTCCTGTCCTTTGTTTGCATATATGTTCACATTATATTCTCATTGTAATCAGAAGAATATCCACAAACCTGGCAACATGTCCAAGTCATTTCTTTTTATTAAATTATAACACAAATTGAATATTGAAAACTATCACCTAATATTGTTATTATCTATCATCTCCAGTCTTTGAAAAATGAACTTGTGCACAGTTGAAAAAATATTTAGATAAAGAAAATAGGATAAAAAGATTTCATTCAGGCTTCAGATCACTACACAGTACAATCCCAGCACAAATCAAAAGCTGTAGTTACAGTGCTGTACTGCTTGTACTAGAAGCCCACTCCATTTCTCTTCTCACTTCCTAAACTGATGTGCAGTCGCATTTACATGGCCCCTTTCTGTGCTGATGCAACAGCGCTTGAGGGGGTCGTGAGCCTGGGGGCAGGCGGTAAATATACCTGTGAGCTTACAGAGAAACTAGAATATGTCTATCATGCCAGTAATCAAAACTTATATTAATTAGCTTGCATCACAAAATGAATACAAGTTTTGATTACTGGTGTGACAGACATATTTCAATTGCTCTGTAAGCAACTAGGTATGGCTAGTGGCAGCGGAGGTCTGAGCGCAGAGAGGTGGAGCATTGAGGACAGACAGGAGAAAGCAATATGTTTGTATTTACCCTCTCTGCCTTGAAAAGCCAGGATAAGAGCCCATTTTGGAACTCATATCAAACTGACCTTCTGGGTTCTGCTCCTTATTGTCAAGGAAGGGCAGAGGAGGATTCTGGGAGTGTCCCCCTCATGAAGCAGAGCAAGTGGTGCAGCCAGTCCACACGGCTGCTTACACTGGCCAGTCTGAATGGTGTTCCCAACTTTAAGATGGCTCAGGGAGTGGAGTGATGACCAACTTACCTCAATCGGGTAAGTGTCAACATGGCCACATTTACATCGCAGCAACCCAGTCACTCAAGTTGCTACGGTGCAAAGGAGGCCGTGCAAATGGGGCTTAAGTCTCAGGAGATATTCAAGTGGCTTTGGACAGGAGGATGTCAGTTGGTGACATTTTTATAGATCTGTCATAGTTTTTTTGACACCTTGGATCACCACATCCTCCTGTTCAGACTAAAATGTGCTGGAGTGGCAGAGGGTGCGGTGAGGTGGTTTGAATTGTAGTTGAAAGGATGACAACAACTAGCTGCAATAAAATAGTTTAAATCTGATTTGGCTCCAGTAGTATAAAATGTGTGCCAGGGCTCAGTCATGGATATACTTCTTTTTAACAGCTGCATAAATAGCCCCTCAAATGGAAATGTACAGGTTAGTTATCACCTGTATGCCAATGATATTATAATTTACACAACTGGAACTTCAGCAGCTCAGGCTGACAAAACGCTCCAGGAGGCATTTTGTGATTTACAAGGTTTTTTCTTAAGGGGTAGATTAACTTTGAATGCAAAGTAAAGCACAAGTAATGTTTTTCAAGAGAGATTGAATTTCAGATGCTACGTCAGAAACTTTGAAGATCGCAGCATGTGATAGCATTGTTCTGTATTGAGTTTGGTCCTACAGATATCTAAGGGTGTGCTTAGACAACCTTAAATGGGATATACATATTGATAACCTAGTGAAAAATTTGGGGAAAAGTCTGGGCATGTTGTAATAAACCAAATCCTGTATGACAAGGGAAGCTAAACGATATGTAGTTAGCACTATGGTGTTATGTGTTCTTTACTATTTGGACATTTTGTTTGCTGGGGCATCAGTGAGGGAGCTGGCAAAGCTGGATGTAATGTACAACAGGTTTGTTCACTTCATCCTCGATGCCCCTCACAAGGCTCACCATTGCAAAATGTATAAGGACTTAGACTGGTTGAATCTGGGAGATTGCAGGTATTATCATATCCATCCATATATGTACAGGTGTTACAAGGAGATTGTACCTGTCTATATATTGGAGAATGTAAAATAAATAGATATAAAAATGCCTCAGATTATGATAGGGTATAGAATTCCAACCCTCAGGACACAAGTTTGAGGTAGGCAGGTCACATTTCTATTACTAAGGTCCAGTAATCTGGAACTCGGTTTCACTTACGCAGAGATAAGCAAAGGGCAGAGTATGGATGGACCAACTTAAGAGTTGGTTTCTAGATTTATTTATTTATTTCAAAAGTTTTACCAGGAAGACATACTGAGCTGGTAACAACTCATTTCCAGATGTGCCTGTGGAGGGGGTATGAGGTACACTATAAACAATAAACACAAATACAATTGATGCAAACACAGTTGAAGCCACTTAAATGGGATGGCTCATGGCAGGCAAAACGTCCCATTTAAGTGTCTGTCCTGATTAAAGGAAGCAGGTTTTTTCATTCACTGCAACCTTCCTGCACACCCGCCAACACAGAAAACACAGACAGAGAACAAAACTAGCACACAAACGCACATAATTGTGAATTGCAGCTCTTTTTGGATTGTGTGTTTGTTTGTTGTGCTGTTTGCACTTAAAAGGCATCTTTATTTTAAGGCCATACTTTGCAGTATATTTTTTTTTAAATAACTAATCTGGCTGTTGCTGCTCATGGAGGGAAACAAGATCTTTGGACTTCTGCCCTCCTAATAAAGCTCTGTAGCTTTGTGTGTATGCCCATGGTCTGGGTACCCATGGTAAAACACCCCGGTTTCATCTGCATTAAAGATGTTAACTGGTGGATACTCAGCCAGCAGACCAGAGAGCACATTGTTGATCCACAGAGATGCAAAGGGAGCATCCACATTCAGCCACTCACCCTGCTCATGCTTCCACATTATGCTGTTGTGGTTCTTCCAACGTATGAGTCAGCCATATGTCGCATCAAAGTTTCATGGCTGAGATGTTTGGTGATCTCTTCAGCCTTCTGCTTCAGTACAGGATCAGTGAGTCACGCTCCTCAACTGATGTCATGATTAAATCAGGCCAGTAAGCCATCCTCAGCCTCACTGTCCTTACCTTCCCTTTTTCATTTATGGTTGGGGTTGCAATTTAGTTGCCACTCAGCCTGTTTTGACTTATCCTCCCAGCCTAGCTCTTGGAAATTCCAAACTGCTTTGCAGCCTTAGCCAGGGAGGAGTTCAGTAGCTGAAGACATTACAGCACTTTAATCTTGTCCACCAGAGGGAGGTCTATACTTTTAAAGGACACCATGCAAGCAGCAACAAACAAAACAACAGTTTAACAACTGAGAACAAAGCACAGTTCAATGTGACCGTTTATATAACAAGGTGTTAACAAGCATTAATGATCTTAACAGACACAGCTGGCAGCCAATCGTCCCATTTAAGTGACTTAAGGGTCTGATTAAAGGGAATGGGCATACATTAAATAACATGGTATGAAATCAGTGCCTGGAGAATTGTCCCCTTTAAACAGCCGTCCCCATTAAGTGGCGCTGACTGTACAATTAAATACATTAATAAAAAAAGGTAAGTAAGCATTATAAATAACAATTGTGCAAAGACACGGCTTCTGTGTAAGTGAAATACACCACAATACAATAAAGTAATGGAGGATAACAACATTTGCAATGTGCAGAAGGCAATACTGTTTTTAGGGAGTGGCCAATGGTTGTGGGAAAGAAGGGTGCACAAGGGGACTGCACTTGTGGATCAGGTGAAGGAGGGTGGAGGGCAGCAACCCTGGGCCTGGTATTTAGGGCAACTGCAGGAGTGAGTAGTGGAGTCATGGGGGAGAGAGGTGAATAAGTGGGAGAAAGCAGACAGAGCAGATGGTGGGGGGGAGATAGCCCCAAAGTTTGGGGAACTGGGAGGAGCAAGCAGCTTCACTAGCAGTGGATTTCCTTGAAGGGCATGCAAGAGAGCAAGAGCCAGAGTTGTGAGGGGGGTAAGAAGTGGTGGGGGAGGGGGAGGAGAGAAGCAAGGTAGAAAGGGAGGGAGCTGAGCCAGAATTTAGAAATAAAGGAAGCACAAAGGGTGAGGCATCAGGACTCAAGGGAGGAGTAGGAAAGGGAGGATTACAGGGAGCAGTGCTGGGTGTGGGTGGGGGGACAGTTCAGGGTAAATCAGCAAAAGGTGTGAAAGAGGGGATACAATCTGGCCAGGGTGGGCTTGGGAGAAGGACTGTAAACTATGTCACCATAGTCGAAGATGGAGAGTATCATCTTTGAGACAGTGGGCCAGATTTATTAATGAGCTGTGGCCACTGCAAGGGACTTGCGGCCAAGAGTTTGTTGCAAGGGGTAACTTGTGGCAAACTGTGCCGCAAATGGGATTTTTTAAAAAGATTGCCGCAAATCTCATGCTGCAAGTCCATTGTGTTGAATGTACCAGCTCACTCCTGGTCTAACTTTGCATCTGACAGGGACCTCTTTTACGGAGCTTGTGCAAAAATGTTTGGCACAAGCTGCCATAAAATAAGGAAAATGTCACAACTTATGTCCTTGGTTATAAAATTGGGTGCAAGTTGTAGCAGCCTCTTGGATGCAGGTACTTCAAAGTCTACATCTATGCAGGGCTGGATGCAAGTTCTGTGTCCAGCATTGAAAATAGAGCCCAGTCTCTCTATAGCAGAAAGTGGAATGCATACTGTATTCCTGTAAAGCACACCAAGTTAGGGGTGAAGCTTGTGGTGGATGACATCCACATGTGCAGAGAAATTGAGGTGCTTGTCTTGCCAAACCCTGAGGTACTTAAATGAGGAGACATCCTCAATCCCTGCACCATCAAGGGTATGGAATGAGAGGAGGGGGTGAACCTAGAGAGCCTCTATTGAGTGCCAAAGGTCACAGAGACTGTTTTCTTGGTGCTGAGGGACAGCTGATTTTATTTTATTCATTTTTTTTATTTTATTTAAACAGCAGTTTGGAAACCCTTTGAGCCATAGGCTCATTTACAAAGGTACCTTGTCACAGTAAGACAAACCAAAATACACAGTATAGCAGTACAACACATAAGTATAACAGTAAAATTAAGACATAGATACAAACAAGCTGGTACAGGTAGGATGGATGCAAACAATACCAGAGTTATGTCATCCTTAGCAGCTTAGTAATAAGCTTTGTCATAAGTATGAGTACGGCTTTGACTAGCGGCAGTTACAGCATCGGGTGTTAATAAGGTGTTACGTATGAAGTTTCTAGCAACGTACATAGTTGGAGCTCGGAGATGGAGGGGTAGTGTGTTGAACCAGGAGGGGCCCTAAAGCTGAAGGCTCTTTGGCCGTGAGAGGTCCTAGCTCTAGGGATAACAAGAGAGGTTTTCCCAGAGGTCCGAGTATGAACTAGTGGGACAGAGCGGCGTATGGTGGTGGTCAATCCTGGTGGGGAAAACCCAAGGAGGGTCTTTTTTGTAAGGGTACAGGTAAGATATTTGAGGCGCTCATCGAGATCAAGTACCAGCGCTTTAGCATACAGTAGACAGGTGTGTGTCATCCTATTTACTCCAGTAATTAACCTGCAGGCCTTATTCAGAGTAGTGCGAATTTTATGGAGTGCGGTCTGATCAGCAGCATCATACACCGGCAGTCCATAGTCCACTAGGGACAAGATAGAGGAGGTGACTGCGAGTCGAAGAGCCTCCGGAGGGGAGGCAGTGTTTATACCGATGTAAGATTTGCCAGGAACCAGTGCTGATGTTAATAAAGTTCAGCTGAAGTCTGACAGTGAGGGCTGGGGCAGAGCAGCCAGAAGGCAAAGAGTACCATATCATCTGTGTGCATATGTATGACCGCAGAGCAGTAGGTAGCAGAAGGGTTAGGAAGATGGAGAAGAGTATAGGGCCAAGGATGGACCCTTGGGGCCTGCCTGAGCTGACAGGGAGAGGGGCAAATGGATTTCCCAATCTGTACAACTTGAGACCTGCCCTCAAGGTAGAAATGGAACCACCCGGCTGAGGAGTCAGGCAGTCCCACTGCCTTGAGCTTGTCCAGGAGAAGGGGGTGGGTAACAGTGTTGAAGGCTTTGGTCAAGTTGACAAAGGTGGTGGAGGTGGTCAGGCCATGATCCATGCCAAATAGAATGGAGCCAGTAAGCTGGAGGAGGGAGGTGGAGTTGGAGTGGGATTTCCGGAAGCCAGACAGGAAAGGTGTAAAGAAGGCTGAAGAATCAAGGAAGGGGAAGAGCTGGGATTGCACAAGATGTTCCTGGGGCTTGACCAGGTTGGAGAGGAGGGAAATAGGGTGGTAGCTGCCATGAGAGGTGGAACTGTACCCTTTGTGAAGGGGGATAACTGTAGTCTGTTTTTAAGAATTGGGGACTGAGGCTTAGAAGAAGGGAAGGTTGAGACGGGAGAGAATAGGTAGCGTAATATCAGGAGCAGGGAGGTGCAGGAGTTTAGGGTCTGGACCCTCAGGGCTCACATCTTTTTGTGGGATTTAGAGAGAGGAGGGCCTTAAGTGATGCAGCACAAGTGGTACAGTAGGAGAGGAGAGGAGAGGAGAAGGGGTGGGGTAGTGTGAGAAGGGGAGGATGTTGAAGGAGGTGGAGTAGGCACAGGAGGTGAGGAAGGAGTTGAAAGTTGAGGTGACAGATGACGGGTCAGAAATAGGAATGCCACCGCATTTAGGATCAGGAGAGAGGACTGGGCTGGAGGAGAGAAAAGGACACAAATGACCTTCCTAAACTAGCAGGGGTGATTAAAGTTGTTGTGGAGCATGGGTACAAAGTATTTGGACTTACTGTAGCAAGTCTGGTAGCTCTGGTATAGAGATTATAAAGAGTCTGGTACTTGATTTGGTTGGCAGGGGAGCCAGTAGACTTGTGAGTCCATCAGGCATGTTCTTGTGCACTGTGATCCATGACAGGTGGGAACTTTGGACTCAGGTTTTTCTAAGGCAGACATGAATTTGGAGTTGAAGTACTGAAGGGAAGAATTTATGTTGCTGGCTGCAGAGATGGGAGACCAGCAGGTAGCCACCAGGTCAGTATGGAGGGAGGACAAGTCCAGTAACCTGAAGGACTGGAGCTGGATTCATTTTGTGGGGGGGGCTTTCGAATGATAAATCTTGCATGCACAGTGGATCATATGGTGGTCACTGAGAGGGTTGGTGAGGGTACCAGTCTCCATGATATGGTAGGGATGGAAGGCAAGAATCCAGTCCATGAGGAATCTATGACTGTGCTGTGGGGGGGGCTGGGAAGCTGGAGAGGCCTTATGTTTTGGCACATTTTATTTGGGGGGGGGGGAGCCTAGTGAGGTTAAAGTCACCAAGGATTAGAAGCTCACAAGAGGATGCACAGTAGATGACAATGGTGAGAAGCTTGGTGCCTGAAGGTAGGGGCAAGCCAGGACAGCAGTAGGCACCAGCTATGAATACAGGGACAGAGAAAGGGAGGGAGAGCTTGAGGAGGAAGAACTCATAGGCAGAGGTGAAGGATATAAAGAGCACCATCTCAAACTGGATGCTAGCGGAGAGGTAACGAGCAACACCACTCCTCTTAGCATGATCCTGCTGGATAATTATGTATCCAGGGATGGCAAAAGCAGAATCCAGAATCTTGAAGAAGAGCTGAGACTGAGATTACCAGCACATCAGGTTTGAGACTGACCATGAGTGGCTGCAATTGATAAATCTTAGGAAGGAGGCTTTGGATATTGAGATGAGTCACTCTCAGTCCATTGGGGAGATGAGAGGGAGATGACTGGGCAGGGCCAGAATTAAGCTCAGTATCACCTGCTACTATATGCAACAAGGAGACAATGATCTTGAAGGAGTAAATAAGTCATCTATGGGGAGAGGAGGGGGGAGGGTGTGTGTGAGGACAATGAGAGGAGTTGGAGAGAAGAAGGTACCTGAGGTCTTCAAGGTGAAGCTAGGGAGGAGACTGTACCCAGTAAACCAGGGGGAATGGGATAGAGAGGGGAGGTAGGAGGTAGTGCAGGTGGGTGAGGAGGAAGAAAGAGGAGGTAAGGCAACAATATGCAGTAGGGGGAGGGAGGTGAGGGAAAATAGAAGGAGTAGGAGAGGTATGGTTAGAAGTAACATAATAGAGGGACAGCAGCAGCAATTGACACATTGAACTTTTTCAAAATTAAGGTGAGAGAGTAAGCTTCTCTCTCTGATTAGGAGGACATCAGTTATGAGAGGGAGAAGGCTACACCCAAGAGGAGTGGAAGTCTAAGTTGAATAAATTTGGGGTGGATGTGGAGCTACCACCAAATGCGGAGAACCCTAATTTAGTAATTTGAGGGGGGATGCAGGCCTCATTCTGAGGGAGGAAGCCTAGATTAAACAAACTGAAGGGGAAGCAGGCTACACCCAGATTTGGAGGAAGTCTAAACTAAATAGTTGGGGGAAAGTAAATGTAGGCTTTGCCAGATAGGGGGGAAGCCACAAATTATACAGTTGGGGGGGGGCGTGAGAGCTTCCCCCAAAAAGGCAGCAAGCCTAAGCAATTCAGGTGGATGTTTGCTTCACTCAGGAAAGAGAATGCCTAGTAACAGAAAGCGGGGGCTACCCCAGGTGCAGAGGAAGTCTAACTCAGACAGTGGGGCTGCACCAGGCAAGTAGGTGGGGGAGTAAAGCAGCACACAATGCAGCAGGCCCCTGCTAATTTTCGTTGGGATAGCTCAGGCAAGGGGAAGGGTGGCCTCTAGTAAATAGCACTCATGAGTAACTTCTTGTGGCACTAGAACAAACAGCAGATTGTAAGGGCACAGCTGGAGGCTAACACAGATACCTGTCTATTGGTAGTTCAGTTTAAACAATAGATGATAAGACATAGCAGATTGTAGCAGCATAACCGTAGCCCTAAAATCAATACGTAACTAATAGCAGTATAATATACATCTGAGCAACAAACCACAGCAGGAATTACAGTTTGTAGGGTGGAAGATGGCCAGAGTCCCCTGGTTTCCTGACACCTACTTCTGATGACTCCCCTTGAGGACTCCCACTCCTCCTGTGCCACTCATGTGGGACCACTAGAGGGCACAGACTTATAAGAGAGGCTAAGTCCTGGATTGGCTAGGCACAGCAGAGTTTCAACAAGCAGCTTCTGCAGCTTGCAACTGGGCATCTAGCAATTGGGGTGAGCTGGGGGAACCTACAGGTAAGCGGGCCCAATGACCCCACTAATGGCATCCTCCTCATAGCTGCAGCTGGCAGCAGTGTTTGGCTTCCAGAATAGAGGTCTACGTCCCCCCTCCATGTGAATGCTGGATTCCTGGCTTCACTGGGCAAAACAGAGTTCAATAAGCAGCTCCTTCTGCTTGCAGATGGGTGCCTGGTGATCGTGCAAGCTAGGGGGAGCCTACAGGTCAGCAGGCTCAATGAACCCCCGCTAGTGGCATTCTCCTCATGGCTGCAGCTAGCAGCAATGCTTGGATTCCAGCACAGAGGGCTAAATCCCTCCTCCGTATGAGTGCTTGGGTCCTGAAGTGGATGAGCACAACAGAGTTCAAGAAGCAGCTCCTGCTGCTTGCAAAAAGGCATCTGGTGAGCAGGGCGAGATAAGGGGATCCTACGGGTCAGCAGGCTCAATGACTGCCACTGAAGCCATCCTCCTTGTGGCTGCAGCTTCAATGAAAAGCTGATGGAGTTGGTCAGCTGCTGCAAACATAAGGTTATAGGAGGAAGAACAACAAGACCAGTCTCAGATCAGGCAAATAAGTTATGATTGTGCTCGAACTTGAATATGAGTTGACCTATGTTTTTCTTAAAATGGCAAACTGTTCTGGTTTCTAACATAATTGAACTTTGCACAATAATAGTATAGTGTGTATGTAAGATTTGTACGTTTTTGATTATGTGTTTCCATATGTTTTTTTACTCATGTTTTGTATTCTTATTTACAATAAAAAATAATATGTTATTCTTCTATGGTATGAACCTAATTGTGTTCTGTAACATAACTAAGTAAGACACTCTAAGGATCTCACTGGAAATGACCCTTGGCTCAAATGAGCAATCCTGTTAGTACTTATATGAATAAAAATTTTAACTACTACTGCTGCTGCTTAATACTACATGGGTGGGCCTATTCATGTCTACCAGAGCATGGTTTTGCTAGGGAACCAGCTCCCTTCTATCCTTACAGTAACTGTGACTGGCAATAATAGATTGATATGTCTCTGAAGCCTGCATCCCTGGTTCTGGTGCATATCCCATACTGACTTTGTATTTATTTTTGCATCTTTCCCATGTCTACTTCAGAGGTGAACACCGTCAAGGGACTTGCAGCTGATGGAGGAACAGGACACCAGAGGACCAGAGCTCAGTTCTGGTGGTCTCAAAGAATGCTGCAGGGAAGTGGTGGAATTTAAATTGATGATTGTTTGGGCTATGTAACAGGGCTTTTTTATTCCATTACAAGGTTGTTTGTGCTGTGATTAGGGGTGTTTCTTCATTACAGGGGTTTTGTGTATGCAGCAGTGAAATGCTGTGTAAGGTGCAGTGGAAAGGTATAGAAGTAAACTGCACCTCCTCTAACTGATTGTTTTCTTCTTGGTGGGGGATTTGTGGTTAGATCACTGCATCTACTGAGGGAACAGCGGGTGATGTCAGTTGACGTCGAGAGTGATCGGAGCAAATCAATAACTTCGAAAAGGGTGTCAGTTTAAACAAAGGGTAGGAGCTCTAAAAATCCTGCGGAACAGGATGCGGTCCTACTTCAGAGGTGAATGCAGCCAGGGGACTTGCAGCTGATGGAAGAACGAGACACTGGAGGACCAGAGCCTGGTTCCAGTGGGCTCACGGGAACACTGCAGGGAAGTGGTGGAATTTAAACTGATTATTGTTTGGGCTGTGTAACGGGGCTTATTTTTTTCCATTACAGGGTTGTTTGTGCTGTGATAAGGAATGTTTCTTCATGGTATACTGTTGCTACAGTAGCTGCTGCTTTTGAATCCCCAGCGAACCCCACCACCACGCCTATATCGGCAGCGGCGGGGTTTCACTTGATCAACTGTTCGGTAATGGGAGAATAAATATCTAACTCCACTGTCTGTGTGACATGGAGTTAGATATCTATAATGGGAGGTGTTATGAAATTCGAGGTGATCGACGGGTTCCCGAGCAGTTGAGGACGTTGTGAATTTGTTGCCGCTACTAGGCATTATGGATCCTTTCTTCATTACAGAGTGTCTATGCATGCAGCAGTGAAATGCTGTAAGTGCAGTAGGAAAGTATTGGAGTAAACTGCACCTCGCCTAACTGATTGTTTTCTCCTCGGTGAGGGATTTAGGCCTGCCCTACCCTCCCCATCCCTCCCACCCTGGCTAGTGCTCCTTTACAGGCAGTCACCAAGAAGCAGTTTATTGCTTCCTGTTTAGTTCCAGTCAGGAGGGACTACAGCCACATAAGACTCAGGCTTGGGGTTGCCCTCTTGGACAACAGCAAAGTACAAATGAGGGCAGATGGGGGGAGAGAAAAAAATGTGAGATAAGGTATTAACCATAGGGTGTACAGAAAAGGGGGAAGAATAAACCCAAACAAGAAGATGCAGGGAGTTGTGCAGTGCACTGGGTATAGAGCAGCAGTCTTCAAGAAGACTTTCTGGGTACTGTGGTGCTGCCCCATTGGCAGGCATCTCTCTGGGCTGAGGGCAGAGATTACCAGTCTCTGGGTTGAGCTGGCAGGAGTACTGGGAACCTTCACCCCCCCCAGAGGCCACCATGTCCCCAGCCACTGTCACAGTGGTGACCTGGGCAGTGGGCAGGTTGGACTACAGTGGGCTCAGGGAGGTTTCAAGAGGGTGGTCAGAGGCACATCCCCCATCCGGTCCATCTTAAGAACCCCTGTGATGTTCTAATGGAGTGGAAGAGTCCCATAAAGGAACCCAAGGCTGCGACCTAGGAGAAAGTGAGGGTCCTCCAAGACAGAGACCCAGTGGAGGGAAGAAGAGGACCCCAGAGGAAGAAGAAAGTACTCCTGCTGGAGGACTCAATTGTATGGGGGATGGTTCAGGGCACAGATAGCAGGGAGGAGAGGGAGGTTAAGTGCCTTCCTGGAGGCACCACTTGTAGGGAGGGGGAGCAGATCCTGAAGATTGCTGTAGCGGTAGCAAGGGGGGGCTGAAGGTCATTGTCCACCTAGAGATGAATGACCTTTCCAAGGGCAGGGTAAGCATAGGGCAGGTACAGGAGGACTTCAAAGAGTTGGGAGGGTGCCTGGGGCAGGCAGCAAGCCCTGTGACTTTCGGAGGTGCTGTCAGTCCACGGTATGGGGAAGGATAGGAATCTCCGGATCAGCAGCTTCAACAAGTGCTTGCAGAACTGGTGCGGTGAGAAGGCATATGGCTTCATTGGGGACTGTGAACCCACCTGGAACAATGGAGCCCTGTTCAAAGGGGACAGACTGCATCCTTCCGAGAGGGGAATGGCAGTCCTCAGTGTATGGTATAAATGCATCCTGGATGAGCATTTAAACTAGCTGGGAGGAGCAATGTGTGCAGGGAGACTCAAGTAGGCCACCCCCACAAGCTGGAATAGCCAGAAATCAGGAACATGAATATGGGTTGCAGACAGAGACATCAGTACCGGATACATAGGGAAAAGCAGGGGTAGGAAGGCAGCATGAAAAGGAAAATGGTGTTGGGGGAAGAAGACAGGAGGGCAAACACAGGATGGGAAGGAGGACAGGCAGCAGAACCTGGAAGGCCATGGTTACAAATGCCAGTAGCCTGAAAAATAAAATCCTGGACCTGGAGGCCTTGTCAGTAGGGGCAGGCCTGGACATAGCAGCAATAACAGAGACCTAGTACACTGCAAATCATGACTGTGATACAAATGTTCCAGGTTATACTCTGTTCAGGAGGGATGGGGGAGTAAAAGAGGGGGTGGGAGTGGCGCTGTGAAAGAGAAAGCATAAAAGCAACAGAGGTGCAAGGAAAACAGGGGGAGGCCGAGGCACTGTTGGTCACCCTTGTGCCAGCCACTTGCACAGCAATCTGCACAGGGATGATCTACACACCTCCAGCACAGGGAGAGGAGGGGGGATAGGGATCTAGGGGATCAAATTCATGAGATGGCAACAAAGGGTGAGGTATTACTGCTGGGTGATTTCAATATGTCAGACGTGGACTGGACCATCCCAGCAGCTGCTTCATCCAGGAGCCATGGCATCCTGGATTCCCTACAGGGGCAGGCCTCAAACAGCTTGTGCCTGATGCCACCAGAGACAGAGCAATTCTGGACCTTGTACTGACCAATGGGGACAGAGTCACAGATGTCCAGGTGGAAGGTTAATTGGGATAAAGCAACCACCACATAGTGTGATTTAGCGTTGGGACAGAAACATAAGCTAGTCACACAAAGGCAAAGGTCTTTTAGAAGGATTTTAGAAGGGCGGATTTTTCTAATATGGGGAGGACTACCAGAGAGACCCTTGCAAGGAGAGAGATAGGAGTGGGAGTTGAGGATCAGTGGAAACCAATTCCACCTACTTGACGATTTGCTACTATATCTAGTATTCTTAAACCAGGAAAGGACATATCTTTCTGTGCCTCTTATAGGCCTATTTCAGTTCTCAATATCAATTACAAAATTTTTGCAGGTATTCTAGCAAGACGTCTACAGGGGAATTTTGTCATATTTGATTAATTCGGATCAATGTGGTTTTGTGCTGGATTGCCAAATGCAAGATAACATAAAAAGGACTCTCCATCTTTTACATGGTGCCACCCGGTCAAAGGCCCCATTCTTATTTTTAAGCTTAGATGCAGAAAAGGCCTTTGACTTGGTGTCTTGGTCTTTTTTACAGGCAACTCTGGGAGTAATGGGGTTTTCAGATGCTTTCTATAGTACTATAATGAGATTATACGATAATGCTATGGCTCATATTTTTTTTCAAACTCTATTTATTCTCCCCTACCTATTAGCCTCTCTCCTGCATGGTCTCTCAGTGTGCTGGCTCTGCCCATCTGACCTGAAGCCCAGATGTCCTACTCCAGTTGGGGGGACTCCCACTCCATGTGCAGCCTTGCCGAGGAAGGACCACCATACTCCTTACTGTCACTCTATCTATAGTGCTGGAGGGCTGCTGCTACTGGAGGAGGGATTGGAATGGATGTCCTGATGCCCGGTGTGGGATGTGAGACAGCAACCACTGGACCCGTCTTCACCTACTAATGGAGGGGGGCATTTTTCTCTTCCCAGCAGCATGGACATGCAAGGACTGCCAGCGCAGCACAGGCACACTCCCACACCTGCCTGCAGGATGTTTGCTGTGGCACCTTCCCCCTCATGGAATGTGCACTGCATCAGCCAAACCCCAAACTACAAGGGGCCATCAAAGCTGTGCAGTGCAAACCTCCCTCCCCTTGGAAAGGAGAGCTGCCTGCCGGCAGCTCGATCCAAGTCTGTGCCCTTCTCCCCATGCCGACACCCTGACGGCCCGAGTCTACTCCCAAACCCAGGTCACCGGCATGGTGCAAGGTGTGGTGTTCAGCACCTCAACCCTCAGCACCACTGTTTCGGCCCAATCCTATGGCTCATATTAAAACCAATGGCTCTATATGGATACCATTCCATTGTTAGGGGCACCAGGCGGGGTGCCCTTTATCTCCCTTATTGTTTGGTATATATTTAGAGCCACTGGCCTAGGCTATGAGACAAGAGAACTGTATTTTAGGATTAGAACTGGGAGGGGAACATCACAAGCTGGTACTGTATGCGGACGATCTTCTGGTTTATCTGTCGTCTCCTGAAAATTCACTCCTTCATCTATGGCATTTGCTTGAGAAGTTTGGAGATCTAGCAGGCTATAGGGTAAATCTTACAAAAACTGAAGTACTTCAGTTGAATTACACTCACTCTGTTTCAATAATGTGGCAATATCCATTTAAATGGCATCTGGCCTGCTTGAAGTATCTAGGGGTGTACTTAATGAGTGATATTTCAAAATTACATGATTATAATTAAGAGCCCCTGTTGTATAAATTTGCCTTAGATCTGTATCATTGGAAAACAATCCCCCTTTCCTTTGTACAGTACATAGAGGCAATACATATGAGTTTATTACCAAAATTCTTATATCTATCTCAGACTTTACCTATTTCGCCTCCAGATAGATTTTTTACAAAATGAAACAAGCAAATTTCTAGGTTTGTCTGGGATTCTAAGCAGCCAAGGGGTCCATCTCACCATTTTGCAATTATCTAAGAGGCAAGGAGGTATGGCACTTCCTAACCTGTATTATTATTTTTGGGTTGCCTTTTTATGGCTCCATAAGCAGTACTCTTCCAAATGGAAGGAGCTGGAGAAACGAGAGGAAGACCTAACAAACCTTCATCGCATATTGCCTTCTTATCCCACCCCTTTCTTGGAAGAGATAACTAATAACCCATATACAGAGAACACTTTAAAATGCTGGTGGAAGCTCTTGAGTTCTATGAGGTTCCAGAAGGTTAGGCCCATGTTGTTCTCCCTCCCGTACCATCAGCCTTTTCCCCTGGCTAAATTGGATCATGTTTTTTGTTGTGTTGGGAATGATTAGGCATATTCCTCTTATTTCATCTTTTGAAAGATGGTCTCTGTAGATTCTTTGAGGACCTAAGCACTTCCAACAATTTACATCCCCAGGGTAGGTTTAGATACCTACAAGCTCTTGACTTTATTAACATTTTTCCTCAAAATATATTGGTAGAGGCATGTGAATCCCCACTGGTGAATCTTCTGAGGTCAGCATTGTTGGGCACTGCCAGCCTTAATCACCTTAGAAGAGGCTTTGCTTCAAAGGGTAAAAGCTGCCTGGGAGGCTGACTTAGGGATTGCCATTGCAGATCATGTACGGGAATACCATACAAAGACTTTGCACTCACCAATTAATTCTTATATATAGAAAGAATTTTCCTGGAAGTTAGCGGTTCGATTTTTTAGAACACCAACTATACAAGTGAAATATGAACCAGGGAGAAGAGTGACGTGCTGGAGAGGATGTGACTCTTCCCCTGCCACACATGGTCATATTTTTTGGAGCTGTAAAACATAGAAACATAGACTTTGACAGCAGATAAGGATCACTTGGCCCACCCAGTCTGCCCATTTCCCTACCTATTGGATAAACTGCAGATCCGAGTTAACTAACAGTCTACTACTTCCTAGCCCTAACCAAAATTGCCTTATGTCTGTCCCATGCATTCTTGAATCCCCCCACCATTTTTGACCCCGTGATCTCCTTAGGAAGGCTGTTCCATTTGTCCACCACCATCTCCATGAAAAAAATACTTCCATGCATTGCCCCTTAGCTGTTCCCCCATCTTCAAACTGTGCCCCTTTGTTCTTGCGCAGCTCTTTTTCTGAAAGTTGCTACCTTCTTGGACTTTGTTGATTTCCTTGAGGTACTTGAAAGTTTCTATTATGCACCCCCCCCCATCCTTTCCTCAAGGGTATACACATTAAGCTTCTTTAGTCTCTCTTCATATGGCTTCTGGTGCAGACCCTGCACCATTTTAGTTGCCATCCTCTGGACTGCCTCCATCCTGTCTATTTCCTTGTGGAGATGGAGTCTCTAGAACTGCACTCAGTATTCCAGATGGGATTTCACCAACTGTCTATACAGAGGGATAACAGTGTCCTGTTTTCTACTGGTGATGCCTCTCCCTATGCATCCCAGTATCCACCAGGTCACCTTACTGCCTTCTCACATTGCTTGGTTACCTTTAGGTCATCTGATATGACTACTCCCAGGTCCCTTTCTATTTTTGTTGTTGTTAGTACCTCCCCCCATTGTGTACTCTTCCCCTGGGTTTTTGTTTCCCAGGTACATTACTGTGCACTTCTTTGCATTGAATTTAAGCTGCCATACTTTTGACCATTTCTCCAACCTTGTGAAGTCCCTCCTCATCCTTTCCACCCCCCTTGTATGTCAACCCTGCTGCAGATCTTTGTGTCCTCTGCAAAGAGGCATACTTTTCCTTCCAGTCCCTCTGAAACGTCACTTATAAAGACATTAAAAAGGACCAGCCCCAGTACTGAACCCTGCAGTACCCCACTAGTAACCCCTCCTTTCTTCAGAGTGGACTCCATTTACTATTAACCAGTGTGTCCTGTTGTCCAGCCAATTTTTTAACCAGGCTACCACTCTGGGACCCACTCCCAGACTGGCTAACTTATTTATCAATCTTTTGTGTGGGACTGTGTCAAATGCCTTGCTAAAGTCTAGGTAGGCCATGTCCACAACCCCTCCCTGGTCTACTACTTCGGTCACCCAGTCAAAGAAATCTATTAGATTCATCTGACATGACCTTCCCACTGTGTATCCATGCTGTCTTGGGTCCTGTGCCCAACTGGCCTCTAGGTACTCAACAATTCTTTCCTTCAGAAGTGATTCCATCACTTTCCCCACCACTGAGGTCAAACTAACAGGTCTGTAGTTTCCTGCCTCTGCTATGCTCCCACTTTTGTGAAGGGAAATCACATTTGCCCTTCTCCAGTCCTCAGGTACCACACCATCCTTCCATGACTTTTTAAAAAGTATAGTCAGTGGTGTCACTAGTTCTCCCCTTAGTTCTTTTAGAACTCTGGGGTGAATCCAATCAGATCTCATTGCTTTGTCCACCTTCAGTTTTAGGAGTTCTTTCAGAACCCTTTCTTCTGTGAATGGACTGGTATTGACTCCCTTATCCAGAGTGCTTCTATTGATTGGATTGAATACCTCTCCCTCCTCTTCTTTTGTGAATACTGAGCAGAAGTATTCATTTAGTATCTGTACTTTTCACTGTCACCCTCTGCTCACCCACCTTCCCTTTTATTAAGCTTCACTATCCCTCTCTTGGTCTTTCTTTGCTCCATAATGTACCTATAAAAGGTTTTATACCCTTTTAACTAAGTTGGCTATATTTTCCTTGGTTTGGGCCTTTGCTATTCTGACTGCCTTCCCTACTTCCTTCTGCTTTAACTGGTACAGTTCTCTGTCCTTGTCCTTCTGTGTTTCCTTATACTTCCTATAAGGAAATACTTCAGCCTTTTATTGCAGCCTTGCAGGAAGATTTAAAGGAGATCTTTGCTGTTCAAATACAATTGACCATGGAACTTTTTTTGTTTGCTTCTTGTTCACAAAATCTTCGAGATCCTACCTCTTACATTTTATTAAAGGTTTGTTTACTGGCAGCCAAAAAGTCAGTTACTAGGAGGTGTTTCACAACTATACCCCAACTATTAAGGGATTGGCAAGATCTTATGATAAAAGTATATAATATGGAAAGACTCACAGCCCTTGTTAGACATTATAGAGATCAGTCTGAATTACAATGGTGGAGATGGAGTCTCTATATGGGGAAATATAGGTCTGCTTTTGTCCCACAGAGTTAGAAGGGACTATAATGGAAAGGGAGAGAGGCTGATGTTTTGGTGCTATTGATAACCCTCTGGAGCCTCTTACTTTGTTAAGCGAGGATATTTTCCCTTCTGTTGCTTCATTTTAATACTGAGCCTTTTTTGTAGTTGCAATGTATTAGTTATGTCATGTTTAATTTGGTTTTATGCTTTTCATTTTAGCCTTGAACTGTGACTTTTAATTTTTTTCCTTTTATGGTTTATCATTGGTGTCTGACTCATTCCTTAGAAATAATGTGGACTTTATATTGTCTTGTTTATGGATGTATTTTCTTGAATTTTTATATCTGAGTATTCCTCACCTGTATTGTTTTGTAAATTTGGAATAAATAAATAGTTAAAAAAAAGGCTGGTTAACAAGAAGGGTAGCCTGGGCATGGGACATAAGGTGGTAAACTGGGTTAGGAACTGGATAACTGACACTAGACAGAGGGTGGTGGTAAATGGGATCCAATCCGGGGAGAGGGGGTGACCTTCGGAGTACCACAGGGATCAGTTCTTGGACCAGTCCTGTTGAATGTCTTCATGAGTGACATTGCGGAAGGGCTGGAGGATAAGGTCTGCTTGTTTGCAGATGACACTAAGATCTGCAACAGGGTGGATATTCCAGACTGGGTGGAGAAAATGAGGAGGGAGCTGGGGAAGCTTGAAAAATGGTCTGAGCTGTGGCAATTGGGATTCAATTCAAAGAAGTGCAAAATAATGCACCTGGGATGAAGGAACCCTGGGGAGAGCGACAGGATAGGGGAGAGTTGCTGATGATCACCAGGGAAGAAAGGGACCTGGGGGTTATCATTTCAGATGCCCTATAGGTGTCCAAGGAGGAAACAAAGGCTGCAGGTTGGGCCAGTGGCATGCTAGAGTGCATAGGCAGAGGTATCACTAGTAGAAGGAGGGGAGTGGTGATGCCATTGTATAAAACACTACTGAGGCCTTACCTAGAGTACTGCGGGAAATTCTGGATGCTGCACTTTCACAAGGACATTGACAGGGCAGAGGCAGTCCAGAGAAGGGCATCTAAAATGGTGCAGGGCTTGCACCAGAAAACATATGAGGAGAGATTAAAGGACCTCAATATGTACTCACTTGAGAAAAGGAGGGGGGGGACATGATAGAGACATTTAAGTACCTTAAGGGCATGAACAAGGTGCAGGGAGGACCTCTTCAAATATAGGAGGAGTTCAAGAATGAGGGGGCATGATATGAAATTGGAAGGTGGCAGGTTAAAGGGGAATCTGAGGAAGTTTTTTTTCACGGAGAGGGTGGAAGACACATGGAATAGTCTATCACATGAGGTGCTGGGAAAGAGCAAAGTGGAGGGATTTAAACATGCCTGGGACAGGCATAAGGGAACATTAGAGGTGGGAAGGAGTGGTGGTAAGCCATTGACCACATAGGGTCTGAGGGCATAAACAAGTGTAGGGCTTATGGGCAGACTAGATGGGCCTAGCGGTCCTTATCTGATGACAATTTCTATGTTGCTATATATTTCTATGCATCTTAAGGTTCATTTCTTGTACCATGCTATGAGGGTGTCCATTCCACTCTCAGTTCAGCATGAGCCTGTAGAGACAATTGGGGGTCAGTGCCTTTCTCTGCATGGTCATTCACTGACACTCTACCTGCAGAAATAAATGTGAGGGTTTACTTGTTTACATCCACACACCACTGTGTGTGCTCCATGCTGACCATTGGCTAACCTCATGGACCCCTTCGTCCATGAGTAAGCCAAAGGGGCTGCTGCTGAGGGGATTGGCATCTAACATTCCTCCATGTACCCCAAAGATGAATTTCTTACCTTGTCTGGCTGCCTTCCTTTCTGCTGCAGCCTCACCTGCCAACTTTAGGTGTGTTATACTACAGGATCATTCCCTCCCAGTAGAATATCCCTCAGTGTGTTTCAGGGACCCTCCAGAGGCAAGCTGGCCATCAGGTCATTTCCCTTGAGATGGAAACCCCTGGGCTCCTGGATTCTCCAGCTGATCCCACTACATATGCCCCTTTTATGGGCAATGCTCTTAGAAAATGCCCCCTAGATCCTAAGAATCTGTCCCCAGTTCTAAAGGTCCATTCCTAGTAGGTTTCCAAGGTCAAGGGTGAAACCACCTCTGATGCCCTCAAACATTCAAGATGTCTTGGACCTCAGCAACCCATTTAGCTCCTAGGGTACCTCACACCTTCCTCTTGCTTTTCCCACTTCTTTCACCACTTCACCCATTTTACCCTCTTTTCTGCTGCCACCATGAGGGCACCCTACATATCGACTTTGGCAAACTTCTCCCCCTAGTCTATCTCCTCAGGAATTATGCCAGATCATAAGACCCCAACTAGCACATCTCAATGAACAACAACCCTCCCCATTTGTAAGTAGGTTGTTACACTTACTTATGACATTAAACCATATGTTTGAGACATGGGTTATTGGCACTCAGTTTGGTGAGGTTCACATGGATGATGGATGGGTGGACCTTAATTATGGATCAAAAAACACTGACATTGCATTTTTTTACTTGTGTCTTTTTAAAATACACCCTAACTTGTGCATTGACATACTTTTTTGCAATTCGTTTTCTTTCTCTTTCAGATAGACAGCCATGTTAGCTTACTTTGTATGGATCATATGCAAAGCAGCTGTAACTGATTCATCATACACATTGCACCAGACCTGTAGCAGACTTTGTAAGTGCCCCATACCAGATACATCTTCAGATCAATCATGAAGCAACTGTATCATTACACACATGTCCAGACCTGTAGCAGAATGCATGTGTCACCTAGTGGCCACTCACAAAGGAGTTGCATGGTCACAGACATTGCACCAGACCTGTGATGGACTTTGTCAATCCAGGCCACTCACAATGCAGCTGCATCATGACACATACTGTACTGCATAAGACCTGTAACTTACTTTGCACCTGTCCCACAAAGTCATCTAGATTGTTCTCATTTTGTGACTATCAGGAAAGTAATAGTTGTATCTCACAAAAGTGGGGTTGAGTGTCACAAAAACAGGTTCATGAGTGATGAAAACAGGACTTGTTTTTGTGACTCTCTGCAACCTAATTTCATTAATATTTTAAAAATTATTGTTTTTTTTAAATACTTGAAGCATCAGAGTTGCACCATACGCTATTGACCACACATGTTTCAGACTTAACTTCCAAAAGAATCTCTTGTTTTTTTATCTGTAAACTTTTCACCTGCTGTACCCACTTTTGTGACCACTAAGACTCACATAACAGAATTTGCCCCTTCAAGACTAGATCATACTGTTCTGCAATGGTATAAGCAGGGACTAAAACATAACTTTCATTTTTATGAGGCAATAGCCTTTAAGACATTCCAACAGTTGCAGCAACAACACACCGTTAAAGCAGTGGACCATTTCTGCTACATACAGGTGTGTCACTATTTAGGAGCCAGGTTATGTTTGAATTAGGATAGGGAGATCACCCACTCCCTGAAAGATCTTATACTTGGGGCAATCAAGGAACACATACTGGAATATGCCATTTCGGTGACCTATAAGGCCATGAAGGAGATACTACCAGAGCCCACACAATCGATGCACCAAAAATGAGAAACTGAGATGGGATGTATGATTACAGAACCTGAGTGGGAGACTCTGTGTTACCGACAGCATAAGTTAACTTCCTCATACATTTGGCATGAATATGGGTGGAAAATTGCCACAGGGTACTTCTGCACTCCCCACATCACAGGAAAATACATACACCGAGGGGGATGGGGTGCTGAAGACAGTGTGGCCACACACATATTTTCTAGGAATGCCACATGCTGCAACCATTTTGGAAGTCAATTGAGCAGTCGCTCCAAGAACTCATTTCAGCAATGGGACCACTAACCACTCAGGTAGCAATTTTAGTGCTAGTTCCTCCTCACATCACTGGGAATCTTCATATACAACAGTTGGGGGTATGGTTATTGGCAGCCAAAGAGGCTGTTTCTATGAAAAGGCTAGAGTTAGTTCCACCACAACCAAAGGACTGGGAGGACACTATTCAGGAAATCTATATAATGGAAAAGCATACAGTGGGCCTTAACCTAAAGATAAAGAAATTTAATAATTTTTGAACTACTTGGTTAATATAGGTTATGAGTCACTTCCCTGATATAATTCCTTAATGGATATGTAGGTGGGATTGCAGTAAAACAGGATATGCCACAATATTGCACTTATGGGGATAGAGGAGGCAGAGAAAAATTGGGTATTGTACCTATTGTTTTCTCTATGGTCTAAACGAACTGTATTTTATCTGCTTACTCTGTGATATTCTCTCTGTGTAGGTAATTACATGGAGTCTTAGAGCCAAGAAAAAAGTTCTTAAAAATGATTCTAGCTATCTAATATGTCAGATGTTTATCTCTCTGTTTTACATCTGTAACCCCTCCTACAAATGGGGGTTCCCGAAAAGTCTTTCTTGAGCTTGCCTAAATGCTCACTGCCAGGCTGGTGTCCTGCATTTTAGCAGTTTAAATGTGATTGCCAGAGAGTTCCTGTATAGCCTCTGTGGTACTGTCTCTTTAAGAGCTTCCTAGATTGCAGTCATAAGTAATTTGAGAGGGAGCGCTATTGAAAGATGTAACTAGATCTTGATAAACTAGCAAAATGGTCAGAAAAGTGGCAACTGGGGTTTAATGCAAAGAAGTGCAAGATCATGCACATAGGGAAGAGAAAACCTGAAGCCACCTATAGGTTGGGAGGGGAGTTGCTGGCAGTCACAAGGGAAGAAAGAGACTTGGGCGTCATCATCACCAATGACCTGAAATCATCCAAGCAGACCACTAAAGCAGTAGGTAAGGCTAGAGGGATGTTGGGGTGTATTAGCAGGGGTATCACAAGTCAGAAAAGGGAGGTAATAATCCCTCTTTACAAGACACTGGTTAGGCCCTATCTGGGGTACTGCATGCAGTACTGGAGGCCACACCTTCACAAGGACATTAATGAAATTGAGGCAGTCTAGAGAAGGGCAACCAAAATGGTGCAGGGACTGCATCAGAAAACATATGAGGACAGATTAACTGCGCCCAATATGTATACCGTACAGCAAAGGAGGGAGAGAGGTGATATGATTGAAACATTCAAACACCTTAAGGGCATTAATAAGATGAAAGAGTCTAACATATTTCAATATAAGAAAATTAGCAGGACAAGAGGACACAGCATGAGATTAGAGGGAGGCTGATTAAGGGGTAATGTGAGGAAGTTCTTTTTCACAGAAAGGGTGGTGAATGCATGGAACGGCCTACCTCAGGAAGTGGTGGACATGAATACAGTGCAGGGATTCAAACAGGCATGGGATAGGCATAAGGGAGCAATACAGATGAGTATGAATAGATAGGCCATTGACAGAGCAAAGGCCAACGGCACATTCATAAGGTAGAAAAAGAAATGAGCAGACTGGATGGGCCTTGCGGTCCTCATCTGCCATCAACTTCTATGTTTCTATGTTTCTATTTGCTGAAAATCATTTCAAGTGATAATGATAATGTAGTTTGTCTATCCTGCCTTCTTTTCAGCAAGGACTGTTTTGTTTATCTCCACTATCTTGGTCCTGGACTGCGAATTGGACAAATCAGTACTGGTGGGACCTAAAATGGAGCTGGACTACATGAGCTGTCTGGAGTCAAAATCTGTAGGAATTGTATTTTTGGGCTTTTGGCGCCTTTTTGCACCTGAAGGGGGAGCTCCTATAGTGATTGACAGATGAATCAGCCAACCGAACCTTTTGGATCTTGGGGAAATTCCCAGGCTGCTGCAGCTAGTTTCAGTTTTGAGCTGAGAAGTAAAGAAGTAACAACTCAAGTGATTTTGAGCAGCAGTTCCATGTAGTTTTGCATGGGAGAACTGTGAAAGGGCTGATGTTTGGCCTGCCTGTCTGCCTGCTGTCCCTGAGAGGGAAAATAGAGTTTATGCGGACTGAATCTAAGTTGTGAGGACTATCTAAGCCACTGTGACCAGGCTTTAACCTGAAGAAGACCGAAGATTTGCTGAATGTGATTGGCCTGTCAGGATTTCCAGCTGCTTTTGAATCCCCGGTTTGTGCAGAGACTTTGCGATCATGACCGGAGAGCGGTTTGCTTGGTACAGTAGAACTTCCTTACATATAAATGTGCTGTGTTTTGAAAGTGGGTCGTGATTTGGTTCCCCACTGTGTGATCTGTGTTCTGCTTGCTGGAAGCTTTATCCAGCCTAATTGGACTGAATCCACATTCATCTCCATTCGGCCTGGGCCATGCCACGCTGGCCCTGCCAGACTACCCCACTGCACAGAGAAAGTCACCGATGAGAGACCTGCCTGGGGATCAGCCCCCCTGCTCCACGCTTGAACAGGAATGAGGCCTCGGTGAATCGTGTGGGCCCTGCTTCTCCTGGCCTCCAGATTAACCACCTGCTGTCTCGATTTTTGTCCAGCCTGTGTCCAGTCTTGGGTATCATGAGTAATCATCAGGGTAGCTCCCTGCAACAACAGCCTAATCTAAAAGTGTGTCATCTGATTGTCTCATTGTTTTCTTTTCATGAACTGAGCCCTCCAGCTCCTGATTACAAATAGTGTGTTGTTTTCTCTTCCATCACAGGGCCCCATCCAGCTGCAACGTTCCTGGCTAGCTCACCATTTTCCATCTGGGTACCCAGAGTGTGTGACTGTTTATGGACCCTGAAGTGCATGCATAACTGTTTGATTGATAGAGCCTTTAAGTAAATTAACCTGATTATGCCCCTCCCTTGTTCAAGCCCCTTAAATAAATCAGATCTAACTCTTTTTGCATTTACCCTGACTGTGGTTCCAGTTTGTGCAAGAGTACTGTACTGCTGTTATTTGCTGTGTATAACCTTGTTTTACAGGGGGTACCCAGGGCTGGGCCAGAGAAAAGCCCTGGTGGTAAGTGCAGACAGTGTGGGTACTTGTGTGGTGTATCAGGGGTATTGTGAAAGTGATTATTGTGGGAGTCACGTGATGGCAGCTGGCTGAATGGCAGCTTGGGCATAGAGCTCTCCCCTCCAGACGTCCTATCTGCCGGAATCAGCGGTTTTAGGAGGCTTATCTTAGCCAGATCACGCTCACTGGGTCATCTAAGTTCTATCTATTGACCCTCAGGTGCATCCGTGTCAGCATTTTGGTGTTTGTGAGGAGATGGAGGGAGATAAGAAGCAGGCCGCGGCTAGGCATACACCGCCCGTGACCCCTGAGAAGCAGGCAAAGAACCCGCGGAATCAAGCGGGTATCGGATCCGAAAAAGCCGGCGATAAGTCCCAAGCGTTGGGTCTACTGACCGAAGACAAATTTCTGCAGGAGCTGGCCCCAATAAGATCTATCCTTCAGGACATTACAGCGGAATTGAAGTCGCTGCAGGGGGATCTCTCTTCCCTCACCATGAGGGTATCGGACTCGGAAGCGAGAATCTTTTCCCTGGAACAGTGGAAGATGAAGGCCGAGGCGGAGATGTCTGGATTGACCCTGCAGGTGTGGAAGCTCCAGTTGAAGACTGAGGATCTGGAGGGTCGTAACCGAAGGAATAACCTTCTCATTTTGGGCCTTCCGGAGCTAGAGGAGGGGCCGGACTTGATGGCCTTCTTGCAACGTTTCCTCACCAAAATAGTGGGCCCCTCGACGATCAATCCAAACTATCATCTCGAGAGGGCCCATAGGTCGTTGAGACCCCGACCACCACCTGGATCCCCCCCGCGGCCCATAATTATCAAATTTCTACGCTACATTGAAGGGCAACATGTTTTTAGTAAATCCCAGAATTTGCAAGCAATTTCTTGGGGGTCAGCTCATCTGCGGATCGCCCAGGACCTCCCCGAGGAGATGAGAATCAAGAGGGCTGCATTCCATTCTACAGTCCAAAAACTAATCACAGCATCTATCCCATTTAGGATGGTCTATCCCACTACCCTCAGAGTTACAGTCGGCAACATCACCCACGGCTATGACTCACCGGAGGCGGCCCAAAGAGACCTTGCTGTCAAGCTTCCTGACCTCTTCAAGTCAAAGGGCTGAAATATGCTGTGGACATTACATCTGTGAAGTGCTCTGAAGGGACTCAGATCTGTGGTCTTTTGGTCATATTTTTTTTCTCTTTGTTTATTTTTCATGGCTGTACACCTGATGCCCTGTCGCCCATCTCCTGGCTGACTAGGACTTTTTACCTGCTCTGCTGGTCCCTGGGTTCCTGCTGTGTGGTGAGATCCTGGTGGGCTGTGCAGAGTGAGGTAGGCCACGACTATGGACTGGTTGGTCCTTTCCTGGAACTGTGTACCAGAGGTGGGGTTTCCCGGAGGTTCCGATTATAGGTGTGGGACCCGGTTTTGGTCCTACTGCCATTTAGTGCCCCCCGGGAACATGCGGCCTGATAGATGATTAGCCTCCTACCCCACGATCCATCCAGCTTGCGTTGATACTTTCTTTCCCCTGCTTTACTTCAAGGGGTGAGTAAATGTTTTTTTTTTTTTTTATTGGGGCATCTTTTATTATCGAACCCAAGCGGGGAGGAAGCTGAGGGTATCATCGATCGCTATTTACCAAAGTGGCTTCTCTTGTTTGTTATTCATGGGGTAGATAGTGGACGGGGAGGGGGAGAATGCTCTCTGGCCCGGCTTCTAGTAGTAGCTGAGTCGCGAACCTATGGATAGGGGGTTCGCTAATCCAGGCCTGTTGGTAAGATGTCTACTGGGACATGCTGTGTGGGATAGGAAGGTTTTTCCTTCCAAGGAGATATTTCTCAGACAGTTATTTTTCTTGACTGGTTTCCATATATTGGGAGGCTCTGGATTCGCACTGGGGGGGTGGTTTCCAGAACTTTGTATCTCTCGAGTTAGTTTTGATGTCTTCCTGTTCTGGTACCACATTGTACATAGTTATTTGGTGAGGTTAGTTAGGGAGGTCTTTTGGGAGGAGATGGAAGGAGGGGGTGGGGAGTGGTCTAGCTTGTCAGCTCCAATCTGTTCAGGTCTGGACTCTAGGGATGTTAATCTCGATAAGTTAAGATCTGTTTTTGGGGATCATGGCAAGCTGGGGAGTTGCGGGAGGGTATCAGGGTGATGTGTGCTTTCTACCTGCTTTGTTTCTGTTTCTCTAATGCCTGCTCCTTTACTATTTGGCTATTAGAATGGCTGTAGGAGCTATGAAAATGGCGTTGTGGAATGTAGGTGGGCTCAGAGAGAAGGTCAAGCGAACGCAAGTGTTCAATCATTGTCTCTTGCTCCAATTAGATGTGTTATTCCTTCAGGAAACCCATTTAATTAGCATTGAAGTTAAATGGCTATCTCGTTCTGTTTTTTCGCAAATCTATGCGGCAGGTGGAACTAGCTCTAGTAGGGGAGTAGCCATCCTTGTTAAAAAACATGTTCCATTCCTGACAGACTCAGTGATAGAGGACCCAGATGGGAGGTTTGTGTTGGTTAGGGGTTCTATCAATGGGAATATGATAGTCCTGGGTTCAATTTATGGCCCGGTCGGAGGTAGCCCTGAATTTTTCATGGCCCTTGCGGACAAAATCAGTGCTCTGCTGCCCTCACAGATAGTCCTGGGGGGAGATTGGAATGTTTCGCTGTCGCATTCTCTAGATAGAGACCCCCAGACTAACCGGCCGGTCACTTCCATGCAGAGGGCTCTGCAAGATTTTTCCCATATGCTAGGATTGTGTGACCCCTGGCGGCTTTCCTATCCCACTCTCCGAGTTTTCTCATTTTTTTCCCAACCCCACGGGTCATGGTCTAGAATAGATTATATCCTGATTAGTAAAACCCTCCTTCCAAGCTTCCTCCAATCCGGTATAGAGCTGATAATCCTTTCTGATCATGCGATCGTCTGGATTAAAGTTTTTCCAGATCCGAAGTTCCAAAGGGACACCACATGGAGGCTTAATACCCAATTGCTTAAAGATGCTGAGTTAGTGGCGTAGATAAAATCCCTAATCTCAATCTTTTTAATGGATAATTTGGGTTCTACTTCCAGATTTGAGAGCATCTGGTGCTCCTTAAAATGTTATCTCAGAGGGGAGCTGATTAAGTTAGCGTCAGCGAGGAAAAAGACCCGGCAGGCATGAGCACTTTCTCTAATGGGCAAAATTAAGGAACTGGAGGCTGCCCATCCTCCTCCCTTGCAGTTATCTGCTCTGGAAACCCTTCTGGCGGCCAAAAATGAATGCACAGATCTTCTCAAAGAAAAGGCAGAATACTGCATTATGAAAACTCAAATTAGGTACATTGAGCATGGGGAAAAAGCTGGGAGGCTCCTAGCTCTAAGGCTCCATGCTTTAGAGGGTTCTAGAATAATTCCGGCCTTGCAAACATCCGCCGGTTCCATCAGTACCTCTCCTAGAGAGATTGTGCGGACTTTCGAAGATTATTACAGAGAACTCTATGCCTTACCTGCTTCCTCTGCTTCTCCTTCAGATATTACAGCAAAGCTGGCAGACATGGATATCCCCCAGCTCCTGTCAGAGCACAGAGAGGCTTTGAATGTCCCTATTTCCCTCTCTGAGATAGAGAGTACTATTGCTTCTATGGCCTTGGGTAAGGCACCTGGCCCGGATGGATTCCCTGCCAATTTTTATAAGACTTTTTCCAAACAGCTGGCCCCAATACTTCTTAGACTGTATGAGTACCTCTTTCTCTCTCCTGACATAGATCCCACGCTCTTGGAAGCTACTATTATTCTGATTCTTAAGCCAGGTAAAGTACCTACGGATCCTGCGAGTTACCGGCCCATATCGCTTCAAAATTACGACATGAAAATTCTCTCTAAAATTTTGGCTGAACGGATTAAAGTGGTCTGGACCCACCTTCTCAGCCCGGAACAAGTTGGTTTTGTACCTTCTCGATCCCCCTCTGATCACCTTAGGACCCTTTCCTATATCTCGCAATATGCGCGTACAGTTCAATTCCCAGTGGCTTTAGTATCGTTAGATGCTGAAAAAGCTTTCGACCGGGTGGACTGGTCCTTTCTCTGGGCTGTGATGATTAGGATGGGCTTCCCGGTTCCTTTCCTACAGTGGATCCAGACTCTCTATAAGTGTCCTTCAGCCAAGATATATTGTAATGGCTGTTTTCCTCACTCTTTCGGTTTATATACTGGTACTAGGCAGGGCTGCCTCTTTCACCCTTCTTATTTAATCTGTATTTGGAGCCACTTATTATTCAACTTAAATCTTCTCCACTGATCAAAGGGTGCCCTGTATGCCAACAGGAGCTAGTTCTTTCTGTTTATGCAGATGACATACTCTTGCATGTTGCATATCCTGATGATTCCCTTGGCCATGCACTGGAGATTATTAAGCGCTATGGGACTCTTTCTCAATACAAGCTGAATATTTCGAAATCTGAGATTTTTCCGTTAAATAACTATACATTTAAACAGGATCTCGCCAGTTTGGGCATGCGGTGGTCTCCCAGTTCAATTAAATACTTAGGGATTCATTTTTCAACAGATCCCTCTTTGCTTAGGAAGCTCAATTTAGAGGACCTCAAATCTCACATTCAGCAGGACTTGCAGCGATGGTCTATTCTCCCCATCTCCTTTTGGGGCCGGATCAATATTATTAAAATGAACGTTCTCCCTCGTATTTTCTACCCCCTGAACCTATTGACCCTTTGGTTGCCTATTTCTTATTTACAACAATTCCACGTAATGTTTTCGAAGTTTATTTGGAGGGAGGGAGCTAGACGCTCTTTCCTCAAGCTGTCCCTTCCCAAGGATAAAGGGGGCCTGCGGCTTCCTAACTTGCTGTTCTATCACTGGGCCGCCCACCTCGCTAAATTAGGGAGATGGCTGCCTGCTGACCTTGATACCTGTTCTCCGATTTGGCTCCAGATTGAGAAGTCGATTCTGGCGGATTCTGGAATTGATCCCTACGCTATCTTTTATACTCCCCCTTCCGTACTTTCACAATGGATAACTGACCAAACAATTCTGGTATCTCTTAAGTCCCTCTCTCAGTGTTTACGTTTTGTTAATATTTCTCCAGGTAAGGATTTGGGTCAGCCGATTGTTCTTAGTCCCAATATCAAGCTGGGCAACTCAATGATTACTTCTGGGTGGCTACCACAAATTAATGAAACTAACCTTGAGCATTTTTACGACCAAAGATTCCTTCTTGTCTCTGGGGACATTTTAGGTAAATATGGTATTCCCAATAGGAAAATTTTCAAGGTTTACCAATTGAGACATCTATTGGCGGAGAAGTTTGGCACTCACTACAGGCACTCAGTAGTCCATCCCTTTCTCTCTCAGATTTCAACACTTGCCTCTAAACCCCATCCTATCTCGTCAATATACTCCTTTCTCCTTAATTATAAATTCTCGAAACCTATTGTGGGCTCTGCTATTTGGCTTTCTCTCTCCCCTGATACTACTCTGGATTGGACCCATATTTGGAGGGACCTCCACAAGTTTCACACCCAGGATAGATTAAGACTTACACAGTACTACATTGTGAATAATATGTACTACACCCCAAAAAAATTATTTCAGCTCAAGAAGCTTCCCCTCCCTCTTTGCTCCAGATGTGAACAAAGCGAGGGGGATTTGTTACATGTCTTCTGGAGTTGTAGTAAGGTCACCCCTCTGTGGTCCTCTATCAAAGATAATTTAGACCCATTACTAGGTCTCTCAGGTCTTTTTGGCCCCGAGGTCTGTATTCTAGGGGACTATGCTAATATAGGTAGTGTGGAGAATCGATATCACATAGCCATGGTGTCTATTGTGGTTAAAAAATTGGTTCTTAAACACTGGACTGATCAGCTGACCCTGTCCTATGCTGAATGGTTGACTGAGCTCTCTGCCTGTCTCAATGCTGAAAGGTTGATAGCTAGCTTGTGCAACCTTCTGGATCTGTTTCAAAAGAAGTGGGGCAAGCTGTATACATTGTACCTTCATCAATGATTGTATGGCCTTCTCTCTGGCACCTGCAGTGGTTTTCTCTGTTTCTTTTATCTTGGTACAGCTACTTATTAGTACTTGGGGACTGGAATTTTTTTTTTTTCTAGACTGGCTAATGTACGTAGTGGTTAAAGTAGGTATTTATATGTTTAGCACACTCACATTGGGGGGGTAGGGAGGTTGTGGGAGGGTGGAGGGTATTTGGTGGATGGGAGGGGAGGGTGGGGTTCCCCTTTCCCCCTTTTTTTTTCCTTTTGTTGGGGGTGTGATGTATACACTACTGGCCTATCATTTCCTGTCATGTAATGCTGTATGGTTTCATATTTTTGGAAAATCAATAAACTTGAATTTCAAAAAAAAAAAGGAAAGTGATTATTGTGTATTGTTCCGGCCACTAGTAAGGAAAGAGGGGCTCACAGTGTCCCATAGGGCTGTGCCCAGGTTAGCTTGACCAGTATCAACCCTGACCTCTGGGTGGAGGCACCCATTTCAGAACTCAGGCCCCTTAACCTGCTACTAGCCAAGCAGGCAGGGGTAGTAGCCCTTGGGATAGTGCCACCAAGGGGTTATACATCCCATTGTATTCTGAACTTAAAATACAACATTTGCTAATCTTGTATTTGTAAGGAAAAGGAAAAACCAGTTATTTCAACTTCATGAGGTAATATCTGAACAAGATATTATTTTGGGTGTATAGCTTTAAGGGAACCATCTGTTAGCAAGGATGCTGAGCTGTAGCTGACACAATTGTTTGATTCATTTAGAGGTAAAATAGAAGCCAGATACCCTGTATCCCTACTGATATATATTTCTGCTCTCATAGTCTCAGAGAAATTAATTCTAGCCTTATTCATGCAGTTTATGTGAGTGTTACCACTCTTGAGCTAACTCCTTGTACTGAAGTTTAGAAACATAGAAAAGAGACAGCACAAGGAGACCAAGGGTCCATCTAGTCTGCCCTTGAGTTCCCGAGATCTTTTCAGATCCCAGAACCTAGCCCCCTACTGTTTAATGCCTCTTACTGCTCCAACAGATTTTATAAGCGCTCTTTGCTTCCATCACCTCAGCGGGCAGCCTGTTCCATGGTTCCACTACCCTGTCCATAAAAGTGTTTCCTGAGCTCCATCCAGAAGCTCCCCCCCCCCCAACTTCCACTCATGTCCTCTGGTACTGGAGCTGTCAACCCTGATGAACAGATTAGAAGAGGGCACCTTATTTATTCATCTCAGGAACTTGTATGTCTCTATCATGTCACCTCTCTCTCTCCTGATCTCCAACGAGAACATACTTAAAGCTTCTAAACGCCCCTCATAAGAGGGCCCCCTGGAGACCCTGGATAATCTTAGTCACCCTTCTCTGGACAGCCTCCAGCCTGTTCTTATCCTTCTTAAGACATGGATTCCGAAACCGGTCACAGTACTCCAAATGGGGCCTTACCAGGTGCCTGTAGAGTAGTAGAATCACCTCCCTGCTCCTGCTGTCAAATCCTCTCCCTATGCACACTAGTATTTTGTTGGCTTTGCTGTAAGCTGTGTTGCATTGGCTGGCCTTTTTAAGGGTGTTGCAAATGATGACTCCAAGGTCTCTTTCTTCCTGTGAGTTACTGAGCTGGACCCTGTTAAGCCAGTATGCTGTCCTCGGGTTCCCTTTACCTAGATGCATCACTTTGCACTTTTTTGTATTGAACCTCAGCTGCCAGACATTGGACCAACTTTTCAGTTTCTGCAGGTCCCTAACCAGTTCCTTGCAGTCCACCCTTTCACCTAGATTGGTATCATCCACAAACAGGTCACTTTTGCCCTGAATACCTATGCTGATGTCACTGAAAATGTGTTAAACAGGCCGTCCCGGTGGCACTAAGGGCTGAGGCACTGGCACCTTACCTCGTGCTGTGCCGGCGACTCATGTTCAGGAATGAGCATGGGCCACTGGGGGTTGGCAGGGATGGAGATGGATCAAGCATCCGATGGACTGCTTTCCATCTCCGGTGAGGGGGGAGTGCAGTGGCTGGTGCACGCCTGACCCCAGGTGGAGGTTGCGGCTTGGCGCCATGGAGCCATTACTGCATGGGGGACGGTGCATAGCAGATGCTTGATGGGGCTGTGTGCGGGAGCATGCACAACCCAGTAGCAGGCATCATTGCATGCTGTGCAACTGCAGGGGCAAGAAAAACCAGGAAACAGTTCCTGGAGGATGATGGGGGAGCTCGCAAGCCCCATACCTTGCCAGCCATGGGGTAAAACATAGATCCAGTTTCTGTAGGGGAGGGCCGCCTCTGCCAACCCCACTGGGGGGGGGTTAGCTCTGGAGCTAGTGCCGGATAGTGGACACCAGGGTGATGGGGCTGGGGCTCCCTCAGATTGTGAGGGCTGTAGAGTAGAGGAGCATAAATGCCATAAAAAAAAAAGGAAGAAAATGCGTTAAACAGGACTGGCCCCAACACTGAGTCCTGGGGCACTCCACTAGTGACCTCACCATCATCTGACCTCTCCCTGTTGACTACCACTCTTTGTTTTCTGCCCTTAAGCCAATTACTTACCCACCTGACTATGCTTTTGGCTGTGCCCAGGTCCTTCAATTTTTTTCAGCAGGTGGTTGTGCAGCACCAAGTCAAAGGCCTTACTGAAGTTGAAGTAGAGGCAGTCCACTAGGTGGCCCCTGTCTAATTCCTTAATCACCTAGTCAAAAAATGTAATCAGGTTTGTCTGACATGACTTACCTGCCACAGACCCATGCTGCCTGTTATCCTGAAGATTGTCCTTATCTAGGTACTCTACTAGGTCTTGTTCTATTAGGATTTTCATTAGCTTTCCCACTACTAAAGTAAGGCTAACTGGTTAGTAGTTGCCAGCCTCCTCCCAGCTCCCTCCCTTGTGGAGAGGCACCACGTCTGTTCTTCTCCTGTCTCTTGGCACTACTCCCGACTGAAGTGAGCTATTGAACAACTGTGCCAAGGGATGTGAGGGCCTCCATGAGGCCCAGTGGGCTTACCCATCACAAAATTCAATAAATTACTAAATAAATAAATCTTTATCTTACCACTGTGATTGAAATTCCTGCCTGCTAAATCAAAGTATCCACTATAGGCCTGTATGCTGCTGTTTTTATTGAATAACAATGGTAACGAGACTTCTTACCTCCTACCAGGATTTTTAAACTTTGAAATGCACACAGACTACTGTGCCCTGGGACATAGTGTTTGCACTGCTAGTATCTTCCCTTTTTATTTAGGTTGGACTCCTGCAGGGCATGGCTGGGCATCATGACATCATGACGCCATCGCCTGTAGCACTGCTGCCCAATGCTTGGCTTTTGTTTGTGCAGTCAGTGGGAGAAAAACTAGGGGGCAGGTCCCAAGTGCCTGAAATAAGGTGCTTTCACCTGGGGGATAACAGCCTTGTAGTAAGTTGTGTAACTGTTTACAAATACAAAGAAAATGGGTTTAAGACAGTGGAGGGAGAGGATTGGTTTGCCCAGCCATCAAGTTCAAACTTACCAAAAAATGTAAAGGTGATAATATTGAGAGTGTCAAAGAATAGTGCAGCACTAATAATATGATTAGACCAACTGTCATACTGCTGGAGGGGGTGTGATATGCAAGGCTAATAGATACAGTATGATGCATTGCCATATTCATTACCTACCTCATGCTCCTGCTTTGAAAACATGACGTGCTGTCTGACATAGTGTCTTCATGCTAAAAAAGGCTATAAAGCTTTGATTGTTCCTTACTGACACTTAAGGCAATACCATTACCCTATATGAACAATGTAAACCTACTGTACTATCATTGCCATTCTATGGTTTACTTATCATACAACACATACTACTTAGCAATGTACATTATTATACCTTTCCCCTTGTATTAGTACAAAATATATGTATGCATACAATGTATGTAGGGATTCCACTACTTAAATAAAATAAATGCATTATTTTTCCAAGACTCTGACCCAGACGAAAGATAAACAATGTTATTCACTCACTGGGTAAATAACACTGTTTATTTTTCACTTGCCTACATCATAATCAGCTTGATTGACAGCCCATTCTGCCAATCCCACAATGAATCTGCTCTCAATTGTCACACAGAACCCAGATATTGCATACATAGAACATACACAGAAACATAGAAACATAGAATTTGACGGCAGATAAGGACTGCTTGGCCCACCTATTCTGCCCATTTCCCTACCCAACGGACAAACTGCAGATCCTAGTTAACCAACAGCCTACTTCATCCTACCCCCAACTAGAATTGCCTTATGTCTGTCCCATGCATTCTTGAATTTCCCCACTGTTTCTGACTCTACGACCTCCTCAGGAAGGCTGCTCCATGTATCCACAACCCTCTCTGTGAAGAAATACCTCCTCACATTGCCTCTGAGCCGCTCCCCCCTCTATCTTCAAATTGTGCCCCCTTGTTTTTGCACATCTCTTTTTCTGAAAGATGCTACCCTCTTAGACTTTGTTGATTCCTTGAGGTATTTGGAAAGTTTCAGCATGTTCCCCCTCTCCCTCCTTTCCTTGAGGCTATACATCTTTAGTTCCTTTAGTCTTTCTTCATATGTCTTCTGATGCAGACCCTGCACCATTTTGGTTACCCTCCTCTGGACAGCCTCCACCCTGTTATTCCATTTTTGTTGTTGTCAGTATCTCACCCCCCATTGTGTACTCTTCCCCTGGGTTTTTGTTTCCCAGGTGCATTACTTTACACTTCTTTGCATTGAATCTAAGCTGCCATACATTTGACCATTCCTCCAACCTTGCCAAGTCCCTTTCATCCTTTCCACCCCACCTTGTGTATCAACCCTGTTGCAGATATTTGTGTCATCTGCAAAGAGACATACTTTCCCTTCCAGTCCCTCTGCAATGTCACTTATAAAGACATTAAAAAGGACCGGCCCCAGTACTGAACCCTGCAGTACCCCACTAGTAACCCTCCTTTCTTCACTGTGGACTCCATTTACTATTACCCGCTGTGTCCTGTTGTCCAACCAGTGTTTTACCCAGGCTACCACCCTGGGACCCAATCTCAGGCTGGCTAATTAGTTTATTAATCTTTTGTGCAGTACTGTGTCAAATGCTTTGCTAAAGTCTAGGTAGACCATGTCCACAGCTCCTCTCTGGTCTACTGCGTTGGTCACCCAGTTAAAGAAATCAGTTAGATTTGTCTTACATGACCTTCCCTCTGTGAATCCATGCTGGCTTGAGTCCTGTGCCCCACTGACCTCTAGGTACTCAACAAGTCTTTCTTTCAGAAGTGATTCCATCATTTTCCCTACCACTGAGATCAAACTGACAGGTCTGTAGTTTCCTGCCTCTGTCTTGCTCCCACTTTTGTGAAGGGGAATCACATCCACCCTCCTCCAGTCCTCCAGTATCACACCATCCTCCCATGATTTATTAAAAAGGGTAGTCAGTGATGTTACTAGTTCTTCCTTTAGTTCTCTTAGAGTTCTGGGGTGAATCCCATCAGGCCCCACTGCTTTATCCACCTTCAGTTTTAAGAGTTCTTTCAGAACCCTTTCTTCTGTGAAAGGACTAATACAGTGACCTGTGTTCAAATATGCCACTAATTCCCATTTATGAGGTGGCAGGACTTTCATGACTCACTAATGGCTTTACCACTCATGAGTTATGGTCCCGCCCCCTCACTCATGGAAATAAATGGCAAATTTGAACACAGACCATTGTATATCCTGTCTATATATTTTTTAATGTGTAACATGAAAATGTCTTCTTATAAGTTGGACCAAGACATTATTAGAAGAAGAGATGCCGATCTTCTTCATTCATACTCCTGTCTGATTCCAGAGTTCCTATGGTATATATTCACCACATTTCATGACATCTGTGGTTTAAATCCCAATCTGCTCCATTGTCTGATTTCTTTACTAGTTCCATGGTTCAAGGCCTTAGGGATGCTGCATTGTGTCCCATTGTGCTGAAATGATTCACCACTGAGGATTTGGTATTCCGCCTATTAGTGCTGCCTTTATGTTCCTATATGTGGGTTTTTAGTTGTCTCGTTGTTTTCCTGACATACATTTTGTCACATGGGCAAGTTATTACATAAGCCACATGATCACTGAAGCATATAATGTGTTCTCTGATATAAAATTCTTCTCTGGTGTAAGAGCATTTTAAAGGATTATTTTTTAGATGTGTACAAACAGACCGAGCATCTCCCACATGGATAGTTCCCTTTCCTCAAAAGACCCTAAAGATATTGTTGTCCTTCTGTCTCTTCTGGCCTATGATGTACTATATTTAACACAGTGTCCTTGATAGTCGGATTCTTCTTCTTTGATGCTACCAGAAGTCTCTGTTTAAACTTAGAAACCTGTCTCCCACAGACTTTCAGAGTGTGCCAGAATGTGCCAGTGTTTATTTATTATGGATGTGATAGGATTTGTGAGTGTAGTGTAGTGCATGCTGAACACTATATGCTCAGGCACGTGTGATTTAACGTGTTCTTTTAAAACTTCTTGTCTAGCTACTTGCTGCACTGTAACTGTAACCTGTCTCAGTGTCCTTTCTTGTTATCCTCTCTGTTTAAATATATCATATATCAACTGTTCCTCCTGTTTGTAGTGCTCTGTAGTACTACAGTTTCTTTTTACTCAGCAGAATTAGGAGTAAAGGATACTCCCAATTAATTCTGGATTATGGAAGCTTCTACTATGTAGATTTGTGGTGTGATCTATGGGTTTACAATACAGAGTAGTTCCTAAACTCTGTTCTATATTAATGACAAAGGATCCATGACACCGGTTCAACAAATTCATAGTTGACCAATGTTACAGTGACAGCTTTATGTCAACCACAAATGTGGTTGGCATATTAAAGCTGTTCCGTGAAGACTTTGTTTTCTTCAGGAGGCTTTGTCTCCCCAAACCACCAATGCAGGGGGCTCTGCTCCCTGCATCCCCCATAACTAACATAATCATATCTGAGTCAAAGTTGGTTCGGGGAGGAGCTGCAAGACCCCCAGAAAACAGTGCCAGGGTCCTGCACCGACATTACAGTGACCTGTCACTGTTGTCGCTGTAATGTCGGTCACGGTAAAACTGTTGAACCAGCATTGGCATACCAATGACAAGAATGTCCAAAAAAGGAATTTGGTGTTTGTCAAAATTAAGGGTAATATTTAGATTTTCTCAGATTACATGAAAATCCTTCCGTGCCTGCTCTAATCCTGTCAACAGGACAAAAAATGTCAGTGCTATATTGCCCCAATTAGTGATATGTTAACATTATGGGTTAAGTTCCTCTGAAAGTACATGTTCAACTTCAAATTGCTCCATATAAAAATTTGCATATAAGGGAGCAAATGTGCTTCCCATAGTAGTTACCCTTATTTGTGCAAAATAGTTGTCCTCAAAGATAAAGTAGTTTCAGGTTACAACTATCTCTGCTAATTGTACAAGGAGTTCATTTGTTGGATTTTCTGATACAGCTCTTTTTTTTTAAGGGCTAGGAAAAAAGAAGGCAGTCCACCTTCATATGGGATGCGTGTATATAAATCTTGAACATCAAAAGTTACCAGCCATATACTGCTGAAACACAGAAACAGAATTTGACAGCATATAAGAACTGCTTGGTCCACTTAGTCTGCCCATTTCCCTACCTAACATAATCAACTCTGAGTCAAAGTTGATTCAGCTGAAATCTCTTATTTTTTTAAAGTTACCTATTGACTCTAAAAAGTATCTAGAGTCCTTAACATAAAATTCCATCACTGGGGCTAGTGGTTTGATTAAGTAATCAATACACGATGACAATGTTTCTAGTACTGAATTAATTCCGGAGACAGTTGATCTCCTAGGAAGATTTTTTAGACTTTAGTGAATTTTTGGGATTTTGTAGAAAGCAGGTGTCCTGTGGTGTTGTTTTTCTACAATTTCAGCTTCCAAGGATGATTATCTTGCTGCTGACTTGGACTGTATTCTAAAATATGACATATGTACTTCTTCTGGGTCATGCCTGAAAGTAGGCAACTGCTTGACTAGTGCACCTTACCCGGTAAACAAAAACTAACTAACTAACTAACTATCCAGTCCACATCAACCCCTTGGTCTAATAGCTGTTTAATGTCTGCCTTAAAGGACACTTAAACTGTAGGAAACCTCCCATGGAAGCACAGCAGACAGGAAGAGATTTTGAATAATAAAAGCAAATAGCTTAAAATCTGTGATTTAATGCCTTTTCTGTGACTTTTTTTCATAATGCCAAAACCAGGAAACGTTTTGTAACCACTGCACTGATCAAAACTTAAGGCTGCTGGGAACCTGCAGTGAGATAATGTAATCTTAGTGAGTCATGTTGCCTCAGTATTCAGTCCCTATGGAGCCTTATATAATATGTGTAACATTGAAGCTATATGTGTATCTTGCCACCTTATCATTAGTTAACATGTACAGTACATCTTCACTGTACATGCTAACTAATGGTAAAGATGACAAGATACACATACTGTACAGCGCCAATGTTACAAATAATATATAAGGCTCCATAGGGACCGCATACTGAGATATGACTCACTAAGATTACATCATTGCACAGCTGGTTCCCAGCAGCCTCAGGCTCTGATCAGTGCGGTGGTTGAAAAATGTTTCCTGGTTTCGGCATTATGAAAAAAGTCACTGTGAAGGTATTAAATGACAGATTTTAAGGTACTGGATTTTATTATTCAAAACCTCTCCCTGTCTACTCTGCTCCCACGGGAGGGCTTTCCAAACAGTATGTCCCATAAGAAATGTGTTTGTTCTAAGAACGTTATAATTTTTTAAGTGTTTCTTGCTGCTGCTGTGCAGGAAGGTGCACTATCTTCCCGCATCAATATGCTATGAAAATAAGGGGGTTGGAACCTGGATATTTAAGTCAGGCATTATAACTGAAGCTTAAATTTAAATGTAGTACTTGGAAGGAGTTCTTCTTAAAAGGTGCTAATTGACAAAAAGATGAGTGGGTGTGAGGAAGACTCGGAACGCCTATAATTTCATAAACATTAATAAATATGTTTTTGAAATTATAGGAGTTTTGAGTCTTCCTCACACCCTCTCAATTTCAAGCTACAGTAGATACTTCCAAAGTAAGGCACAACATATTTTATTTAAAAAATGCCCATCCTGGAAGCTCTGGGCACCAAACATATTAAAATTTCATACAAAACTCAATCAATAAATTATATATACACAAATAACACAATATTAGGCATAAGTGTACAATACTACAACAATTATTATACAATTTATAAATACTACCCTCAACGTTAGTTACTAACTCAGAAATAGCCATGGACCAGTTCAGGCGTAAAAATCAGGAATCAAGGCTATAAAGCAATGTCTGGGAAGGCCTGATTATACAAGAAGGCCTTGAGGCAGGTTTTGAATACTTCAACAGAAGAGGCCTCTCTAACAGCTGAAGAAAGCGAATTCTACAGGACAGGGGCAGTGACATGAAATACTCTGTCACCTGCTGTTTTCAGCCTTGTCCGGGGAATCGCAAGGAGGCCCCTAGAGGAGGAGCGGAGGGAGTGAACTGAGATAGCAGATGTAAGAAGGTCCTTCAGGTAACCAAGGCCCAGGCCATGCAGGGCCTTAAAGGTGAGCAAGCCCACCTTGAAGAGGATCCTCCACCTGACCGGCAGCCAGTGCAGTTCACGCAACTCCGGGGTGATATAACAGTACTTAGGCTGTCCTGTTAACAGCCTAGCCACCACATTGTGCACCAGCTGCAGTCAGTGCAGGGTATCCCCAGAGGCCCTGAGATAGAGCGCATTACATTAGTCAAGCCTGGATGTCACAAAGGCATGAACCAAGGTGGGGAGGTTCAGAGGTGAAACTGGGGGCTTTATTCTGGCAATACTCCTCAGATGATAGAAACTGGTACAGACAACAGATGACACCTGAAACTCAAGTGTCAGTCCACTGTCAAGAATAAAGCCCGGATCACACACCCTAGAGGAAGCCTTCAATGGTACAGAGCCAAGAAAAAGCCCTGTCTCTGCACCAGAGGCCAACCTATCACGCCCTCTGTTCAACTCCACCACCAGTACCTCCATCTTATTTGGGTTCAGTCGCAACCAGCTGGAGCCCATCCAGTCATTGATCTCAGGAAGGCAGCTGTTAAGCACTTCCATTGCACAAGATGTTCCCGGGGCAAAGGAAAAATACAGCCGGGTATCATCAGTATAGTAATGAAAACCCAAGCTGTACTTCCTAATGAGTTCTCCCAGGGGCAGCATGTACATGGCGAACAACATCGGCGATAATACCAAACCCTGGGGAACTCCGCATGACAGGATCTAGGGGAGGAGGAGAAATTTCCCATCACTACCCTTTGCCTCCTATTACACAGAAAAGACTCAAACCAGCAGATGACAGTTCCGGCAAGTCTGCAGAATTCCCTTAGGCAGTCAAATAACACATGACGGTCCACCGTGTCAAATGCTGAAGAGAGAGCGAGGAGGATGAGAATTGTCCCCTCCCCTTGATCTCTTGCCATGAGGAGGTCATTGTGCTCCCGAACTAATACAGTTTTTGTGCTATGCCTCACATGAAACCCAGACCGGAGCAGCTCATATAGATCATGGGCCATGAGGTGCTCCTCAAGCTGAAGCAACACCACCTTCTCCACAATTTTACCCAAGAATGGAAGGTTGGAGATGGGACGACAATTTGCCTTGATGTCAGGGTCCAATGATGGTTTCTTCAGATGCGGTCTTACCAATGTCTCCTTCAAGACATCGGGAAAGACCCACTCTGACAAGGAACACTGGACAATCAGTATCACTAATGGTCATAAATAGTGATATCAGAGAGTGTCTTTGACTTAAGACAATAAATACATTAAAAGCAAATATAATATAAAAATGAATATAAACACACATCTAATTCAATAAATACTAGTCATCTTTTAAGACTGTTGCTGTTTTAACAAAAACACACACTTCTGATGGAATGTGATTAAGTCGCTATTGTACATTTTTTACAACTGAAACATCCTAGAGTTTTATTGATGAGCCATGTACTATAGTACGAGTTGTTTTTGTTTATCTGCTATGTACAAGTTTGTCCTTCAATGTGGATGCTCTCTTCTATGCCATACATGGGGGTTCTCCATTCACATCACTAAGACCTAGGCCTCCTTTCAATATATAGTTGTTTTTTTTTATCATACTTTCTAAACATAGTCAAAAAGAGATTCAGATACTCACCAGCCTTGGAACAATGACTCCACCAGGTTGAATATTTTTAGTCCATTTATATTAACATGAAGAAAAAACAAACAAACCACCAAATGGGTACCACGCTTGATGCGTTTCAGATCCCCTTGGACCCTTTATCAAAAGCTGTTGCATCCATGAATAACACTAAAATAAATGAACACTACTAACTGCTACTCTACGACATCACAAATTTTATGATTTAAATTCATTGGTGTAAAATACATCACATGCTGCAGCTAAAACCATCACTTAAGTAAAACTGGCCTGTCCCAAACCCAACCCTGTGTAAACAATCAATGACATATCACATGATTACTCCATTCATAAAACAGTTCTATAGTACATAGTAAAAACAATGGGAGGAGGACTTCATAAAAAAGTCAAAACAACATACTACATCGCAAGTGATTCTGCAACAATTATAAAAACACAGTAGGTGCAAATATTATAGGCAGAATGGGCAAATAGCAGAAACAGAAAGGAAATACTCTACAGTATCTCTCCATTTGCTTTATTTATTATTCAAATATGGTTTTAGATGAAAGCCTGTGTTCAGGCCAGGGCTTCTAGTAGCCCATAACCTGATGATCCAGTAAGTTTCTCTCATAAGTAACAAATTCTTAAAATTTCCCCCTCTTGGGTTTTTATTCACTTTGTCAATAATAAAAAACTAGAAGTGGTGTCTACTTGTATTCTCAGCCTCACTCAAATGAACTGCAGTAGCATACAGGGGGTCTTTGCGTTCTATTGTTTGCATGTGTTCTCCTATGCTCTTGGTTTTGCCCACATAAAACGCCTTGCAGGCACACTCAGCCATATAGACCACCCCTGAAGTGCTGCATGGAGTGAACTACCTCATCTCAAACTCCTTATGTGCATTAATGCTGGTAAAAGTATTGCAGTTTCTCACTGAATCACAGTAAAGACAACTTCTACAGCCATGGCAGCCTTTAATTTTTTCTAACCAAGTGGGTTCCCATCCCTCAACAAAGCGGCTATGCACTAACTTATCTTTTAGGGTAGGGGCCCACCTGTAGGACATTCTTAGTGTAGTACTAGATACATCTTGAAGTGCAGAGTCACCTCATATGACTTTCCAATGTTTACAGATAATCTGCCTTACCTAGTAAGCTTGCACAGAGTATGTGGTGAAAAGTTAAATTTCTGAACTGCTTCCTTTTCTTGTGTATGTCTAATATCCTTATCCATTAACAGAGAATTTCTGTCAGTAGAATCTGATAAATCTCTAGTCTGTTGTACGTTGTTATGGCTGTAACCTCATTCCTGCAATCTGTGTGAGAGGCTTACTACTTCCTGTTTGTAACTGGCTTTGGTGTTACAAATCCTTTTTGCCCTCAGGAACTATCTTTCTGCTTAGCTTAAAGTTGAACCAACGTAATATTCTGTGATGATTTGCATATGCAGCCCATGATGCTTTGCATTGTGGGGGCATGTGTGAGTTTGTATTTCTTTGAAACTTGGCTTCCCGGCCAAATGTCCTTTGGGGGAACCATTGCCTCAGTGCTTGCACATAGAGGTTCTTTGTCTTTTAGGTATGTTACACTACACATGAGGAGGATGGCAACTGGGTGATATTAGTAGCCCATTGCCATCCATCTCCCACCTATACAAACTGGTATTTATTTTGCTCTCTTCATTTTTGCTTAATGATACATCTAAATAATTCACATTCCTAATATAACTGCTGTATGTGAATCTCAAGTGATCATTGGTGCTGTGCAAAAACATGACAAATGCATCTAACTCTTCCTTTGTACTACCCCACACAAGTATTATGTCATCAATATATCTACCCCAAAATAATATTTTTTATCTAAAGGGATTATTGCCATGTGTCACATTAAGGCTTTCCCGCATGCCAACACACACATTGGCCACTGAGGGAGCAAAAGTGCCCCCCCATAGCTGCCCCTTTTATCTGTAAATGTAAGTTTCTGTCAGAGATAAACATATTGTATTTCAGCACAAATTCCAGTAGTTTTACAAGAAAGTCAATGGGAACATCTGTTACTCTGGCACGTGAGATGAGGTAATGGGCTGTAGCATCAAGAGCCCCTTCATGGGGCACATTTGTATATAAAGAATCAATGTCTAACATGACAAATAGTGCATTCTTATTTAGTCTCAAATTCTCACAAATATTCAGAAGATAGTTTGTGTCTTTAAAGTATGATGGGAGTTTTTCCAAAAAAGTTTTTAGGTGGATATTGACATATCTTGACAGTGGCTCTGTTAGAGACCCAAAGCCACTTACAATCAGTCTGCCCTGTGGATGCTCTTTATTCTTATGGGTTTTAGGGACTGCATAAAAAGTGGCTTTCACTGGGTTTGGTGTTAAAAGGAAGTCTCTCATTTTTTCTGTAATAATACCATCACTATATGCTTTATTCATGGTCTCCTCTATCGCATATTTGAAGTCATAGGATGGATTGGTAGTTAATCTCTGATAAACGTTTTGGTCACTCAACTGTCCCATTACCTCTGCAATATAATCTTCATGCTTTTGAATTACTACACATTCCCCTTTATCTGCCTGTTTAATTATGATGTTCTTGTCATCTTGTAGATGTTTAGGGCTTCTACTTCTGGGCCACACGTTTTGGTAAATGGCTCTCTGGGGATCTGAAAAACATTTTTCTAAATCTTGTTCAATCAAAGCTTTAAAAACAGTGACTGCTGGGCTGGATGAAGGGCAAAAGTTTGAGTTAGGTTTCAAAATATCCCTCATGCTTTGTTCACACACTGTGTCTGCCTGTTTCTTATGAAAAAAAAGACTTTAAGTTCAACTTTCTACAAGGCAGATTCAAGTCTACTATAGTTTGAACTTCATCAATGGGGTTTGTGGGGGCAAATTTAAGACCTTTTTTCACAATTTTTTCTTCTTCCTCAGTCAGGACACATTCTGATAAATTCACTGTTAATGGTTTTACCGTAGCTTTATCTCCTATCTCCTCTGTCATATAAAAATACATTATTTGTTCTACCCGCCACCATCCCCTGAATCGTCCCCGTGTGTTGTAGCCTCCTATGCCTCCTGCCCTTTCTGGTTCTCTTCCTTCTTGCTCCATGTACTGTAAATTGAACCTGGGGCTTCTCTGTACTGCTGGTTGTTGTTGTACAGGTGGTGGCTGGGGAGGTTCTGGATTGTCCTGGCTGCAGTATAAAAAAGGCCCCTTTGTTTGATTTTCTGGTTCTGAGTTGCTTTGGTCAGCACTAACTTTAAAAGATACTCTTCTTGGGCATTTCAAGATGACTCTAGTGCTGTCTTTTTTCCAAGAATAAATCATGCCCCATGCTCAAACAGTTTTTATCTCTTGTAAATTTGATCTCTTTAGCTTCCCTTAGTTCTTTGTCCAATTTAGCAATTGACTCTTTAAGCCTTTTATTATGATTAACAAATTCACTAAAATCTCGACATTTCAAGACCTCCATTTCACATTTTTTTATTCTTCCTTCAATACAGTTTTTCTGTCTTTGCTGTATTTTATGATTAATTTAATAAGCTTGAAACTGGCTTCAGTTAAGATTTCTTCCCATTTTTTATGAATTTGTTGTTATCTGTACCATAAGCTGGTTTTAATAAAATTCTTAATCCCCTTGGTATCCTTGCTACCTGTATGTAGGCCTCCATATCAGTAATGTTCCAGTAAGCTCTTCTTCATTGGTGAGTTACCTTTTTGAGGTTCCTGAAGGCCTCCAGCAGGAATCTTGCTTCTGGTGCTATGTTAGTAGTCTCATTGTTCTCTAGTAGAAATGGATTAGCTGTTTCTGCTGCTCTGATCAGTTTGTTAATATAATCCAAATGGTTTATCCCTGTATGTCATCCTGATGTTCCTTCACTCGACTCATTACTGGAAAAAATCCTGGGTGTAGCCTCCAATGACATATTTCCTCCTGTGGTGACTTTTACAACCCTGGTGTACTTGGAGTCTGAAAAACTGAGCTTTCATGTGGTATATTTTTAACCCACAACCTGTGCATTACACTTGAAGTAGACACTGTTTTTTGGCAGTAGGAATGTGCACACTGGGAAGTTGGTGCTTTCGAAAAAAATATGTAGCACAGTCACAAAGAGATTCAGGCACTCAGCCTCCTTGAAACAATGACTCCATCAAGTTGATTATTTTTAATCCATTTATAATAAAATGAAGTAAAAAAAGACAACCCACAAAATGGGTACCACAATTGACGCATTTCAGATCCCCTTGGACCCTTTATCAAAAGCTGTAGCACCCGTGAATAACACTAAAATAAATACACACTACTAACCTCTACTCTACGACATCACAAATTTTACGATTTAAGTTCATTGGTGTAAAATACATCACATGTTGTAGCTAAAACCATCACTTAAGTAAAACTGGCATGTCCCAAACCCAACCCTGTGCAAACAATTAATGATCTATCACATGATTACTCCATTCATAAAACAGTTCTATAGTACACAGTAAAAACAATGGGGGGGACTAAAAAAATTCAAAGCAACATACTACATCGCAATTAATTCTTCAATAATTATAAAAACACAGTAGGTGCAAAGATTATAGGCAGAACATGCAAACAGCAGAAACAGAAGAGAAACTCTCTGTCTCTCCATTTGGATTATTTATTATCCAGATATGGTTTTAGATCAAAGCCTATGTTCAGTCTAGGACTTCTAGTAGCCTGTAACCCAAATATCCAGTAAGTTTCTCTCTTAAGTAACAAATTGTTAAAATTTCCCCCTCGTGGGTTTTTACTCACTTTGTCAATAATAAAAAATTGGAAGTGGTGTCTACTTGTATCCTCAGCCTCACTCAAATAAACTGCATATGTCTTGCATATGTTCTCCCAGGTGCTGCTTAAATGGTTTCTTGGAGTCACAGCCTATCCCCCAGGCAAGCAGGGAAGGACTCGGGGTGGCCAAAAAAGGAGGGAGTAGAAGGGAGGAGATGGAGGCTAGTGAAGGGAAGGGGCATTATGGAGGGTGGTCTCATTGAATGCAAGAAGCCTAGGAAACAAATCCACTGAGCTACAGGCCCTCTTAGCAGTGTGGAGGGTGGATATTGCAGCTGTCACAGAAACATGGGCAACTGAGCACCAGAACTGGGATCTGGGAATCCCAGAATACAAATTATACAGGAAGGACTGTAAGGAGTGAATCAGGGGGTGGCAGTCTATGTGAGGGATGGGATCAAATGCACAAGGGATGAGGGAGAAGAAAGGACAACAGAGGCAATCTGGCTATAGCTCCTAGACTCAAGGAGTAGGAAATTGAGGTTCGGGGTGGTATACAGGCCGCCGACCCAGTCTGAAGATCTTGATAGGGAGTTAGTGGGACAAATCAAAAAGGTATGTAGAAAAGGGAAGGTGGTCATCGTGGGGGATTTCACCGTGCTGGGGGTTGAATGGAGCATTCTGGTCACCTCCAGTGCTAGGGAGCAAGTGCTTCAGGATGCGATCCAGGAGGGTCTCCTGACACAGTTACCAAAGTTACCAATTACCAGTTACCACACTTACCCGGTTACCGAAGACTAAAAAATAAAAAAAATAAAACAGTTGGTTACTATACCAACTAGGCTAAAGAACACTTTAGATCTGGTATTGTCGAATGGGGAGGCAGTGAGGAAAATAATGGTAGAGGACCCACTAGCCGACAGTGATCACCAAATGGTGTGGTTTAATATCACGATGTGTGGGGAGCCAGAGAAATCAGTTACTCAGGTGGAAAACTTCAGGGGAGCAGACTTTGGGAAGATGCAGGAAGTACTGAAAGGGAAACTGGAAGGCATAAGGCAGGAGATGGACGTGGAGCAGAAATGAGATATTATTAAATTGGGGTTACAGAGGCAACAGAAGCCTGCACCAATGCACAGAGTAAGAGGAGCAGAGCAAGAAAACCATGCTGGTTGAACAGTGAGGTTGTGGAGGTGGTGAGGGCAAAATGAGTGGCTCACCAGAGGTTTAGGAGGATGAGGAAGGAAGTGGACAGGGAGAAATATGCTTGATGGTCCAGGAATGTGACCAGAAAAGTGAGAGAAGCCAAGGCCCAGAGGGAGCTGAGATTAGCACAGGGAATTAATGGGGGGAGAAAGACTTTTTCAGAAACATCAGTGAGAAAAGGAAGTGCAACACTGAGGATAAAAAGGGGTGGGGAATGGACGGAAAAGGGGGAAGAGCAGGCAAAAGCACTGAATGAATACTTTTGCTCAGTGTTCATGGAAGAAAAGGTGGGACTGCTACCAGCATGGGCTGGGAGGGTGGGGACAGGGGAGAGGAGGTGACAGATGGAAGAAATGAGGCAAATAGAGTCCTAGAGGGACTGAGGGCACTGAAGGTAGACAAGGCACCAGGGCCATATGGTATCCTCCCCAAGGTGCTGAGGGAGATGGCGGAGGTGTTGGCGGAGCTGCTGGCAGATCTGTACAGCATCTCACTGGAGCCGGGATGTGTGCTACTGGACTGGAGGATGGCACATATAGTACCATTACACAAGAGCTGGCCAAGGGATGGACCGGTCATTATTGTCCAGTAAGTCTCACCTCCATAGTGTGCAAACTCATGGAAACAATACTAAAGGAAAGACTGGTGTCATACCTGGAGGACAATGGCCTCCAGGATGTGAGACAGCATGGGTTTGTTTCAGGGAAGTCTTGTCAAACCAACGTCATACAATATTATGACTGGGTGACAGGTGAACTGGATAAGGGTCATGTGGTGGATGTTCTTTACTTGGACTTCAGCAAGGCCTTCGATTCAGTGCCTCATGGGTGGCTTGGGGGGATGCTAACTGGTGTAGGGGTATGGGCAAAAATGATAAGCTGTATTACAAGCTGGCTGAGTGGCAGGCTGCAATGGGTGGTGGTGAGAGTGGAGCTCTCAACTTCCAGGCCGGTGATGAGTGGGGTGCCACAGGGCTCTGTGTTGGGGCCAGTAATGTTTGGGCTCTTCATATCAGACATTGCACATCGGGTGGTGAGCAAGGTAAGTCTATTCACTGATGACACCAAAATCAGAGCAGTGGTGGATGGAGATGAGGGATGGAAGCAGCTGCAGGGGGATCTACACAAGCTAGAGGAGTGGTCAGAGAGGTGGCAGCTGGGGTTCAATGCAAAGAAGTGTAAGGTTATGCACTTTGGGGTGAAGAACTCAAGGAGAGAATACTGGCTGGGGGGAGTTAAGCTGGAGATCACTGAGGAAGAGAAGGACCTAGGGGTAATGATAACAGGGACCATGAACAACACTGCCCAGTACAGGAGAGTGGCTACAAAAGTGAACAAAATGCTGGGGTGCATAGCAAGGTTTTTTTTGTCTAGGCAAAGAGAGGCGATCTTGCCCCTCTACAGGTTGCTGGTAAGGCCACTCTTGGAGTATTGTGTACAGTTTTGGAGGCCATACCTAAAGTGTGATATCAGGCTACTGGAGGGGGTGCAGAGGAGGACAACAAAAATGATATGTGGAATGGAGGGGAGAGCCTATGACAGCAGGCTAGGAGACCTGAAAATGTACACCCTGGAGGACAGAAGGGACTGGGAGAACATGATAGAGACATTCAAGTATCTGAGGGGAATCAATAAGGATGGGGCACATGGGGTCTTTAGGTTAAGAAGGGGAGGGTCACTAGGGGGCATGGACTAAGAATAGATGGGGGATATTTAGGAAGGAAATGAAGAGACACTATTTCACAGAGAGGGTGGTAGCAAAATAGAATGTCCTACCAGAATGGGTGGTATCATGAAAATCTGTGAACAACTTCCAAAGGGCATGGGACAGGGAACAGGGGAGAGTGAGGGTGGAGGAGGTGAGGGGTGGCAGTAGGATGACAAAGGAGAGGGGTTGGGGCAGCTGCAAACTACGGGTGTTGGCTGTACATTCAAGCAGACTTAGATAGACTGGGTGGTCTGTTTCTGCTGGCACATTCGCATGTTTGTATGCTTTTGGCTTTGCCCATAAAATGCCTTGCAGGCACACTCTACCATATAGACCATCCCGAAGTACTGCGTGTAGTGAACTGCTTAATCTCAAACTCCTTATGTACATTAATGCTGGTAAAAGTACTGCAGTTTCTCACTGAATCACAATAAAGATAACTTCTACAACCATGGCAGCCTTTCTAACCAAGTGGGTTCTCATCCCTCAACAAAGTGACTATGCACTAACTTATCTTTTAGGGTAGGGCCCACCTGTAGGACATTCTTGGTGTAGTACTAACTAAATCTTTAAGTGCAGTGTCATCGCCAATGACTTTCCAATGTTTACAGATAACCTGCCTTACCTGGTAAGCTTGTGCAGAGTACATGGTGAGAAAGTTAAATGTTTGAACTGCTTCCTTTTCATGTGTATGTCCAATATCATTATCTAGTAACAGAGAACTTCTGGCAGTTGAATCTGATAAATCTCTAACCTGTTGTATGTTGTTACAGCTGTAACCTCTTTCCTGCAATCTGTGTGTGAGGCTTACCACTTCCTGTTTGTAACTGGCTCTGGTGTTACAATTCTTTTTGGCCCTCAGGAACTGTTCTTTAGGTATGTTACACTGCACATGAGGTAGATGGCAACTAGATGATATTAGTAGCCTGTTGCCATCCACCTCCCTCCTATACAAATTGGTATTTATTGTGCCCTCTTTGCTTTTGCTTAATGTTACATCCAAATAATTCACATTCCTATTAAGGCATTTTATGTGGGTAAAACCAAGAGACCATTTAAGCAATGCTTGGGAGAACATATGCGAGCCACAGAACGCAAAGACCCCCTGTATGCTACTGCAGTTCATTTGAGTAAGGCTAAGGATACAAGTAGACACCACTTCCAGTTTTTTATTATCGACAAAGTGAGTAAAAACCCACAAGGGAGAAATTTTAAGAATTTGTTACTTAAAAGAGAAACTTGCTGGATCATCAGGCTACAGGCTACTAGAAGCCCTGGACTCATTGTTCCAAGTCTGATGAGTGCCTGAATCTCTTTGTTACTGTTCTACATGTTTTGTTTCTATAGCACCACTCTCCCAGTGGCACTTTCCTGCTGTTACTGCAAAAAAATACTTTCTAAATATGACGCATGGGCAGAATACATTATGACAAAACTGACTCTGTTCATTCTGCTGGTGTTTCTATGTTTCTTTTCTAACAGTTCCTACCTTTCTGTGTTTCTAACTGTGTGATGTGCATATTCTAAAACCTGGGTACTGTATCCCTGGTGAGCAAATCTGCATGTCAAATCCCCTGCTGCTTTCTCAAAGCTATCTACAGTGCTGCAATTTCACCTCAGTCTCAAATACTCTCCTTTTGGAATGTTTTGGATTGTATATTTGGGACGGCATCTAGAAGCCAAAAGCAGAGTGTTCTATAAATATCTTACTGATGTTACCTGTCATGTCTTTTTCAATACTTAGATCTAGGAAGTGAATTTTCTTCTGGCTGGCCTGGAAAGAGAATCTCAAGTTGGGATTATAGTCATGCAAATATTTAACAAAGTCATCAAACTCATTTAAAGTGCCTTTACATATAACAAGTATGTCATCTATAAAGCACAGATCAGTTTAACTATAGAAAGGATTAATATCTGAGTCTCTGACCACTTCTGATTCCCATTTCCCCACATACAGGTTTGATATACTGGGGGCAAAAGTTTCCCCCATTGCTGTAGCCTTAGTCAGTAAGTACTGTATTAACCATTAAGAAATGTAAAAGCATTGAATTTCAAAACAAATTCTGATAATGTAACTAAAAAATCATTGTTGTAACAATGAAAGAAGTGCTAAGAGTTACCTATCATAATATTTCTGTGATGTAATCCTATACCTGGAATCAGACATAGTACTGTGTATGTTTTATGGTGAAATGTACAAAAATAAAGTATATATAAAACAAATCAGTTGGAAGTGTGGCATTATCCCCATGGGTATTTAAATAGAAAGCAATAGAGTCCAGGGCTTCTTCTTGAGGTATGTTTGGGTATAAGGACTCTACGTCCATAGTAATTAAGTAGGAGTCCCTATGTACCTCAGTATCTTCTAGGACCCCCAAAATGTCCCTGGTGTCTTTAATGTATGAACCCACATTTTCTACAAAGGGACGAATATAATAATCCACATATTGGGAAAGTGGTTCAGTAATTGAACCAACCCCACTGACTATAGGTATTAATGGAAACTTTGTTGTAGTCAAGTATGTGAAATAGAATGCATTTTTACCAAAGATATGTATTTGATTACATATTCAGAAGAAAGTGAATGAACACAGTTATCAGAAAGTTTAGATAACATTATTAAACAAGATATGATGCTCAAAATCACTAATGGTGTTCTGTTGTCATGTTTACAGCTTGAGGTCTACACCAGGAATTGGAATTGGTCCTGCAATAGCAACTTAATCAAGCTCCATCAGAAGTATGTTTTTTTACTAAAACTGCAACAACCTTAAACACGTATTAGATGTGTGTGTGTGTGTGTGTATATGTATATATCCAATTTTATTAGGTGGCAATGTAGTGTAGTGGTTAAGGGCACTGTGCTGCAAACCTGGAGACCTGGGTTAGAATCCCATCAGCCCCAACTTGCATTCCTAGTTAAACAATTTACCCTTTCCCTTTTCCCTTATATTATATTTGTTGTGAAAGGGACACTGTCAACCCCTTTAGGCCTCAAAGTGTCCCTAGTTTAAAAAACACATTTTATGATTGCTCTTAGTCTGTAAAGATTGCTGATGTAGCTGGATATTTGATTATAATTCTGTTTTTCTTTTCAAAAATGAAAAACAGACTACCCATCATACTGGTGTTACCACACCAAAACATGTGTGTTTACATTCATTGATCAACTTCCATTGCAGCTTTCCTGAACTTGGGACCCCCCCCCCACACAATCTAGCCACTCATAATGCAGTGAGAGGAGAGCTGACTATTGCATCATGAGTGGATACACTGTTTGAGGGTGTTTATAAGGCTTGTTAAGCATGAAATAAGAGTTGATAAAGGGTTTGAAACAAAACAAGGTTGTTTATATTACATCATTACCATGCATTTCAGTTCTACTAAAAAAGGAAGCAGAGAAAACAAAAAGCAACGTCAGTGAATTTTAGAGAAGGTAAGCAATCATAAAATGTGGGTTCTCATCTAGAAATATTATGATGCAAAAATGGTTGATAGTGTCCCTTTAATGTATTTATTGTCTTAAGTCAAAAACACCCTGTGACAAGCTGGCCCAGTGGCACTGAAGGTTGAGGCCCTGGATGCCACACCTCGTGCCATGCTGGTGACCGTGTTTGGGAATGAGCACAGGCCACTAGGGGTTGGCAGAGTTGGAGAAGGACTGAGTGTCTGGAGGACTGCTTTCCTTCTCCTGGGAGGGGGTACATCAGCAGTCAGCACATGGCTGCCCCGGTGGAAGCTAGGGGGGCAACACCACTGACTCTGCAGAAACAAGGGGCTGGAGGAGGCAGATGTTGGGAGGAGCACCTCCGGAAGTGTGCACGCTCCATCCCTTGGTGTCATTGCATGCCTCCTCCAGCAGGGGAACTACTCTACAGAAAATCCCTGGCAGCATGAAGGCTGCTTGCTGGTGCTGTCACAGTCCTGCACCAGGTAGCTCCCTCCTGGGTACACCCTCCTGGTCTCCATTGTGGTTGGAGAGACCAAGAGGGTCAATAGTGGGGAGGTCAAGAGCTCTGCCTGGGACCGGGGCAGCGGCAGCCTAGCTGGCTAGATGGGGCGGGGGGGGGGCAACCAAAGGCACAACCTCCCCCCAGCCATGGAATAAAAATAAATAATAATAAAAAAAAACACTCTGTGACATCACTGTTTATGACCCTTATTCATGCCGTCATATTTAGACTATAAAATGTAAATGGACTGATGATGTAGCATGCTTTTTGACAAAGGATTTCATCCAAAATGCTTCAGGGCATGTTTTTACCTGGCACTTGAATAAACATTGGCACTTTTTTGACACAACTTTGGAGAGCCTGCATAATTTATATATAGGTAGTGAGTGTTGGATTTTTTCATTTTATTTACTGCATAGTTATCTTCAGTACCTTATGCCAGTGTGTTATCCTGTTGGGAACTGTGACTGTAAAATAATAACTGTTCTCAGAATCTCATGGTAGAGTAATAGGTAATGCCACAAGAACTCCGCTTGTAGAATTTAACTTTTACAAATCACTTATCAATGCACTTTACAAGCTAAGCTGAGTTGTTTGCAGGTTTGCTGTTATTTCTTGTTTTACTTTTTTGGCCCCTCTTTTCACTTAGCTTGACCAGATAGACTGTGGAACTGCTTGTTCTCAGTGTCCTCCTTGTTCTTCACTGCAACACACTTCCTTAAAAAGCCACCTACTCCTTTTCCTGTGAGATCTCTTCCATTGTAATAGGTAGAATTCCTACTTTTTGTTGCTTCTGTCATTTTTCCGCCCACTAGGTCTGTTTAAGTGTCACTAAGCTCTGGACTTCCAAGTGCATCACACTCTTAGGCTAATCCCATTTGCTGGGTGTGATTATTATATGATGTGCTTTCAAGTCACAATTGTTGTGCCTCCATGCACCCTTGCTCCAATTGGTGGTCTACTATTCTTGTGCTACCCAGCCCAGCTGTCCTTCCTCTGGTAAACCCATGCATCTGACTCCAGCCACTGCTGATCCCCCACACAGGCTGTGTTCCCAACCCCTATTCTTTAGTTTAATTCTCATGACTACCCTGTTCCTGACATGACCAGTACTCCCTTGCATTTGGCACAACTGCAGCCCATCCTGAGGATACAGGCATAACTCTAGCTAGCCAGAAAAAATAAGACACTCCCTCTTTCAATAGAATTGTTGCAAAAGTTATTTTTTCTAATTTCTGTCACTCATTTCTCACAGGCTCCAGGAGCATACGGTACCTTGGAAAATATCTCTCTGGGTATCTTTCCCCTTAGGAACATCACTTGCAAGATGTATTGAACCATTTTCCAAATGGTTGGCCGGTCATAACTCCCTTGAATTCCTGATGTCTGAAACATTGAGTGATTGCACGCATGTGCCCCCCCACACACACATACACAGAGTATGGAACTTCAAACATACCAAATTTGATGACATTGCTTTCTCTAGTTTTAATGTTAAATGAGACTTATAAATTTGTAATTTACACATATTACTTGTGAAATTGTATTTAAATATTTCCAAATGTTTGGCTGTTTATAATTGAACACATTTTAAAGCAATTGATCTGAAACATAGTACCTGCATAAATGTGATGTGAAACTGCAAAAATGCCAAACGTAGTGAAATTTTGATTAGTAATCATAAAGTTAGATGAAAATAACTGAAAATTAACCCTTTGGCTGCCGACAGAATTAGAACGTATAGGAATTTTGGACTGACATATCAGTCCGTGGCCCTGCAAGGGTTAAAATAAGATGGAAATAATTGAAAATGAAAATAAGATGGAAATAACTGAAAATTACATTTTGGTAAAATTTCACAAACTTTTCATGGAAATGCCATGAAATTACATGGAAGCTGAATCATAATTTTGCATGCTTTCTGATGGCTAAAGTTTGTAATTCACACAGTTACTGCACAGTGCTATTTCTACTTAAGAGACCTAAAGTCTTATATCACATATGGGTGCAGAATTGCAGCTTCAGTCTGCTTGACTTTATTAAACATTAGCAGACAGTGTACTATTCCTCAAGTCTACAGCACGTTCGCTAGGCATCAGTTTATTATCACTGCACACAAGTAAGAAGGTTAGTGAGCTGATAGAGTTAAGAATATATATGTATAGATAATATATATTTTTTTTTTTACTTTTGATTCTCCAGATAAGAGTAATAAAAAGCATTACTTGAGGACACAAAATTCCTGCAAGGAATACAGCACAGAGACATTAGATCACGCGAGTCTCATTTTAATTTAAATTTTTTTTATTTTGAAAAGCTCTTTACGTAAAAGACTATTAGCAACAACATTTAACAACACTAAATGAATTAAAGCTTGGTTTTATAAAATGTATTATTTTATGGTATGACTAATGAGGAAATTGAAAATAATCATGAGATTCATGTAATAAGAATTGCTTACTACCACCTCAATATTCCACTTCAACCTTGAATAAGTCTTGGTGGACATGAAATGTTGGCATTCTTGCACAAGATGTGAATGGTGATAATAAAAAGTGGAAAGAACACAAGAGCTGAGTTACATCTGATCCTATATTGTATGTTTTATTATTTTTGGCCAGTTTGGTAGGATTTGGTCTCCTCACACTCTTTTTTTTAATTTTATAGGACCTCTGGCAGCAGGTTCTGCTACTTTGTGGGTGTCTTTCTTGCCACTTTGAAAAAGGCAGTAGTTAAGCCACTCCAGAAAAAAATCTTTGGACACTGACAATTTTGGTGAATTACAGACCAGTTTCAAACATTCCCTTTTTGTGCTCCAGGCCCAGTCACAGTGCTGAGAGCTCTTGTCAGGATGTCACATGATCTTCTCATTCTGAAGGATCATGAACTATGTTCCATCTTCATCTTCCTGGATCTCTCATTGACATTTGACACAATTGGCCATGGGATGCTGCTGGACAGAATGAGGAACTATGTGGGACTCTCTGGCACTGTTTTGCAGTGGTTTGAGCCCTACATTTCTGAGAGAATACAACAGATTGTTCTAGGTAATTTCAGCTCACCTTGCTGTTCCTCAAGGCTTTATCCTTGAACTGTAGTGTTTGTCATGTACTTTTTCCATTGAGGAGACCATTGGTTGGTATGGTGTTGCGTTTCACTGTTATGTTGATGACATTCAACTCTACCTGTCCTACACTCTTGATGGAGCAATGTTGCCTCAGTGTTGGAGCGGTGGCTTGGTGAGATAAATAATTGGATGGCCTCTAACTGATTATGTCTCAGCCCTCATAAGACAGAGGTTTTGATTGTTGAACCAGCTCTGTGTGGGGTGGCAATGATGTGTGGTGTGTCCTACTTAACTTTGTTGGGTGGTCAACCGCTCAGAGCTGTGGATTTGGAAAGAAATCTGAGGGTCATTCTGGACAGCAAGTTGACACCAGAACAGCAGGTGTCAGCGGTTGTTCAGAATGGCTTTTACCATCTTCATAACATAGCCCAGTTTAAACTGCATCTGGCACCTTTCAATCTTGTGATGATAGTCCACACCTTTGTCACCTCTAAGCTGGACTACTGCAATACTGTGTACTTAGAGTAATCAGGAGGTTTGATGTGTCGCCTGCACCTGGTCCAGAACCTTGAGGCTTGACTGTGGTGGGAACCTGATCACATCACACTGGTCTTATGCAATCTGCACTGGCTGTCAGTTCAGAGGTACAGCACCTTCAAGATCTGCATGATAACATTAATTGCCATACACAATCTGGGTACTGGTTACCTCAAAGATCTTCTGATTCCCTACTCCCCTGTCCACCCTCTACACTCTACTGACACAGGATTGCTCATGGTCCCTCACTCCCATCTTAAACAGTCTGGGGATAGGGCTTTCAGAGTGGCTGCTCCACTTTTGTGGAACTCATTACCTTTGAGTAGCTGATCAGCCTGCATAGTGGTATACTTTAACACTTCTGTTAAATGTTATCTTTTTAATCAAGCCTATGCAGTTGACATTCAAGTTATAGGAATTCTTAATTAACAAACATTATTGTTTAAATATTGTATTCTTCACTGACTATTTTAAATTGTATGTTTTTTTTTTATTTATTTTACTCTGATTGCATGGTGCTCTGAGCCCAAGAGAGTGAGCGCCTTATAAATAAAGATGCCTTGTGTCATTTCTTTTCAGTTATTCATTTTTCTCCCCCATGGTATGGCCCCCATCTGTCTGCCCCCAAGTACCATCATCCTGGCTTCCCCTAGGACTTATCAGACCGTGCTCCCATGGCTTACCCCCCCCAATGTTGGGGTGGTGAGGAGTGTGCTGAACCTGCTGGGTCAAGGATCCAGCGGCCATGCTTGAGCTGCCTCATGTGGGGCCTGCGAGGGGGTGGTGATGATCCTACTTTTTAGGACGTTTCTCAGTTTTCTCATTCCCCCTCCTCCCCTGTGGCATGGAGGTGCAGCGTACAATTGCATCAGTGGTGACTCCATGCACATTCCCGTGCATGGCATGTTAGGTACCTGTCACTCTTCTGCTGCCTTTTGTACTGTCTCCCAACCTTTGCTAGGGGACAGCCAAGTCCTGGGCAACATGCCACTCCCTCCCCAGAAGAGGAGGGCTTCCTGTGATAAGAGCGAAGCAATATGGGTGACACATTAACAGCGAGTCGAAAAGAGCGAATGAGTTTTGGGTGACTTATGTTTTTTAGTGAGTGGTAGTTTCAGCAAGGTTGTATGGCAAGAATATGTGAAAACTGACTGGTGAGAGCAGTGAAATATATTGCTGTGGAGTAAGCCACTGAGCTGCCACTGTGGTGTAGTGGCTAGGGTGGTTGGCTGAGTTGCTCTGAGGTGCCTTCTACTTCATTTCGAGACTGGCTGTTTCTATTTTTGTTTTCTTCTGCTTTAGTTACTGGTTGTCCTCACTTGATCCCCCAGTGAAAATCCCCCACTCCTGAGTTCCCCCTTCCCTGATTTGTGTTGGACTTGGATTTGGGAGTTGGATACTTTACTTAAGGGAGTGTGGGGGTGAAGCCCCCCAAAAACGTGAACTTTCCTTTGTTGTCTTCTGGTGTTTTTCCACTGAGAGTCAGTATTTTGACTCTCGCTGTGGTTGTCAGGGGCTTTTTGTGGTTTCTCATTTTGTACTCACCAATATGCTTGTCACTGTAATGTTTTCACTGATATCACACGGAACTGAAGAGGAGAACAGTCCCTTGGATGCTCAGTCTTCTTCTCCTGGCTGACCCTCTGGTGAAGCAAGCTTATTCCTGAACTCAGGTCATCAGCACTGCAAGCAGTAGTACTATCACTGTTCTGGCAGGCCGGCCCAGTCTTGGGTCATTCTTAATGTGAAGTCATAGCAATCTGCTTATGACATCACACCTGTTGCCATGGAATTTTTCTTTTAGTAAGGCTCTGCTAATGGCTGACTCCATCATCCCGTGCCAACCCAACCCCATCACCCACCTTCTTTGGGACTTTGCTGACTCCTTGAGTACCCAACAGATTACCCCCCATGGTAGGCCAGAGGGGGGAGGGTTTTCCATTCCCACTCAGAGCACAGTTCAGATCTGGAGCTCTGCCCAGTTGGTGGTGTGGGGCCTGTGGTGAGTCAGGGAGTCATCAAGCCAGTCAGAGTTTTCTTTCAACATTTTTTTTCCATGGACTGCCCATGTTCAATGATGTGCATGCACGTGCATATCAGCATCGATGGTAGCCCTCCCACTGCTAGAGTGGTCCTGATACAGTACCACCTAGCCTCTCCCAGGTGGCAGCCTAAGAGTGGAATGTTGGAATCCCTTCCTCTTCGAGACAGGAGAGGTGTCCCTTGGACACTTGCAGTGGTGCAAGTGGTAGACAAGAAGTTCAAGAACTCAGACACTGGCAAATATGAAATCCAGAATGATGATCCTAACTCTGAAAGATAACTCTTATCAAGACACAGTTATCTGTATAGACACTGCTACTGTAGATTCAGTTAGAGATACTGAAGTATTTCCAGGAAAAATGACATTGTTGTTCAGGTCACATTTTGTGATGGAAACTCCTGATTTCAGGTCACAAGCCCAGAAACTGTCATTATGTTGCTGGTTTTAAGAATTTCAGTTCTAATATCAGTGGGAAGAAGTACAGGAACTCTGCTCTTGCTGTAGGAAAGGTACAGGAACCAAGTTTCTGTGTGCCCCAGTTCACTTTCATCACTGGATGCTCGATCCTCTTTCCTTCAGCTGACCCCTGGCATCCTGAATTTGTTCCCATACTCAGGTCTCCAGCATGATAGGTGGTAGCACTATTTCCATGCCACTTGACCAGCTTGCCGTGGAATTGATTCTGATGTCACAAGCAAAGGAGTATGACTTCAGGGATGGAACAGCAGCAGGAAATCATTCAGTCTAAAGGGTAAAATGCCCTACTTCATGTAAAGGTATTTAGCAATAAAGAATGAAATGTGATGTGCTCAGCTTTTTATTTATTGCAATCCTGTAAGATTTAAGTTGTGTTGATGCCGACAGTACTTTAGTTTTGCAGGAAACTGGCAAATCACTTTAAATACAAATGACGGTCAAGGACTCTACTCTATGGCCTGGTGGCTCCTCTGATATTATCACACAACAGATAAAGAAACCCAGAACACTGTTGAAACTAATGCCTCCATGTTCATGTAATCTGCTGTTGAACGAGTGATACAGATTATGATGAACTTCTGCTTTAAAGCAGAAGTATTAGATATATAGCACACATTTTCATCATTTAGTTTTTTAGCAAAAATGTACTGCTGAAACACTTAACATTCACAGTCAGTATCTTTTTACTTTCCTCAGATATTTAAAAAAACAAACATCTTTTATAACTATTTTTGTAATTATTGACTAAAGTCATTAAAGATGGCCACCACTCATGATGTTTAAAAATCTCTTCAGTTGTGGGTACCTTTTGACTGTAAATATTGGCTTTAGGCCATAGCACATGTTTCTGATGGTAAATAGTACCACACAACACTAAGAAGTTTAATTTCATTTTCATGGTGGGCATTGCAAGGGAGCAAGAACTTTTAAAAAACTCAAATTCACATATTTCCATTCAGGAATAAGAGAAAAAGAAAAATAGATACAGGGATGCTTTTGCCAGAAATACATTATTATTTAACAAAAAAAGAAATACAACAATATGATGACTAACAAATACTGACACTTTATTTATTTTTTTAAACTTATTTATTTAAAAAGACCAGACATTGATATCATTGTACAGGTAATTGGCCGCAACATTTTGCCCAAATGTTTTCAGTGAATTATACATGTTTCTCTTCTAATATATCCAATACATCCTTTCGTCCTGATATCCCCTTCATCAGTTCCTTTAGCCCCTGTACGTGAATATCTATTCGGCTTTGTATACTGATTTACTCTCTGACTCTTAGGGCATGTTTCCATCTCTGTGCTGTATCTTCGAAAGGCATATTATATCTACTTTACACAAATCGCTATCCATTTTACAGATTAGGCTTTCTACCTTAGTCCTGTCAGTTGAGGGTTATCTTATCAGATGTACTCAGGCATGAATACAAAAGAAAAAAGAAAAGCTTTACCTGCATGGGTGTCCCATACCCTTGTCTCTCTGGCGTTACCTTACCATTTCTTAGATCTGGTGTGAAGCTGCTTTGAAGAGCCTTAACCTCACCTCCAGATTTCCCAGGCATCTTCTGGAGTTGGGTGGACACTCCAGTGCCTATGTCCTAGCCTAAAAAGAAAAATAAATTAAAGCAAATAAGCCTCCACTGAAACAGCATTTTAGACTGGATTGTGTTAAAATGTGTCTTTGCTGTCTTGCTCACCCTTGTGATATCGCATTCATATAGCTCCATTACCTTTTCCCTAATTTGTCTTATCCCTGGCGGTGAATATTGTTCTTTTTATTTTATGGTTTGAGTCCTAGCCTTTTGGTTACCACCTGTAAAAACGTCTGGCTTCATCTCTTATTATATATATTAAGTATAATAACATGAACCAAAAACAAACTGTTAACTGTAATGGCAAATTCATGTATATTCTAAAGATGTATTTTTCTTGATACTTCAATTAGTTCTGCTGGCTTGTATTCATAAAGTAATTGTTCCAATACTGGGGTTCCCTCTAGGTTCTCTATCAGGTGCGCAAAAGGCAGCCATCTAGTGTTAAATGTGTCTGTTCTCAAGTTCAGCCAGGTTGTCTTCTCTTCCATCCTTTTAATCTTTTTACAATTTGCCAACCAATGATTTAACTCTGGAGTTCCACTGATAACCATTGTTGTGTTATGGCTTTACATGCTGTGGCTATTAGGATGTAGTACATATACTGCCTCCCCCCCCTTCCCTCTGATTGGGTCTAGGCCCCCTACAGTGTTCATCACTGCTAGTTCCTGGGGTATTTCCAACATCTCCATGATTTTTTGTCCTACTTCCCTCCAATACCCTTGCAGTACTGTACATTCCCAGAACACATGCACTGCTGTTCCCCTTTCACCACACTGTCTCCAACATCGGTCTGTAGGGCTGGTGCCCATGTGTTTAGATTTGTCTGGTATGATGAAAAATCGTGTCAGTAGTTTCCACTGAAATTCTCTCCAGCTCCCTGTAGAGGTTGTGCAGTGAACCCCCTGCTAAATTTTCTGCCATTCTTTCTCTCTTAGTATCTCACCTGTCTCCTGCTTCCATTTCCACTGCATCTCTTCCACCCCCTCCCTTCCTGCGTCTTTGTTCAGTACTATGTATAGTTGTGATACCCTTTGTTTAGCCAGTTGCATTTTGGTGAGCATCCTAATTATATTCACTAGCTAGTGTTGTACTCCCATCTCCTCCCTGTCTCTTTCTCTAGAGTGTAGGTGTGATCTCACTTGCAGAAATCTAATGAAAACTTTTTGTGGCAATCTATATTCTGTTTGTAGCTGCCTGAATATCTTCATTCCTTCCCTGGCTCTAAATTGTGTGGCAAGTTACAGCCCCTACCTAGCACAGTCTTTGAATGTATGGTCTGTGTGTCTTGGCTGGAATTGTGAATCCTTCCAGATGGGCACCCATTCTGTCTGAGTCTATTGAATATGGTATTGTCCTTTGACCTTGAGACAGTTTGCATATGTATGTTTGGTCCATCTATTAGACAGCTGTTCCAGGTCTGCCCTACCTGCAATGCTCCACACCAAAGTGTCTAGGTGTTCCGCTTTATTTGTACTCAATGTCTTTTTAGATTGGTTCTTGTGAGGTGCTCGCGATATCTATCAGTGGGATCAGCTATTTAGCCCTAAAGTATGCCTGCATGTTTGGTAAACTGTATCCTCCAAATTGTTTCTGCCTCTGTAATACCCCCCATGATATCCTAGGCCTTCTGTTATCCCATACAAATTTTTGTAATACTCCTGCCAGTTCCTTCCAATCCCTGCTGGGCACTGTCAGGGGCAAACATTGATACAGGAATAGAAATTGTGGCAGCACATTCATTTTTATACTGTTCACCCTATCACTAAAGGACAGTGGAAGCAGTGTCCACTGCTTAATATCTGCAAACATTTCTGTTTTCATTTTCCCATAGTTTACTGAGCATAATTTACTGAGGTGTTTCAGTATTTGAATTCCCAGGTAGCGTACGTGGCTTGGGTTCCATTTTCCTGGTAGTGCTCATTTTAACTCCCCATTCAGCTCACCACTTATTCGTATTATTTCCATCTTTGTGATGTTTATTTTATATCCTGAGATTTACCCATATACCCATGCCTGCTCCAGAAAAATTCCTAGGTTCTCCTTTGGGTGTCTCATGTAAACTACTGTGTCATCCGTGTACACGGAAACCTTGCTCTCCACCCCTCCCACCACTACTCCCTGCATCCTGCTGTGTCTGATTGCCTCAGCAAATGGCTCTATGCTGATAGTGAACAGGAGGGAGAATAATGGGCACCGCTGCCTTGTCCTTCTCTTAGTCTTGAATTTACCTGACAAGGTGCCATTTGCTCTGACCTTGGCTGTTGGATCTTTATTTTATTTTTTTTATTTAAGAGAAAAATTTGAATTACAATCCTTTGAGTCAAAGACTCCTTTGCAAAGGCTCCACATCAGATAGACACATATACATATAATAACAGGATACTTACATAGGTAGTACAGTACAGGGAATATATACAACTGGTAGGTTACAGCTGTAGTGGTCATTGGCAGTAGACCCCATGCCATAGATATTACATGTTAGGTTTCAGTTTCAGGGGGTCTTAAGTGGACCCTGAGTCAAAATATATACACAGTGTGAGAGGAGTAATGAGGGGGTTAATCAAGATACAGATATGGTTCCCCTTTCCAGTGTGTATTCTAGTGAGTAAACTAACTAGTTAAGAAAATATTCCACCTAGGGATTAAGGAATGCAACCTATAGAGATGGAAAGCAGGAAGATGGGATATTATGTGCAGTCACAGATTGTGGAGACAAGGTGGAGGGACTTGAGGCTGGATTTAAATCGGCCAATACTGGGTGCCACGGAGATGGAGGGGTAGAAGGTTGTTTAACCACAGGAGAGCCCGTTACCAGAAGGATCATTGTCCAAGGGAGGTCCTGCAGTGAGGGACCAGGAGGGTGGTATTGGGGGAAAGCCTGGGGGCTCTTCTGTAGGGACTATTTGGATGAGGTGGTGAAGGCCTTTAGGGGCTAGCTTCTGGAGTATCTTATTTGCTAGAAGGAAAGTGTGATACTTGAGTCTGCCTTCAAAGTTTAGCCAGTTTGCAAGATTGTACAGCTCACAAGTGTGAGTAAAACATTCACAACCAGTGATCAAGTGGCATGCTTTATTGAAAGCTAAGTTAATGCAACATAAGGCTGTTTGGTCTGCAGTCCCATAAATCACTATGCCATAATCCATCAAGGAAAGTACTGAGGAGGACACTGGTAGATGGAGGGCCTGGGGGGTAGGCAGTGTTTATGTCAGAATAGGATCCCTAGCTTGGGGTTAATGGAGGATGAGACATGTTGTGTGTGTGTGTGGTAGGTTAGTGAAGTGTCAAGGTTGATACCAAGGTACTTAAAGGAGGAGACCTGTTCAAGTTTGGTGTTTAGTGAGTTCATGATTGTTAGTGGGGTGTTACAGTGTGGACTCTGACGGTGTGCAAAGATCATAGACTTTGTCTTGTGGTAGTTGAGCAATAAGCGGTGCTCAGAGAACCAGGCTTCAAGTTCCCCAAAGAAGACCTGCAGGGCATTTTGGAGGGAGTTAGGATAGGGGTTTTTCAAGAAAACCACAGTGTCATCAGCACAAAGCAGCAATTTACCACTGCAGGATTGAGGAAGGGAGTTTAGGAAGAGGGATAAAAGAAGTGGACCAAGAATGGATTCTTGTGGGACCCCGGCAAGGACTGGTCTACTGGAGAAGAGTGTGGTATCTATTTTGACCTGTTGAGTGCGGCCCGATAGATAGTCCTTGAACAAGGAGGTGGCATCTGGGGAGAAGTTCAGGGCTCTAAGGGAGTGGAGAAGCAGCGTGAGATTGACAGTATCGAACGCTTTTGTTAAATCAACATAGATTGCACCAACGAGGGAGCCCTGTTCTAGAGTCTTGTGTATGTATGTATGATGTGTATTCAACGAGGGCAGTGGTAGTACTGTCCCCCTCCAGAAGCCGTATTGTTCATGGCTGAGTAGGTTATGTTTGTTCAGGTACTCTGTAAGTTGATCTGATATGATTTTTTTGAGTGCCTTGTAGAGCGGGGGCAGGATCAAAATGAGCCGATAGTTGTTAGAGGAGGTGCGGTCACCATTCTTCAGAATGGGGTTATAACTGCTTTTTTCCAGGGCATGGGGAATTGGTTGAGACATAAAGAGAGGTTAATTATTTTGGTGAGCTGGGGCAGGGTCACATCCAGGGTGAGCCGGAGGAGTTTGAGGTCCTGCGAGTCATTGCTATGGCGGGCATTAATCAAGCATTTGGTAAGATAGCATTTTGCTTCACTGCAAGTGAGGACCTGGAGCTGGAAGGGGGGGGGGTATTCAGGAGTTGCCAGATTGTTAGTAGTGGAACTTGGAAACTGGTTGAAAAAGTTATGGGGGAGGATGTCACTAAGGTCTGAGAAGGCCAGATTGAGGGCGTTGGAGATAGCTGCAGGGTCCTGGGAGATGACCCCATCAATTAGCAGCTGGTCAGGGGTAGGGGATACAGTTTTCCCACAGAGTTCTTTTATATTGTCCCAGAATTTTTTTCCGGCACCCCAGGAGGAGGTCAGGGTTTGCCTATAGTAATTAGCTTAGCTTGCCATATTGCCCAGGTACATTTGTTCCTGGCCTCTCTGTATAGCTGTCTGTCATGGGGGAGTTGCGAGTCCAGTGTCCTGTTCCAGAGGTCATCTCTGTGGTGCATTTGGTCCAGCAATGATTGGGAGATCCAGGGTGTGTCCCATTGTTTAGCAGTGTGCTTAGTGATGGAGCAAAGATGTCACAGGTTGAGTTAAAGGTAGAGATAAAATAGGTGAGGGCAGTATCAGCAGATGGAGCAATGTGGATAGGGGTCCAGTCCCAGGAAGCAAGGTAAGATTTGAGCCGGGGGAGGGATCCTTTTTTGAAGCACCTATGGGCATGAACTTTAGGCATGATAGGGGTCTGTTTATTTGACCACCAACAGATAACTGGGGAGTGGTCACTTAGTGAGTCTGGGAGCACTTTGACCTTAGTGAAGTTATTTGGGCAATTTGTGAAGATGAGGTTAATAAGAGAGGAGGTCCCATGCTTAAGGTCTACTCTGGTTGATGTACGGACCACTTGGGTGAGGTCATAAGCCAGAATGGATTCTTTGTAGAAGGTGGATGTGGTGGTTAGCCGATTGACATTGAAATCTCCTAGAATAATGATTTCACTCTTGGAAGGGAGTTGAGTAATGCTAGCCAGAAATGATTCAAAGGCAAGTTTTTGGTTGCCTGGAGAGATGTAGACAGCCACGATATATAGTGTCTTACTGGTAATGCCCAGTCTACGTTTGATGGTTAGGACTTGGGCACCAGGTGTAGAGCTTGGAAGGGACACCAGGGTGACATATAGTGAGTTTCTTACATAGATGGCACATCCACCTTCACACTTGCTCAATCTGTCAGCCTGAAAAATGGTGATGTCACTTAAGGCAACAGATTGATCAGGGTTGTTTTGGGATAGCCAGGTCTCGGATAGTGCTATAATGTCTGGAGAGTGTTGTGCGACCCAGCCTTGGAGGGGAGTAAAATTCCTCAGGAGACTGCGGATGTTGAGGGAGGCCAGAAGAAGGCACCCAGGTCTTGCCTCCAAGTTGGGACCAGGTCCAGATGGCCCCAGGTTGGGGTGCATGTCACCTGATAGGAGGAGAAGGAGGAAGAGGGCATGCCAGAGCAATGTTAGCCTCAGTAATCTCAGTTTGAGGTGAGAGGATAACAATATACAGAAGTTTTTAGCAGGAGTGACCAGTATAGGGAGAGTACGCATGTGGGGTGCTAGCAGAGCAGTAGATATGGAGGGACTGAAGGGGTGGTGATTGACAGGGGTGAGGGGGTGCTGATCAGGGGAGGTAGGGAAAGTTGAGCAACACAGGCAGTGGGTATAATGGTTCTTCACTGGGTCAGGGTGGTAATGTAGGTGGATGTGATGGAGTTGTAATGGGGGGAGGGATGTTATGGTCTGGTAGGGAAGTGGCGTGCCAGGGATCAGTGAACAAGTAGTATGATCTATCATGTGGAAGGCTGGATGGAGGTAGAGAATGTGATGGGAGGAGGGAGGCGACTGTGAAAAGCACCAGGAAGTGGAGATCCATGTTAGACTTTTTTTTTCTCACTATAATATTTTTAGAGAAGAGGACGAGCTACTGACCACTAGTGGCAAGAGAGTATAATCTGCAAGTGGGAAAGTGGGCTAATAGTTCCCAGCCAATCAAAAGACGCTGCCTTCTCCTATAAAAGGCAATGCTCACCAAGGGTGGTGGTGGGGGTGGTGTGGCAGCCGATGCTCTGCGTCGGTGGGTCAAACAGCATTCTAGGTATCAGCCGCCAGGTTGCAACTTCTACCACCTCCACATACAAGAGAATTGCTGGCCAACTGGGTTCCGCAGTTTAGTGGGAATGATGTACCTACCTTGCAATCAGCTGCTTGTTTGGGGAAGGGCAGCTCTGTCTGGACCCTCGCAACCTCCGTGGAGCAGCTGTGAATGGAGAAAGGAGAAGAGAGGAGCAGGATTAAATTCAGGTAGGGGGAGGATGAGATTCTGGGGGAGGGTCTAAGGTTTACTTCGGATTCTGCTCACACTACTTTACAATGCACTAACAGGCAGCAAGATTAAAGAACCTGTCTAAGCAGCAACTGCCATGTACAGATTAATTTAAAATGGTACACTCCCTGTACAGGTAGCAAAATGAAACTAACTGTATAAGCAGCAAACAGTATTTAAAGTAGCATCCAGTTCAACTAAGAGAATTAAAGTAACATTCCAGGACAGTTAAAAATGCATATGTTCTGAGAGGACAGTTATGTGAAAAAAAACTATCTTCATTTCTACGCCGAATTTATTTGATCTGAAAAGGTGCCAAAACAGTCTTTGTTCAAACAGCGTTCTAGGTATCAGGCACCAGGTCACAACTTTTACCGCCTCCACACACAAGAGAAATGCTGGCTGACTGGGTCCTGCGGTTTAGTGGGAAAGATGTACCTGCCTTTGCAGTCAGCTGCTAGTTCGGGGGAGGGCAGCTCCGTCTGGACCCTCATGACTTCCATGGAGCAGCTTGCAATCAGTTGCTAGTTCAGGGGAGGGCAGCTCCATCTGGACCCTCATGACCTCCGTGGAGCAACTTGCAATCAGCTGCTAGTTCGGGGGAAGGGAGCTCCATCTGGACCCTCACGAGCTACCATTTTTATGAACTCTTCCCCAAAACTCATCATCTTTAATGTGCATTTTAGAAAAATCCAATTCAGCCTCTTGAAGGCTTTCTCCACATCTATTACTATAGCAATCTGTGCAGCATCCTTCTGATGTTATCTGTGAGGTGCCTCCCCGGAATGAATCCTGTCTGGTCTGGGTGTATGATGGATTGTATCACCTGTTGCAATCTAGTGGCCATTATTTTAGAGAAGATTTTCAGGTCCTGATTTAGTAGGGAGATGGGGTAATATGATTCACATAGTTCCCTAACTTTCCCTTCCTTTACCAGTGCTGATATAGTATCTTCTTTCCATGTTTGTGGGATAACTCTCTCCTTTTGTCAGTATCTTAACAGACTACCCAGTATAGGGGCTAGCTGGTTATTGAAAGACTTATAAAAGTTCAAACTGAACCCATCTGGCCCTGGTGCCTTATTAGTTTTGAGATCTCATATTGTGTTATATACTTCTAGGTTGCTAACTGGCCCCTCTAAGATAACCATCACCTCTTTTATTAACTTTGGTAGCTTTAATGCCTCTAGGTAGTGTGTAGCTTTTTCTCTGACTTCGTCTTCTCCCTGGTCCTCTTTGTATAGTTCTGTACAATATTCTGCAAATTTGTTCACTATCTGGTTGGCTTCTAGTTTGTATTCTTGGGCTTGGGGGCATTTCTTAATTCTCACTATGGTCCTGTCTGACTCTTTTACAGAGTCTGTATGCTAGTAGAGCTGACGCCCTTCCTCACACCTCATAGTAACTATGTTATGTGTACCTCAATTAGCCCTCTGTTTTTCTATTCATGAGTTCTTGTAGTTCTTGTTTTATCTTTTGCATTGCTTGTGTTTTGTCCTAAGAAGGTAGTTGTTTGTGTTCTGTTTCTAATTCTTTCAATTTCTTTTCCAAATTCTCCTGTCTCTGTTTCTTTTTAATGGAAGCCCATCTGATAATCTGTCCCCTAAGAACCGCCTTCATTGTGTCCCACACTACCAGTTCTTGCACCTCTCCCTCTGCATTAGTCTCCCTATGTAGTTTGATTTTCTCTGTAATTTTTTCTTTAAATGCTTTATCATTTAATAGTGAGTTGTTGAATCACCAGAGTGTCTGTTTCTGAGTTTGGTTTGTGGATAGCGTAATAGTGTAATAGATATTGGAGCATGGTCTGACACTATCATCTGGTGGATTTCATTGGAGTTCACCCTATGTAGATCTGACTTGTGAGTGAGAAACATATCTATTCTGGAATATTCCTGGTGTGGGTGTTAGAAAAAGGTGTAATCCCTCTCACTTTTATGTAGCTCCCTCCATATGTCTGTCAGTCCCTGTTCCAGCATACAGTCTCTGAGGATTTTGCTCGTGGCATTGTTAGTTTGAGCATTATTGGATGTTCTATCACACCTCGGGTCCAGCACACAGTTAAAATCTCCTCCTACAATCACCTGTCCCCCTTGGAGCAGTGCTATTTTCTGAAAGAGTTGTTTAATAAATTGTGATGCATTACTATTAGGTGCATTGACATTTACTAGGTGTACCCTCTGGTCCTGTATTTGTCCCGATAATATAACACATTTCCCCTCTTGGCCAGTTTCCACATGCTATTCCACAAAGCCCAACCCCTTTCTAATTAAAATTGCCACCCCCTTCTTCTTTGCTGATGGGCGAGATGAGGAGTGGACTTCTCCCACCCATTTTCTTTTAAGCTTGGCATGTTTCTCCTCTGGTAAGTGCGTTTCCTGTATAAGGGCAATATCACCCTGCAGTTTCTTTAGTTCTGCAAGTATTTTCATTTGTTTCACAACTGAATTTATCCCTTTAACATTTAGGGAAAAATTATTGTTAGCTTATCCATTTTCCTTTCCTAAGTAGTCTAGGCATCTGTTCTGCATCCCCCACAAGTACTGGATGAATGTTCTATTTCTTAAAATACGAGATTTGCCATTTTGAACAATAACAAGAAGAACCTTGGTAAAAATAACAAAACCTGTAGAACTATATAATGTACATGTTTACCTCTGTTAAGGAAGAGATACTTTTCTTCTCTGAAATTCACTTTTAACATTTTCTTTTTGCTCCCCCAAGGTGACCTGAGGATTAATAGGGACTCCGTACGATATCCCTGACCTCAGGTGTTTTCTTCCTTAAGTTATGTTCATGCTGTTTTGGTGAACTTGACCTATCTTTTGCTAAGACGGTCAAATAATCCTTCAGTTGTGAGACCAATTTAGTAATGCTCGGCTCGAGACCCCCCTCCGCCCCATTCTTGGATCCATGACATCCCCCTTATGTAGTTTCCTTTTACTGGGTTTGTTCATTTTGAGTCCCCCCCTCCTTGCATTATTATCCCCCTTCCCCTTCCCTACTGCCCCTCTTTTCCTCAAATCACCCCTCATGTCCCTCTGTTCCAGGATTATTCTTCCTAACCTCCCCCAGTGTACCTTACTCTTTAGTTGAATTTTGTATCTGCTACACACCCCTCATCCCATGCAGTATTTACTCTGCATTCCTAGTGCTTCATTGACTTCAGAGATGGAGAGGTAAGGAATGATCCCCCGAAACCCATCCCGGCTCCCTCCCTGGCCAGGACCCATCATCTTCTTTCCATTGCCACCTGTATCACAGACAAAACAAAAAACATCAGACCACGATAAGCTCCTTTCTGGCATTATCAGGCCCTTGGTACTCTAAAGGTTTTCCTCCATTTCCCCCCTACCCTATTTCCTGGATTCAACCTCTATTTTATTTATAGATCCCTTACTTACTGCGGTCCTGATCTTCACTCCCTCCACTCCCCGGCTTGCCCTTGTGTTCATGTCGTCTTGTATTCCCCTTCAGGTATTTAATCCTCTCTGGTTGCATGGCTTATTTATCACATTAGAGGAATCATTCCCTCCTCTCCACTCCCCTTTCCCCTCTCCCACCTCCTATGCCCCCCACCCTTAGCCCTATCCCACTAAATATGAGGGCTTCCCCATCTTCAGAGTCTCTCATTGAGATGTCGCAGCCTGAACAAGCTATGCTGCTCAGCCTACCAACACATCCCTTCTTCCTTCATATTTATCAAGAGAGGGAAAAAAGGAACAACACAAGTTCACAGTCCCTTTCAGCTGAAATGCCTCATTTTCTCTGTGATGATTCTCCATTCCGATCTTCTTCCCTGCCAGTTGAAGGCGATTTCATAAACTGGGCAATGTCCTTCTTCAGATGTTCAGGAAAATCAGAATATTGCCTCAGTCTCTTTCTTCCCTATCCTGCCTGGTTCCACGTTGTCCATTGCAGTTCTGCCTGTAATTTCTCCATCGTGAAGTCTGGGCATGCTATCCCCCATTTCATGAGTTGTGGTGCTGCTGTTGCCACATTTATCAAAGACCTGAACCTCCTTCTCCATGAATATTTGCAGCTTTGCTGGATAGAGGACCTGTGCTTTTATGTTTTGTTTGTCTCTGAGCTGCTTCACAATGCCCTGAGCTTCCTGCCTTTTAGCCTGCAGCAGGGGAGAGAAATCTTGCTCAAAATATACAGGCTGGCCATTAAATACAATTCTGCCACACTTTCAAGCCATCATCAGGACTGACTGTTTTGTTTGGAATTGTAAAAATCTGACTATTATGGATTGGGGTCAAGAGTTTCCATCTTTGGGCTTCGGTCCTAGAGAGCAATGGGCTCTCTTCATGGTTAGATCTAAGTAATTCCAGTACTGAGGTGACTTAATGTTTGATGAATGCGATCACATTTTCAAAGGAGTCCTCCATTCCTTCCCTGACTGCATGTATCCGGAGGTTGTTCCGTCTTGCCCAATTCTCCGCATCTTCCATATGGGCCTTTGTATCCCTATCCCTCTGCATCAGGTAGAGCAACAGTCATGAGTGCTGCCCCTGCTTATCCATTATTTCCCCGACTTATTTCTGAGTGAGATTAATTTTCTTATCCATTGTTTTAAAATGCATTCTTAAGTCTGCTAATGTGGATTCCAGTGTTTGTACAGTGGTGAGTACCTTGCCAATGGTTGTCTCTGATACCTCGTCTTCCATCTCAAAGTCCCTGTCGGCATCGCATGAGGTAACTGAGGTCAGGGATTGTGGCCTGGAAGATTGCAGCCCTGTTGACCTTTTGGAGATTTTTTCCTCCTGTGCCATTTGTCTGATTTTAGCTGCTGGAGTTGTTGAGCTGGTCCTATTCACTTTCCCAGCCATTCTGACACCTGACGCCTTACTTTTTACCCATCAGGAGACAATTAGGATATATTTTTATTTGCTTTAATATGAGCAGGGCCCCGGAGCCATTACATAGTGTAGTGTCTCAGCACATGACTTCACCAGACACCAAATACTGATGCTTTAAAATCTCAGTGTACAATATGAGCCAGCACCCTCCTCATGTTGACCAGAGGGCTTCTTGGCAGTAACATGAGAGATGTCCTCCTGAGGTGGCACATTGGAAAGGTATGTCCAGTTTCCTCCCTGACGTGAAAGTGCATACACAGTTAGATTTCAGCACCAGCCCCCTTCATTATTACTAAGTAAAACAATACAGTTTGCCTCTCAAAGTCAAAGATTCATTCAGGCAGCATGTGCTCTAGTTATGGATTTCGCCACTTGTGGGCCTCCATCAGGGCAAATGTTTTGCCATAATGAAGATGCACATAGCTAGAAGAATGCATGAGTTTGGCCCATGGCATGAGAAGGTGTCTTTCAAGGTAGAGATGAAAAGCTGCATTATTAGTTAAGGCTACCATGGGTTTTTTATGTGTTGATTAAGCAGCTCTTGCACAGTTACATTAGCATCTAGCCTTGCTTCAGGTGTGCTGCCTCAACTATTTGACACATAGCATTAGCAAATGTAAACATCATTTCACTTTTAGATTTGTTTTGCGGATAAGTGTTACACTCTATTTGGATTTCATAAGAAAGACGTGCAAAAGCTCACTGCCCCTTTTTTCTGGTAGTCAACAAGGCTACCAACTTCACTTATTTAGTAGCCCAAAAGGCACTCTGAAGAGTGATAAAATACTGTTTCAGTAATGCAGCTATATATGTATATCTATCTATCTATCTATCTATCTAATCTATCTATGTATGTCTTGTATGGTACAAATCATTAATCTAGTAGCAGATTGACTGCTGCCCTTAACAATAAGTTTATCACAAATGTTTGATGCGAGACAGAAGTACAGGCTTCACTGCATTTACTGGCAGTCTGGAAGCCTGAACAATATTTGTGCATCCTGGAGCTACAGGGTCATAGTGAATTTTAACCTTGTAGCAAAAGTACCATTTAGTCGGGTTCCTTGCATAGTGCTATTTTAAAGTCAATACTTTGTGATTGATCTGCCTTTTTCTATACTTTCATTGTCAAACAGAACCTTGAATCACAAGTCATTCAAAGCTAACGAAAATGGTTGCTCAGAAGCAGAATAGTGTTGGTAGGAAATAAACTGTTCTGGAGCATTTTGCCCTATCAACCATAGCCTGCAGCAGAAAAAGAATGAAGGAAGGTTAGACAATTATGTGTGGTAATCACTGTAAGCATATTATCTGAGACCCAGATGTCTTCTCTGACCTCACACGACATAGCTATTAACCCCACGGCTATGGGAATGATGGAGAGGACAAGGAGGAGCCTAGCCCTTGGATAAACCAGACCTTTTTTAGGCAAGAATTGTCTACCAGTGCAAAAGGGATCAGGATAAATATACTGTTTTAGGAAGGTATACAGCAGCATGACCCCATGTCATTGCAGGCACTGTTCAGACCCGCCCTTCTTGAGGGACTATTCTATAGGGCCAGTCATGTGAGATAAGGAGTTACATCACCCTAGAATGAAGCTGACAAAGAAGCCAGCTAGATATATGAGACAACACAGTTACCAGAACACTTGTACTTTGATTGCATTGTATTTGTGCTTTTCATTTAATAAGCAGGGAATGTTTATGAATAACATCACCCTTCTGCAATTAAAAAACAACAAACATGTTTAGTTAGGCATATTTTGATGTCGCCTCTTGATTTAACTGTAGTGCTGACTGAAAATTATATTTGTGCAAATGAAAGATTCACGTCGCCATGGTTTTCCTTGTTTTGCACATTTTCAGAAAAATAAACCATATGAAGTGGAAGAGAGGAGAGGGAAAGGAAGAGGGAACCCATAATAAAAGCAAACTTATTCTGCCTGGCAACAACTGCACCATGATTTTTTTTTCTCCTTCACTTTATAGATATATATACCGTAGGTCACAACCTTTGCTATTGATTTAAATGGGCACATACGTTATTGAGAAAAGCATAGCAGATTGGATGGAGATACTCCAGAAGCATGCATTTGTTTATTTTTATTTAGTGTAAGAACATGAACGTTTTCCTTTTTTTATAATAAAGTTGATAGATATATGTACTGAGCAGGAATATATGTTTGTGGCAGCTTGATTTCCTAAAACCATCTTTTCTATTACAAAAAAACAGATTTAAATAACTACACTTGTAAGTATCTTGTTCCACATACTGTGTTCAATTAAGTTGTATCCATCTGTTACTGTGTTTAAAAGCATACAGTAGTCACACAGAATGTAGTCCTTAATTGTGGGCAAAGCTTCCATTAAGGTGAAGAGTTTTTCATGTTCCGGTGCTAGATGTGAAGGCTAGGGGCTCATGTTTTTAAAACTTGGACAATCTGGCTAAAGAGCTCTTGTGTTCACTCTGAGCAACAAACAGAATAAGGGCTATAACATTTCTGAGGACATTCATTTTTAAAAGGTCAACAAGGAAAGAGAATATTCCCCTTTTTATGATTGCCTTACAAGAGTAAGTCAGCAACAGAGGCTTAAAACCTTGACTGTTTATTGTGATATACACAGAATGCCAAAGTGTTATATTCATAAAAAGCATTAGACGGTATGCCAGCTACTGGATGATAAACAAAAGTAGTTCTTTCATGAGGGTTACACCAATATTTTGTTCAATCTTTACTGAAACCTCAGCTTTTCCAGCAAATATGCAACACTACAAATTAAGTGGCATACTGTACATATGCATTTAATAAGCATGTGATAAGCTATTCATTATCAGTTAGTAAAATACTACACTATGGTGTTTAACGACTAATAAACTTTTGACATGCCTCTAAATGACAACTAAATAAGCATTTAATATATTACAGAAGTGTGGTAGAGCCACTATATTATGGTTGAGTAGGTACTTTTATGTTATGCCAAATATTTGCATCTTAATAATGAGACAAAATAGTCTGAAATTTAGCAAGCACATAAACATTAACAGGATTTCAGGATCCTATTAATTATGTAGTTATTATGTCCAGTAGTTTAAAAGTTCTAAAAATTTCAAAATATATAAAAATGTATATATATTTTTTAAATCAAACTTTTTTCTCTGCCCCCAGGGTGCTCCACCTAATGATACCCTCAAATTAATCACAGCACTTCTATGGGACTTACTGCTTATCTGCCACTTACCCAGGACTCAAATGCAGTGGGTGGTGGGACATTGAGGAATGTTGGCATCATCTTGGTAGACTGGGTATCTTCTTTTCCATTTTTCAAGGTGCTGGCATGGGATGAGATGCAAGCATGCATTTAACAGAATACATGCATGCTGGCATCCAGCTGCTGACCTTTTCCCTTTGATGTGCACCTGCCTCCAGCAGGTGGCAGTCATGTAGCTGGAACAAGCCCCCCCCCCTTCTGTGAGGGATGAGAGCTGTCCTAAGGATGCTCTAGCCTCTCTATCCTGGTCAGCCCTCAAGTGACACAATACTTTTTCAAAAACCAGGTCACTGGCATAACGAGTGGTAATACTAGTGCTGTGGTACTGGGCAGTCTAAAAATGCATTTTAAGACAGTTACAGTGTATGGTTAACTCCTATTGTGTATAGGTTTCCACACACACTTTGCTTTTTGTGGTATAGTTCAAAGGTCAAGAAAAATTGTTGCAGTATTTTTCTGACATTACAGTTGTAACCCCTCTACAAATAGGGTTTTCCCAAAAGGCTTCCGTGAGCTTACTCAAGTGCTCGCTGCCTGGCTGGTGTTGGCGTAATTGCTGTTTAAAAGTATTGCCAGTGAGTAGCTTTAAAGCCTCCGTATACTGTCCCCTTAAGGGCTGCCTGTAGTACAGTTATAATTAATCTGCGATGGGGGCCTGAGTGTTTCCCAGCTCGAGTCCCACCTGGGCTGCCGACTAATCGCTCCTTTTCTGCCATCGCTATTTGTGCAGCGGGAGCCCTGCTGAAAATAGTAATTGTTTGCTGGATATTGTTTAGAGCAGTTGTGAAAATGTGTTTTGTTCTAACCTGCCTTTTTTGCAGTGAGGACTGTTCTGTCTAGCTCCACAATTTTGTTCCCGAACTGCCGAATTGGACAAATCAGTACACTGCGACTCTAAAATGGAGCCTGCTAAAGTGGAACTGTATGGATTACCTGTTGAGATTTGTAGTTTTGGATGGTTGGCACCTTTTGCATCTAAAGGGAGAGCTCTTACTGTGATTGACAGCTGGATCAGCCAGTCAGACCTGTTGGATCAAGGGGAAATGCCACGAGCTGTCTGCTGGCTAGCCAGATTCGAGTTGGAAGTTGAGAAGGAAGGAGCTTGCATAGTTGAGCAGCCGTATTGCATAGTAATTCACGTGGGAGAACCATGGAAGGCCCAAAACCTGACCTGTTGCCATTTTGTCTAGAGAGAGAGAGAGAGAGAAAAAATTAGTCGGACAGTGATTAACTCGGTGTGCCGTGAAGCAAACTACTGAGTGGGAAACAGGCTCAACCTGAAGAAGACCAAAGATTTTGCCAAGCATGATCGGCCTGTCAGGACTTTAGCTGCCTTTATGCTCCCGGGTTTAGCAGTGATTTTGCGATTGGGGTCGAGGAGCAGTCGGCCTGGTATAGTAAACTTTCTTTACATATAAGTGTGTTGTAAACTGGAGGGGGTTCGTAACCTGGTTTCCCCTCGAGCTGAGTGTGTGCTGAGGGCTGGAAGCTATATCCAGCACAAGTCAGACTGAATCTGCCTACTATTCAATGCAGTCGGGCCCTGCCATGAAGGCCTTGTCTCCCCACCCTGCTTATTCTGGCAATCCAGAACATCCATCATCCATTCTGTGCTCCACCTTGGGTATCGTGAGTAGCAAACAGGGTAGCTGCCTGCAACATATCTTTTTGAATCATAAGTGTGTCATCTGATTAATTTGTTGTGTGGTTTCCATGAACTGAGCCCTCTGGCTCCGGATTACAATCAGTGGGTGTGCATGTTATTTCTTTTCCTCACAGGGCCCCTACCAGCTGTAACACCAGCCTACCCTGGGCAACGGTCCTGGCTAGCCCCCTCTCCATCTTGGGTACCCAGAGAGTGTGACTGATAGGGACACTGACTGCATGCACAACTGTGATTTTTATAGTGTGTTTAAGCTAATTAACCTGATTGCCTCCATCCTTGTTATAGCCCCCTGAATAAATCAGATCTACTTTTTTTTCTGCAATTTACATTGACTATGGTGTCTGTTTATGCTTAAGGTATTGCCTAGTTGTGTTTGTCTTGCATCACCTTATTTTACAGGGGGTCCCCAGAATCAAGCTGAAGGAACCAGTCCTGGGGGTAAATGCTAAGTCCAGGTGTATGTGTAAAACCTATCAGGGGGATTGGGAAGGTAAACGTTGTGTACTGTGTGGGCCACTAGCAGGAGACAAGGGGGGTCCCAGTATCCCAGAGGGCTGTGGCCTGCTTAGGCAGACTAATACCAACCCTGACCTTTGGGTGGAGGCACCCGTCACTGAACCTAGGCCCCTTAACATGCTACTTGCCAAGCAGGCAGGGGTAGTAGCCCTTGGGATAGCGCCACCTAGGGGTTACATCTTGGAGGCACCACTGGGATTAGCGTCTTCTAGTGGCCAAGGGGAAGAAGTTACCCTGATATGTTTAGTTTTGGGGAAAAAATGGAGGATCTCGCTATGCCCAAGCTGAAAACTGCCCCTCATGAGCTGTTAGTGCACCAAATGATAGGGTGGAGTGAGGCTGAGAGGTTAGACCCCTGACAGGCTCTCCTATTACTGGATGTCCCCTTAAGGATTGCTAATGCTGATATTGTATCCACTGTGGAGCATGTTAAGGGTTTGGGTAAGGTAGAGGTGAAGGGGAGAGATGCAGATTTGTTTGAACAGACTATGATAGTGCTGCTCTCCTGTAGCTCCCTGATAGATCCAAAAAAAGTACCCCCTGTTATTCTGCCTGAAGGTTCCCAGAAGGGGTGGAGGGTCATTCACCTGCACAGTGATCCGACTACCCCAGGTGGGTCCCCCCGTATAGAAGGGTTTAAGGATAAGTTGCTCAAATTATTAGCATCTGAAGGATGAACTGCCCAAGAGCTTGTAAAAGTGTTAGACCTTTCAGAGGAACACACACCCCTGCACTCCACAGTCACCTCCCCTGCTTCTCCAAAGAGTTCTCCTGTAGCCCCCTCTCCCATAGTGATTCCCTCAATACATTTGGATTCTTACTGAAAGCTCAGATTCTTCTCAGGCACAGTCCCAGTGCCCCCGGGGGAGGATGACTTGGAAACGTGGATGGACTATGCCACTCCTTTAGTACAAGAATGTCAATGCTCAGAGGGGGAAAAGAGAAAGAGGCTGATGGAGAGCTTGAGGGACCTGCTCTGGAGGCCATCCATTTCTTGCGAACAACTAGTTCAGAGGCTACGGCAGCAGAATACCTGTCTGCACTGGAAGAGTGTTTGGTAGTACTGAGTCGGGGGACGACTTGTTGTGGAAGTTCAAGTCAGCCAAGCAGTGGAAAAATGAGAAATTGTCCGCTTTTGTTACCAGGATTGAGAGGGCTCTTCAGAGGGCCCACAGAAAAGGGGTAGTGCCCGCAAAAGAACTGAACCGGGTCAGATTGGACCATATCCTAAAGTCAGCCAGACATTCTAGTGTAATGATATTGAAACTCAAGTTACAAGACAGGAAGGCTAACCCTCCTGAGTACTGTCATCCTGTGGAGGAAATTTGTGAACTCAAGACTGATGAAGAGGGCTGCGAGCCCTATGCTGGGATGGTTGGTACCTGCCCGACCCCTGAGAGGAGTAACTCAGATGAGACCCAGCAGCTGAGAGAGTTGATTAAAGAACTGACTGAAGCAGCCCAAGAACCTGACCTGTATCAGGCATCCTCAGACGCTAAAGGTGGAGTGGGAGTGCATGTTGTTTCATTGGAGCCCCAAGCTGAGGGTAACTTACTGGAAGAAGTGCGAGAGCTGAGAGCTTTGGTGGGAGACTTGCTGCAGACCACACCAAATCCTCGCCCTGGTGGAGGTCCCAAGGATCAAGGATCCATAGCATGAGCCAAAGATTAGCCCTCCAATACCCCTGTGCTACGCAAGTTGGGGGATGGCCCATGAACCCCCAGAGATCCCCGGGAGCCTACTTTTTGCTATCAATGTGGAGAGGATGGACACACCTGTTTTTTCTGCCATTCACCGGAGAATTTGAGGAGGGTCACTACCCGGTTGTTACCTGTGATTCAATGAAATAATAACTCACCACAGGGGGGATCTGTGCGGAAAAGTTACACTACCAAAGCCCATGCCAGAACAGCACCAACATCAGTGCCACCGGAATTGTCCGATGTGGTGGGCCCTTCCATGGAGACAACAGTGAAGGTGAATGGAGTGTCTACCAGGGCTGTGCTTGATAGTGGCTCCCAAGTAACTGTAATGTTTCAGGACTGGTATTGGAAGCACTTGCCTGATGTACCCCTACAGCCGTTGGAAGGACTGCATTTCTGGGGGTTGAGCGAAATGCCTACCCCTACGCCGGGTATATCAGGATTTGGTTATCTTTTCCTACTTCAGTGGCCGGAGTGGTGGAACAAGTGGAGACTTTAGCTTTGGTGTGTCCCCCTACTGGGTTGTATGATGGGGTCCCTCTATTAATCAGGATGAATGCTCATATGTTTGGGAGATTGGCGCAGCTATGCTATAAGAAGCGGGCAATGAACTGGTAGGGCTCTGAAGATTCCTGCATTGTTCAAGAGAGCATATGATTCACGGCAGAATGCCGAAGAGATGGATCAAGATGAACCAGTCGGGGTGGTATGGAAGAAGGATCCTGAGTCAATGGTCCTGAGCCCCAACATCCAGTGCACCCTACAAGGGGAGGTCCGCTTATGGAAAGATGTCAAGAATAAGATACTCATGCTGGACGTGCCAGGCAATGGGAAATTGCCAGAAGGATTGCTGATTAATCCAAGTATCTTACCCACTCGTGCTCATGTCTATGCCCGATGGGTCATGGTTCAGGTCCACAATGTGTCAGATTGAGAAATTCAGGTGAATAGAGGCTGCACCCTAGCTACCGTACACTGCGCAGACACTGCAGTGTTACCTAGTAACGAGCCCTCTGGAGTGACGGACCGAGTGACACCTGACTTGTTTGACTTTGGTGACTCCCCGTTGCCAGCGGACTGGAAGACTAGAATCAGCCAGAGACTTGTTCAGAGAGATAAGGTGTTTTTGCTGAAGGGAAGGGATGTGTCCAAGGAGCTGAGTATCACATACGCCTGCAAGAGGAACGGCCATTCTGTGAGAGGTCCCTGCGGCTAGCACCGTCAGATATAGATGATGTAAGAAGACACTTGCAGGAAATGCTTGCGGCTGGTGAGATACAAGAATCCAGAAGCCCATATGCTTCACCTATTGTGGTGGTGAGGAAAAAGAATGGGACCATAAGAATGTGTGTAGACTACCAGACCCTTAACAGGCAGACCATCCCCGATCAATACATCATGCCCAGTATTCAGGATGCTTTGGACTGCCTGAATGGAAGCAAGTGGTTTTTGGTGTTGGATCTCTGCAGTGGGTATAACCAGATACCCATGGCCTCAGAAGACCATGAGAAAACAGCCTTCATCTATCCACTTGGGTTCTATGAGTTTATGAGAATGCCTCAGGGGATCTCAGGTGCTCCAGCCACTTTCCAGCAACTGATGGAATGTGCAGTGGGGGACATGAACTTGTTGGAGTGCCTGGTATACTTGGATGATGTTACTGTGTTTGGGAGTTCATTGGAGGAACATGAAAGCCGACTTTTTAAAGTATTGGACTGACTGGAAGACTTCGGCCTTAAGCTGGCCATCGACAAATGCCAGTTCTTTCAGACATCAGTAAAGTATGTGGGGCACATAGTGTCCATCGAGGGGATAGAGACTGATCCTAGCAAGAGCTGAGGCCTTGACCACCTAGCTAGCCCCACAACTAAAGAACTACAATCATTCTTAGGCTTTTTGTGTTATCCATGGTTCCATAAAGGACTACTCCAGAGTGATTTGCCCACTGTTGAATCTTACCCAGGGTTACCCTTCCATGAACAAAAAATACAAGAGAATGACTCCCACTGAGGCAGAGAGAGTGTACTTCCCCCCAGGTGAGCTTTTTGGGCCCCGATGGACACCTGACTGTGAGACTACTTTCCACAAAATCATATATCAACTCACCCATGCTCCCATTCTTGCCTATGCCGACCCTGCTAAACCTTATGTGTTACACACCGATGCTAGCCTACAAGGTTTGGGGGGCTGTGCTATATCAGGAGCATGGAAATGGCCTAAGACCAGTGGCCTTTGCCAGCAGGAGTCTGACCTCTTCAGAAAAAAACTATCCTATGCATAAACTGGAGTTTCTGGCGTTGAAGTGGGCCATTGTCGAACAATTTCATGACTATTTGTATGGAGCAAAGATACTGGTAAAGACAGATAATAATCCACTGAACTATGTGCAGACTTCAGCTAAACTGGATGCTACCAGGCATTGGTGGCTTTCTGCATTGTCCACTTATGATTATGCTGTTGAATACGGATCGGGCCTGAATCACATAGATGCTGATGCTCTCTCCCAGAGGCCAAATTCCAGAGGTGATTGGGTCAGGTTGCCAGAGCCTGACATTAGAGCCCTGTGCCAAAAATTTGACAAAGATGAACCAATGTCTGCAGACCCAGTAGACTGCCTGGTAGACTGTTTGGGCTCCCTGGACACTTGTATACCAGCTGCATATTGTCATTTTTTCTGCACTAGACATTAGTGCATTGCCCCAGCTTGACAATGATAGCCTTCAGCGAGCTCAATCTTGAAACCCAATGATCTGATCAGCCCTCGAAGCCCTTTACGCAGGGAAAGATGTATCCAAGCTGCACTCATCTGATTTGAGAACTGCACTATTGTACAAGGAGGGTCCCAAATTGAAGTTGATAAATCAGTTGCTGTACAGAGAGACAGTAAATGGGGGGGTCAAGTCGATAAGCAACAGTTGGTTTTGCCCACCGAATTCAGAGAATTAGTACTGAGGTCCCTACACAACGACATGGGCCACCTTGGTATCGAGAACCCTTGGCTTGGTACGGTCCTGATTCTACTGGCCTAAGGTGGGGGCTGATGTTGAACATAATGTACGAACTTGTAGTCACTGCCTACAGAGGAAAGCTCTGCCACAAAAGACTGCCCCTCTAGTTAACATTACCACCAGCACACCCATGGAGTTAGTTTGTATTGACTTTCTAAGTTTGGAGCTCGATCAGTAGAATATCAGTAATGTGTTGGTGGTTACTGATCATTTTACCAGATATTCCCAGGCCTTCATCACCAAAGACCAGAAGGCATCCACCATGGCCAAGGTACTGATAAAGAATTTCTGTGTTCACTATGGGGCCCCCCAAAGAATTCATTCTGACAAAGGTAGAGACTTTAAAAGTCACTTAATCAAGGAAATGCTCTCTCTCTCTATGGGGGGTGTGGAAGTCAAGAACCACCCCCTATCACCCGCAGGTAGACCCCCAGCCAGAGCACTTCAATCGCACCCTGCTTGACATGCTGGGTACTCTCCACCCGAAAGACAAACCCAAATGGAGCCAGCAGATTAGCACCTTGGTCCACGCTTACAATTGTACAAAAAATGATGCTACCGGGTTCTCTCTCTATTGCCTCATGTTTGGGAGGGAGGCTCGGTTACCAGTGGATGTTTGTTTTGGGGTTTCTTCTGATGGAGTCAGAGCTGAGAATTACCTTCAGTATGTGCAAAAGCTAAAAGCTCAATTGAACCATGCATAACAATTAGCTCAGACCATGGCTGCAAAGAGAATCTTAGCTGACAAAGAGAGAGATGATAGAAAGGTAAAGGCCCAAGAGCTTCAAGTTGTAGACCATGTGTTGCTGTGAAATCTGGGGTTGCATGGCAAGCACAAAATTGCTGATCGGTGGCACCACCTTCCCCATATAGTAGTAGGCAGACTAAATGACTTACCTGTGTATATATAAAGTGCGGCCTGAAAACAAGTCAAGGGATGTCAAGACCATGCACCATAACCATTTGTTGCCCATTGGCCAAATTCTGATTGAAGCTGACCCCCCAGAGGTTGCCCCCCTTGGACCAGTGGCTCGGGTTGCTGTGAGACAAAGACAGAATACGCCTATCCCAGGGGTCACTGACTTGAGGCCTTCCCCACCACCAAACCAAACTGATGATGATTGTCAGTCCACGTCGGATGAGAGCAAGCACAACTATGTTTATTACCCCTCTTATGAATTGAGTCAGCTGTTTCGCAGCCACCCGATGGTCAATTGTGGGGATGAAGCTGGGCCTTCTGGACTATCTAAACCCCCAGCTTCATCCGTGGAGCCAATGCTCCCTGAAGTGAAATTCAAAATCTCAGGTCTGATGAGGTGGAGTCCCTGTTTATGGTGGAACTGTGTGATTTACCTGAGGAAGAGACCGATGATTTGAGACAGGCTGGTGACATGCCAGAACCCGAAGAGTACTTTGAGTGTGATGATGACCCTTTTTAGTGCCAGAATGCCTTTTCAGTGAACAAAGTGTGGTAGAACCTGAATTCATGGAGCCAGGGGCTGACAGTGCTCCAAGACCAAATTCTCCCACACAGACTGAGGCCCCCATTGCCAGTAAAGAAAGTACAACGACTAAGGCAAAAGGTACTGAGATTGTGGCTGTTCCCCCGAGGAAGACTGGATGAGCTGTCAAACCCATAGTATGCCTCAGCTATGATTCCCCTGGGAGGCCAGTGGATTTGCCTCTCAAAGTAGTCCACAAGGGAGTTTATGTGTCCCAGAGATCTCTACCCGAACTGAGTTTAAGTGCTAACTCCCAGCTGATTGTTCTGCCCTCTGAATATGGTGCCCCTGCCCCATCTAGCCCCAGGGTAGCTGATAGGAAAGGGCCCCTGTTCTCATTGTTCCATTTACATGAAGTAATAACCTGATTTCATACTGCAGTGTGCATATGATTAATTTGTGTAAAATGTGTGTAATGTAATTTAGGAAAAGAAGTGTACTGTGAAATATGGAAAATGTATATGGTAACAGTTTAATGTGCTGATTAATGTTTTCAGAAGATAGAGGCCTTATCTGCTAGTGGTATAGATGTGTAAGGAAATTTGTATGTAAAGTTATTATGATAGTATTGACTTGACGCGGACACCAAGTTTTTCTAGGCAATGAAGGGTGTAACCCCCCTACAAATGGGGGATCCCAAAAAGCTTCCGTGGGCTTGCCCAAGTGCTCGCTGCCCGGCTGGTGTCAGCAGAATTGCCATTTAAAAGTATTGCCAGTGAGTGCCTTTAAAGCCTCCGTACACTGTCCTCTTAACAGCTGCCTGTAGTACAGTTATAATTAATCTGCGAGGGGAGTCTGAGTATTTCCAAGCTCGAGTCCCACCTGGGCTGCTGACTAATCACTCTGTTTCTGCCATAGCTATTTGTGCAGAGGGAGCCCTGCTGAAAAAAAAGCAATTGTTAGCTGGATATTGTTTAGAGCAGTTGTGAAAATGTGTTTTGTTCTAACCTGCCATTTTTGCAGCGAGGACTGTTCTGTCTAGCTCCACCATCTTTGTCCCGAACTGCTGAATTGGACCAATCAGTACACTGTGACTCTAAAATGGAGCCTGCTAAAGTGGAACTGTATGGATTACCAGTTGGGATTTGTAGTTTTGGACAGTTGGCACCTTTTGCACCTAAAGGGGTTGACAGCTGGATCAGCCAGTCGGACCTGTTGGATTAAGGGGAGATACCATGAGCTGTCTGCTGGCAAGCCAGATTTGAGTTGTAAGTTGAGGAGGATGGAGCTCGCATAGTTGAGCAGCCGTGTTGTGCAGTAGTTCATGTGGGAGAACCGTGGAAGGCCCGAAACTCGGCCTGTTGCCATTTTGTCTAGAGAGAGAGAGAGAGAGAAGGAGAGAAAAAATTAGTCGGACAGTGATCCGCTCGGTGTGCCATGAAGCAAACTACTGAGTGGGAACCAGGCTCAACCTGAAGAAGACCGAAGATTTTGCTAAGCGTGATTGGCCCGTCAGGACTTTAGCTGCCTTTATGCTCCCAGGTTTAGCAGTGATTTTGCAATCGGGGTCGAGGAGCAGTCGGCCTGGTACAGTAAACTTTCTTTACATATGTGTGTTGTGAACTGGACGGGGGGTCGCAACCTGAGTTGAGTGTGTGCTGAGGGCTGGAAGCTGTATTCAGCATGAGTCAGACTGAATCCACCTACTATTCAATGCAGTAGGACCCTGCCACGAGGGCCTTGTCTCTCCACCCTGCTTCTTCTGGCAATCCAGAACATCCATCATCCATCCTGTGCTCCACCTTGCGTATCGTGAGTAGCAAACAGGGTAGCTCCCTGCAACATATCTTTTTGAATCATAAGTGTGTCATCTGATTAATTTGTTGTGTGGTTTCCACAAACTGAGCCCTCTGGCTCCGGATTACAATCAATGGGTGTGCATGTTATTTCTTTTCCTCACAGTGCCCCTTCCAGCTGCAATGCCGGCCTACCCTGGGCAACGGTCCTGGCTAGGCCCCACTCCATCCTGGGTACCCAGACAGTGTGACTGATAGGGACATTGACTGCATGCACAACTGTGATATTTATAGTGTGTTTAAGCTAATTAACCCGATTGCCCCATCCTTGTTATAGCCCCCTGAATAAATCAGATCTACTTTTTTTCCCTGCAATTTACATTGACTGTGGTGTCTGTTTATGATTAAGGTATTGCCTAGTTGTTTTTGTCTTGCATCACCTTAATTTACAGGGGGTCCCTAGAATCAAGCTGAAGGAACCAGTCCTGGGGGTAAGTGCTAAGTCCAGGTGTATGTGTAAAACCTATCAGGGGATTGGGAAGGTAAACATTGTGTACTGTGTGGGCCACTAGCAGGAGACAAGGGGAGTCCCAGTATCCCAGAAGGCTGTGGCCTGGTTAGGCAGACTAATACCAACCCTGACCTTTGGGTGGAGGCACCGTCACTGAACCTAGGCCCCTTACCAGGCTACTTGCCAAGCAGGCAGGGGTAGTAGCCCTTGGGATAGCGCCACCTAGGGGTTACACAGTGATACTACAACTTTTCAGCCTTGATATGCCACCTGATTGGTTCAACACCCAGCACCAACAACAAAACAAAAACACTCGGGGAAAATGGCAATGCCACTTAACGAATGCCGAGTGGTGGACCAAGACAGTTTGGACACAGACAACCATAGACAGATCTGTGTTACTAAACTGAACTGCTTTATTCATTTTTTTCTATTTAAAATACGCACTGTGGCCAGAGACATTTGGAAGCAGGAGTGACAAATCTGAGTTAGCACCAATGCGGTTGGAGTCCTGGTTGGGGTCACACTGAGGTGCTAAAGTGAGAAATAGCAATTGTCGAAGGTACTATACTGTTGACAAACAGAATGAGGAACAACTACTAGAAAAAAACAAACAACATACACTATATAAAACAATGTATGAGTACCCATACACAACAAAGGCTGTCTTTCCATTCTGGGCATGTGATGACATCATGGAGACCTCTCAAAGTCTCTGTGATGTCATTACATACCCTCAATGGAAACACAGCCTTATTGTGCATGGGCATCCATACAGTATTCTGTATGTTTTACTCACTGTTATAACACAAATGACTGTGAGAGTTTGGCCCAAAGATGATTCGTTGATTAGCAGCTTTACTGAAAAATTTATAGATTTCAAATTAGTAAGTAAAAAAAAGTTTCGCTTTCACTAATGCACAGTTTAACATTTTTTCACAAATGCTTTACTACTGAATTTTTACAAAACTGGCATGCATCACTTTCATGAGCCAGAACCACTTTAATGAGATGCTAAATCTGGTTCAATGTCAGTTGGCATCCATCTGTACCCTCCTCCCCCGGGACGAGGCAGAAAATAAGCAGAATTGTCTAGTCCTCCTTTCCAGGTCAACAAAAATGAAATAAATAAATATTTAAGCAATATACCATGACAGGGTGTGGATGATGCCAGGACTTATCCACACATGGTGTGGATCAGTCATGATGCTGCAGGCCAAGTAAGTAAACCACACCAGAAGTGGTTAAATCCTAGCATCACCCACATCCTCGAGTGGCATAATGTGATTACACAATGTGCCCCCGGTTTTTGGAGAAACAGAATTTAAGAAAAATATTTTTTTGTTACAGTTTGAAGTATTTTTACTACATTTATTGCTGTGCCAGTAAAAAACATAGTCCTGGGTTGCTAGGGACGCAGTCCTTGGTTACTATGTTCCAGTTTGGTTTCCTGCAGATACCCAGGAGGTTTTTGAAATTTATAGCGCAATGTTCTTACTGGTGCAGAAAATGTTTTAAACTGTGTCCCATGTCAGCACTTGGCTGTGTCCCAGCTCCATTTTTTATTGTAGGAGTCGGGACAGAGTTCTGAACTTGCTTCATTTTTTGTTTCCCTTGTATTGTACGCATGCATGGCAGCACTTCACATCTTTCAGTCCCTGGGTTCTGTTCAGTTTCTGGGCAGGTGAAACACACTTGGTGCTGTTTCATTTTTTATTTGTTTACCCTCTGCCTCAGCCTCTGAAACAGTGGAGAGGGTTTGAAGTCAGAGGGTGCTGAGTGGCAATGGCCATAGCATTTAAAATCTGAAGTTCTGCTGTGAATGCCCTTCTGGTCCCTCTCTTCAGTACTCTTTGGATTGGAGGGTGAAGATGTCAGGAAACGGGGGCAAGGAATTAACTTAGGTAAGCCCTGAAGGGGGGGTTACAGTAATGTAGCTGATAGCTCTAATGAGACAGTTTAGTTTGCCTGTTGTGATTCTCGGGTAAGAAAGAATCCAATATGGTGGTTCTTTATTCCCATTTTCAGGGGTCAGAGTGATTTAAAAAATGTGGTCTTTCAGATATGGCTGACTGGTGGCTGGCACTTCTTCTGGGGGGGTGTGATAGTAGTATTTACATGTTGTAAATCATGCCAGCCAGCCAATCAGGAAGCAGTAGTGTAAGAACCATTGTATAATTTAGCTTTCATGAGCCTTAGCATTTATGAACATGTGGAAAAGATGAGAAATTTCTGCATATAAAAACAAGAAAAGGACTTGTAAATTAAGTCTGAAAGTTATGTGGTTAAAGGTTTGGGGTGTAAGGTTAATTATTCAAATTTAGATTTGGTTAAAAAAACCTACCCTTTTTAAGTATTAATTTAATAAGGCTGTTGCATCTCACAAAAAACTGCTTTATTTACTCATGAACCTGCTTTTGAGACTCACAAACCCAGTTTTGTAAGTCTTAGTAGTCATAAAAGGGAGAAGAGAACAGAAAACCTTGCTTATCTAAAATAAATCTGTTTCAAATTATGACTGAACATTGTGTGGTTATCAGTGTAGGGTATAAGGCTGATTCATCGAGTGTTTCTTTTTGTTGAAAAACACAAATTTTATTCTTTTAAAATTATTATTATTATTAAGGAAAATACAGTATGCTGAAGTGGATCACAAAAACAAGTCCTACTTTTGTCATTCATGAACATGGTTGCACGGCTCCCAAAACCTACAGTACATTCACGAGATACAACTTTACGTTTGTGATACATATTCTCAAAATTAAACAACTCTAGATAGCTTGGTAGGGCCATGTCTATGAACATGCAGCTGAATTCCAGTACATATGCAGCTGCTTCAATAGTGACTCTAATCCATCTGACAGTAAGTAGAGATGCAGCAAAGTTAAACTTTATCTGCGGAGTTGCTATGAAGTTTTGAAACTTTGACTTTGTGACACTTCATGAAGTTCCTGTTGGCATCAGCAAGTTCAGCTTTTTTCCTTCCCCATTTTCACCCATCTCCATGCCTCAGGTGTGTTCGTGCATGTGGAGGCACATGCACGCCACACCCCGGGGTGCCATCCCGCTACTCTGCTGCCCCCTCCCTCCTATGCTACATAACAGATGTCCACCCTGTGGGAGCAGAACTATGAGAGGAGACGGTGGCCACCCAGGGAGAGGAGAGCTGCCTTTGAGCTGCTCAATCCTGCTCCCTCTCCCCCCATGCTGGCTCTCTGACAATACGAGGACATTCTCGAACCCGGGTCACTGGTGTGGTGCGAGGTAAGGTGTCCAGTGCCTCAACCCTCAGTGCCACTAGGCCGGCCCCACCAACTTCAGCTTTGTTGACTTCACAACATTTTTTCAGGTCAAGTGGCATTTTCTTCCATGAAGTGGCAACTTTGTGAGTGAAGTTTGGTCACTTGGTGGAAGAAAGTGCCACTTTGCCTGGCAAAAAAAGTGGTGAAGTCAGCACTTCAAACTTCATGAAGTTAGCCAACTTCACAGAGTTCTATTGAAGTTACATTTTCTCAGCTTTGCTCACCTATTGGCAGCACCATTCCTCCCCACCTAGTATCTATGAAGACCCATGGTGGGTGCCTACCCTAACTACCAGCACCCCTTCCCACCCATCCAATTGTTAACCAAACCAGTGGTGGGCGCCTAACCCTGCGCTAGTATCCCTTCCACCCACCATGTGCTAGAAAAGTGTCCTCTAACACTCATTCTATCCTCTTCTCTCCCCCCCCCACAATGCCCAGAGTCTGGACCCTTGTAGATTTTCTTTAATGTCTCACATTGCAGATCTTCACTATCCCATGTAGCCATTCCTCTGTGTCCCTCAACATGCTCCTCTACCTGCAGGAAAGAAGAAAAAACTGAAAAAAACTCCAAACAAAGCTAAGTTCTAAAACTAGTACTTAGTTTTTACAGTTGCAGTGGGCGTAGCCCTGCAGATGTTTTGCTATGAGAAAAGGACTCCCTGCATAAACTACCTTCCAAACAACATGATAGAGTGTTAAAAATAGTGTCCTCCACTGAAGCCTCATAATTACGCTGCCTGTGTGTATGGGAGCTTGAGAGCACTATTTTTCCTCTGGCTTACAAAGTTAATTGAGCCCTCCCTAGTACTGGCTTTTTTTGCAAGTTGAAACCTCCTCCAAAGTATTTTATGGGCCTTTTCTTTGTTTGTTAAGTTTCAGTGCTTAATTCACTACCTTTTGTGAACTGTGAAACTCCTGCTTTGCTGGTATCCCACCCCCCGCTCATCCAGAGGTGTGAAAACTTTTGTTTCCTAACCATGCTGGTTGATTTTACTTGCTTGGTTCTCTCACAATGTAAAAGCCTCATGTTTTGAATAGATGATCCAATCACCTCAGTTCCCCCTTCCCCACCACACACCATTACAAATAGAAACCATATAGGATCTGGCAGCACTTACACAAATGGGAAGAATATGCCATTAGAAAGCAGCTCTCTAAATATTTTGAAGTTCCAGTTGATGTCATACTAGCTGGTTTTAACAATAAAACCTGAAGAAAGCATGCAGAGGGCTACTGGACTAGATCACATAACCACAGCTGCAAAATGATTACATTTGTCTACAAGCACTGTCTTCTATCAAAGACATAAGCAACTAAATCAAAAGTACATAATATGTTGATCAAAATGGGGGGGCAGGATTCTGGGCAAAGTGACACAGTTTATATACAGATTGAATGCAGCAGTAACTGCTGCTGAGATAAACTGATGTGCCTTCTGCTATGCAATGGGGGGGAGGAGCATTGTTGGTGCAATCACAGACTTGTTTTATAAGTAGCTGCTTGTGCTCCATGATGTTTGCAAACTAGTTTATATAAACCATTCCAATGCTGCATATATTACTTCATTTAGGGGCTACACGGACAAACTATAAGGTACTGTTCCATTTCTGCTACTTAGTACTGGTACAAAAACTGAAAGGGACCAAGAGGTATAGCAAAATGAGTGCAGACAAAACTACTTTAAACAGTGACATGCTTAAACACACACACACACACACACACTACCCTAAACAGAACAAAGCTGAATAAGGTACCAATATTTAAGAAACTTATTACACTTACTCAAATACTAGCAGTTTGACTCCTGGCTGCTGTGTTCTCTCTGCTGTGGCTGAGCTGTAGTAAAGACTCTGTAACAAGACACTGGCCTCCTGCTGGGGCTATTAGACATCAGAGCAAAGGGCACTCTGGGAAGACTCTCTGGGACAAGATGCAATAAAACAAACCTGAATGGCAAGCCCCAGGGGTCATAAAACAGCCAGGAAAAGTTTGAAAAAACTCCTCTCACAGCCTGTGCAAAAAAAAAACAAAAACACTGGGATGGAGTAAGAACACAAATAAAAGGTAATAGTACATATATTTTCCTGATTTTAACATGCAGTTTTCCTTTAATAATCTACAACAAGGTGTGGGTTGGGCTGGGATTTACTCATACCTGACAAGTGACCAACAACTCCAGGCATGCATAAATCCCAGTGCACTCCACACTGTGTAGTGGATTACTGTGATTGTACAACTGGTAGGGAGTAAAGAATAAAAAAAAAAGTTATTAAAATAGTTTCTAGAGTGAAGCATAGGTGCAAAGGGGATGAGGTATTGGGCTTACCTTTAGATGTTGGCTGTCCAGGCATATCTCTGTCTAAATCAGTCTTCTCTTAAATCAAGGCAGTAGCCATTTCATAGAATCATGAGTCTGAAACTGATTCTGCAATTGATAAAGCTGTGCTGGGCAGCATATTGCTAGCTAAACTCTGGCATCAATTTCTGTCTCAAGGTTTTGTGATATTCTTCGGACTTTCTTTATTGCTTTGTTGCAGAGATGTCAAAATTGATATTGCCAGACAGCTGACAGCTGGGTAGCCCTTCACACCTACATAGAAAAGAATTTATAAGACATTACCTCCCGACTTATAGGGTTGTTATTCCTTTGGTTTCTTCCAAAAAGTTTGCTTCTCATCTTAACAATTTTGAATTGAATAGATCAGAATCTTGGTCTAATTTAAAGCAATTGTATGACATAGGTTTATTGCTTAGAAATCCTCAATGCAGCACTAAATATAAAGAATACTGGATGGGCAACTATGCACAATCAGTGTTGTCTGCCACAGAGAGGTTCTGACTCCCTCTGACCAGGAAAGTGAAGCTCGAGAGGTCCATGGGAATCAGAACCCAGAGGTGACAGAACACATTGATTATGCATGAAGTTGCTCAACCTATATTTTTTATAGTATATAGTAGTATTACGTGAAATGTGTCAATTGTTTTTTTTCCTCTCTTTCATAATGAAACTGACTTGTGAAGTCTCTAGAGGTTCCACCACCCTTTCTGTGAAGAAATACTTTCTTGCAGTACCCCTTAGTCTACCCCTTCCAACCTCATGTCATACCCCCTTGTTCCTGGACATCTCCTTTTCTGAAAGATGCTACCCTCCAGCACCCTATTTATGCTTTTTAGATATTTGAAGGTTTCTGTTATATCAGCCCATTTCTTCTCTTCTCCAGGGTGTGTGTATATATATATATATATATATATATATATATATATATATATATACAGTATATATATATATAGAGGTCTCCCAGTCTCTCCTCATATGACTTTTAGTGCAAGCCCTGCATCATCTTTGTTGCTCTTCTTTACTGCCTCCACTCTGTCTACATCCTTATGGATATGCGACCTCTGGAACTGGACACCGTATTCCAAATGAGGCCTCACCAGTGATCTGTACAGTGGCATCACCACCTCCTTTCTTCTGCTGGTGATACCTCTCCCTATGCACCCCAGTATCCCACTGGCTCTCCCCATAGCCTTGGTACATTATTTAGCCACATTTAGGTCACCCAGTATGATTACCCCCAAATCCCTTTCCTGTTTGGTGACCATCAGTCCCCCCCAAGTAATCCTCCCCTGGGTTCCTGCAACCCACATGCATGATTTTGCACTTTTTTGCTTTAAATCTCAGCTGCCACACTTCGGATCATTCCTTCAGTTTACCTAAGTCCCTTCTCATATTTTCCACCCTTCCCAGAGTGTCCACCCTGTTCCAGATCTTAGTGTCATTCGAAAAGAGGCACACTTTCCCCTCCAGCCTCTTCACAATTTCACTTATGAAGACATTAAACAGGACTGGGCCCAGGACTGATCCCTGTGGCACCCTGCTGGTCACACTCCTTTCCCTACATTGAGCACCATTTACCATGACTCTCTATCTTCTATCATTCAGCCACACCAGTTCCTAACCCAGTTTATCACCTTGTGACCCACTTTCAGGCTGCCCAGCTTGTTCACTAGTCATATGTGGAACGGTATCATATGCCTTACTAAATGCAGTTCATGTTTGTGTTTAAGCCCATGAAACACCCTCATCTAGTTAATGCATTTGCAACCGTAGTGGCTCTGCCAGAATTTGTTTAACAAAGAAAAGGGGTGGCTGAAAAACAGACTTCAGGACAATTTTGGCAACAATCCAATTTGATGTTTGTGAGAGGGCTTCTATACAAGTATTACTGTGTCATTCACTTAATGCGACAAGACAGGGCTGATATTAGGGTAATGGATGCAAGCCAGCAGTGTATGATCGTTGAAACCCAAAGGAACACTACCACCAATCTGTCAATGTTTCAGACACTTCCAATCCTAATGTTTCATTTCCTTCCATTATACACTTTGCATTTTAACCCAAAGAGATGCATTAAGGCAGTTTTTTTATCTATCTATCTATCTATCTATCTATCTATCTATCTATCTATCTATGAATAGTAGTTGGTGTTGTGCTGGAATTTTCTGTTTAAACCCCTATTTTCAGACACTTACAACTCAGGCACTGCAGACCCTAGGACTGTGAAACGTGTAATGCATCATCTCAGCCCTGAGGTCTGCTGACCTAAAAAGTTTCATTAAACTCTGTTTGTTTTTGTTTATGTACTTAGGTTTGCAATTTACATATTTGTGCCCATTTTGCTTGTTAATTGATTGCCAAAGGATAAAGCAAAAATGACTAACAGTTTAGGTGTTTAAATAAGTTAAGATTAATTGGTAGCACATGCTTAGTTCACTAAAAATAACTGAAAAACATGTAGCCTTTACATAGAAACATGGACACTGATGGAAGAAAAAGATCAATTATCCATTAAGTCTGTCCATAGTTCCAAATCAAACCCCAGGACCTACTGTCCATACAGGGTACTAGTACTCATTATCCACTACCCTGTTCCCCTCCTTACTAATATCACCCTGAGTAATCACAATACCCTTCACTCTGTCCCAGGTGTGCTTGAAACCATTTGCGGTTTTATTTATTTATTTAACTTCTGTTAACCAGGTTAGCACACTAGACAAAACAGATGCCTATTTTCAGGTGCGATATGGGAGGTTACAAGGGAATAAGGAAGCAATTATAAACAGGGTAAGGCTGTACAGAGCTCAGGTAAACAATATACAGGCACTGCAAGATGAGACAGAGAGACAATTCAAAATTACATAAACTATATACACAAGAAACACTGTGAGCAGGTATGGCTGGGAGGACAACCAAATGCAGAGCTCTGGAAGGTGCCCCGCAAGAAGAACCAAAGTATCGAGTGTGGCACTTGTTAGAAGGGCTACTGGCGTCTTAAGTGCAATTGCATGCCAAGGAGAGCAGCAAGTGATCCCAGAGGGAGTTTCGGAAACAGGTATGGGATGGTGTAGTACGAACATGTGTAGGAAGGGAATTTCATAATCTAGAAGCACATGTAGCAAATGCTCTGTCACCCATTAGGGTGTTGGTATTGGGAACCTGGAATACTGCAGAACCATGCGATCTTAGGGAATAAGAGGAGTGGGCAGGTTTAAGGAGCTCTGCCAGGACAGGAGGAGTGGATGTTCTGACAACCTTGTCAGTGAAACATCCTAGGACAAAGCTCCGATGATGGCCTGGTGGAAGCCAAGTAAGTTTATTGTAAAGGTCACAATAGTGGGTGAGACAATGGGCTGCAAGGGCAAAGCGGCATATATTATTGTAAGCCACGCCCCATTCTGAGAGATGAGTTTTAGTAGCGTGAGCAAATGTGGTGAGACCATAACAGAGCATGGGGAGAAACACACCTCTCACCAGGGCAATACGAGCAGCAGGGTGAGACTATTTTTTGCTCTGTAAGTCAGACTCAGCTTACTATTTACAGCTCTGTTGTGAATATGCTGGGAGAGGTCAAGCTGAGGGTCAAGGGTAACTCCCAGGTATTTGACAGCGTCAACAACCATCATGGGGGATTCATCAGTGCCGGTAATACTCAGGGGCACAGGGGATGCTTTTAATTTTGCCTGGGATCCAAAAAACATGGCCTGTATTTTTCTGAGGCTGAGGACAAGTTTATTTGCTTTTAGCCAGGATTGCATGTTGCTAAAGTCAAGATTTAGGTTTTGGTTTATGACACTAATGTTACGGGAGTGGGTAAGGATGACCAGATCATCTGCGTAGAAGGTGGCATTGCAATGGGAAGGCACAGTGGGGAGATAACTTACAAATAGGGAGAAAAGAATTGGCCCTAGGACAGACCCCTGAGGAACTCCACATTTAACTGGGGTGAGTTCCAAGAGAGCCTTGTGGAATTTTGTGAGTTGCTGTCTTCCTTGGAGGTAGTTGGAAAACCACCCAAGGAAGGGGCAGGCAAGCCAAGGGAATGAAGTTGCAAGCACAGAAGCACGTGATCAGCGAGGCAAAGTCCTTGGAAAGATCAACAAAGATGGTTCCAGTGAGTTTACCTTGATCCATGGCAACCATGACATTGGAGGTAACCTTAGCAAGGGCAGAGGAGGTGCTATAGCCCTTCAGGAAGCCATGTTGAGCTGGCGACAGCAACTCATGTGACTGGATATATTCAGAAAGCTGGGAAGCAACAACTTTTTGGAGGAGTTTGCTAACAGCTGATAAGATGGCTGTCGGCCGGTAATTTTCAAGGTTTTTTGGATCACCTTGTTTGAGGATCGGAACCACCCTTTGCCACCTTCCAGAGGTCATGGATATCCCCAGAGGTGAGTGAAGAGTTGAAGATATGGGAGATGAGTAAGGCACCCACCACCTCAGCAGGCAGACTTTCCATGGTTTTACCACCATTTCTGTAAAAGAAAACTTTTTCATATCCCTGTTGAACCTCCCCCTCCCATCAGTTTCCACTCGTGCCCCCATGTCTTGAACTGTGACTCATGCTAAAGAGTTACTCACAGTTTACCTTGTTTGTTCCTTTTAGGAACTTGAAGGTCTCCATCATATCATCCCTCTCTCATCTGGTCTCCAATGGGTACACGCACACTACCTTGCCCGGCTGACCCTGAATCATCCTGGACACTCTTCATTGCACTGTCTCTAACCTGTCATTATCTGTCCTGAGGTGAGGACTTCAGAGCTGGCCATGGTACTCCAGGTGCAGCCTCACCAATGATCTATAAAGAGGTAGTAATACCTCTTTTCTTCTGCTGTCAATATCCCTTCCGATACATCCCCATATCCTATCTGCCTTACTATAGTCCATATTGCATTGGCTTGATTGTTTAAGGGAGTCACTAATGATTTCTCCTAGGTCCCTTTCCTCAGCTGTGGTGCTCAACTTTACCCCTCCCATGCAGTACTCTTTGCTGGGGTTCTTGTTCCCTACGTGCATCGCCTTGCACTATTTGGCATTGAATTTCAGCTGCCAAACCTTAGACCACCTTTCTAGTCTTTCGAGGTCACTCTGCATTTTCTTAATACCCTCATCACTATCTACCCTCCCACAGAGCTTAGAGTTATTTGCGAAGAGACACAGCTTGCTCCAGATTCCTTCACCAATGTTGCTGTTAAATATATTGAAGAAGACAGGACCCAGGATGGATCCTTGTGGCACCTTACTTGTAAAATCTCTCTCTCCTCATTTGACACCATTAATTACAACCCTCTGCTGCCTCTTGTTCAACCAGTTTCCTACTCATCTTATTATGTCTCTTGCTGCACCCGGATTCTCCATTTTCTTCAGCAATCTTCTTTTTTATTTATTTATTTAAAATTTGTTAACCAGGAAAGGCACACTGAACCGAGGCTCGTTTCCGGGTGTGACCCAGGGACATCATTGACATCACATACAATAGGTGAAAATACATTATTTATACAGGAGACTGGGTAATAAATTAAATTAAGGCTACTACATATGTAAACAGTAATGCTGTTTTGGAGAACAGTAAGTAACCATGAGTACCTAGAGGAGTGAAATGGAGAATTATAGCTATGGAGAGAGAGAAGAGGAGAGAGAAGGAGAGAGGGAAGGGCTATAATGAGGATGCATTGCAAGGGGAGGGGAGGGGGTTTGGAGCTGTGAGGGGGTGGTGGTGGTGAGGGAGAGGGAATGGAGGGATTGAGGACAGGTGCAGGGCTGGGTGGGGAGACTGTTCTAATTTGGTGTTTGAAGGCCGGAAGGGATGGGAAATGCCAGAAGGAAGCAGGCAGTTTATTCCAGAGATGTGGAAGGTGGTAAGAGAAAGCAGAGACTCCAGCCGAGGTTCACTGTTGAGGGATGGGGAAGGAGTGGGGGTGCCAGGATCTTAAGTGGTAGACAGGGGGATTGAAGCAGAGGAGAGGTAAAGGGGGAAATGTTTGAGCCAGTATTTTGCCGTGAAAGTTAGTGAATGAATGTGTCACCTGTGGGAAAGAAGTGCAAAATTTAGCAAGGCTAGAAGAGTACAATGATGGGTGCACAGAGGGAAGTTAGTGGCGAATCTGCAAAAATAGTTGAGAAGGGTGTCGAGTTTGGAGAGTGAGGAGGCAGGAGAAAGAAGCATAGATAATGTCCCCATAGTCGAAGATAGGGAGGATAGTCTTTTGAACTTCTGTGAGACACAGAGTTGAAAGCCTTTTTGAAGTCAAAGTAGAGTAAATCCATGCCATGACCCCCATCCAATGCCCTTGCCACCCAGTTTAAGAAAATGATCAGGTTGGTCTGACAAGACATCCTTGCCACAAACCCATGCTGTTTACTATCCTGGAGTTTTCTGCTCTCCTCTTTGACCAGTGACTCCATTAGTTTACCCACAACAGAGGTAAGACTCTTACTCCTCCCCCTCAAAGGAGTGGAGATATGTCTGCTACCCTCCAGTCTTTCAAAACTACCCCTGTCTGTTATGAACTGTTGAATAGCCCTGTCAGGGGTTCAGCCAGTTCCACTGCCAGTTCCTTGAGTATCCTCGGATGCATCCCATCGGACCAAATGGCCATAGCTATCTTTACGGGCACTTCTGCTGGTAAATACTTACTGCCTCATCTTCAGGACCTCCTTCATGGCTGCCTTAATGCTACTCTCTGGCGTCCCTCATGAAGATAGAGCAAAAGCAATCATAAAGGACTGCTACCTTTTGCACATTCTCCTCTATTACCCTCCCTCCTACAGATAACTTAACAATTCCCTCTCCTTTCTTTCTTTTTCCCCCTCATATACCTGGAGTACTGCTTTTACCCACCTTTGACTCCACTATGCAGCTCAGTGTGTGCTTTGCCTCCCTTATCACCATCTTTGCTTCCTGAGTTCTCTGTTTGTAGCTTCTCCATTCTTCTTCTCCCCTGCATTTCCTTGTACTTAGTGAAGGCCTTTTTTTTTTGCCCTCACTGCTTCCCTAACCCTTTCAGAGAACCATATTGGTCTCTTGTAACTATTTAGTTTGGTTATCATTCTCATGCATGACTTAGATGCCTTGACAATGGCCATAATTGATTCCCATCTCTCCTCCACAACCCTGATGCTGTCTACCCGGATTAACTTGTTTCAGACCAACTCCCACATCCTGTTGAAATCCAGCTTTCTGAAATTAAGGACCTCAGCCCTAGACTGGGGCTTTCTGGTCCCAAGGGCCAGTTCAAACCAAATAGAGTTATGGTCGCTGGATCCTAATGGCTCCTCTACCTGCACGTCTCTTATCACCTTCAAGTTGGTGAGCACTACGTCAACAAACATTTGTCAATGCCTAATGTTTGCTTGCTGGTATTGGCATTGGTAGTGCAGGAGTTAGAGAGATGCATAATAGGAATGGCAGTGAAATATTGAAGCAACACAAACTCCCACCCCCACCCTGCAGAGACTGGCAGATGTTGGAGGTGTGCCTTTGGGTCGTCAGCCATAACACTCACACCATTCCACCTCCCCCCACTCTGCAGACACTGACAGGTGTCGCAGTATGCCTTGAGGTCTTGGGACCTTACGCTCATCCCATTCCATAAGGAAATAAACTGACATGGGTGCAGTATAGGAGAATGGGGTGAACGTTAGGGCCAAAGACCCCAAGCACACCTCGATGCCTCTCAGTGGCTGCAGGGTGGGGGTGGAATGGTGTGAGCATTATGGCCGATGACCCCAAGTCACACCCCCGACACCTGTCAGTCTGTACAGTGTGGGCATTATGGTTGGAAACCCTAACACTGTATTTTTGCTCCAAATTTTCAACATGGGCTTTTTGAGACTCCACCTCATGAACAGTGACAGTATCATTTTGTTACTCAATCCCAAAAGGTGATTTTGTACAGCAGTTTGTGCCATTTAGCCCCACAGGTGCGAAAACACATTTGGGCAGGGTGTGAAAAATGGCAGCTGTACTGGTCATGAGGTGTGAAAAAATGGCAATGTTGAAAATCTGGAGTGCAATATGAAAAATTGGCAAAGTTGCAAGTGTGTGTAAAAACTGTGCAACACACACTTGTAATGCAGTCATTTTTTGGAATGTTTTCACCAGATTTTCAACATGGCCTTTTTGGGACCTTCCCTCATGAACAATGGCACTGTGATTTTGTTAATCTGTCCCAAAAGTTGATTTTGCACAGTAACCACACCATTCTGTGCCACAGATGCAAAAACATATTTCAGGAAGGATACGAAAAATGACATCCATGCTGTTCATAAGGTGGTGCAAAAAATGGCAATGTTGTAAACTTGGAGTGAAAATATTAACAATTGATGAAGTTACGAATGTGCATATAAACTGTGCAACATACACTCATAATGCAGTAATTATTTGGAGTTTTTTTCACCAAATTTGCAACAAGGACTTTTTGGGACCCACACCTCATGAACAGTGGCACTGTCATTTCATTACTTGGTCCCAAAAGGTGATTCTGCGCAGCGACCGTGAAATCACCTTTTGGGACTGAGAAACTAAATGACAGTGCCAGTGTTCACAAGGTGGGGTCCCAAAAATTTGGGACCAAATTCCAAAATTTGGCTGAGATATCAACCTAAGTTGAAAACTTCAATGAATTCCATTGTAGGGCTTACTGTCATTTCTACAGTTCCTGGTTGGTCTTTGAAGAGAGCAGGCGTGTTCCCGGTCCACAGAAGATCACTGTTCCTGACCTCAGAGGTAAGTATGGGTGAGGGGTGTGTGGGGAGGTGGGGGCACAGAGGAGGTGCGAGTTGGGTGAGGGTGCAGGCGGGAATGACGAGGGACCATTTTCTTTTTTTTTCAGGTTAAAAAAAGGCGTCGAGGGACCGTTTTCTTTTTTACAGGTGACATATTAACAAAATGGATTTTGGCACACGGGGTGGGCTCCCAGTGTGCCAGAATACTGGGGGGGAATCAGTGCCAACCCAGGGACTGGGCAACCTGAGGTCGGCTGAGAACATAGGGGTGTGGGGGGGTGGCACATCCGACACCGGGAGTGGGCATCCCAGTGTCAGAAACATCAAAGAAGCATTTTTTGGAACACTGGGGTGGGCTCCCAGTGTGTCACATTAATGTGGAGAGTGTGGATACATGCTGACATGGGGAATGACCACCCTGATGTCAGCAGGGGACAGAGAATGGAGGATGTGGGGTGGCCAACAGCAGTGAGAGGGAGTGGGAGGGTTTTATGCTGGCACAATGGAGAACGGTGGGTGTGGGGCAGGCAGCAGCAGTGGGAGGGGTGGGAGGGTTTTATGCTGGTGTGATGGAGAGCGGAGGGTGTGGGGTGGGCAGCAGCAGTGGGAGGGAGTGGGGAGGTTTTATGCCAGTGCGACAGAGAATGGAGTGTGAGGGGTGGGCAGCAGCAGTGGGAGGGAGTGGGAGGGTTTCATTATATGCTGGTGCGATGGGGAATGGAGGGTGCTGGGTGGGCAGCAGCAGTGGGAGGGAGCTAACATTTAAATTTGTTGTTCTGCTGTGTGCCTGGTTGGGAGGGAGGGGGGAGCTGCTGCTGCAATGATGAAACTGCCCCTGATTGCAGCGGCAGATTTCTTTCAGGTGTGGCACTCACTCTGAAACTGCTATCATTGGTAGCTTCAGCATTAATTGGTGGCTGAGGGATGCGACCATTAAAGCATCCGCTGCATTGGCCACAACACTGCCATACCTCTGCAATGCTCTACTATCTGAATATGTTTGTTGTGTGCAGCGCGCAAGCAAACATAAAAATGGCAGCCTGCCTAGTGGGTTCCTTAACCAGCTGTACCACCAGACAGTTCTGGAATGCATCCAGCAGGGCCTGATGTCTGGTGTGTCTGGTGACTGGAACATCCCAATCAATATCCTGCACCGACAGGTTCAGATCAGCCACCATCACTACCTCCCCCTTTTCCACTCCCCTTCCTAGTTCTTATCCAAGCTCCCTATCCCTCTTTTCCCCTTGTCCTGGCAGTTTATAGATCACCCCCAACCTTAGTTTCTTTCCTGAGGCCACTGTGAGCTACATCCACAGCAGCTCTTTCTCACCATTACTTTCCCTGATGTATCCATCTTCCACAGCCTCAATACCTTCCCTGCCATATAAGATTATGCCCTCCTTTACAGTTTGCTTTAACCCTCCTAAACATTGTGTGACTAGTGACTGCTAGGTCCCAGTCATTATTTTATGAGGCCCAAGTTACTGTGAAGGCTATGAGACCCGTCTCAGTGTTTGCCATCATTGCCTGGAGCTCACTGATTTTATTACCCAAACCTCCTGGCATTAAGGCAGCCCCCTTTCCATGTAACTTCTGATCTCCTTTTACTTTTTACTTGTCATTCTCCCTTATTCTCATCTAGTCTCCTTAACTTCTTGTTTCTCATATTGATTGCAGGCTTTGTGAGTCTTCTTCCTGGTCTCTTCCCCTAGCCCAGTTTGAACCTCAGCCTTATGGTACCCCATCTCCTGACACCGTCCCTTTAACCACTCATTGAACTCCTCAGTCACATCCCTCATTATTCTATCTTCCCCCTTCCTACTCATCACAGGGAGGACTTCAGAAAAGGCCGGGGAATCCCAGTGTGCCTTCAATCTGTCTCCCAGTCTGTGAATGTTATGCTTCTCCAACCTAACAGGCTGGTTTGCCAGATTATTAGTACCCAAGTATACTAGCATGCCCAGCTCCCCCCTTCCTCTCTGACATCCTCCCTATCCTGTTTATTTCCCAGGTGGATGATGTACCAGGAAGGCAGCTGACCATCCCCCTCCCATCCAACCTTGCTACCACCCTCTTTACCCCTTTGATCATCGAGTCCCTGACCTCCAAGTCTCTCCTGGCTGACTTCTGCCTGCTTGTTCCCCCACCCACTGGCTGCCACCAAGTCATAGTGCCCATTATCATTGACTGACTCAGAGTGCCCCACAGCAGTCAGATACCTGAGTCTCCTCCAGGGTTGTAAAATGATTTGCTGTCTGGATGGTATGGAGCTGGTCAACCTCCTTGTGGGTATCCCTGTCTCCCTTCCCCCCTCCCCAACACTCTCTTCTTCCATGGAGGGGTGAGCCTCTGAGGAAGTGGAGCATGGGTTCCAACTGAGCTGGTGATTCAGCTGTGATATCTCGTCTCTTGCTGCTACCAGCTGAGCATGGACCTCTGTAAAGGTCCTGCAGATGGGACAGCATCCCCTCCTCCAGACTGTGATCCTGTAGAAGAGCAGCCTGCAGTCACAAGAACTGACTAGCTCCCAGCTGTTCGTCATCTCTGTACTGAATCTATGATAACCTTACACCACTGATAACAACCTGCATTACCTTAACTGCCTAGTGCCTTTTCACTAGAGCCAAACTTGTTACTTTCTGTCCTGCTTTGCTACCTGGCTGTCTTCCATAGATAACTATCTTGTATCCCTATTCCATGTAAATAGTTTGGGTAAGAAAGCTACTTACCACAAACTTACCGTCTCTCAGTACAATTCTCCTAGCACATCCCCTCTACTCCTACTCTAAATAGATATTTCACCAGGGAGTCTCAATTGTTTCAGCAAATCCCCAATTAACAGATACCCCCCCAACTAAGTGCAAGGATGATTTTCAGCTGCTTTCCCCAACTCAGACCAGCACACTGCTAAGTACTGTGCCTTTTATATCCTAATTGAAGGTAGCAAGTTACCTTGCAGACCATACACTTCTAATATAGTATGGCCCAGATATGCAAAAGGGTTGCGCATGGCGTAACAGTGTTGTGCCATATGCAACCCACTGATGCACCCCGGCGTGATATTCAAAAGGGGAAAGTGCATGGCACAAATCCCTATGTGCCGGAGCACATCAGTAATGTATGCAGGTGCAGGTAGGGGGGGTGTGCCCATGCAAACTCTGCACAGCCCGATATTCAGCCCAGGATGTGCGGAGCCATGCATGCGCAACCCCTACCTGCGCCAGCACAAAGTTACACCAAAAAAAAAAGGAGCAAGGGCTGGCCACCCACAGGTGAGCTGCCATATTGCAGGGTGCAACACGGCAGCTGCCACCTGTGGGTGGCCACCCGAGCTCCAGCTGCACCTCTGTGGTGGTGGCCCCCCCATGCTCGATTGAAGGCATCAGTAGAAAAAAAGAACTCCAAAATCCCTGGTGGTCCAGTGGACCTGCCCACCCAATCGTGGGCTAAGTAAATAAATGATAATTCTTATTATCCCTGGTGCTCCAGTGGACCTGCCCGCCTGATCATGGACCACCAGGGATTTTGGATTTATATTTCACGTACTCAGCCCGCGATTGGGAGGGCAGCGGTCCACTGGACCACCAGGGATTTTGGATTATTCTATTCTTTACTGCAGTCCACGATCGGGCTGTGGGGCACATTGTCGCGCTGCAGGGGTCATCGGTCCCTGAAGGCTGCTGCCTGACAGGTGCCAGGCGCGTAGTCGGGATCGGTGCACCTGCATGCAAATGGGGCCATAATGACATGCAAATGGCCCCATGTGCACCTTGCATACATTATGGCCCCATTTGCATGTCAACTTTTGAATATCACGGTTGCTGCACCTTGCACAATGGAACTTGCGCTAGTGCATCCCCATGTTACACTCTGGCCTCTGGCACTGGCACAGTGCCACTGCACCATGCACACTGTGGGTGGCCAGGGTGCGATATTCAATGATGCTGAGCCATGGCACAGCTCCGTTGAATATTGCCCAGTCCACGCCCCTGCACAGCCAAACTGAGCTGCGCCTGGGCTTACGCCACAGCCTGGCACAGTTTGAATATCTGGGCCTATGTGTTTACTTACCCCCTAGGTAGAAATGTTCTAGCTGCCTCAGTCAACTGCCTCCTTGCTCTGATAGCAAAAGCTAACTAAAGCAAATTTTTTTTCATGTTAAAAGTTCCACATGAACAAAAATGTTTCGGTAATATAACTTTTTAAATACTTAAAAGGTAAGGGTGAGACTTTACTGTTTGTGAGGGAGGGGTAGTTTGAGGCACACAGTATATTTTTTTAAACAATTGCTAATTAGTTATGTTAAGTTAAAAAATGTACACACAGGAATCGTTCACAATTTAAAAAAAAAGTCTATATGCAGCATGAATATTTTAAATAGGTTTTTAAAATATTTGTATAAATCTATGAGCAGCATGATGTTTTGAAAATCTGTGTGCTGCATGGCAGTTTTGAACATCTACTGTGCATGCTGTGTGACAGTTTTCAAAATTTACATGCTACACAATGGTTTTTATTTAACATTCACAGAGAAATCCTGCATGCAGGTTTTCAAAATCTTTGTGCTGCACAATTGCTTTTGAAAATCTATGGACTGCATGAAGGTTAATAAAATTTATATTCTGCATGATAGTTTTCAAAATCTACATGCTGTACAATAATTTTGATTTTGAAAACCTACTTGTTGTGCAAAGGTTTCTACTTGTGCTAAAGTTACACAGGAGTAAAAATTTTAATGTAAGATGACTTATTAAATATTTAAGTGTTAAGGGTGACATTTTAGTATTTGTATTGTGGGGGTATAACTAGACACACAACGTGTTTTTAAAAGGTAATGTGTAATAACATATTTTTAATAAAACCCCAAACATTCATAAATGAATCTTTCATGAAGACTGTGTGAAAATATATGTACTGCACGAAGATTTTTAACACAATCAGCATCACACATGTTCTAACTACTGCACAAACGCTTAGACACCTTGGTCCCAGCTTAAATCAACTTTTTAAATAAATGCTTTAGATATTTTCATTTCAGAAAGTTGGAAGGCCAATGAAATTGTTTTTTTTTCCACAAAAGTTTTTTCTTCCTTGGCAGACCTGGGTATCTATCAGCCCTGTCCCCATGCTTACCAGTCATTCCTACCTCTCTCCAGGTCTGGAAGCTTGTTCACCCATAGATTTCCCCCAGCAGAGGGTTGGGAGGGGGAGGGGCATCCTCTCCCACAGCAGTCATATCCAGGTTGGTCTCAGGACCTGAGCAGCAGGGCAGACCACTTGGGCATGGACATGGCTTCACTAAGCCCAGGGCCCCCACATTGTTCCACTATGCTCATTCCACCTCCATGCTGCAGTTCCAGTACACATGTATGGAGCTGCACACTTCCTATGGCACTAGAGGCCCCTTCCTTCGAGTCACCCAGGCCTGCACTACCTCCGGATCACCACCTGATAGCAGTCATGGACCAAGATGGCTTGGCCACCCTCCCCAAGAGAGGAGAGCTTTTCTTGGAACACTCGATCCTCTCCCACCCCACTGACTCTTGGTAACCCATGCTTATTCCTGAACATGGGTCATTGACATGGAAGGAGGTAAGGCAAATCATGCATCAACACTCCACACCACCAGGTTGGCTTGTAATTGTTCCTGTCTATAAAAAAGGGGATATTAAAGATCTGAAAAATTGTAGACCAATTTGTCTCTTGGACATCATTTCTAAAATTTACACTAAGATGTTTTTGAATAGATTACAGTTATGCGTTGACTCTGGAACTCTGATTTCAAATTTACAAGCAGGGTTTAGACATAGTGGGTTCTATTTTCAGAAGTCCCTTAGATCAATGCAAGTTGCTCTGAACCTCACTTGTGGCAGACTCTGGTGTACCAGGGACTCTGTGCCGGATTTTGGTAGAAGCAGGTCCTGGCGCCACACTCCCTGAAGTTGCCACAAGTGGAGCCATGTGTCAAACAACTGGCACTTGGGAGGGGTTTGGCAGAGACTGCCATCATACCCTAGCATGAGAAACTGTGACACAATGTGTTGCAGCAGGATGGCAGATCAAGTCTAAGTACAGTGCTATGATGACACTCTATGCAGTTAAATACCAACCATTGTTGACATACATTCTGTGGGCACTTCCAGTAGACAGTAGAAGCACAGCACTGCCCACAAATGAGATTATAACAGTATGCCATCCTGAAATGAGAAAACGCCTACAAACCAGACACCTGGTAAACTGTATGCGTAAATGGGGTGCCAGAAGAAGCATATGTGTCAGCAGCTCAAAAGTAAGCAATGCACAGTCCAAACTGCAGTTGTTCATGACTGACATTGGGGAAAACACAAAGAATAAAGATTACACAGGCTATGTGGAGTACCACAGCACCCACATGAGCACATTTAGTGGGTGCTCCATGGAGTAGGTCTACCAGTTCCACAAATGTTACCCCCAACCATCATGTGATGGTAGCTCTCTCATGCAAGGGGACTTGCAAGCATAGGAACAAGCGCAATGTCAGACAGTGCTGGGCATGGAAGCTTTGAGAAGGACACTATGTGGGCTGATCAGTGGGGTGTATCACTGGACAAGCAGCAGTTAGATGCAAAACACTGGTACACAGCACACCAGGACCGCTGAATGCCACAACAGTGATAAGACCACTCTATGCGGTGAGTAGACATGGTACAGTATGGGGGATGCTATCCTACCACAGCATCACCAGGACACCACAAACCCCAAGGACCATGCTGAGTGTGAGCATCCATACAGGTGTGTCATAGGTCATACTGTATGATGCCTTTGCTTGTAGTGTCACCACATGACCCATGGCAATAGATGTCATTTAGTAGTGGGACATATGGTGACTGGGTAACACACCCTGCGCTGAGGCAATGTGTCGGGGGCACCCCAGGGAAGGGGTATGAGGAAGGCATGTGGGAGTACACAGGTGCTAAAGGGACTCTACAGGACATACATGGATGCAACCATGGTACTTGGTTTCCTATGCACAGAGGAATGGAGGCCACACTGACAGGTTGCCGTGTCAACAATGCTGCATATAATGCCTGGCAAGTTTAAAAGCTGATGTCCACTCATCATATGCCCTATGGCTGGGTGATCATGGCAGATGCATTCCAACTCAGTCAGTGAACAGCAATACTGCACAGGGCATTGACCAGGTTTTCACTTTGTCCCATCATTTGTGTACCCTACTGTACCACCTCAGGACACACAGGTATAGTCCCTACAGAATGCTGCAGGGGTCACTGTTCTGACAACACCTTGGGGGCTGCATAGGGGTCCCCACCCACCTCACATCCTGGACATGTGTATTTGTTTGTGCTGAGTAGTGAACTGACTGCAAGGGGGACAGCAGAGGATGGTGGCGGGAGGGAAGTTCTCATCTCCCAAGGCAGTGACAAGCTAGGTGCCACAGGGCTCTGTTCTGAGACCGGTATTGTTTGGGATCTTCATAGCAGACATCTCAATAAGCATCAAGAGCAAGATCAGTCTGTTTGCAGACGACCCCAAGATGGGAGCAGTAGTGGATGACTTAGGAGGGTGGCTGGGGTTGCAAGATGATCTGGCAAAATTGGAGGCCTGGTCAGACACTTGGCAGCTGGGGTTCAATACCAAGAAATGTAAGGTGCTACATTTTGGTGCAAAAAACTCATGGAGGAGATACCAGTTGGGGGGATTAAACTAAATGAGATGGAGGAGGTGAAGGATCTGGGGGTGATCATAACGGGAGCAATGAACAACTCAGCACAGTGTAGAAAGGCAGCTGCAAAGACCATCAGGATGTTGTGTTGTATTGCCACAGGCATATCCTCCAGAAGAGGGAGGTTATCCTGCTGCTATATAGGTCACTGGTTAGACCACACATAGAGTACTGTGTGAAGATCTGGTGACAGTACCTGAAGAAGGACATTAGGTTACTGGAGGCGGTGCAGCACAGGCCAACAAACATGATCCAGGGTCTAAGGGACTTACCCTATGTGAGCAGGGTGAGGGAGCTGAACATGTACACCCTGAAGGAAAGGAGGGATAGGGAGGATATGATTGAAACCTTCAAGTACATGAAGGGAATAAATAAGGTGGGCATGGAAGGGCTTTTCAAATTAAGGATGGAGAGGGACACACGCAGCATGATCTGAGACTGGAAGGGGGAAGGCTCAGGACGGAAATGAGGAGATACTTTTTTATGGAGAGGGTGGTGTCTGGGTGGAACACATTGCCAAAGAAGTGGTATGCCGTAGAACAGTGTGCTGCTTCAAAAGGAGATGGGACAGGATAAGGGGGAGGGTAACTGGAGGGGGAAGGATGGGTAGCTGCAGTATAAGGGCTACTAGCTGCACAATCAAGCAGATTTGATAGACCATAAGGCCTTTATTTGCTGGCAATTTCATATGTTCATATGTACATCTGCTTCTCGGTGGCCATATGCATTCTGTGCTACATTTTGCCCTGGCCACCATGGCTTGTGGGACATCTTCCGACATGTTGCTGTGAGCCACACTACAATACTCTTATTCCACCTCCTGCAGTCTGCATCACACTGACCCCATTCTCTGCATAGTGCCCAGTTGGTGTTGACAGCTCTGCCATGCTGAAAATCTGCTGTTGTGTATGGCCCCTTATTTCCGGAGCATTTCTTGGCTGTTGTCCAGCTATGGTTGGTGGTGGTGCACAGGTTATTAGACCAGCTCTGGCTGGTGTAAGCACCAGTGTGATCTGAGGCACTCAGGAGGCACTGAAAATTTCAATGCAGGGGATGCTGCAGCTGCAGAGTGGTGCAACTCCCCGTCCGCCAAGGCGTAGCCATGCAGACACCACAAGAATGGCACAATCCTAGCTGGCACTGATGCCCCCCCATTTGGTGCAGGCTGCATTTGAAAATAGGGAATGGCATATGGTGTGGTGCATGGGGTCCCTTGCGTCAATCTTTTTTGATGCAAGCACCATGTGCCATTCCCATAACTTTGAAAACTGAGCCCAATTTCTCTACTGTAGACCTTATATTTATTTTAGCCCACCTAACTGAAAAGTATGGTTTTTATAAAGAAAATACAACTTTAAGCAGTTTTCATTGACTTCAAGGCTGTATTTGACTCTCTTAATCATACATTGCAATGGGTCAAATCACTGGAAATGGGCATAGAATATAATTTACTATTCCCTATCATGCTGCTTTATTCTAGCAACAAGACATGTATTAGATATGATTTGCAAGGAAATGCCACTGAATCTTTCATGTCAAACAAGGGGGTAAAACAAAGGTACCTGCTTGGCCCATTATTGTTCAACATTTATGTCAAATGTATGCCCCCACCTACCCTGGCCCCGACCTATGTTAAATGCCCAAAGAAGGAGGTGGAGCCACACCAAGAAAGACCTTCTTGATTGGGCCATAAAGAAAGAACATTGTACTAGACTGAAAAGGGCAGATCACTTGAAGCAAAACTTGGATTAAGCACACTGGCGAGACTGTTTTAATGTAGCATGCTGGCCAATTAGGGAAAAAGACAGTAGGGAAAGCTGTGAACTGCTGAGAATGCATATCCTAGGTAGTCTTGCCCTAGGCTGTTGGGTACTGGTAAGTGGTGGGAAATGTTATGGTTGCCTGTTACTGAAATTGCAGATTTTGCTAGTTCTGAAAGTGCTCTATGCTGACTGTATTAATTAAGGGGGTAAGGGGAGAAAATGTTATGGTTGTCTGTTACTGTTATTGAAACTGAAGATTTTTCTTGTTCTGAAAGTGCTCTATGCTGGCCGTGTGTTAATTAAGAGGGAATAAATGGCTAGGAATTACTATTCCCTTAGTAAAGAGGAGCTGCTGGGTGATACTGTTAAAGGGGCACAATTAATCACAAAAGGCAACAGGGTAGCTTCAAACTGTAATTGGCTGCTGCCCAGGAGACAGGAAGCAAATTGATTACTAGTAGGGCAGGAAGAAAAGAAAATGTGGAGAGCTAGGGAAGAACCGGCTTGGACCAAGGTGGGGAATCATAGCAGATGGGGCTGGCAGGGGAACAGATGACAGCAGTTAGAGCTGCCTTGGTGAGGGAGGGGGTAAATTACCAGGAGATGAGAGGAAACAAGGGATCCGAGGGAAGGAGGATAGTTTTCTGTAATGGCTGTGGAGCTGCTGTATTTATGAGCACTCTGTGGAAGCTAGGGGAATGCCCTATCTGTCAAAAACTGAGTAGGATGGAGGACGAATTGGAAAGATTAAAGAGGGATTTCAGGAGGAGAGAAAGGGAGGGTAGTGGATGGGAGGTTGGAGGGGGGACAGGGAGGAGAACTGAGAGAGTGAAGGAGGGAACAAGATGGTGGGAAGGGGAGAGGGGGGCCAGAGTAGGCAGGGGACGAAGAGCCTACAGACAGAGAGGCAATGGGGAAAGTGTACTCAAGATGAGTTACACAGTCTAGTCAAACAGGTACTGGCCCCTAGCTGAGTTAAAGGAAAAGGAGGGAGTAAAGGGAAGAAGGGCAGAGTCCCAGAAGGCCAAGCCAGGGAAAGGGTAAAGAAGGCAGTGCACGTGAAGGGCACATAAGGAGAGCGCAAGGGAGGACAAGCGAGAATAGCGCACAAACAGGAGTAACGATCAAGGAGGGTCGAGGAGGATTTGCAACACATAGGAAGAGCAGAGAAGAGGGCTTGGAAAAAGGCAAGGCATTGGAGAGGGGGAGGCAGGATCCATGATCCATGATCCATGGTCAGGGCCCAGACGAGGGAGGATGGTCAAAAGGGGACAGGGAATACAGCTGGCAGCAAGGAAAGGAGGGCTCAGAAAGAGGAGGCGGGAAAGACAATTCAGGAAGGACAGGGAGCAGAGGAAGGCATCTACTCTGGGAGGAGGGTGCGAGAAAGGCCAGGATAGCAGAGACAAGGCACTCTTGGGGATAGAAAATGCAAGGGCAGTTGTAGTGTATGGGGATTCAATCATAAAAGGGATTCATTGGCAAACGAGGAAAGTAGCTTTTAAGGGGAGGTCAGTCTTTTATGACCCAGGAATGGAGGCCAGAGCACTCCCCAGGATAAAAGACTGCATCAATTTAGTGGGATGTAAGCCACACCTAATATTGCATCTAGGAACAAATGACTTAGCTGGGGAAGAGGTGGAGGTGGTTCAAAGGAGGTTCAGGGAGCTAGCAGAGGAATGTAGAGGACTGGTCTGTTCCCTGGCCTTCTCAGAAGTACTGCCAGTGCATTGTGCAAGTATGGCCAGGCAACTCAGAGTAAAGGAATTTAACCTCTGGCTAAGGCAGTGGTGCAGGGAGGAAGGCTTCATATGTCTGGGAGACTGGGGGGGATATATGGATGGATGAACACCTGTACACAAGGAAGAGGTTACACATAAGTGATGCAGGGGCTAGATTACTAAGAGCAAAACTGCAGGGGTACAAAGATGAGAGGCTGGGGGTTGACTTAATTTTAAACTAGACAGGGGAGAGTGTGGCACTACAGGGGAAGGAGATTCTCGGCCTAGAGGAGATAACCCAGCTTGCACTCTCCCAATACAAGAGACAAGGGACAGCAGGAGGGAAGGGAAGCATAAGAGTGAGGTGGGATGGAAGGGAATACTGGCCAGTGCCAGAAGCCTAAGGAATAAAATGGTAGACTTAGAGGCGGTGGTGGGAGTGGACTACCTGGACCTAACTGCAATAACAAAAACATGGTGAACAGATTGCCATAGCTGTGAGGTGGAGCTACAAGGGTACAGTCTTTTTAGGAGGGATGGACAGGGAAAAAAAGGTGGGAGGGGTTGCCCTGTATGTGAGGGATGGGATAACAGTGGTGGAGGGCAAAGAGGAGAAGGGATCTGCCGAGATCCTTTGGGTTACCATGGACAGAAAGGAGGGTGGGACAATAAGGATAGGGATGGTCTACAGACCACTACATCAGGGTGAGGAAGTGGATAGGGAAATGGCTAGGGGCATACAGGAGAAGGCTAGTAAAGGGGAGATCCTAGTGGCTGGGGAGCTGAACCGACCCGATGTGGACTGGCAAATCCCATCGGCCACGTCTGAAAAAAGCAGGAAATTGTTAGAATCCATGCAGGATGCATTCCTGAACCAGCTAGTAAATGAACCTATTGGGGGGAGGCAACACTGGACGTTGTCTTGACAAATGGGGACAGCGTGGGGGAGACAGAGATATGGGAAAACTTGGGAGACACCAGATAGTCAGATTCTCTATCTGGGCAGGGTCAGAATCAGGCAGGCCAACCACCAAGGTGCTTGACTTCAGGAGGGCAGATTTTGAGAGGATGAAGAACATCTTATGGAGGGGACTTGAAGGGATTCAAAACCTAGAGGAGGTAGAGCAGCTGTGGGGGCAATAAAGGGTGGAATTCCGAAGGCCATGGAGCAATGCGTCTGGAAAATTAGCAAATGCAAAATGGGGGAAGAAAACCCCTGTGGTTCATGGAGGGGGGTTAGGGAGGCCATCAGGGAAAAACAAAAGGTATTCAAAGCCTACAAAATGTCACAGGGATTAAAGGAAAGAGTGTTCTATAAGGAAAAACTCAGGGAAGTGAGAAAACAATTAGGAAGGCAAAAGCATGTACAGAGGAGAAAATAGCTAGCGAGGTGAAAAGGCAAGACAAAAAATTCTTTAGGTATGTGAGTGACAGGAGGAAAAGCATACAGGGATCCCTAGACTTAAGGGGTACAATAGTTGAAGGGGAAGAGGAAAAGGCAACCCTGCTCAATGAATACTTTGCAACAGTATTCTGGCCGAGAAAGAAGGTAGACGGCCTGCATTAAGCAGAAGGTGGAGAGTGGGCAAGGAGTTAGACACAAGTCCCTTCATGGTGGGGAGGGTGTTGCGGGAGCTGGGAAAAATAAAAACTGACAAGGCTATGGGACCAGATCAGGTACATCCAAGGGGACTTAGGGAGTTAAGGAAGGAAATGGCGGGACCTCTTGCCAAGCTGTTCAATCTATCCCTTGAATCGGGGAGGGTCCCTGGAGACTGGAAGAAGGCGGAGGTGGTACCGCTATACAAGGGGGGGAAGAAAGGATGAGCCTGTCAACTACCGCTCATTCAGTCTCACATCTGTGGTAGGCAAGCTGATGGAGGCTCTCATAAAGGAAAGGCTGGTACAGCACCCAGAGGAGGAAGGACTAATTGATGACAACCAACATGGGTTCACAGGTGTTAGGTCTTGTCAGACCAACCTAATTGAATTCTTTGAGGGTGTAATGGAGGTGTATGATTAGGAGGGGGCGGTGGATGTGGCCTACCTGGATTTCAGGAAGGTTGGTAAGCAAGTTAAGCAGTTTAGGTGTGGGAGTTAAACTTACAAATTGGGTGGTGGGTTGGTTGGGAGGGAGGGAGGAATCAGAGAGTGGTGGTCAATGGGATGCACTCCAGGGAACTAGGGTTGATGAGCAGGGTGCCACAGGGATCGGTGTTGGGTCCCACATTGTTCAATGTGTACGTGGGGGATTTAGCAGAGGGTCTAAATGGAAAGGCATGTCTGTTAGTGGACAACATGAAAGTCTATAACAGAATGGACACTCCAGGTGGGGTGGAGAAAATGAGGCAGGATCTAGTCAGGGTGAAGAAGTGGGCAGAAAAGTGGCAATTGCAATTCAATGCAAAAAAGTGCAAAATAATGCACCTAGAGCAAGATAATCCAAGGGCTAATTGCTGCCTTTGGGGAGACTCTACATGTCACGGAGCAAGATCTTTATGGCTTTATGTGTAAGCGCTTTGATTTCAGAAAAGTGCTTTTTTTATAAATAAAGAATGATCTGATTTGATTTGAAGAAAAGGGCCTAGAAATCTGGATCACTGACACTTTAAAGGTTAGGAACCAGTGTGAATGAACAGCTGGTAAAGCAACAAAAGTGTTGGCGTACATCGGAAGGGGCTTCACAAGTAGGAGGAGGAAGGTGATCATGCCACTATACAAAACACTGGTCAGACCACAGTTGGAATATGGAGTTCAGTTCTGGAGACCTCATTTGCAGGGTGACATGGATAGGTTGGAAAGGGTCCAGAGAAGAGTGACCAAGATGATCCAGAGGAAGCAAGGGAGGCCATATGGTGAGAGACTGAGGAACTTGGCCTGTATATGCAGGAGATGAGAAGGGAAAGGGAGGACATAGTGGAAATCTTCAAATACATGAAGGGAATAAATAAGATTAATGGGGACAGCATCTTCAGACTGAGCAAAAACAAAACCACCAGAAGTCATGCAGGCAAGCTGGAAGGGGACAGATTTCGAGGAGATGTAAGGGGTGTTACTTCTCAGAATGGGCTGTAGGTTCATGGAACAGGTTGCTGGAATGGGTGGATGGAGGAGGATACGGTGGAGAAATTTAAAACAGCATGGGATAACTACATGGGACTAGGCAGGGAGGAGAGAGAAGGCAGAGGGTGGGGTAAAGGGCGGGAGGGTTGGGCTATTCCTTTTGGGCAGACTGGATGGGCTCAATGGTCTTTTCTGCTGGCAGGATTCTGTGATTCTATGTATCTTAATGGAACTGGAATACAGTGAATACCGCTGTCCAAGTGTATCAGGTTAATCATGTCCAACATTAGTTCATGCTGATGACATGTTTTTTTTTTTTTATATTTCTATTTCGCCTCCCCTGAGCCTCCTGCACGCCACTTCCTCAGGAGTTGTCAAGGCACCTGTCTCCCTCTTACCTCCTGCACACCCCCCATCCAGCCGTGGTTGTTCCCCAGGCAGGGCAGTCTTGGTGCCCGCAATCTTCAATGTTTCCGTTTCGGGCTACCATGAGGCAGAGGTTGGGGATCAGTGGTGGCGCTCCATCTCCCCAGCGCACAGGAGGCTGATTTTTCCATTTTTCTGTGGAGCCTGACTCGCGCCCGGATGGCAAGGTGCAAGCGCCAACATCCATCGCGCGCCTCCCTCTCTCTTATGGCTGGTGCTGGCTGTACCTCTGGCTTCTACCAGAGGCCACTCATGTACCAAGCCTTGTCCCCCTCCCTCCCGCAGAAGATGAGCAGCCCTGAGGGCACTCAAACCTCCTCCCCCGGCTGGCTCTCCAGCTTCCCGGGCTCATTTCCAAACCCGGGGCACCAGCATCATGAGCGGTAGTGCCACTTCTGCGCCGACGGGCCGGCTTGATGACATGGTTTTATCTGCATTATCTCCAATAGGACTGCAGTGAAAATTAAGAAATTTCTATGAAGTTTGTTCAGTGCATAAATTATAGCTGAATTTTGAAAAAACAAAAGCTTTACTTTTTAGTGGCAGAAGAGCATATCCCTTTTACATAGATAACAATAAGTTAGAAGTGGTAAGTGAGTATACTTATTTAGGAGTAACATACGTCAACTAGTAAATGGACTACATATCTTGAACTGCAAACAAATTGTTATTATTAATTATTTTTTAACCAGGAGAGAGACACTAGACTGAAGATTGTTTACATGTGCAACGTGGGAGCACAAGGAAGTTAAGTGAATTGCTCAGGGTCACACAGTATGCAAGTGGGGGCTATGGGATTCACACCCAGGTCTTCAGCTCAGAGCCTTAAACCACTGCGCTATACTGCCTCCCAATAAAATTAGAGTTCTTGTGCAATTTAAGATTTAATAAATGGTAAGGGGGCTCAACAGTATTCCCAGCTTTACAGGCAGGTGAAGCTAAGTTAAATTTGTTAATACCATATGGGGTAGAAACTTGTGGGTATAATTGTCCCCATTCATTAGTAGCATAATTTTCCTTTTCTATAGATTGTTATTAAAAGTAGGTAAATCTTTATCAGAATATTATCTCAGAGCTGAATTAAGGTGAGTTCCAATTGAAGCTCTAGCAAAATTAAGATAGGTTTCACTTTGGTTACGCATAATGAGTAATACTGTAAATCCCTGGCCTAAATTATGCCTGTTAGAAAAGACCAGATTGCTCAGTTTCTCAAAAGCATCTTTTTGATAGTTTCCTTAAAATATTCTCACAAATGTAAAGATGGTTAACCTATGGAATGATTTCATGATGGGTTATTATGTCTTCCTCTTATTGGCATGTTTTTAAAGATCTTATTTTTAGAATTCTTATGAAAAGAGATCTGGTAGCCATTCAAGCATCTGAATTATCCCCATGGTATGCTGGCAATGGCATATGGCATGGTTGTGAATCATACTTGTTGATGCCCTTAACTTCAAAAGAAATATTTTTATTAGAAACATAGAAACATAGAAGTTGACGGCAGATAAGGACCGCAAGGTCCATCCAGTCTACCCATTTATTTTTCTACCTTATAAATGTGCCATCTGCCTTTGCTCTGTCAATGGCCTATACATACATACTCATCTGTATTGCTCCCTTATGCCTATCCCATGCCTGTTTGAAGCCCTGCACTGTATTCATATCCACCACTTTCTGAGGTGGGCCGTTCCATGCATCCACCACCCTTTCTGTGAAAAAGAACTTCCTCACATTACCCCTTAATCGGCCTCCCTCTAATCTCATGTTGTGTCCTCTTGTCCTGCTATTTTTCTTATATTGAAACATGTTAGACTATTTCACCTTGTTAATGCCCTTAAGGTGTTTGAATGTTTCTATCATATCACCTCTCTCCCTCCTTTGCTCTAGGGTATGCATAATAAGCTCCGTTAATCTGTCCTCATTTGGTTGCCCTTCTCCGGACTGCCTCAATTTGGTTAATGTCCTTGTGAAGGTGTGGCCTGCAGTACTGCATGCAGTACTCCAGATGGGGCCTAACCAGTGTCTTGTAAAGAGGGATTATTACCTCCCTCTTATGACTTGTGATACCCCTACTAATACATCCCAACATCCCCCTAGCCTTACCTACTGCTTTAGTGGTCTGCTTGGATGATTTAAGGTTATCTGTGATGATGATGCCCAAGCCTCTTTTTTCCCTTGTGACTGCCAGCAACTCCCCTCCCAGCCTATAGGTGGCTTCAGGGTTTCTCTTCCCTATGTGCATGGTCTTGCACTTCTTTGCATTAAACCCCAGTTGCCACTCTTCTGACCATTTTGCTAGTTTATCCAGCTCTCTTCTCATTCTGACCACCCCATCTGGATCATCTACTCTGTTGCAGATCTTGGTGTCATCTGCAAACAGACAAACCTTACCCTCCAGTCCGTCTCCAATGTCACTGATGGAGATATTGAAGAGGACTGGCCCCAGGACTGATCCCTGAGGTACCCCACGTGTGACTTGCATCTCTTCTGACTGTATACCATTTACCACCACGCTCTGTTTTCTGCCCATCAACCAGTTTGCCACCCAGCTGACCAACTTCTGACCCACCCCGAGCCTACCCAGCTTATTAATCAATCTTCTGTGTGGAACAGTATCAAAAGCTTTGCTGAAGTCAAGGTAAGCGACATCATCTGCCCCTTGGTCCACCACTCTGGTTACCCAGTCAAGAAATCTATGAGATTAGTTTGACAGGACCTTCCTGTTGTAAACCCATGCTGTCCTGGATCCTGTGCTCCTATGGATTCCAGGTGTTGCACTATCCTTTCCTTAAGGAGTGACTCCATAATCTTGCCCACTACTGAGGTAAGACTAACTGATCTGTAGTCCCCTGCCTCCTCCCTGCTACCACTCTTGTGGAGCAGGATCACATGAGGCCCTCTCCAGTCTTCTGAGACCTCTCCTGTGCTCAGAGACTCACTAAGCAGTTCTGATAATGGCTTTGCTAGTTCCACCCTTAGATCCTTTAGTACTCTGGGATGTATGCCATCAGGTCACATAGCCTTGTCCACCCTGAGCTTATCGAGCTCTTGTAGGACCCTTTCTTTTGTGAAGGGACTAGTGCACATCTCCCTCCCCACTGTGTCCATGGTGCTGAGCTGTGGGCCCTGCCCTGCCTACTCTTCAGTAAATACTGAGCAGAAGTATCTAATTAGGATAGATGCTTTTACATGGTCCTCCTCCTCACATGCCCCATTATCCCCTTTGATCTTAGCAATACCCCCTCTGGACTTTCTCCTTTCACTAATGTATCTATAGAAAGTCTTGTCACCTTCTTTTACTGTCTGTGCTAGTGTTTCCTTGGTTTGGGCCTTTGCCTGCCTTACTGCCTTCCCTGCTTTCCTTAGGGAAGTTTGGTATGCCTCCCTATCTTCATCTCGCTGCGTTCCCTTATATTTCCTGAAGGCCAGCCTTTTGTCTCTGACCTTTTCTGCTACTGTTTTTGAGAACCAAAGTGGTTTTCTTCTTCTTTTGCACTTCCTTTTCTCTCTAATACAATGGGATGTTGCTTGAAGTATTGCATCCTTAATGCTTGCCCACTTTGCCTGTACCTCCTCACCTGTACTACTTTTTGCCAGGGCTAGCTTAACTCTGCTGGCCATCTTATCAAAGTCAGCTCCTCTGAAGTCCCATATTTTTGCCTTGGAATGGGATGATTTAGTTCTAGTGGAACCATACTACGTGATGGTCACTGGCCCCCAGGTGACCTTCTACCTGGAGATCTGTGATCCTTTCCCTGTTAGTCAGTACTAGATCTAGGATAGCCCTGTCTCTTGTGGGTTTTTGTACCAGTTGTTTGAGGCCCTCCCCCTGCAGGGAGTCTACTATGTGTCTAGTTCTGGCCGATGTTCCTGCTGGTATTGACCAATCTGTATCTGGCATGTTCAAGTCTCCCATTATCAGAACCTCCCCTTTAGCTGTCATGCTTTGTATATCTTCTAACAATAATGTGTCTATCTCCTCCCCTTGGTCTGGAGGCCTGTAGACAACCCCAGTTCATATGGCTGTCCCATTTCCTGTCTCCAGGGTGACCCACAGTTCTTCTGGCTCCTTATGTGTATTCTGAATTTCTTTTTTTTTTTTTCAATTTAAAGTTCATTGAAAAAATTTCTTATATTTTCCACCTCTACATACACTTGGCAGATACACCTGAACATAAACATGATACATAAGACATCCGATTCACATGAGTCTGCCTCCCCACCACCCCAACTACCCCCTTCCCCCTCCATCCCACTCTACCCGCATTGAGCACTGAAAATCCATCACATAACCTCATTAGCACTATTCAAGTTCCTGGTTAGCCAATTGGGCACAATAAAGCTTTATATCCAGATTATCCTTATTGTAAAGAGTATAAGGTGTATAAGTGGTCCCAGATTTTCTTGAATTGTCCCATTCTGTTATTAAGGCTGGCAATAGCCTTTTCAGTGCGAAGATTCGCCAAATGTTTGGACAGCCATTCATTATAGGTAATCTCCTACTGGTCAATCAAATGTCTTAATATAAGTTTTTTGACTGACATGGCTATGAGGGTTATATGATGTTTGCGAACTCGCACTTTAACCTCAGAGAGATCACCCATATTGCACACTGCTGATCTAAACAGGTCAGTAAGCCCCAGAAGGGGATCCGTTGACTGCTAATTGGTAATCCACAGGGTAGACACTTTGGGACAGGACCAAAATACATGAAGTAGTGTTCCTTCCTCCAGTAAACACCTGGAGCATGTCGGGGAAGGCTTTAGGCCCAATTTGAATAACCGAGATGGTGAATAATATGCATTACGCAGGATATACAATTGCATTAATCTAAGCCTGTCTTGAGTCACAAATTAATGGCAGTTGTACCACCGTTTCGGCCACTCTATATTATGCTTTGGGAACAGGGATTCCCACATATTGGTGGGCCCAAAGCAGTCAGGGAATTTCCAGTTATGGATTGTACTGTAAATTGCCGAGACTGCACCAGGATGGTATTCTGAATTTCTGTAGCTTTGATATTTTCATTGACATAAAGGGCCACTCCACCCCCCTCCTTTTTTACACCTCGGTCTCTTCTGAACAGTACATAGCCAGGTAATGAAGTCTCCCAAGTGTGCTTACTGGTAAACCATGTCTCGCTAATGGCTACTATGTCCAGTTTAGCCTCTGTCATTATTGCCTACAGGTCTGGGATCTTGTTTCCCAGACTGCGAGCATTTGTGTACATGATTTTCCATTGGCCAGATTTCAGTGTGTTAGTTGTTGGGAGCGGTCTAATGTTTCCCCTGTGCATCATATGGGGAGCTGGTTGACTCAACTAATATCCCTCCAACTGTTTTTTCTTTTTGCTATTCCATTTCCCTCCTCACCCTCTGACCCATACCTTATGTTGCCCCCAGCCTCTTTACCCTCGCACCCCTCTTAGAACACCTGTTGTCCTGTATTCCTCCCCCTATGTCTGCTGTCTGCCATCACCACTTTAAGTTTGTATCCTAGCTCTTGACCTATGCTACGCCGTGCTGTGTGAGAGTGTTTAAATTTCCCTTGCTTATACCTCTCTCCCAATCCCTGATAACCCTTTTCTGGGACCTACTTGTTTTTTCTCTGTGTGTAGTTTTTTTCTTTCTTTATGTTATTGTATAACTATGTCTATTTATTATCTGTACACAAATGTATTATTCTTTGACCCTGTGTGGCACAGATCCACCTTTTAAATGAGCTTGCTCAATGATGTTTGCCTGAATAAATAAAAACTTGATTGATTGATCGATTGATTGATTGATTGATTGATTGAGCTGGACCTTTTTCCTTACCTGGTGATGCAAATGAACTACAAACATGCTGAACTCCTGTTTGACCACTAGCTGAGGATGGAGGTGTGTTCTTTCCATTCGACGTAACGGGTACTGCACCCCTCTCACCATTTATTAGTTTAAATATTCTGCAAAGGCATCAAACTTCTGCCCCAATGCACTGACCCCTTCCTTAGTCAGATGCAGTCCATTACATTTAAAGAACTTTCGTTCCCAAAACTGTTACCAGTTCCCTACAAATGTGTGTCCTTTGTCCTGGTACCAACCCTTGAGCCACATATTTAGCTCCCCTATCTCCCCTTCTCTGACCTTCTGTCCATCTGCTCCCATCTCCCAGACTGGCAGGATCTCAGAGAAGGAGATGCTGGAGATTCCAGATGAAATGGATGATAGTTTGTCACCTAGCCTGGTCAGGTGTTCCTTGATCTCCACAACTGACCAGTTGGCGAGATCATTAGTCCCTATGTGTACCAGGACGTCAGTGTTTTCTCCTGCTTCCTAAACAAGTTTAGCAATGCAATGCAGTCAGTGTCTCTCCACGCTGATGTACCTGGGAGTCATCTGATCATTACCCCTGGTTGGAGATAGGTATCAACTCCCCGAATCATGGAGTCTCCTATGATCAGAAGATTTTTGGATTTCCTTTTTGATTTTTCTGTTTTGGTTCCTGTTTTGGGCAAGTTTTGTTGTGCTAGCTGCTGTGCTACAGTGTCCTGCTCTATAGTGTCCTCTGCTCCTTTGTTTGATTTTGGAGATGGAGGCAGATACCTGTTTGTAGTTTTTATATGGTTTGTGGAGGTGATATGTTGGAGAGCACTGAGTGATGGGGCACTCGATTTTTCCCTCGTAACCATCTGCTACAGAGGGACAGGGAGATTCAATCATGGCTGGAAGATCTGGAAAATAGAGCCCGCTGTAACAACTTCTGAATACATGGAGTGCCCGAGGGGGCTGAGGAGGGTTATGCTATGGCAACTAATTTCATGCAACATCTTTTAAGATTCACGCTAGCTCTCCCCTCAGACCTGAATTTAGAAATAGACACAGCACATAGTTCCCTGGGTCCCAAGCCTTCTGACCCTATGGTGCACCCATGGTCCTGGATTATCCGAATGGTCTACTTCCAAAGTAAGGACCAAATACTGCAAGAAGCCTGGAGATATAGGAATCTGACTTACCAAGATTCTGTGATCTACTTTGATCAGGACTTTTCAAACACACTTCCAGGCGGAAAGACAAAGGGTCTGATCAATTGTGAGAGAGCTTAAAGTAAAAAAATATGTTAAAGCCCAATTGCTCTTTCCTGCATGCCTGAAAGTAAACTTGGAGACGGGCCCAAAGACATTTGCATCCTTGACTGAAGCCATCCCTACTCTGTGAGCATTAGAAATCACAATACCTAACCTAGAGGTAGAACAACTGGAGAAAAGACTGCTAGCGGGGGTGTGAAATGTGATACAGTGAGGTCAGGGACAGAAGTGCGGTCTCCCAGGAGCCATTCCGAAGACAAACATGGTAGACATCACAAAGCTGCTGAAATGAGCTGAGCAACATGGCCACACCAAAAATCAAGAATCCTTACCATCTAACTCTCCAACCAGATATGGTGGACTGCCCTAATCCTTACAGAGAATCAAGTAATCCTGTTTACTTTTGCTGCAATACTAATGGCAGTGCTTTCATAGACTTCCTGTAGCCGGCAGTAACTGTTTTCTGGAAAAGCCGGCTCCAATCTTGTTCCCACAATAGCGAGGTCTACTGAAACCCCACAAAGGACAGCAACAGACTTTCAGGGTAACGAAACCAGAACAGAATGTTGAAAATGTAGTACTGGTGTAATTTTTCAAACGAGACATTGATCTCTCCACGGGGTTACTTTTTATAGGAAGTTCCCTGATAAAGATGGGGAGGGAGAATTTAAGTATGTGTCCTAAGTTTTGCAGTCTCACACAGGAAGGATATAAGGCTCTGTAGAATACCAAAGATATAAAATGGAGATTGCAAGGCAATGATGGGGTAGCTTTCACAGCCACTTGTGGGCCTGTGCTCATGATCAATGGAGGGATGACTGTTTTCTCAGGGTATAGATAATACAGTCTCCCGAATCATCTTCAGAGGGATCCTTGTGGTCTGGAGGCACAGGTCCAATTTGGTTGGCTCCTTTTAACCACAGGTTGTTGTTTTGGGCACACACTAATGGGGGACATGGGGAATCCACAGATGGGAGGGTGAGTACATAAACTTTTTAGTCAGCCACCACCAGGAAGGTGATGAGTGATCAAGTGTGCTCTTGCCTCTGAAGGAGTTTAGTGGTAAGTGCCACTTTCCCCTTATATTTCATCAGGGAAGCTGAGTTGTCACTCATTGTGACCTTCTGTGGTATCATCTGGTACTACAACTATACCTAAGAAGTTAAAAATGTTGCTCTGTTTTTTCTCTTTTTTATATACCTTGTTCCAAGTTTGTTGATTTACTGTTTGAATGTTGCTAAGGTTAAGCAACCATTGTTTGGGTTGCATGTATACACTGTTTTTGTAAACCTGCATACTGAAACTACTTGCCTTTAAAGAGACAGTAATTTGACTTTTTGAACAGTTGAGAAGCGCTCACATATGTTCGGATATGATTGATCTCCAAGTGCATAATACACTGGGATATCATGGCACACTTAAATATTACATCCTACAATGTAAAAGGGATTAATTCCCCAGTTAAGTGCACTAGGCTGCTCATGGAGTTAAAGTGTCTAAACTGTGATGTAGTGTATCTACAAGAGATGCACCTGCCGGAATCTGAGCATATCAAGTTGAAGCATCTGTGGGTGAGGCAGGTGGTAGCTGCCTCTCACCTGATTGCCAAAAAGCCAGGGGTCACAATACTTATGAAGAGGAACAGTCCTATAATACTGCAAGATAGAAAAGAGGGGTTTCAGGGTCGTTATGTTAGAATTTCAGGCTTTCTGCATGGTAAAAAGATGCACCTTATAAACATTTTTGCCCCAAATCAAGGCACAAATTAATTTGCTTCAGAGACAGATATTATTGGGAGGAGACTTTAACGCTGTAATGTGCTCACATTTAGACTGGTCATTGGGTCAAAGTGCCACAGGTAAGGCAGCCACAAAAAAACTTAAAGCACTAATAGCGGAACTGGGTTTGAGGGATGTATGGAGGTCTCAACTTGAAAAAGAACAAGATTATTCCTATTAGTTGGCTGCACAGAAATCATACTCCCATATAGATTAATTTTTCACACAAAGTTCAGACCTTCATACCATCTCGTCTTCTAAAATATACCCCACCACCCTATTGGACACAGTCCAGTCTCCATCAGGCTCACCTGGGGGATGAAGAATCGTTGAACAGTATGGCGATTGAACGGCTCCCTCCTAAATGATGTGAACTTTGTCAAACAGTCATCTGAAACAGTGGGAGATTTAGCCGGAGACTCCCCAATGACAGATTGCTCCCCTCTTCTCTGGTGGGACACCCTAAAAGCAGTGATCTGAGGTCAGATTATTAGTTTTGCCTCAGCTAGGAAAAAATCTACGAACCTTCAAATTAAAACACTTAAAGATAAAATAGCAGCCTTAGAAATATGGCACAAAAATAACCCAGAGTAAACTAGGGTTTGGAAGGAACTAATTAGGGCTTAGGCAGAACTACAGGAGATAGAAAATAAGAATGTTGAGAGCCTTCTATGTTTTGCTAGCTAGAAATATCATGAAGTAGGAGGGAGAGCAGCCAGACTTTTAGCCTTTCATTTAAGGAAAATGCAGACTGACAAATATATCTCCCACCTAATAGATAGAAACATGCCACAAAAAACATGGCTCAAGCCCAGTGATATAGCTCTCCAATTTAAACAATATTACACCACCCTCATTTGAGATGCTGCAGAGCGAGAATTTAAAATTTCTCAACAAGACTTTTATAGGGTCCTCCAGTATCACCATTATATAAGCCTAACTAGTGAAATCACAGCTATTACTGAGGACCCAGCCCCACCAATACTATTAACTTATCAAAAATGCCATATGGCAGACACTAAAAAATATATTTAATGTATCTATAAGTCTTTGCAAGAGGGGGTAGGTACCTTATTGATACAAAATACTGAGGAGAAATGGCATGAAGAGGTGGGTTTCTCAATCTCAGAAGGGGGATGGAGTGGAGTATGGAGGGGAATCCACAAAACAATCAATTCTCCTATGTGGAGGGAGTTCAAATGGTGGGTAACCAGTAAATATTTTACTACTCCAGTAATCTCCAAACATGTTGCCTCCTCTAATACGGGCACATGTTGGCGATCCTGTGGGGAAAGAGGTACGCACTATCATATATTTGGGAGTGCCCACTCATTCAAACATATTGGAGAAATATAATTGTTGTGATACAGCAGATCTTTCACCTGGAGAAGCCTCCATCCTTCATAAACATAGTCCTTGGTTTGCCCTTGACTGAATTGAGAACCCCCTCTAGTAAATACCTAGTTGCTATTTTGGTAATCTCTGCTGTGAAAGTCATTGCTCAGCACTGGTTGACGTCTCATCCAGTGCCTCTTAAGTTGTGGTTTAATAATATTATCCATGTAATATCTGTATCCAGCTCAGCCACCCTCAAACAAAACAGATAATAAAATCTTATCAGGGAGAGGCCCATACCAATTCCTTATTACTACATCTGAAAGAACTAAATTGGTACATAAGGCCCACTCACCAAAAAGTCTTTTTATATATTCTTTTAATTCAATTCTTAATACCAAGATACAATCTTAAAAAACAAACGTTTCAGAATAAATCCTTCATCAGTGTTCAGATTGCATCTAAATATTGAAATAAAAAAATAAAATATTTTATATATTATAATTTCAAAATTATAATAAGGTATTTTACAAAAAGAATTCCCGGTGACTAATATGCTCACCTATAAATCCACTATTAACATGTATCATTAAATATGTATCATTGGATATCCACAGCTTCCTATATTAGATATTTAACTGAAAAATAAGAAATATTTTTTTAATACATTAATTTACATACACTAATTATATTAATGTCAAAATTGTAACACACCTTTCCATAATATGTTTTCTTTCCATTGTATCCCTTTCACAGTATCATAATTCAGGTCTTAACTCTTCCTATTAAATACAAATTATGAATCATGTTTTGTTAATAGTGCATAAAATCAAACATTTATGCAAGTTAAGTATTGTTTGCCACAAGTTCATATATCTGTATATAAGAAATATATGATCAAAATTCATTGTTTCTAACCAACGCGGGGACATCTCACTGTATATAGTACCTCTCCTCTCTTAGCATTTTGTTAAAAAGATCTCATTTATTTAAACAAATAAATTGTTCAATTAAATACCAAATCTTATGAAAATATGGCAAACATCTTACAATAAACAGCCAAAACATTCCACTTCTTTATTTCATAATCATCATTTCTAAAACGGTGTTACAAATGCAAAACCTTACTGGTATTTATTATTTAAAGAGATTTACCATGATTATTTATATATAAAAACCAAGCATATTGAAGCATTTCACAAATTGAAAGTAAACAATGGGTTAATGCACAACACCATAGGAATCTCACAATATTCGTTAATCATTTCCCAATCCATTTATATTAGTATCTAAAATCATTATCAGACCAGACAAACCTCTTGTGACAAAAATAGGTTACTAAACATGCTACTATGTTTTCGGTTCCTTATTTATAAATGTAGCACCTTCTTATGCCAGTTTTAAACTTTTACACCGAATGTGATAGACTCTCATTTCTTAAGTGATGATAATAATAATATTATCTCAATCAAAACTATGGAAGCTATCACTGCTCAATTACGACTAAGCGTAGACCAGTTTAATACAAGATGGCTCCCATAATTTGAATACTTAGAAATAATGGAGGGCACACCAGTGTTAGAGCAATTTCTTCTGCCTTAAGTGTATCACATTACAGTATATAGTATCATGGTTTTTCTGGCCTCAGACATTGCAGCTTAGTGCTTCAGAGGTATTCTTTTCTAAATACTGTTCAGGAGCTGAACCTGCTTCTCTCTCACAACAATAGAGGTTTTCTCAGAGCAGAGGGTTTGGCCTAACCAATGCACTGTTATGAACTAATATGCTGTTATGAAGAAGCAATAATCAAGATACAGGTTTCCACAGTTTAATGAAAAAAAATGTTTATGCTTATTCCTTATTGTTATGTAAATGCACAGAACATATAACATATAAAAATGTTTTCTTTTTGTTTAAAAAGTTAATTGCTGTGAAGCTTAGGACTAATATGCAGACACTAATTTAACAAAAGATGTAGACAGTCTGACACTTAAGGACTCAAAGAACCCCTGGATTCTGATTCAGGATCAGACCCTTCCAGACGATATTTGTCTTCGGTTCATCTTAACCTGTACCTGTAAAGCAATTAATTCATTATTAGTAGAAACTGTAAATTATTAAGAAGCTTATACAGAGTTTTCTTTTTTACGACAGATGTAACAATGTCTAAAGTCTTCTCCATGCTCTGTACTTGTCCTGTAGAAGTTAAACTTTACAAGTTAAAAAAAAAGAATTGTAATGGGATTCCGATTCTGATTCCACTTCTGATCCCACCCCAAATTTCTTTGATTTTATTTATATTTATTGTATTTTCTGATTTTATCTAATTGTGCAATGCCTTGATTTTTGAAAGGCGCTATACTAAACAAATTTATTATTATTATTATTTTGGAATTTGGATTTTTGGCACTCAATATCAAAATTCCAAATTCCGAAAAACATCTCAAGAGTCTGATGAATCCGATTATGTTGATATGGATTTCTAACAGCCCTAGTCTGCAAGTTGTGTAGGAAACATCAATGCTACTTCTTTAATGAACATAGCAGCCTACTGCTGCAAAGAGGGCTTGTGGTGTTACTCCCTCCACCACAGTTATCACATCCATCATCAGTGCTGCCACCAGTGTCACCATGGCTACCATCACCAGAATTACTTTGTTAGGTTACTGTAAAGGACCCAAAATAATATACTAACATACCACACACTAACATACTAAACTGCCAGCAGTGGTCTATTGAGTGTGCTTGAGTAACTGCTTAAAGTCCATTCACTGCGGCTGGCCCCCCTTGTGCCCCCTGTGGACCCTTTACATACCCTGCTCCCCCCACCTGGATTACACCCCTGTATCTGGCCCACCCTCTCTTGAATCCTCCCACTGTTTCCATCTCCACTAACTCTGATGGCAACGAGTTGCAAGGCACCACTACCCTCTCGGTGAAGTAGTGACACCTTGTCTCCCCCTTAAACCTCCTCCCCACACCAATCTCAGGCTATGCCCCTCATGGCTCCATTCTTTCTCAACTGGAGCAGTCCATCAGAGCTGACCTGGTTAATCCCCTTCAAATATTTAAAGGCCTCTGTTATATCCCCCGTCTCTCCTCTCCTCCAGGAAGTACATATTCAAATCCTGTAAACTCTCCTCATAGGACAGGTCCTTCAGACCATGAATCATCCTTGACACCCTCCTCTGGACCCTCTCAAGAAAGGCAACATCCATCCTCAAGTATGGGCACCAGAACTGCACACAGTACTCCAGGTGCGATCTAACCACACAGTTGTACAGGGGCAGTATGACTGCTCTCCTCCTTGATGTTATCCCTCTGGCTATGCACCTCAGTGTTCTATTTGCCTTCACAGCTGCCTTCCTACACTGCTTGGAATTATTCATTTTGGCATCTATTGCCACCCTGAGATCCTTTTCTTCTTTGGATACTGCCAACTTTACCCCTCCGAGACTGTAGTCGTACCAGGGGTTCCTGGCTCCCAAGTGGAGTACACTGCACTTCTTGGCATTGAACCTCAGCTGTCAAGTGTGAGACCACCTTTCAAGAGTCTCCAAGTCCTCTTGCAGCATCCTACTCCCCTCCTCTTTGTCTATTGCTGCTCCCAGTTTGGAGTAATCTGTGAACAGACTCAGCCTGCTCCTAACTCCAACCCTGGTGTCTGAGATGAACATGCTAAGTAGGACAGGTCCCAACACCAATCCCTGGGGGACCCCTCAAACGACCCTTCTGGAAGACAAGACCTCACCCCCAACTACCACCCTCTGATACCTATTGGTTAACCAAGTCCCAATCCACCCTAGTATCCTCTCCCCCAACCCCAAGCTCCTCAGCTTCTTCAACAGTCCATGGTGCAGCACTGAGTCAAAAGCCTTACTGAAGTTCAAGTGCAGGACATCCACTGGCTTCCCCTGGTCTACAGACCTTGTGACCCAGTCATAGAATTCAACTTGGTTTGTCTGACATGATCTTTCCCAGATGAACTCATAATGACGTTCATCTTGGAGACCATGGGTCTCTAGGAATTCCACCATCTGTTCCTTTAAGATGGTTTCCAACAGCTTCACCACCACGGATGTTAGGCTAACTGATCTGTAGTTTCCTGTTTCCTCCCACAGACCACCCTTATGAAGCAGCATGACATATGTCTCCCTCCAGTCATGGGGGACCTATCCTGTTTGAAGAGAGGAGCTGAATAAGTCCATCAGTGGTGCAGCCAGGACATCCAACATTTCCCTCAACAACCTGGGGCGAATGCCATCCAGACCCGAAGCCTTATCACACCTCAGGGACTTTACTGTCTTTCTCACCATCCTCAGCAGTATCTCCCCATCCATGAGTGCCTCCCCCAACCCCTCCCACATTCCACTTACTCCCTAACCCCTGGCATATAGTGGTATATGTGGCATTCAAGTAGACTTACCATGGGAAGGACTATATTCAGGGTTGCTGGTTCTGCACTGAAATCTTTAGTTACCTGTTTGTATCATTGCAGAAGTGAAATAAAATTTTGAGGAACACACCACTGCACTCATGATAGAGCTTCACCACAGTCCACATCTTTGAATTCCATAGCGCAGAACATAGCTTTCTGTTCCATGAGTCTCTCCTACATATAAACCTTAGAGTTTCACGATGTGGAAACTTCTTTAAGTAAACAATGTTGAGGAGCATTTTGCATCTGCTGTTAATGATGGAGGATCTTAGATGGTTTGGGGAGCAATGGAAATATTTACTAATATCCCATCAAGTTTCAAGTGTTTCTTTTACAGTAACTGTGTATGTTTGCTAAGTACATGACTCCCCACCAGATTTAGCACATGCCAAATAAGACACGTGACTGAAATCCCCATCTTCCATTGAAGTCAGCATGTTACTGCCACTGTTCATCACAAAGATGCCACATTGTGATGGTAAGGGTAGATCTAAGTATTTAGCAGTGATTGGATGAATCACATAACATTTTCCCCACTGTGCTTTCCCTCCTCTACTGCCACATTAAGTAAAGTGCTTTCTCTATGGCTGTGCCTGTATAATGCTGACCACTTTAATATAACTCCTGTAGGTGGTGATGGTGGTGGTGGGGATGGGAATGGTGGTGGATGTATCCGGCTGTGGTTTACTCCCCTATTGAAGCAAATATCACAATATAAGCAATAAGGAAACCATGGGAAACACATAGTGAATCAAGAACAGATATGTTTAAACCACATCCTAGCCTAGTGCAGACCCCACTATTAAAAGTGAAGCAATAAGTTTTGTCTTATATACCCCTGCCTGTCTTGCTGTACTGTACTGTCCTGGCCCACCTCATATGGCCCACTGCCTGTCTGACACATCTTGTCTCTAACCAGGTATTCATTTGACATGAATCCCACTAAACATCACTGTGGGTTGCCATCTGCTGCCTAAACTTAGTAAAGCCAAGAGGTTAGAGTATTGAGCTGTGAATTAGCTTGGTACATCCAGCAGATCTTGGTTTGATTGCCACAACCTCCACTTGAAAACTGTGTGACTCTGAGCAAGTCACTTGACCACTCCAGTGCTCCTATGTTATCCCTGAAAACAAGCACTTGGTCCTAGTGGGCCTTACAGGTTACCAAAATAATAAAAAAAAGTTTTGGTGTACTGGCCACCACTCAAGCATATGGTCCTTTTAAAACATTAATATATAAATCAACATAGGATTTACCTGTTCTGGGCCTTTTTCTAACACACTTGTCACATAGTGAAGAAAACTTGTTAGCTACAGGTGTAAGGCTTTCACTTCAAAACTTTTGTCAGCTGCTCTCCTATTTAACAACATCAAGGCCACAGCCAAATCCATCTTACCAATCTTCTTCTCCACCATCCTTTGTATTATGTCCCTATCCAATAACATAAAAACATCAACATTCTCCCCTTTCCAAATCTTTTCTTTGCTTTTGTGGTCCATTACCGCATTTCCTTCTACTCCTGGAGTGCTAGCATGGACCCCGCCCCACTCTGTGGCCCACCCCAGTGCAGAGCTGCACAATTGGTCGGAGGATCGGGTGCATGGAGGGGCATTATTGGTAACAGCATACTGCAGTGGGAGTACAGTGGCGATGGGAGGGTGTGGGCAGGTACGGGGTGGGATTCGCGCTGGTTTAACTCAGCGTGTACCTACTCCACATCTTTGTGAATAGCTCCCAAAATGTATAACAACTGACAATAATAATTACATATCCCCAATTATCAAAAATGTTAAAACTTGAATAAGACAACATTATTTACTTATCTGATTGTCCACACCAGATAAGATAGTCACTAGTGGAAGTGTCCAACAAATATTTCATTGTATTATTATCTATAAGATAGAAGAATATAATTAGCAAAAAGCATTAGTGTACAAATCTGACAAATAAAGTTCAAGTTATGACTGTCCATTACGGGGACACTTTTACATTGCTCAGGCTGTCCCCTAAGAAAGTTGCAGAATCTATTCATCATTAAATCCATGGGGAATTGTACAATACGAGAGAAACATCCATCAGGATTCTTGATGTAGTAGCTCCTGGAGCCCATTGCTTCCCCTCACTCTAGAGGTTACACATTTTATACCTACAAACCCCAAAAGATTAGGGCCTGAACATTGATGTTCCCTGTACTTTGTCCCAACTGGGGTATCTAGTCTTACACTTCAAATTAGAAAATGTGGGCAGAAAAAGACCTTGGGTCCATTCAGTCTTCTCATCTTTACCCTATCCTGCCATGTGATTTAATGTCTAGTTGAGTTAATTGCCCTCACCTTCCCCCACCTCCTTGTCTTTTGCCTTACTGCTTCCCCCCCATGTAACCAATAAGTCTTTTTGTTCAGTTCCAGCCATAGTTGAAATCATTAACAGTTCTTGTACCCACCAACTCTGCTGGTAGATGGTTCATGGCTCAGTCACTCCTTCTGTAAAATAAAACATCTTCACATACCTCCTGAACTTCACCCCCACCAGCTTTCACTCATGTCCTTGTGTTCTTGATTTGCCAGTCCTCCTTAATGTTTCCCCACTATCCACCTTGTTCATTCTTTTCAGGAACTTAATGGTCCCTATCATATTTCCCCTCTCCCTTCTGGTCTCCAGCGAGTACATGTTCTGGGCCTGAAGCCAATCCTCATAGAATCTGCTTTGCTGGCTCTGGATCAGCTTGTTTTTTGTCTTTCCTTAGGTAGGAGCTCCAGAACTAGGCACAGTATTCCAGAAGCAGCCTCACCAGGGATCTATTGAGAGGCAGTATCAGCTCCTCCCTTCTGTTTTCAACTCCGCACCAATACACTCCAACATCCTTGTTGCATTGCTGTAGGCCTTGTTGCATTGACAAGATCATTTTAGGAAGTCACTGATGAATACTTCCTGGTCCCATTCCTCAATGGTAGTGTCCAACTTAACCCCTCCCAACCAGTATTCTTTCCTGATGTTCTTGTCCTCTATGCACATCACCTTGCATGTTTTGGCATTGAATTTCAACTGCCAAACATTGGACCACCTATCTAATCTTTGTAGGTCCCTGAGCAGCTCTCTGACCACTTCCTCACTGTCTACCCTGCCACAGAGCTTAATGTCGTCTCTGAAGAAACATGTCTTATATTCCTTCTTCTATGTTACTGATGAACATATTAAAAAGGACAGCTTCAGGACTGAACCCAGTGGCACCCCACTTGTGACCACCCTCTGCTGTCTCCTGCCAGATTCCCACCCATCCAAATTAGATTCTTCGCTGTTCCCAGGTCCTCTATCATCTTCAGCAACCTTCTGTGTGGCACAGTTGAATGCCTTCAGCAACCTTCTGTGGCACAGATTCAAACACTATGCTGAAGTCAAAGTAGAGCAAATCTACTGATTGTCCTTTGTCTACTGCCCTAGTTACCCAGTCAAGAAATGCAGTCAGGGTGGTCCGATAAGACTTACCTGCCACAAAGCTGTGCTACTTACTATGCTGGAGCCCATTTCTTTTCAGGTAGTCCACTAGGTCCTATATGACTAGTGTTTCCATTAAATTACCTGATATACAGGTAAGACTAACAGGTCTGTAGTTTTCTGGTTGCTCTTCAGGAGTGTTTACACAACCACCTTTGCACTACAGTAACCCATGCGAGCCAGTTGCAGTGGTGCAAAGGCATCCATGTGGACAGTTGCTGTAGTGTGGTAAGTCATCCTGTTTTACTCTCCTTGAGCTGGTGGAGGAGTAGGGATGCATTCTGGAGTGAGTGGCTTAAGCAGCCATGTGGACAAGCAGTGCTACTCACTCCAGCACACAACTAAGCCAGACTTCTTTTCCTATCTCAAGCCAGTGGCCTTTGTTTCATGCACTGCCCTTCTCCAGCAGAACCTGCATTGGCATGGAAAGAGGCAGTGTAAACACTGACCTGAGTTGACACAGGAGTTCAGGGTAGCACAGGTGCAAGTGGAAATTATGAACAGAGTAGCGATGTAATTGCACCTTTTGTCTTCTCCCTTGTGGAGCGGTACTACATCTGCTGCCCTCCAATGTTTTGGAACCACTCCTGACTGAAGTTGACCTGATATGCTCTTGGATTTAAATCTTTAGGGATCTCATGGCTCTCCCCACATATACTTTGCCACACAGGCACCACAGGGCATATGCCACACATTTAGTGTTGCAGTTAATTATTTCCCATATTTACGTACTGACTGTAGGTGCTAGGGTGCATACATTCCTTACTCTGTACTGCCAGTATACACACTGAACAGTAGCCACATTTAAAAAATCTTTGTGGGTCTGATGGAAGTCAGCTCCCTATTCTGGGTCTTTCTCTGACATAATGACTAATTACCAGAATGTCTGCAATATTTTTGCTTCTACTAATCATCACTCTTAGGGAAGGGCCAATGGGCTGCGTAAAAATGGTGTTGGCTTGTAGGATGGGCTAGATTTTTTTTTTTGTTTTGCAATTCCACTGATTTTTTTTCTTCAGTGTGGCTATAATTAGTAACAAAATGCTACCTGTTTGTGTTGCATTCCCTTTTTGAGACAAATTAATGCTCTTGTCTACTGGCAGTGACCTCTGTATTGCTTCCTTAAAGTCAGTTTTTTTTAACCTCTTTGGAGGAAACTTAGGTTGGACCTACATCATTTGTACAATTTCTACAAATTCATAGGAATTGACTGTAGTGTATTGATCTGATAAACTCGGGGGGGCACTTTTCCCTGCACAGAATCATTTTTGTTGAGGTACCTTTTCTAAACCCTTCATTTTATCACTGCATCAGGGGTATCCTGTGATAATAGTGCTAGCATATGGGTGACCGTCAAAATGGTGACCCATGTGAGGGCTGTATTATCATGAGCGACCTCCCGGGATAGCTATGACTGTGACTGCGAGGAGAGGGACTGGTGAGTGGAAAGGGTTTATAGTGAGGGGAAGGGTAGGGATAGGGAAGAGGGTTATTACCCTCTAGTGTGCCTGCTTCACCAAGCCAATCATATGCTGTGGTGGGTAGGGAGACTGGCTCTGATGGAGCAGGTCCTGGGTTTGGGGCTGGGGGCCAGAAACATTTTGCTTGGTCCCGTGGCTGTGGGACTTACTTTTTCTTTTTTGAACTGGGCTGTGCCCCCTTCCCAACATGCACTCCCCTCGAGTTGAGAATATATAATTGGGGGGGCAGTCCCCCTGCACACACAGTTACAGTACTGTGTGTGTGCCCAGTGTCCTTTAAGTGCAAATGCCGAATTGCTTTTCGGCGATAATGCACTCATCGTAATAACGATTCTGTTTGGCGATCACTATTATCACATAGAACTCATCAGGAGAACTCACTAATGCTAGGTTCAAGAAATTAAACAGTTTTTTGCTAAAATCATGTATTAATCTAAGTTTTAGCCTATTGTAGTTAAGCTGTGTCAAGACGCTTTCAGTTTTTGCTGGGTCCCCCTTCCATACACAGATAGCATTTTAAACATAACATAGCCATGTGATGATGTTGCCTGTGTGTGGATTCATTGATTCATTTTGAACTGTTTTTCCCCCCAATCCCTCCCAAAAAGTATTCACATGATTGGGGCACACAGGTCCACATTGTAGGTCCCACATTTTTGCAAATAAAATTCTTCCCTAAAGGCAACAAAATATGTTTCAGAATAAATTTAAAGCCTCATGTAATAAACCTCATGGGTATCGTATCCATATGGGGCAGTTTACCATGGATGCTTCCACTGCCTTGAAGCCTTCCTCATAGCAGATAGATGTATAGAGGGCTTTCACATTTGTGCCTGCCCAAAAATATTCCTAATGCCACACAAAATGTTCTAGTTTTGTTAACTCATCCATTGTATCATGTAAGTAGGAGGCAAAGTTTTGATTTTCAGTTAGCTTTCCCACTCAAAAAAAAACAAGCATTTGTCAATGCCGAACGTTGTCTTGCTGGCATTGGCATTGGTAGTGGAGGAGTTAGAGAGATGCATAATAGGAATGGCAGTGAAGTATTGAACTGATGCCAACCCCACCCCCACCCTGCAGAAACTGAGAGGTGTTGGGGTGTGCCTTTGGGTCGTCGGCAATAACACTCAAGCCATTTTACCTCACCCTACCCTGTAGACACCAACAAGTGTCGCGGTGTGCCTTGGGGTCTTCAGGCCTTACACTCATCCCATTCCATAAGGAAATATGTTGAGATGGGTGCAGTATAGGAGAATGGGGTGAACTTTGGGGCCGAAGACTCCAAGGCACACCTCAATGCCTGTCACTGGCTACAGGGTGGGGGGATGGCATGAGCATTACAGCCAATTATCCCAAGTCACACTCCTGATGCCTGTCAGTCTCTACCAAGGTTGGGGCATTAAGGTTGGAAACCCTAATGCCCCAGGTGTTTGTTGGTATTTTCATTCCAAATTTTCAACATGGGCATTTTGTGACCACACCTCATGAACAGTGGCACTATCAGTTCGTTAGCTGAAAGGTGATTTTGCACAGCAGCTGCGCCATTTGACACCACAGGTGTGAAAACACATTTTGGGCAGGATGTGAAAAATGATAGCTGTACTGTTCATGAGCAGGTGTAAGAAAATGGCAATGAAAAAATTGGTGAAGTCATGAGCGTGCGTAGAAACTGCACAACACACGCCCATAATGTAATTATTTATGGGATTATTTTAACCAACTTTTCTACATAGGCATTTTGGGACTTCAGCTCATGAACAGTGGCACTGTGATTTTGTTAATCTGTCCCAAAAGTTGATTTCCCACAGCGACCCCGCCGTTGAGTGCCACATGTGCAAAAACACATTTTGGTCAGGTTGTGAAAAATGACAGCAGTACTGTTCATAAGGAGGTGTGAAAAAATGGCAATGTTGAAAATCTGGAGAGAAAATATTAAAAATTGTCGAAGTTACGAACGTGCGTGGAAACTGCACAATGCACGCTCATAATGCAATCATTTTTTGGAATGTTTTCACCAAATTTGCAACATGGGCTATTTGGGACCCACCTCATGAACAGTGCCACTGTCATTTCATTAATCAGTCCTGAAAGGTGATTCTGCGCAATGACCACAAAATCACCATTCGGGGACTGAGTAACGAGATGACAGTGCATGTGTTCGTGAGGTGGTGTCCCAAGAACCCCATGTTGAAAATTTGGAGCCAAAATTCAAAAAGATGGCTTAGATATCAACCTAAGTTAAAACCCCCATTGATGCCATTATAAAGCTTACTCTCATTTTCTTTATTTTGCGGTCGGCTTTTGAAGAGTTCAGATGTGTTCCTGGTCCACACAAGATCGCAGTGCCGGACCTCCAGAGATAAGTATGGGTTGAGAGGGGTGTGGGGAGGTGGGGTGAGCAGAATGTGGGTGCTGGTTGGGGAAGGGGCACCGGGGATGATGAAGGACCATTTTCTTTTTTACAGGGACATTTTCTCTCTCTCTCTCTCTCTCTCTCTCTCTCTCTCTCTCTCTCGCTCTCTCACAGCAGACATCGGGGGATGGTTTTCTTTATTTACAGGTTAAATAAAAAAAAATGTTAGGCACACTGGAGTGTGGTCCCAGTGTGCCCCATGAGTTTTTTTGGGGGGACTGATGCCGATGGGGATTGGGCCCCCATTGGCAAAGAAAGTGTGTATGTGTGGGGGGGAAACATGATGCCAGTGGGGATTGGGCCCCACTGGCAAAGAAACTGTGTGTGTATATATGTGTGTGTGTGTGTGGGGGGGGACATGCCAAAATGGGGACTGACCACTCCTGGTGTCGGCTTTTTAGGGATTGTGTGTGGTGAGTGGCAGGAGCCACCATATTTACTGAAATGTTTCACCAGGAAAGGCATGTAATGGAGCCTTTTCATCTGATGCTCCAATGAGGTAATTGCATCTCATTGGAGTGGCAGATTTCTTTCAATGTTTTGTTACTCTTTGAAGTTTCATGTCAGAGCTAGCATACTCACTAATTGGGGGCTGAGGGACACATCCACTAAAGCATTCCGTGCATTGGCCAACACTGACACACCTCTGAAATGTGCTACTACTGCAAGATGTTGCTTGCGCCTGCACAAGGCAACATAAAAAGTTGTAACAAAAGTAAAAACATTAAATAGTTTTTTATTTTAATGGGTTCACCACAATATATCCCAGGCACACTGCCTTAGGGGTAGCTGGTCCATTCCACTGGGGTGTCAAACAGACGAGGCATACTGATGAGTCCTGGTAGGACGAAACACATGTCTATGTCTTCTGTCAGCACCCTTTGCAAACTGTGTGAGAGGCCTTTCGGCAGCATGCAATTCTGCTTAAAGTTGGACCAGCATAACATTCTGTGGTGATTTGCATATGCAGCCCATGATGCTTTGCATTGTGGGGGCATGTGTGAGTTTGTATTAACATAAAAAGTGTTTCCTTGGTGACACTTCAAAGATTTTATGTACTTGTGGAAGGGCACAGAATGTGGGTAATCCAGGATAATAATTTTCAAATTAAATTCCTTGACTATAATTGCCCCCCCCCCCATTCCAGTGCTTCCTCCAAAAATTCATATGGGGTGATTTTCAAAGCCTATGTCTAGACATAGTTTTCTGTAACATGACTTTGGACATAGACTATATTGTCCCTATGTCCAGTTTTTAAAACTAGGGCATAGTCACATCCAATTTTCAAAACTCTGACTTAGTTATTTCCATTTTGCAAAGTTCAGGTATAAATGTTTCTGGACACGATTTTCAGACTGAGTGTAATCTAGTCTATCATTAGAGAAAACACAATTGCACATACCCCAATAATGCAAAGCATCATTGGAAATAGCATATGTTTCCCACGATGCTTTGCATTATTGGGGTATGTGCAATTGTGTTTTCTTTAAAATTTGGCTGTATGGCTAATATCCTCTCGGATAACTCATGCCTCAGGGCATTTTCTCTGGGGTTCTTTATAGTTCTAGACTATCATTTACATATACAGTATGTGTAGCATTTGTTATCCCCAAATCCCCAAACTATGTGTAAAGTAATGCAAAACACCTACAATTTTTTTAGGTAAATAAACTTTTGAAAATAGCCCCATGTTATGACTTTTGAAAACACTACTCAATATAAATAGGAGTTGCACCCATTTTATGCGTTTTGAAAATCCCATCCATTAGAGCTAATATGGGCAAATCAGATAATTATCTCTGTTGTTTAAGAAGTCATGCACCATTTATTCGTACTGTTGTACATTCAAAATCACAGTATTCTCCTCTTTATCTGCTTTCTTAATTATCAAATTTTTGTTGTTCTGTAAGGAGTCCAATGCATTTTTCGCTTCAGTATTTAAGCTGTAATGTACCTCTCTTGAATCTTTCTCTAGGAGATCATCAATTTCTTTTTTCAATCAGCATGTGGTAAACATGAATAATCTGATTGATACTACTAGGACAGAATGTGCTTTCTATAGATCCTAAAAATACACTTCTCCTGTGTCGATGCTTGTCTATACGTATTAATATAATATGCTGTTTGAAATAACAGGACTTGAAAATTTAGTAAGCCATTTTATGTTTTAGTAGAAATATTGTATTAATATATCAACTTAGCTGACTACAAGTTTTCATAAAAAAAAAATAAGTAGCCTTTACAGTCCACAGGGTGGCTGTTCCAATTGCTGTGCACTCACAGTCTTTGTGTGGTTTTTTATGCTTAGCCTACTGTATTATTATCAGTCTGCTTTATTTTCAAACCATCAGTATGAACTACTTTTCAAACATTCAGCAGGTAACTGTATACCAAATATCCAGTCTCATTCAGTATCACTTTACAGAACAGGTGCATACCACAACCTTGCTGACTTGGTGCAAAGATCAGGAGTGCACCTTCATTAGAGCAACCTGATACCCCATAAATCAAACATTTATACTCCAGTGGGAGTCATGTGATTAGTGGCTTAATCAGTCACCTCAGGCTTGCAGAGTGCACAATTTGGTCACCAGACAATGGTTCAATAAAGTCACTTTTCACTCCATTGCCATGTGTTACTATACTACAAATGTACACCTATGCATTTGTAAGAGTTGAATTCAAATCATACATATTTACAGAAAACACGGGACAGGAGACAAATGGGGGGGGGGCACTGTTTCAGTGTATTTGGATATCACCATTGTCCATATATGCATTCATTACCTGCAAAAGAAAAAGCTATACTTTCTCTGAAACTGCAGAACCAAAGAGGATATTTACTGTAAGACAGATACAGGGAAATGTGGATGTCATATGTTCCATTTGACAAAAAAAAAAAAAAAATTGAACTGCACAGTCCACACTTCATAGAAAACTGTAAGGTGGTAGTTCATCATATTTGCTTCTCGTTAGGTCAGTTTATGAATAAAGTGCCCTCCTCTGGCATTCACTTCAAAACTTTTCATATTGTGTAAGTGCACTGCATTGGAAGATGATAATATATAGTGTAGAATAATCCATGCGTATAAAACACTACTATAGAGGAAATGTGTTTTCTTAGTGGCTGTTTGATTTCAATAATTACTTAGAAACATAAAAACAGAATGTTACAGGCAGATATAACCTTTGGATCATTTAGTCTGCTCAAATACCCTAACTTCTAGTAATGACTTGGTTCTTCTGTTCTATTTGGGCTTCCTGTAGATGCCTCAGTCCTGGTACCATGATCGTCCCCCTCCTATTACTGAGATCTCTACCAGCCCCTTGAATCTGTCCCAGCTGGACCTGAATCCAGCCACAGACATAACATTTACCACATTGCCACGTAGCTGCTTTCATTTATCTACCATCTTTCTTTGAAAAAATACTTACATCCCACTTGAATGCGTACCTCATCAATTTATAATTGTGTCCCCTGGTATTCAAGCTTCCATTCCTTGTAAAAAATTCTGAAAAGCTTACAATGTTGATCACTTGTAGAAAGCTTAAGCTTTCTCTCATGTTCTTCTCTCATGTCTACCTTCCAGGGAGTACAAGTTTAGATTTTTGCTGCCTTTCTTCATACTTGTTTCCCTGTTGACTGTGTATCATTTTTGTCACCCTCTTTTGAACTGTCTCCAGCCTATCACTGTATTTTTCAAATATGGGCCCCAGTATTGCACATAGTACTCCAGGTAAAGCCTCACCATGGACCTGTACAGGGGCAGGATCACCTCTCTTTTTCTGATGGCAACTCTCCTCTGTGAACACCCTGACATCCTGCTGCCTTTCACATATACCTTGCTGTACTGAGAAGAGAACTACAAGGTGTCACTGATGACAACCCCCAAATTCCTTCACTTTGTAGTGTGCCCCACACTCACCCTATCAATTTGGTAATTCATTTTGGGATTTATTTTCCATTGTGCATTACCTTATACTTTTTGGCATTGGATTTCAGCTGCCTGATGTCTGGCCAGCTTTATAATATTTCCATATTTCTTTGCGTATTAGTAATCCTTTCTGTACTGCCCATCCTTCTGCCAATTTTGATGTCATCTCCAAAGAGGTGCACCTTTCCCCTTACCTCCTGTGCTATATCAGTGATGTAAATATTATGGTGTAGATCCCATGACCTACCCCAGAAGGATCCCATCCATGACCTCCTTAACTCCAAAGAATTTCCCATTTAGGATCACCCGCAGAGTTATCCATGTAAATGGTTTCTATCCTCCTAGTCAATTCTTCCCCATCTCCAGGTCCCCACCTTCTTGGTTAGTCTCCTGTGAGGCACAGAGACAAAGGGCTTGATGAAATCCAGATAAAGGAGAACAGCCACCCAACCCTTGTCTGCTGCCCTTATGACAGAATCAAACAAGTCTCAAACTGGTCTGACAAAACCTGCCTCTTATGATTCCATGCTGCCTTTTATCCTGTAACTCATGTTGGTACAGGAACTCCACCACCTTTTCTTTGATAATTGTCTCCTGAACCTTGCCACAATGGAGATAAGATTCACTGGTCTGTAATTTCTGGGGTTATCACTGTCCCTACTATTGTGCAGCAGAACCACACCTTCCAGTCCACCAGCACCACCTCTGTCTACAATGAGCAGTTAAACAGGTCAGCCAGTGGCTTTGCTGGGGCCTGCTCCATCTCCTTGAGCACCATGGGTGTACAGGAGTCCACAGTGGGTGCAGGATGGGAAGTGCTCATATCATCCACCCTGAACATCTTCTCAGTAGGCATAATTAGACCTATTCCTTAATCAGGATCCTTAACTAATTTGGATAACTATTGCTCCATTTCTATATCATCACCATCAAGTAAGATGTTAGAAAAAACAGTTACTAATCAGTTGGTTGAGTACTTTCAGATTCATGGTCTCCAGTCTCCCGAGCAGCAAGTAGAGCTATGGATGATGGTATGCTCATTGGGGCAGTTTTCATGGAGCAGATCAAGGCCTTTGATCTTGGTGATCACTCACTGCTGCTCTGCAGACTGAGGAGTATGGGCCTTGCAGATTCACAATAAGCTTGGTTTCAAAGCTATCTTAGTGCTTGACCTCTTAAAGTGAATTCTGATGTCTGTCAATCTAGTACTCAAATTTTAGAACAAGGAGTGCCCCAGGATTCTATATTGGGGCCTCTACTGTTTTCAATGTTTATTGATACCATGCCCTCTGCTCTAACTTTTTTTAAATCAGTTATTTATGCAGATGACACCATTATTTACTTTAGTGCTTCCTCAACTGAAGAAATTAATTCAGTACTGAGTACAGATTTTTCCACATTAAATGTATGGGTGTGGCAACATCGACTTTCTTTAAATAGTAATAAAACGAAATGCATGTTTTTTGGATCTAAACCCAAGTTATTCAGATGTCCACTAATGTTGATTTCTGACTCCAATTGCATCCTTTTAGAGCAAGTTTATAACTTTAAATATATAGGAGTGCTTTTGGATTCTAATTTAACCTTTATTTTCATATAAAGGCTATTAGTAGACAAGCTGATCAAAAACTGGGAGCGTTCTTTAAACTCAATAGTTGCTTAACTTTAGAAGCTAGACACATTATTACAAAAAGTATATAGAAACATAGAAACATAGACTTTGACAGCAGATAAGACCTCTTTGCCCACCTAGTCTGCCCATTTCCTCACCTATTGGATAAGCTGCAGATCCTAGTTAACCAACAGCCTCCTCCTTCCTACCCCCACCAGAATTACCTTATGTCTGTCCCATGCATTCTTGAATTTCCCCACTGTTTTTGACCCCACAACCTCCTCAGGAAGGCTGTTCCATGTATCCACCACCCTTTCTGTAAAAAATATACTTCCTCACATTGCCCCTGAGCCATCCCCCTCTATCTTCAAATTGTGTCCCCTTGTTCTTGCACATCTTTTTTTCTGAAAGATGCTACCCTCTTGGACTTTGTTGATTCCCTTGAGTACTTGAACGTTTTTATCATATCCCTCCCTCTCCCTCCTTTCCTCAAGGGTATACATATTAAGCTCCTTTAGTCTCTGTTTGTACGGCTTCTGCTGCAGACCCTGTACCATTTTAGTTGCCCTCCTCTGGACTGCCTCCATCCTGTCTATATCCTTGTAGAGATGGGGTCTCCAGAACTGCATGCAGTAGTCCAGATGGGGTCTCACCAACTGTCTGTACAAAGGGATAACAACTTCCTGTTTTCTACTGGTGATGCCTCTCCCTATACATCCTAGTATCCCCCCCAACCATCCTTACTGCCTTCTCACATTGCTTTCTTACTTTTAGGTCATCTGATATCACTACCCCCTGGTCCCGTTCCATTTTTTTTTTTGTTAATACCTCCCCCCCATTGTGTACTCTTCCTCAGGGTTTTTGTTTCCCAGGTGCATTACTTTGTACTTCTTTGCATTGACTCTAAGCTGCCATGCTTTTGACCATTCCGCCAACCTTGCCAAGTCCCTTCTCATTCTTTCCACGCCTCCTTGTGTATCAACCCTGTTGTAGATCTTTGTGTCATCTGCAAAGAGGCATACTTTCCCTTCCAGTTCCTCTGCAATGTCACTTATAAAGACATTAAAAGGGGCTGTACCCAGTACTGAACCCTGCGGTACCCTGCTAGTAACCCCTCTTTCTTCGGAGTGGACTCTATTTACTATTACCCTCTGTGTCCTGTTGTCCAGACAAATTTTTTCCCAGATTACCACCCTGGGACCCACTCCCAGGCTGGCTAATTTATTTATTAATCTTTTGTGCAGGACTGTGTCAAATGCCTTGTTAAAGTCTAGGTAGGCCATGTTCACAGCCCCTCCCTGGTCTACTACTTTGGTCACCCAGTCAAAGAAATCAGTTAGATTCATTTGACATGACCTTCCCACTGTGAATCCATGCTGCCTTGGTCCTGTGCCACACTGGCCTCTAGGTACTCAACAATTCTTTCTTTCAGAAATGATTCTATCATTTTCTCTACCACTGAGGTGAAGCTAACAGGTCTGTAGTTTCCTGCCTCTGCTTTGCTCCCACTTTTGTGAAGGGGAGTCACATCCACCCTCCTCCAGTCCTTAGGCACCACACCATCCTCCCATGATTTGTTAAAAAGGGTAGTCAGTGGTGTCACTAGTTCTCCCCTTAGTTCTTTTATAATTCTGGGGTGAAGCCCATCAGGCTCCATTGCTTTGTCCACCCTCAGTTTTAGAAGTTCTTTCAGAACCCTTTCTTCTGTGAAAGGACTGGTATTGACCCCCCTATCCAGAGTGCTTCTATTGATTGGATTAGGTACCTCCCCCCCCTCTTCTTTTGTGAATACTGAGCAGAAGTATTCATTCAGTATCCCTGCTTTTCACTGTTCCTCTCTGCCCACCCACCCTCCCCTTTATTAAGCCTCACTATCTCTCCCTTGGTCTTTCTTCACTCCCTAATGTACCTATAAAAGGTTTTATCCCCCTTCTTAACCAAGTTGGCTATCTTTTCCTTGGTTTGGGCCTTTGCTAGTCTGACTGCCTTCCCCGCTTCCTTCTACTTTAACTGGTACAGTTCTTTGTCCTGTATAGTGCTAACTATATTATTTATAACTCTTTTGTATTTGCTAATTTCTCTTCTATTGATTTAATTTTATTAACTAGGACTTTTAATGGGATTTGTCGTTATGCATTAAATGTGCCATACAGTACAATCATTGTGTACTGTATGCAAATATCAGCTGGCTACCTCAGAAGCTTATATAATTTATGCTGTGTTGTGGATAAAGTATTGAAAACAGCATTTGATTCCCCATGATTTGCTCTTCTAGATTTTAGAAAAGATTGCAGTAACCTTAGATCAACTGGAAAATATTTGTTATCCAGTCTAACTTATTCTTCTTTAATACAGTAGATGATTGCATGTTCTCTGTTTATGCTGCTAAATGCTGGAACAATTTACCTGATTTTCTTCACAATGCTGAAAGTCATACTGTTTTTAAAAATTAGTTAAGGCTTTACTTGTCTAAACAGCTGTATTATGTTTGTTTTAACTGAATACATCTTTTGATGTTTGTTGTATTTAAGTATTATTCTTGTATATTGCATAATGTTTTTCTTGTACCGTGGTTGCATTTGTAAGTATCAAGTTGTAGCACCTTGTAGTTGCTTTGTAAATGTGGCTCTGGGTCATTCTTGAAAAGGGGCCTTTGATTCAGTGTACTTACCTAGTAAACAAAGTTAATAAATAAATAAACAAACAAACATTTTAGCCCTTCCCAAAATCAGTTCCAAAGTCAAAGCCTTAAATTCCTATAAACTGGGCAGCTGCCATTCATCCAGCTGGGGTCACCTTGCAAAAAGCATATTTTAGTTATGCCGAGTAATTTGCAATGTGCAGTATAGAAAGTGTGGGTGCCAATAAAGGTATACTTCTGAAAAGAACTGGCAAAGTCTCTGTGACTCCTTTTGTTCACAATCCTAACAAGAGATGAAATTTGTTTTTGTATCGGTATTTGCAGAATGGCAGCCTGTTCAAGTATCGTGGCATACTGTACCTCAATGATGCTCGGGTATGTGTATCTCTATTTGAATTCATCTAGAGCACTCTTTGGATAACAGCTACATCACAACCTCTGCAGCTGACCAGCCCCTCCTCCTACTATATGTATGTGCATAGCAGTGCTTGTCTAATTTCCATTACTGTTATTTATCCTTATTTTAGCAGCACCCACCAGTCTATACATGCTATGCAATGACTTAATATTGCTCTCCAATCTTTTTGTCTCTATTGTTTTGTAAAAGTATTGATTTTCACAAAGTTCAAGGGAATATAAAATTGTTTTTTTATGTTTTTTCCAAAACAAATGAGAAATTAGGGCATTTGTGAAGTCTGTTTAATACCCCATTGTATTGTTTTATTTTGAAATAAATGTTTTGTTTTGAAATAATCCTATTTTTCTCTTATTTGGATTCCCTTGTTAATGCTGCCTTTTTCTCACCCAGTATTCATCTTTTATGATGGGTACTTATCAGTTCCAGATTCCAGTGACATCAGTTTAGCATATGCCATGAATGGAAACTTCATTTGAGGCTTTCACTCAACTGATGTCACTGTGCTCTGGAACTCTTAAGTAATTAAAAATAAATATCAGACAGGAAAAAGGCAGCATTAACAAGAGACCTCAATTAGTGGAAAAAAATGACTTTTACAGAATAAAAACACAAAACAGTATGCTGAAGATGTTAAGCAAACTAAATACATAACCAAAATTTCTAATTATATTAAAAACTTAACTAAGTTTATGTCCCTGTTTACTACCTTGTCCATCTCATATATTTTTGCTTGGGTTTTTTCCAGTGGCTTTTCCTGTTTTGTTTTGGATTCAAGCTTGTTTTATAGTATGTGGCATTACTGACCAGACTGCCTAACAGCTTTAGTACTTTTCTTTTTGACCTTTTGTCCTTCACTTTCCACTTCACAGACTCTTCTCCTCCTCTTCATCCTCCCCTTCACTTGATTCATGAATGACATCTCCTCCTTCTATTCAGGTGGAACATAAACTCCATCCCCCAACCTCTCCTTCTCCCACCCCTCTGACACTTTCCCTATGTTTGTATGCAGCCCTGGCTGCCACTAAATGGACACAACAGAGTAACAACATGTTTCATGTTTGCCATGACACTGCAAATCAACCATGCAAGTTCTTGACTTTAGTAAACTGTATGACATGGTCTGGTGATTTTCAGACTGTCCTTTCGTGAAAAGATTAGGGTTTTGGATATAAATGGGCCCTATGTTTCTGTGTTTTTATTAGATGATGTTCTCTGAGGATTATCTCATGGCACTTTCTGGGATCTTTACTGACATGACTCACAAAGCATATTGTATCAATAAAGATCAGAAACAACAGTGCCCAGAATTGTTGGTGACGAAGGAAGCTTAACCAGTACACTTAAAATATCCTTATAAATGTATGTATTTATTTAGTTGTTCAATCCTGAGAAACTTGCAGTGATATGAATGAAATCTCATTTACAGATGTGTAAATAATTACTATATACTCAATAAATTACTTGGATTTTTGAATTATAAGGCATTTTATTACTAAATTAAAAATAAGCAAAATACTGAATACTACTAAACCAAGGAACACTAAAGCAATACAAAATATTGTATAAAAAAGTTTTACAAACTTTTTAAATAATTCAGAATTGTTAGTACTGTATTAGGTGGCACAGTAAGCAATACATATAAGTGAATGTAAAAAAATTACTTTTAGCAGTAGTGTAATGAAATATGTTTTCCCAAAAAAACTAATTTTGCTACAATTAATAAAATATTAGCATTCCTGTCAAATCTACTTTTCTAGGTATCTGCCATGCTGTGCACCTGAATTTTATTTTATTTTCTCAATCCTAACCCTTGTCAGGTTTACAATAGTATTTCTAACCCAAATGTGGTAGCTATCTTTTTCTCTTGAGGAAAAACTAAATTAAAATATTTATAAAATACTAAAATTTTATTGGAACTAAAAATGTTACCACCAAATGAAATTTGAAGATGCCTGGAATGTTTTGTAGTGAAAAAAAGTAGGGTAATTTGTTTTGCCCAATTTAATTGCTCTGCTGCTGAGAAGGATAAAAATATTATGCAAAAAATTCACAGTTGGCATCAGGAGAACACAGTTGCACAAATTTCTCCCAAATCATAAATATAAGGTCCTGTCCATTTTTGCAGTTGGTCACCAGCACTGGTGTCAGCTATTTTGTAGTCATACCACACAGCAGTTCCAGGCCTCCTGTTCAATCTTATGGAGGCATAACCTCAGCTGTCAGAAAATGACATTCAGGTGTGGTGTGCCTGTAACCAGCCCACCTCAGGGCTACTATACCTTTAAAGAGGCACTGTCAGCTTTTTACTTGTATACCTGGTCTTGTATGACCAGTTTGCCTCTAACAAGATATGTGACTAAGTATCCTAATTATGTGTCCCAATATACAGTACCTAATAATAGGCATTTTTACTGAATTGACCTATATATATTATTTAACTTGAAGCATGTGCATTACCTTGCTACTTGGCTGAACTTCCACTGCCAGACACTTTTCCTTGATGTGAACAAGCATCTAATAAAAACGGCACCTTCGTATTTGGTAGCTTCATGCATGCACAAGTTTTGCATCTAATAAGCCATAGAAATTAATGGTAGGGATGAAGGTACTGTATAGCAGTTTAAAATTGTGCCAGCTTTATTTAGTGCAGTCTGGGATGCAGCAGTGTTTTGCACCTGACTAATGTCACACTGCAGCTATACCGGGACATACTGTTGTAACACAATTAGTACCTTTCCCATCTGAAAAGGTCACATACCTGAGACAGCATCAGTGTGATCCAACACTGAGCACTGGTAACAATGTCTCTGCTACGGTGGATCAATAACAAGCCTGCAAAACACAAATATCCATTTTATTTGGAATCACTGGACCCAGACAACTTTGCAGAAAAGTCTGGTGTTGAAAACAATGTTGCTAAATCTGTTTCCAGAATGCTATCTGACTGCTCTGGCAATTCTACCCCAGCTCCCCCCAAAAAGTAGACCCGTGACCTCTGCTACTTCTACCCCTGAGACATGGTTTGAGGTTGGGTGGTATGCATCTGAGAATGGTGTAATGGCAGTGTGTGTTACTGTGGTGCAAAATGCAGAAAAAAAAATTATATGAAAGCACCATTTGCAAATTCAAAGCAGGTTTCGTGGCACAGCTGTGTATCACACCAGACCTGACTCTGCTTTCCCCAACTTTGCCCAGAAAGCCACATTGGAGACCAGCTTTGTTAATGGAGGACTTGGAGGAGCAGATAAGAAAGTTGTGGGTTGTTTGCGTGTACAAGGGGCTATTGTAAATGCCCAAGTGGTACATGCAGTGGCATTAGGTGTACTCAAAGCCAGCTCACCCAACCAACTTGTTGAAAACGGTAGACATGTCAATATGACAACTAAGCGGGCTTGGGCTTTTCCACACCGAATGGGCTACAGTAAGAGGAAAGGCACAAAGGCAACCAACCCCCCCCCGAAAGATTTCCCCTCAGCTGAATGATGATTTTTTGGCATGTACATGTATAAGTTCAACCTGTGCCCAAAAACTGATTGCACCACAACTTGTTATCAATCTGGATGAGACAGGCATCAATATGGTGTCTGTATCCCAGTGCACTATGGTATCTTTGGGACCAAAGCAAGTTGCACTACTTAGTCTGGGAAACAAGAGACAGATTTCATTAGTACTGGCATGTACACTGGCCAGCAGTTTCCTGCTTCCGCAAATAATTTATAAAGGGAAAACCAAAGCTAGTCACCCACAGCCCACACTCCCTCATGACTGGGACATTACCCACAGTGAAAACTACTGGCTGAACTAGCTGTCAGTGCTGCGGTACATTGATAATATGCTTGTGCTGTACTGCAAACCGATCTTGGAATTTTGTGACAGAAGGGATGATGTGCTCTGTGGATTCAATGAAGCTAGAATCAGCACAGCTCACAGAGAGAGCCTGATGGGGCAGACGGTCATCCATGGCAAACAACTAAATGACTAAAGGATGAATGCCACTCACTGAAATTAACCTTTTTATGCCTTGATATAAATACAGTAAATAAATATTTTATTTGAGAAGAGTTAATCTATTTTTTCTTTAACAAAGTTTGCAATTTATATTATGTTGCTTTTTGTAGTTTATGTTACAACAATATCCATCCCTAGAATAGGGTTGTTATGCTGCAGTAGCAATGTCATCATAGCCGTTATACTGCACTAGCTATGTAGCTACTGCAACATAACAACATCACATCCATTCAGGAAGCGGTGGCAGTGGACAGTGCAGGACAGTTGGAAAGCGGCGCTGAGGGAAAAAAACAAACAACTCTCTTTAGCCCCTTTTTTAGTGTAAAAATAAAAGTTTATCACGGTCCCTCAAAGGTGGCAGTACATCAAGCTGTGGTGGCGAGAAGGAAACAGCCATGCGGGAGCACTGCTGACAAGTGGTACTGCAGTAGTGAGTGTGACAGTGTCATGGGTGGAGCAATAAAATCCTGAGCAAACACTACCTGAGCTCACATCCACTCCTCCTCTGCTGGCCTTCTCTCTTCCAAAAATAAAAACCATACACTATAAAAAATTATGGATGGGTGACCATCCATAATCAAGGCTGCGTTTCTTCTCGAGAATTGAAACCATCACAGAGACCTCATGATGGTTTCACTTCTTTCGATGAAACACAGCCTTGTTATGGATGGTCACCCATCCATTATTCTCTATATTAGTGGTACATTTTTTTTTGTTTAAATTTCATTTCAGCTAATATAGCAAAAATAAAATGATTGCTAAAAATTTGCTGCTATACAGTATATGTTATTCTGAGCATGGGGGTGTTTTTCTAACTTTAAAATGAGCATTGTAAGTTTTAAATGAACTGGTTTAAAAAACTGGACCGAGATCCCTAGAATGTGCTCTCTCTCTCTCTCTCTCTCTCTGTCTCTCTCTCTCTTTTGCTGAAGAATAGCAACAGGGCAACTTCTGTACTTGTTTATTTTTTTTGTGGGGGGAGTGAAGATGACAAGAAGATTGACAGGTGCAGGTGAGCACTGGTCTACAGTGGCACAAACAGATTAAGAAGACTCAGATAGAATAGAATGAAATGAATGCACACAGCTAAAGCTCTATCATCAGCACTATAAGGATGAGCCAAATTTGCATTTGGTTAACATGTCAAAATTCAACTTTTGGACATTGGTGAAGCAGGTCCAAAGAGTCAATTTCTTTCCACATGGGAACACACAAAAGCTGCTTAAAAGTGCCTGGTACTACGTGTCATATCACGTCACTACTAGAAGTAAGAAAACTTCATGGCACTCACCACTGAAGATGCATAAGTTAAGCATGAATCCGCTGCTTGCAACATTATATTTAGTTAATGATCTGGTGAATCCAACTTAGAAATTGGGTTAAAACTCAAGTCAAAACAGTCAAGGCTAATTACCACAAAAACAAGCAATATACATTCCTCAACACGCCTAAATCCCTCTGCAATGGAATTAATGACATTCTAGGAAATTATTATAAACTGCTTCCTCACTCATTCTAATCAGTGAGTCCCTAATAGAGGGTGACATGAATATAGCAAGTACCTTTAATAACATGTTTAGTGACCTCTTCACCTATACTCCAGCACCCTCCAGTCACCCTGTGGAAGCCCAGAACACCCCTCTGAAAGGTTCACACCCCAAGTTCTACTTTAGGAGATTAACCTGGGCAGATACATACACATATCTTGCCTGCACAAAAATATCAACTCATATAGGGCCTGATAACATCGACATGAAACTTCTTAAATCTGCAATACATGCTGTTACTTGTCCCCTCCCACTCATCTTTAACTTATTGTACTCAACTGGGCAAGTACCTAAAATCTGGAAAACTGTACATGTTACCCCTGTCCATAAGGGCAGTGCCCAAGATCTACCCACTAACTACTGTCCCATTTCAATTTTGTACCCCCTCTCTAAAACACTTGAAAAAATTGTAAATGACCAGCTTACCCAATACCTGAGCCAATATGATACTATCATGTGAACAGCATGGTTGCCGCAAGAACCACAGTACCTTAACTGCCCTATTAGAATACATAGACCATATTCACTGTGCCCTGGACAGAGGGAAGCTTGCTGGCTTCATATTCATTGACCTCACCAAGGCATTCGACCACTGCCACAAATTAACTAATCTAGGCCTCTCAGTGGAAGTCATCAACTGGCTAAAAAACTATCCTACAGATAGAACCCAAGCAGTAAAATGCGGAACATCCCTCTCAGACTACAGACTTGTGACAGTGGGGGTCCCCCAAGGATCAATCCTTTGTCCCTTCTGTTCAGTCTCTTTGTCAATGAACTTACGTAATCTTGCAACTCCACAAAACTCCTCCTATACACTGATGACGCAGTCATCACTGCAACTCATAGCAGCCCAGCATATATCCAGAACAGCCTCCAAACCAACTTCTCTGCTATATATGACTGGTTCTCAAACAACCTCCTCATCCTAAATATGAAGAAAACTAAGTCCATTCTTTTCTACACCATATGTAAACCCCTTCCCCCTGTCCTAGTCATTACCTCTGCCTTGGGTGCCCCAACTGAACAAGCTGCTGTCTTCAAGTACCTGGGAATAATCCTTGACTTGGGCTTAACCTGCTCAGCTGAAGTGGATGCACTAAGTAAAGCAGCCAACTCCAGACTCGGCCCGCTCTGTAGGCACAGAAATGCATTCCTCCCTGAAATTAAGCAACAACTTGTCAGATGTTACATCCTCAGTCTCATAGATTATGGCCTTGTGATCTATGGTGCCACCTGTGACAGAGTGCTCAACAGGGTCATAGGCTTGCTGACCGGGGCCTGCCACTATGCACTCAACTTATAATGGGACTCCCATAGTGTACTCTATATAACAACCAAGGCTGGCTTAACCTTGATTCCTGACAGCATTGTATTACCCTCGTCACTGGCAAAAAAGCCTTGCTTGGATTACTGTCCCCAGAGGTCCTGTCCCTGCTGAGTCCCATGGCCTCCAGTAACCCAACCAGAGGTGTACAGCATAACTCTATGGTGCTCCCACGTAGGAAAACATCTCTGGGTCAGGTCTGCTTCTCATTCAGTTTCCCAAATCTATGGAACTCCCTTACCCCATCACTCAAAGTCACTGGCTCCCTAACCAACTTTAAGTCCCAGCTTCTAGCCTCTCTTGCTCCTCCAAACCCATGTGGCTCCTGTCTCTGACCTGTCTACTACATCCCCGAACCTCCCCTGACCCCTATGCTTTCTTTCTCCTCCAACTGGGCTCGGTTGCTACCCACTTGTATCTTGTGCACCTACAGTATGTTTTATCTTGCCCCTTTTAATCACAATTTTTAGTTCACCTCAATGTAACAGAGTTATTTCCTATTGTATTGTGTGAACTGTACTTCTGTCAGTTTCAATTGTAAATATGTAATATGCTTGTATCAATGCTAAGCTGTTTTATATGACCATAAACCCTTTGAAAACAGGCTCTGCCAGGCCGGCCATGTAGTGCTGGAGGTTGAGGTGCTGGACGCTTAACCTCACGCCATGCCGGTGACCTGGGTTTGGGAATGAGTCTGGGCCATTGGGAGTCTGCAGGGGTGAGAGAGGACTGAGCATCCAGAGGACTACTCTCCTCTCTCGGGGAAGGAGGGATCATCATCCCACCTGTCAGCTGCCCTATGGTGGGGGCTGGAGGTGGCATAGGCTAGGAAGGCAAGTGCATGTGGCCCCACACACACATGCGGTCACACATAGAGAGAGAGGGAAGGGGCAAGAAAAATGGAAAAAACCGCAGCCGGGGGCTTCATAAAGCCTCCCCCCCATTCCGCTGGTCTGCCGCCACCACCTCTCTGGATTTGGATTGTGCTCTGGGGAGGAGGGAATCTCCCTTCCCGGTCCCGCCATGGGGGGCAAGCTGTGGGGGGTCTTGGGGTTGGTTAGTAGTGATCAGGCTGGTGGGCAGGCTATTCGGGGCTGAGTTCCTGCTCCCTGTGTGCAGGGAGCAAAAAATGTAAATAAAAAAAAAAGAAAAGAAAATAGGCTCTGCCTAAAGGATCTTGTGTGTAAAAATAAATAAATAAAATAAAGCAGAACTGAAAGCAAATGTTTCACATAGGCAGGTTAGTTGTTTTCCAGTCCCCCACTTATTTAAAAACTGTTATGAAATACCCAGTTTCTCATCATTGTGAACCTTTGCTATAACAAACAAATGGGTTGGACCCTGAGGTGTTCGTTATAGCGAAGGACTACTGTACATTACAGAGCTCACCCTATTTGAATATAATGCATAATACAGCCACATGTATGTGCCAAAAATGCAAAAAATGTGCAAACATATACAAACATATGAACATATGAATCTGCCAGCAGAAACCGGCCTCATGGTCTATCAAGTCTGCTTGAATGTGCAGCTAGCGCCCTTGCATTGCAGCTGCCCCCCTTCCCTCCTCACAGTTACACCCCCTCTCCCTGTCTCATCCCTTAAAACTTCCCACAGTCTTATTGGATACCACCTCCTTGGGCAGAGTGTTCCATTTAGCCACAACCCTCTCGGTGACAAAATGTCTCCTCATCTCTCTCCATATCTCCCCCAATCTGAGACCATGCCCTCTCATGTCCCTCCCACTCTTCAACTTAAAGACCCCTTCTGTACCTGTCCTGTTTATCTCCTTCAAGTATTTAAAGATCTCGATCATATCCCCCCAATCTCTCCTCTCCTCCAAGGTGTACATATTTAACTCACTCAGCCTGTTCTCGTAGGGTTTGTCCTCCAGTCCCTGGATCATCTTTGTTGCCCTGTGCTGTACCCCTCCAGTAATCTGATATCCTTCTTCAGAAATGGACATCAGTACTGCACGCAGTACTCCAAGTGTGTCCTGACTTATGACCTATACAGGGGCAAGATCACCTCCCTCCATCTGGATAAGATTCCTCTCGCAATACACCCCAGCATCGTGTTGGCTTTAGCTGCCACCTTCTTGCACTGAGCTGAGTTGTTCATATTCCCCATTATAATCACCCCTAGATCTTTCTCCTCCTTGGTGATACCTAACTGAACCCCTCCCAACTGGTAGCTCCTCCCTGGGTTTCTTGCTCCGAAGTGCAGAATCTTGCACTTCTTCGCATTGAAACCCAACTGCCACATGTCCGACCACTCCTCCAGTTTAGTCAGGTTGTCCTGTAGCCCCTGCCACCCTCCTGTGCCATCCACCACTGTCCGCATCTTGGTATCATCAGCAAACAGAATGATCTTACTCCTGATGCCATGTGAGATATCTGCTATGAATATCCCAAATAGCACTGTGCCCAGTACTGAGCCCTGTGGAACCCCACTCATCACAGCCCCTGGGGATGACAGTCTCCCACCACCACCCATTGTTGCCTCCACTTCAGCCAGTTCATGATCCAGTTTACCATCTTTGTCCCCACCCCACATATTCCAACTTCTCCCCCAATCTCCCATGAGGCACAGAATCAAAGGCCTTGCTGAAGTTCAAATATAGAACATCCACTGCTTGGCCCTTATCCAGTTCCCTCATCACCCAGTCGTAATACTCAACTAGGTTGGTCTGGCAGGACCTTCCTGAGATGAACTCATGTCACTGACCATCCTGGAGTCCATTGTCCTCCAAAAAGGTCACCAGCCTCTCTTTCAAGATTGTCTCCATTAGTTTTCCTACAATGGATGTGAAGCTTACTGGTCTGTAATTGCCTGGTTCATCCTTTGGGCCACTTTTGTGAAGGGGCACCACTTGAGCCATCCTCCAATCTTGTGGTACACATCCTGTGTCCAGGGAAGTATTGAACAGGTCCAACAGTGGCCCCGCCAAGACCTCCACCAGCTCTTTCATCACCCTGGTGTGAATACCATCTGGTCCTGGTGCCTTATCCACCCTCAGTGCCTTCAGACCCTCTGCTTTCTGTAATTACCTTATCTGTCACCCACTCCCCCCCTTGCCCACCTTCTCCATCTCCTGAGGTAGCTGTATGCCCTTCTCCTTCATGAACACAGAACAGAGGTACTCATTTAGTGCTTCTGCCTGCTCCAGCCCTTTTTCTACCCACCCCCCTGTCCTTCCTAATCCTCACTATCTGGTCCTTGCAGCTCCTTCTCTCCCTGATGTAGCTGAAGAAGTCCTTTTCCCCTTCCTTGATGCCCTGTGCCAACCTCAGCTCTCTGGAAGCCTTGGTTGCCCTGACTAGTCTGGTTACCTCCTTGGACTTCTTCAAATACATTTCCCTGTCCTCTCCCCCTCCCAGATTTCTGGAACATCCTAAATGCTGCTTTTGTTGCCCTTACCCTTTCCAAGACCTCCTGATTCAACCATCTTGGCTTCTTAGCCCTTCCCTTTTTGCTCTGTGTCTTGGTGCATGACCCAGTAGCCTCCATCAGCCCTAATTTGATAATTTTCCCATTTTTGGCTTGCATCCAAGCGTGGATTAATTCCTGCCAGGTGCCTTTCCAAAACTTCCCCCATCTTGCCAAAGTCAGCATGTCTGAAGTCAACCTCCCTGGTTCCTGTACTTGCAGCTTCCTTGCCCATGCTGAGTGTGAACCACACAGAGTGATGGTCACTCCCAGCCAGTGGGTCCTCCACCCCCAGCAGCCTTACATTCTCCTCGTTAGACAGTACTAGGTCCAGAATTTTATCCAATTGAGTTGGCTTGTTAACCATCTGTGTCAGGAAGCTGCCTGGAATGCTTCCAGGAGCATTTTCTCCCTTGCATTCAAGGTGGTTGGGGTGCTCCAATCCACTCCTGGTAGACTGAAGTCCCCCACAATCACGGGTGTTCCCCCTTCCCACAGACTCTCCTAATCTGCTCTGCTAACTCCCTGTCCAAGTCCTCTGCTTGAGCTGGTGGCCTGAACACCACTCCCATCCTCAGTGTCCTACTTTTTGAATCTTGGCATTGCATCCATATTACCTCTCTTCTACCCTCCTCCCCTTTTCCCTTGCACACCTTATCCCCTTCCTTATGTAAATTGCCACCCTCCCCCTTTCCCCTTGCCCCTATCCTTTCTGTATATCCTATACCCTGGGATCATCAGATCCCAGTCTTGATATTGGGTGGCCCAAGTCTCCGAGATAGCCACAATGTCCACTACCCCACTGCCAAGAGAGCCTGCATCACAGCTGATTTGTTCCCCAGGCTTCTTGCATTTAAGGAGACAGCCCTCCAACTTGTTCCTTCCCTTCTTTAATCCTTTTCTCCCCATCCTTAACCCCCCCTTCGAATCTACACTGGTACCATCCCTGCTAGCTTGGGAGGGTAAGCTCATTTGGCTCCTCTCTCTGGTGGCCCTGCATAACTGCTTCACACTTGCCTCCTCCCACACCCAGTTTAAATCCCCCTTAGTTGCTATGTATTCCCCCAGCCTGTGTTTCAAACTTCTCCATCCAACCTTACTCAGATGTAATCTGTCCTCTGCAAATAGGTCACTGTTGTCACAGATGTTACCCCAGCCTCCCACTAGCCCATGCTTTTTTGTTCGACACCATTCTCTCAGCCAAGAGTTAAACTTCTGTATCCTTACTTTCCTCACCGTGCTTGCCCTGGGTACTGGGAGCACTTCTGAGAAGGCCACTATCCCCCTGCCTCCTCACACAACTTACCCAGTTCCTCAAACCTCTCCCTTACCAACTTGACTGTATTATCCCCCCCAAGTCATTTGTACCCAAGTGCACCACTACATGCGGTTTCTCCCTTCCTCTCCTTAAATACTTGAGAAGAGACTGTCCCGCCCTACCTGCTGTCAATCCAGGTACTGATTCCACCCATATTCAACTATGCCGCTCCCTTTTACTTACTATCTGATCCCTTTTGGGACTGAATCTCCCAGCACTAAGACCCCACCCCCCTTCTCACATGCTATGCCCCCACCCCTGCTTACTGATCTGTCCCTTCTGCTATGTTCCCAGCCTCTACCCTAGTCTCGCCCCTTGACAAAATACAAAGAGCCTGACACTACATACCAGTGTAGACCTCACAGCAGAAGAAGGTCTGCATGTACAGGAACCTCAGATAGAACAAAATGAAACTCCTCCAACTTCAGCAGCAATACAGGATCATGGCTCACAAGGTCCAGAGGAGGTAGAAACAGCAGAGTGTGGAGCAGAGAACATGGAGGAAGTGCAGGAGATAGAAGGTGGGCAAGTGTGTGTCAGTGCCCATGACCCTGTAGCCATGCTACCCCCATCTACACCTGAGACTGAAGTATTCTGCATGGTAACCAGGCAGAGGAAGCAGAAAAGGTTAACCTAGATCTAAGCAACCTAGCAAAGATTAACTGGAGGCATCAAACCTGTTCAAAGTTCTTACCTAACACACAGAATGGGGAGATTTAGAGGACTCAGATGCCTCTTCTGCACTTTCCTCTCAACAAGCCCCTTCCTCAGATGTGGAGGGCTCTAACTAGGGCTTTAAACCCATGTCTTCTAATACAAAGGCAAGAAAAACTCTAGGAAGTGCCAGAGGTAGAAGAGGAAGTGGCTAATAGAAATGATGCAGAGGATTATCAACTTTTTCCTTCTTAATGGCAATATAATGAGTGTTTTTCAGAAACCCAAAATTACTGTCCCTCCTTTAAATTGCAACAGTATATAAACTACAAGGCAGCATTGTCTATATTACAGTCTTTAAAGTCTGACATTATTATGCTGCAGGATACAAGGCTACACATGCTTAACTATGTACCCTTGGTTAAAAAATTGTGATCCAAAGGTTCTTCCTTATGGTCTGTAGGGGAAGACAGGTGTTCCAGCCTGGGTATAATGTTTGTCTTAATATGATGTATCTGTCACATCCTTGGTTAATCTGGTACTGGGGAGGGCTATGGGTCAAGATATCAAAAGAAGGAATTTAGAACTGAGGGTTATCAACATGTATGCCACACAATCTAAAACATGGAGGATAGAATTATTTAAAGTAGTTTAACCCTATTTATTCATGACATGATTAATTATTTCTGGAGCTGATTTCAACTGTATTTTCTTTAGATTTAAACCTAAAAATACTGCTAAAAGTATATTGTGATTCAGTGTACCTCAATGACATGATAGCCTCTGCACTTCTAATAGATGCTGCTGCTAAGCATCATGGGATAGGTGGGTAAACATTTTAAAAGGGTAAAGTAGCTTCCTGCATTGACTATATTTTTCTTTCAGAATGGCTGGGTACATCAAGTGCATCCTTAGTACCCATAGAAATCTTGGATCACAAAACTGTATACCTAAGCATTGGAGGAGCTTCAGGGGTAAGAGTGGAAAAGGGTTTATGGAAGAGTAATCGTTCCCTTTTAGCTGAAAAAAAAATATAAAGAGTTGATTAGGTCAATTGTTAGGGATAAACTGACCCTACTTGAAAGGTATGATACACCTAGGGACTGGTGGGTTGAGGTTAAAGGGGGGAATTTAGAGATTTTAATAACAAATTGGCGAAACAGGAAAAGAAGTCAGAGTATTTTAAGTACTTGATGTTGAGAAATCAACTTCAGAGGGTTCTTACTCTGGGGAAAGCTTTAGTTTAGATTACAGAGAACAAATTGAGGTTTTAAAATGGACAGTGGCTATTTTCCAGTATCAGAGAATGAATTCTCCAGTACAAGAGCAGAAGTTTGGAACACAAGAGAAAAAAGGGACATGTGAACTCCTTTTCCATGTGTCAGGACAGAATACAATATAGGTGATGTCTTCTCTGAAGGATGACACAGGCTGGGTTCTTATAGAACCAATTAATATTAAAGATTATGTAAAGAAATGTGTTTTTGAATTGTTTGACAAACGGCTGGGATGATCAACAGATGAAAAAGTTTTTAGGAGGTTTAAACATTCCTTAATGAAAATAACAGCAAACATTAAGGACTTAAGCTATGGGGAGAGACTGAGGGATCTGGTCTTGTTTTCCTTGGAATATAGAAGACTGAGGGATGACATGTGCCTTGTTTACAAGACACATGAGGATAGAGACCTGTGGAATTGCTTGGGTTAAATGCAAGGCAACAAGTAAGGGACAAAAGTGGTCATGATCGACAATTAAAAGGGGACCATTATAAGAAGAAAGTAAGGGGATGGTGGTTCAGTCAGAGAGCTGTGTCTGTATGGAACAGTTTACCAGCAAAAGTAGTACATAGTAGTACTATAGCACTTTTTAAAAGAACTTTTGACTCAGTCATGGAAGAAAGAGGGCTGGTAGGCTTTAGCTGAATTTAAAAGGCAAGTCTGCATGGCTTGCACTTCTTGACTCGAAATGTCCTATGAGTCCTAAATTAGAGCCACGGTTTTGGAAGGTTTAAAAAGCAAATATGTCAGAAAATGAGATACAGGAAGCAATCAAGGTTTTAAATAACAATGTGTCCCCCAGACAGGATGACCTACCTGGTGAACTATATAAAATATAATTTAGTGAGGAATTATGTGCAGCACTAGTGATAGTCTTTAATTCATTTATGCAACAGATACAGCTGACTCAGCTCTTCTGAAAGGTATTGCATTTTATCTTTTTAAAAAAGAGGATAAAACAGAACTTAAAAATTGGAGACTGCTTACATTTATTGATATGAAAATGTTAGTAAAAATATTAGGAAGAAGGTCATCATCAGCAGCATCTACTTTACTGATTAAAACACAGACTTGTGCCATAATAAGTTATAAGATACAGGGCAACCTATCCTTGCTATGGAAATATTTTGACTGGGATGGCCAGGGAGAAGGCGAAGGCCTACTGCTGTGTATAAATCAGGAGAAAGCCTTCAATAGGGTGGAACACAGCTACAGTATATGTTTACTGTGCTAAAATATTATGGTATACCAGCTGAATTTATTTGATGGATTGCCCTCACATGTTAAGGGATATCAGTTACTCTACTGGAGAATGGGCTGCTGAGCTCCTCTTGCAGGCTGTGCTATGGGATGAGATAGGGATGTCCAATAAGCCCAGTATTGTATGCTTTTTGTGTGGGTCCTGTTCTAAGAAAAGTCAAACAAGACCAGGGAATCGCCTACTTGCAGTGTATATCTCAACCTATACCATGTAAAACTTCTGCATATGCAGATGACGTTTTCCTGCTAGTTAGAAGCCCCAAGGATGGAAAACTGGCACAGCAACATTTTGGAGATTATGAAAAACTATCAGGGTCTAAAATAAATAAAGGGAAAAGCACAAGGTAACTCAGATTTTGGCATGTGGGTCATCCTGTAGACTGGAAATGGTACCACAATCCGCACAGGGGTTATATACAGACCCCCGTCTCAGGGGAAGGAAAAGGACAAGGATATGATAGAAGGCATCCTTGGGATGGCAGAGAAAGGGGAGATATTGCTGATGGGGGACCTGAATATGTCAGATGTTAACTGGATCACCTTTGCTGCAGTCACATCCAAGAGACAGTTAGTTTTGGAACCCACTCAGGAGGGAGCAATCTTAGACCTGATGCTGTCAAATGGGGATAGAGAGAGGATCTCTGATCTTGAAGTGGGTAGTCATCTGGGAACAAGCAACTGCCAAACAGTGTGGTACATGATAAACTTAGCTGTAGAGTCAAGCCATACAAAAGTGAAGGTACTGGACTTTAGGAGGGCTGAGTTTGTCAAAATGGGAGAGTGCCTCAGAAAAGCACTAGCAAACAGGCAAGAAGGTGGGGTGGAGCAACAATGGGGAAACATCAAAACCACCATCATAGAGGCAACAAGCCTTTGTGTGAAGCAAATAAACAAATCAAAATGAAAGAAAAAAACACTATGTTTCTCAAAAGAAGTGGTGGGGAAGGTAAGGGAGAAAAAGATAACATTCAGGAAGTATAAGGAAACACAGAAGGAGCATGACAGAGAACTGTACCAGTTAAAACAGAAGGAAGCGGGAAAGACAGTCAGAATAGCAAAGGCCCAAACTGAGGAAAGCCTAAGGCAGGGATACTGAGGCTGAATAAAGAGGAAGGTGGTTGGGCAGAGAGCAACAGTGAAAAAGCAGGGATACTGAACGAATACTTCTGCTCAGTGTTCACAATGGAAAAGCAGGGAAGAGATACCTAGTCCAGTCAATAGAAGCACTCTGGATAGGGGGTTGATATTAGTCCTTGCACAGAAGAAAGGGTTCTGAAAGAACTCTTAAAACTGAAGGTGGATAAAGCAATGAGGCTTGATGGGATTCACCCCAGAATTCTAAAAGAACTAAGGGAAGAACTAGTAACACCACTGACTACCCTTTTTAATAAATCATGGGAGGATGGTATGGTACCTGAGGACTGGAGGAGGGTGGATGTGATTCCCCTTCACAAAAGTGGGAAAAAGACAGAGGCAGGAAACTGCAGACCTGTCAGTTTGACCTCAGTGGTAGGGAAAATTATGGAATCACTTCTGAAGGAAAGAATTGTTGAGTACCTAGAGACCAGTGGGGCACAGAACCCAAGACAGCATGGATTCACAGCAGGAAGGTCATGTCAGACAAATCTAATGGATTTCTTTGACTGGGTGACCAAAGTAGTAGACCAGGGAGGAGCTCTGGACATGGCCTACCTAGACTTCAGCAAGGTATTTGATACAGTCTTGCACAAAAGATTAATAAACAAATTAGCCGGTCTGGGAGTGGGTCCCAGGGTGGTAGTCTGGGTAAAACACTGGCTGGACAACAGGACACAGAAGGTAATAGTAAATGGAGTCCGCAGTGAAGAATGGGGGGGTTACTAGTGGGGTACCGCAGGGTTCAGTACTGGGGCCGGTGCTTTTTAATGTCTTTATAAGAGACATTGCAGAGAGACTGAAAGGGGAAAGTATGTCTCTTTGCAGATGACACAAAGATCTGCAACAGGGTTGATATGCAAGGTGGGGTGGAAAGGATGAAAAGGGACTTGGTAAGGTTGGAGGAATAGTCAAATATATGGCAGCTTAGATTCAATGCAAAGAAGTGCAAAGTAATGCACCTGGGAAACAAAAACCCAGGGGAAGAGTACACAGTGGGGGGTGAGATACTGACGACAACAAAAATGGAAAGGGACCTGGGGGTAGTTATATCAGATGACCTAAAGGTGGGCCAGCAATGTGAGAAGGCAGTAAGGAGGGCTAGGGGGAAACTGGGATGCATAGGGAGAGGCATTACCAGTAGAAAACAGGATGTTGTTGGCCCTCTGTACAGACAGTTGGTAAGACCACATCTGGAGTACTGTGTACAGTTCTGGTGAGCCCATCTCTACAAAGACATAGACAGGGTGGGAGCTGTCCAGAGGAGGGCAACCAAAATGGTGCAGGGTCTGCACCAGAAGACATATGAAGAAAGTCTAAAGGAGCTTAAGATGTATAGCCTCGAGGAAAGGAGGGAGAGGGAGGACATGACAGAAACTTTCAAACACCTCAAGGGAATCAACAAAGTCCAAGAGGGTAGCATCTTTCAGAAAAAGAGATGTGCAAGAACAAGGGGGCACAATTTGAAGATCGAGGGGGACAGCTCAGAGGTAATGTAAGGAAGTATTTCTTCACAGAGAGGATTGTAGATGCATGGAACGGCCTTCCTGAGGAGGTCATAGAGTCAAAAACAGTGGGGGAATTCAAGAATGCATGGGACAGATATAAAGCAATTCTAGTGGGGGTTTGGAGGAAGTAGGCTGTTGGTTAACTAGGATCTGCAGCTTATCCATTAGGTAGGGAAATGGGAAGACTAGGTGGGCCAAGCGGTACTTATCTGTCATCAGATTCTATGTTTCTATGTATCCAGATGTGGCAGGGGTTACTTGCACCTTGAACCTTGTTAAATTGCTGGGTATATGGTTTGTAGGGCCAGACACGGGAGTATAAAACTTGAGTTTGAAACTGAACATGGCTGAGGCACAAGTGTTGTACATGGCCTATGTCAAAAACCAAAATAATTTATATGGCCAAGACTTTTTTAAACCCCAGGTTACTGTACCTCAGTAATGTTCCCCCCAAAATCCTTAGAGGCCAAATTGTACAATTTGTTCTTTAGGTTATATGGGGGTTGAAGACTGAATCCCATGAAGAGGTGTCATACTTATCGGGAAGTGAAAGTAGGGGCCTCATCGTGGTTAATCCCCTGGTTTTCTTTTTCTGTGTGTTGTTTAGTTTTAATCTAGAGCCCATCATCCAGGGAACATGTCACATGGCATGGTGGCATTTGCAATAAAGTGCAGTACTTTGCTGACACAATGGAGATATACTTTGAGAGCTGTAACAGGACCTGGATTTCCAGCTAGTGTGTATATTCAGGAAAGCTTTCTTAAAATTAAATTAAGGAGTTTATTTATAGATTTAGTGCATTCCCCTTCAGGTAAAAACTTTTATTCTTGGATGAGCCATAGTCCATATGCATTTCCTGTTTATCTGTACTTTAAGCACTTTGAAAGTGATTATTATTGCAACCATGCTATTATAAGGGAGGACCAGTGGTTACTATGAGATGCACACTCTCACTAGAATTGATTAATTATGTGATAACATTAATACATTTTATTTTGATGATATATTTTATTAATAAATCCTCCCAATCACTGAGTCCCTTCCTCTCCCTTCCCCTCCTTCCTCCTTTCATGTCCACTATCCCCCCTCTAATCATGACCCTTCACTGTCCCTACCCTCCTTACCTCCCAGCTTCAGCACCTCACTTCCACCTATCCCTGTCTCACCACCTCACCATGTTTCCTGTTACCGCTTGACAAGGCCACTGGGCTGATTTATTTTGTTCTTTGTCTGTGTGTGCTTACTACCTTAATGCCATGACCTGGCATACATTGTACAATGCCCGATAAATTTTGCTCACCTGTATTTTTTGTAATTCTGTGATTTGTGTATATCCTTTGTTTTTTTGTGTCTATACCGCTGTAATTCCTTTGACGTGGATCCTATGTAAAAGAGCTCTTGCTCAAAGGTGTTTAATCCAAGATCTTAATAAAATAAAAATAAATAAATAAATAACATGAAACTGAAATGTTACAAACATTTCTCTGATTCCTAGATCCTCTTCCCTGATGAAGTCTATCAGTGAAACGTTGGATGATATGAGGATTGGAATGTTACTAACACCACAATATAGTAGATGTGTTTAGTACGAACCTTCTGGAGTGGCTGGTGACTTTAATCCTTTTTGATTGAGAGGAGGCTGAGCCCAGCTAGAGGACAGGGCAGTGCCAAAAAGACAAGGGCATAACAAATACATACTTTTTTGGTTACTAGGAAAGACAATCAGAGTGGGAGTTCATTTCCAGGTGTGTCCCAGGGATGATGAGCAGAGGGTGACACCAAGTCACATCATTAACAATGCTAAACATTTTACAGGTGTACAGTAAATGTGCATTACGAGACAATATGTATTAAACTATGCAGGTACACAAGGTAAAGAGATAATCATGGGAAAATGTCAACAACTCTTCACAAGGTGCAAATGTATGCGGTAACATTGTAAACAGTTCAACTAAGGTACGAGCACTGCAGATAGCACATTAAGAAGGAAAAGTGTATGATGAATATAAAAGCCACTGGGGGCCACTGAATATGAATGTTCTCTGAGTCTCAAGAGAGTTGCAGCAGCTAGAGCAGTTGAATTGGGTCTGGTGATAAGGGAACAGTTGGAGAGTACCTGTGGAACTGAGAGTATTTTCCTTCTTGCTGTAACAGTAACTGACACTGAATGTGGTGGAAGTGGAATAGGTTGGACCCCTACCTATCTGACTGCAACTGTATAACAACACAGTTTCTGCATACCAATACTGCTACTATATAATACTGTGATACTACATATATTAATAATATGTGATGATAATAATAATTACTAATTCTACTGTATAACAAATTAAGAAAAAAATACACAAATGTTTGAACAACAATTTGTCCTCAGGATAATTCTAGCTGGAAGGGAACAGAATCACATAATGAATTGGAAATGGAGTTGCAAAATACCTAGTAGACCGAGTGGGTCCCCTGCTACATACTGTGCTTTCTCTATATATTCTATATATGTCTAATGAAAATAGAAAAATATGCAAATGCTTTAACAAGTAGCTCCCAGGACAACTACAGTAGCCCATTCTTATAACAAATGGATTTGGACTGATTCAATTTGTTCGTTATATAAAGGGTTCATTATAGCGTGAGCCTCAGTCTGATTGGTGTTGGTAACACAATTATAGTGCAGCTGTAGTACAGGGTGCTGTGAGTGTTATGACATAGTTTATTGTTGGCTAAACCCAAACTTGGAAGCCAAATATGTAGGACGCTACCTGATTTATTTTATAGTACCCCAAGAAAAAAGCTCAATCCCAGTTTACAGAATCTCACATAAATCCCCCAATGTTGTGAGTTGCACAGGACAAGAAGATCACAAGAAACTTGTACTATACCATTCAATAGATTTTATTTAAGTAACACAGACTTGAAAAGAAAAAGATGCTTATATCAGCAATTAGCATGTAATTAAGCAATAGTCTCTTTCAAATGTATTGATAACTGGACTCTCTTGATAGAAGACCAGTACTTTGGTAAAAGTCTTTTCCCTTCTGTGGGGGTTAGGGTGGGAGGGCACTGGAAAGGTATATTCTTTGAACAGTCCCCTTTTGGTTGATATGAACATGCATATGAACATACGAAGAAGTCGGCAGAAGAAGGCCATTTGGTCTATCAAGTCTGCTCGTATTATAGGGTCCACAGCTTGAGCTAATGTTCCTGTTCTCTCTCCCCGTTCCTCCTATCTTACCTACTCATGATCCTTACCTTTCCCTTATGCCTGTCCCAGCCTCTCTTAAAGCTGCTCACTGTCTTCAATGAGATTACCTCTTCAGGCAGCGCATTCCAAGTGTCCACCACCCTGTCTGTGAAGAAGTGCTTCCTGACCTCCCTCCTAAACCTCCCATCCTCCAGCTCAAGACTGTGCACCCTCGTGTTATGGTTGCCGCTCAGCTTAAAGAGACTCTCCTTATCAACCTTATTTATCCCTTTCAAGTACTTGAATGTCCCAATCATGTCCCCTCTCTATCTCCTCTCTTCCAGGGAGTAGATGTTCAGTGCCCTCAACCTCTCCTCACATGCCTTACCCTGCTGACCTGCTACCATCTTTGTAGCCCCCCTCTGGACCTTCTTTAGCAGGTTAATGTACTTTTTGAGGTGTGGGCACCAGTACTGAACTTCATACTCTAGATGCAGCTGTACCAGTTACCTGTACAAGGGCAGTATAACCTCCTCTCTCCTACTATTGATCCCTCTAGATATGCATCCTAGCATCTTGTTTGCCTTTGCTGCTGCTTTCTTGCACTGCATGGAGTGCTTCAGGTCACTAGTGATCTTCACTCCCAGATTCTTCTCCTCCTCTGATGTAGATAGTTGGACTCCACCCAGACAATACTCTGTCCTGGGATTCTTGGCTCCAATATGCATAGCTTTGCATTTCTTGGCATTGAATCCAAGGTTCCAGATCCTGGACCACCTCCACAGCTTTTCCAGATCTTTCTGTAGGTCCTGTATCCCTTCAACTGTGTCCACTCTCCCACAGAGCTTGGTGTCATCCACAAAGAGGCACATTTTGCCCTTAATGCCATCCCCAATGTTATTGATGAAGACATTGAATAACACTGGCCCCAGCACTGAGCCCTGTGGGACCCCACTGGTTGCCTCTCTGGTGCTAGATAACTCTCCCCCCACAACCACCCTCTTGGTTCTATCCCTCAGTATCTCTGCTTTTCCCCCATTATCCTCCACCCACTCTACCCTTTTAAGTCTAACAATCCCTTCCTTCTTGTCCCTTTTCACACTTATAGCTAAAGAAAGCCTTCTCCTCCTTCTTAATTCCTTCAGTTATCTGCAGCTCATTATGTGCCTTTGCTCACTGGACTTCCTTACTTGCCTCATTAGCCAGCCTTAGATAGATTTCCCTATCCTCCTCTCTCTTGGTCTTCCTGAATTTTGTATAGGTGAACCTCTTTTCCCTTACTGCCCGGGCAACCCCAGAACTGAACCAGCTGGGCGCTTTGGCCCTTGTGTTCTTTCCCCTTAGCCTAACACACTCATCTGTGGCAACCAGTATACCTTCCTTAATGAAACCCTCACGATGATAGTCCTGATTTCAGCTTGGCATATAACCAGTCTAGATGATGACAGTTTGTACAGTTATTAGCAAAATATGCACACGCACATTAGACACTTAAGAAACCTGCTGCCCCTCCAGGTAAAATCTCTCTCCCAGACCTTTATTCACTTGCCAAAGATGAGATGTTAAAGGGAAAGCCCCTTCAACTGATTTTCTGATTACCTGAGTAGTTTGAAGGCAGAACAATGATTCCCTCTCTTGCATCCCCCTAATTTCATCCTAATTTAAATACAAATGAGAATGCTTCACTCTGTTTGGAGCAAGTGTAAAAACTTGCTTGGCCCTATTGCAAAGGTCATAACCTGACTCATGTAAGACATAGAGGTGTGGGAAATGTATTTTTTTCTGTCTTAGCAGAACTTCTGTAAAATTTTGCAGCTTTCGTGGAAGTTTCCAAACTTCCGCCTGTGGCAAATCAGAAAACGTCTGAAGGTTTTGGGCATAATTCCGTCCTATTCCGCTCACATATAGGTGGAAGATAAAAAAAGAAAAAAGTTACCTTGTGTCCAGTGCTGCTCCCCCAGCCCTACCTGAAATAAAAATAATAAATCCCTGGTGGCTAGTGATCCCTCCCCCTCACCCAATCACCCATCCCATGTTTTAAACAAATCTGTGGAATCCCTGGTGGCTAGCGGTCCCTCCCCCCATCCAATCACCCACCTGACCTGTCCAGGACATCATGCCTTGGTGTCCGGTGTAAACCCCCATCCTGATCCCCCGCCACAAAGTAAAAAAAATAAAAAAATTCTCCCTTATGGTCTAGTGACCCCTGATCCCCAGTCCCCAGTCTGTGAATTAAAATGTTATTCCCTAGTGTTAGTGTTCTAGTGCACCCCCCAACCCTCCACCCCTGCAGGCAATGTCTCACCACCCCACTCCCCCATCCCAAACCTGAGCAGATGACCAGCACAGCCCTCCTCTCTCCTCCACGGCTGGTAGCCCACACTGAGCTGTCAATGAATGAGCGTGTGCAGCACACTCTCATTGACAGCTCAATGGGTTGCTGGCCATGAAGGAGAACAGAAGGTTGTGCTGGTCACCCGCTCAAGTTTGGGATGGGGGAGAGGGTGGTGGACTTGCCCGCAGAGGTGGTGGTAGGGCAGGGGTGCACTAGACCACCAGAGAATAAAATTTTACTTCATGAACTGGGATGGGGGGTGTTCACTAAACCACCAGAAAGAATTTAAATTTTTTTACTATATGGAGGGGGGGGATGAGGTGTTTACTACTGGACACCAGGACATTATGATTTAGGAGGCAGTATAGCGCAGTGGTCTAAGGCTCTGAGCTGCAAATCTGGTGACATCCAGCAGACCAGACCTGGGTTTGAATCCCACAGCTTCCACTTGCATACTGTGTGACCCTGAGCAAGTCACTTAACCTCCTTGTGTTCCCAGGTCGCTCCTGTAAAAAAGCTTTCAGCTTAGTGTGCTATACCTGGTTAAACAACTAAATAAGTGATGTCCTGGATTGGTTAAGCGGGTGACCAAGTGAGGGATGGGGCCAGCAGGGATTTTTTTTTTAAATATGGGGCAGGCGATCAGATGGGGGTGGCACTGTTAGCCACCAGGAAAATAATTTATAATACATCAGTAGCAATTGGCGACTGGCGGGAGGGCACAAGTAGACACCTTAATGTAGCCAGTGATTGGGTGGGGGGAGAGACCGCTAGCTATCAGGGAATTCATTTGTAAATTTTATGTTATATTTATCCAACATTGGGCAGCAATGCAGGGCAGGTGGAATTTCCGCGAAAGTCTGACTTTTACTTCAGTGCCACCAGCGAAAGTTTTTTTTTGCACCCCCCTGTTAAGACATCCTAGAATTGTATGATGTTTTAGAGTTAAAGCCTGCAGTAGTTATTCTTTTTTAGTTAGTGCTGTTGCAGTCCTCTGCAGTCCTTATGTTCTTGTCTTATGTTGGCCATGAAACGTTTCAAGGCATAGTAAATACCCTGTTGTATTTTATAATTTAAAGTGCATCTGAGTTAGAAAAAAATGCTTTTAGAGAATACAGGGTTTTCCCAAGGCATGTAACAAAACTGAATGAGAGTATAACTTCTGCTGGCTTGTGCAGGTATGCATCATCAACTCCCATGATGCCTTGCATGAGAGGGGCATGCCCTTTGCAGTGGAGACAAATGGGTTTTCACACTAGGGCAAAACAGACTGAAACAACTTCATTTATATTTAAATTAGGATGAAATTATCGGGATGCAAAAGAGGAAATCAATGTTCATGCCTAAAACTATACAGGTATACAGAAACTAGGCTGGGGGGACTTTCTCTTTAAGTAGGGAGTTTATTTGGCATGGGTTTACAGTCACTTGTTTTTACCTGGTCCATGGGAGAGGGGTGGTGATGCCTCCTGGCATTTTCTTCCTCAATGGTCCAATCTAGTGGCTAGATGTTTAGAGCTGGTGGGAGCTGCATCTTGAATTCGAAGCATGGTAGATGGCACAGGATACTGCACATTGTTTCTCTCCTGAAGTCCCATAGCTCTGAGGTTACTGCAGACAGACTTGTTCCTCACAGATGACATGACAGCATCTTTAGATAGTAAAGGTGCTTTTTTTGAGGATGATGAGAATGAGTATCTTGTGTAGATGTTAAAAGGTACTGTGTCTCACCTTGATGATGGTGTCAGATGTTGAAAATAGCTTTACTGGTGGCATTATATCAGATAACAAATGCATTTCTCTCTCAGGAATGGTCATATCTTTATACAGTACATTTTACAGAGCAAAGATTTTTCATCTCATGTCATTAGACAGAAAGATGGCTATGCAAAATTGTGCATACATTCTAGCTATAAGCTCTTTGTTTTTGCCAAAGTTGGTAGGAGGGAGTTAGAATCGTGTCCAAGAGCATTAGAACCTATACTTTCAAGTAGGCAGCTAATGATATACATATAATGAGAGTTTCACACCAATACAATGTAACAGAAGCTTCAAAGTCACACATTGGTGACAGTACAGCAACTTAGGTATTTCACAATGTGATAATTAATGCATAATAAAAAAATATGGTTTAATATTTTAACCCACATTATTTTTATAAAAAAAGGACCACTAGAGCATACTCACATCTCAAAAAATTTCATTAAAAAATTCATAACATATGATGCACTTGTTTATGCATATTCAGTGCTACTTGTCTATCATCTGCTATAACATGGGATTGAGACCTTGGACAACATAGCAACAGAAAAGTATAGCCATTTCAAACAACATGTCTTAGCATACACAGTATGCTTCAATAGCAGAAAAAATAAGAGGCAGACAGGAAGAAAAAAACAAACAAACAACAAATGTATTTTGAATTTCAGGCCTAATCCAAGTTTCAAACTTGACTTTTTACCCTACACTGTATGGCCCAGTGCACAGTGTAGTAAGATTGTCAGTATATGACATGCAGCCAATGACATCATCTGGTTCAAGGTCAGTTGGCATTCATCTGTATCCCCCTCCCCCAGGTCATGCCTGAAAATAGGCAGGATTTGTCTAGTGCACTTACCTGGTCAACAAAAACTAAATAAATAAAATAAAAATAAATAAATAAAACATGAAGCGGAAGATTGATGTATGAACTTTATTTTAAATAACGACAAAAATGAAAAAACTTTAAACGTTTAAAAAAATTTTAAGTGTTGACCGCATTTGAGGCAGGTCCATGTGATATCAGTGATGGTGCAATAACAAGCTCCACATCAGCAAGTGCACATCACCAAAAGCAAAGAACGTCGACATGCACTACATCAAAACCAAAAAGAGCGACGATCTTCACCATTCTCTCCAGGGCCGATACTTACTACAATTTTTATGCTGGGCTATGCCCACCGCACCCCCAATTATAATTATAATCAACTCCAGGGGGGCCTGACACTGGGGTAAAGGGGAAAATTTGGGAGGGGACTATGGGGAGAGGGTATCAGGTCATCAGGGAAGAGAATGTTGGGGGGCAACCTGCGGATGGGGGCTCCTCATCCAGGAGGGTGGGAGACTGTGCAGCACTAATTCCAGAGATCAGGGCACATGGAAAAAAAAAATTACCCAAAAAGCAAAAAAATAAATTATACCCGCACACAACCTAGCTAGCTCCTAACCCAGATCCTCTCAAATCACAGGCATTGACTGCTTCCACAACACCAAATTGCCAGCTGGGAACTGCTTGGCCAAACTACCGCCCATATCTGAGCCATTATATTGTGCCTCCCTCTCACACTGGTGGTATTCTTTCTTTCACAGTTCTTGTCCCCTCACACTTGCTGTTACTGCCCTCACTATCCTTTCCCACTTGCTCTTATCACAGGCAGTCAAACTGAGTCTCTCAAATTGAGTTGCTCAGTTTGACTCACCCATATTATGGGATACCATTTAAGGCATCCATCTCTGACAGAACAGCAAGGGTATGATCTGGCAAACACTTCCAGAAAAGATGAGTTTGGCTGCATTTTAGCTCTGGTCTACCTCATACTCTCCCAAATCAAGAATCTCAGCCAATTTCAGCATAAACTCATTAACTGTAGCCTTATCAGCTGATTGCTGTTTGCTGGCAATCTTTAATTGTCGGATTCCACTTTGCTGCTGGAATCACTACAGCCAGTCATTGGGGAACTTAAATAAACAGTCTGGTCCATAGATTTGCTTGGCAAATGCAGCAGCTTTTTCATACAGAATGACACTAGACAATGGAAGAGAGGCAACTTACTGGTTCTCAAGCCACAAATGTACAGCACTGGACTGGTCCTCTGGCACAGCAGTGATATTACTACTGCTTACAATGTCGATGACCTGAGTTCAGAAGAGAGCTCGGGAGTCAGAGGGCCAGCCAGAAGAGGAGGAGGATTGAGCACCAAAGGGACTGCTCTCCTCCTCCGCAGGGTGCAAGACACGGATCACAGCACTTGTCTGACATGTGGTGGAGACCAGGAGTCAGGCATGCTGGGCCATCTAAATGCATCTAAATGCACAGGAGGCATGGCAGCTGTCAAAACACATTGCATGGGAGCATGTGGCATGCATCATAATGGTATATCACATGCACACCTCTCAAGGGGTAGAAAATGGAAAAACAGCACTGACCATCAGGATAACACTGGTCTCCTGCAGACCCTACTTCTGGCTATTCAGGTGCATCACTGCCAACTGGATCCTGTCTCCAGTGGGGTTTGGGGGAACCCCACTAACCCCACTGGAGGGTAAGCCCTTGGAGAACACACTGGACAAGGTAAGCCCTACAAGATGCTAGGATGACAGAATTGGGGAGACCAGAGGATGAGGACTTGCTGGTGCAGGGGGGATATATAGATTAACTAAAAAAAAATGTACAGCACTGTCAACTTCTGGATCACTTTCCAGAAGAAGCTTTTTTTTCCTCTGAGTACTGGCTTTCTCTACACAGCTTGCAGCAAATGTGCGTTTTGAATCCTCCTGCCAATGGATCATGAAACAGTAGACAATGGCAGCTCAAACTCTTGGGAAATTTTACCAACAGCATCATCACTTTTAAGTCTGTTTAAAATGGCAGTTTTAGTGTCCATGTGAAGGACTTTAGTTTTCAAGTCTCAGCCATTTGGCATGGATGGTATTAGTTATTTCAAAGATCACAGCAGGCCACCACAGGAGACAGCAGGTGAAATCAGGTGGGGATTCAGAGGTAGGTAAATAGATTGTTTTTATAGTAGTTAGAATCAGTGAGTAATAGGTGTCAACAGCACTAAATGGGTGCCAGACTGACATTCATTATATGTGGGGTTCATTATAATCAGGTTTGTTATAACGAGGGACTACTGTAGTTAGCAGCTAACAATACCACACCATGAATAAGAACTACAGTAGGAGATTAACTTGCAGGCAGAGGGGGTTGCCAAATACATATGGTAATGTCTGTACATATGTCTGATAATAATGAAAAAATACATGAGTGCTTTAACAGAAACTAGTCCCCAGGATAACTAGCTGACCGGGCAGAGTATCGCACCATGACTGGGAACTGGAATGGCAGAATAACAGGGAGGCTAAAGGCCTGAAGCATACTATGCTGTCTGTATGTACAGTATGTCTCATAATAATAAAAAAAAAATACACAAATACTTTAACAGCTAGCCCCCAGAATAATAAGCTAGAAGGATGGAGTACCACACCATGAATGGAAACTGGAGTGATAGAACTGTCTGGCTGAGGGGATCCCCAACTACATACTGTGCTGTCTGAATATATGTCTGATGATGGTGAAAGTACACATGTGCTTTAGCAGAACTAGCCTGCAGAGTACTAGCTAGCATGGCAGAGTACCACACCATGAATGGGAATTGGAGTGGCAGAATAACAGACAGGTTGAGGGGGTTCCCTACTACATACTGTGCTACCAGTATATATGTTTGCTGATGTTGGAAAAATACACAAGTGCTTTAACAGAACCAGAATTAGCCAGCAGACTCAGTGCCAGACCATGAATGGAAACTGGAGTGGAAGAATATCAGATAGGATGAGCGGATTCCAACAGTCCAAAAGGTCCCATAGGAAATTGCACACTAATTCATTTCATTTGGTATGCAACCCCTGTCGACTCACTACATCAAAAGATTTGGGGGCGGGGGAGCTCAACCTCTTTTTCTTAAAAGAACACGCCAAATTAATATTCAAAAATATTTTAATCCTGCCCTGATGTTCAGCTAAAAGGGGACTTATTATCTAAAATAAAAATACAGCAATTACAAATCTCTCCACACATAAAATTACATGTTTCCAATTTACACCTTATTAATAGTTGTTTTTTTTAGATTCTATAAACACTACATTGCATACCTGTGATTTCTGGCCATCTTGCATATTCAAAATATATTAAATACTGTTTTATATCTCTTATTCATAACTGAAATTAATCAAATTAAATACTTGTTAAAGGCACATCCCATATAACAGTTTACTTAAATACCCTACTTGACTTCATTTCATAACAGTCCAGTGTAGCAGTCCATTACATTTCTGTATAATAACAGATTATCCCCTGTCTCCCAGCAATTCCAGTCATGCAAATACATATAATTACTCCAAAAAAGGTAATATTTCTCCATACTTAAAAAAAAAGTAATAAATGTATTTCTTACTAAATAAATGCATTTCTCATACACTATACATGTGTATATTCACCATTCTGTATGTTATGCTAAAAACATTTTCAGAGCAATAAATGTATTTACCACAAAATAATTGTATTTCCCACACACCATACTTGTGTATATTTACCATTCCATATTTCAAATACTCAAAATTCCTACAAATATGCTGGTAACCATTCCTCTTGTGTTGTTGTCTGGCTGACCGGTCCTTCCTGAACCAGAAAGGCACTCACACCTACACTACTAAATATGATCAGGGTCATGTTGTGAACCCCATACACTCAGTCTTGATCACTCATACAGGCAGAGCTACTAGTGATGGGGAACATCGGTGCAGGTCACACTAGACTAGGCTACTTCTGCACTTTCAAGGTTATTTGCTTTGCAGGTACCTTTAAAACAATAAACAACATTTGTCAGGCTTCGTGCAGCACATCCCTCTCTGTAGTTCTTCTATATCGAAAACACAAGCAAACTGGCACTCTCGATTCACTGCAGCACTATTGTAATCTCCGTAACTACTGCACCAAAGCTATCCGGCAGGCAAAGAATAACTACTTCAAGGCGGCCCTCTCCTACAAACTGAGCCACCCTCAAAATTCTGGAAAACCATCAAAACCCTACTCACCCCCTCGGCCCAACCACATACCCCAACCCTATCCATACATGACAACTCTGTCTCTGACCCAAGCGAAGTTGCCTCCACGTTCAACAACTTCTTTACCAATGGTGCTGCCTCACTCCTCACAAACCATTCGTGCACCCCACCCAGTCCCTCCCCACAACCCCGGCACCCCACACCGAGCTCCACGTTCACTTTCCAACCAGTCTCTACGGCAGAAGTACTCCACGCCCTGGGATCTCTTGACCCTAACAAAGGCAAATGCCCTTTAGGGTTAGACGCCAAACATCTCCACCTATCAGCCCCTGCAATAGTCGCCCCCCTCGCTGACCTCCTAAACCTCTCATTTTCTAAGGCTCAAATTCCAACTGCATGGAAGCAGGCGCTTGTCCTACCCCTACCTAAGGGTGGCGAGCCATCTGCACCAGGAAATTATCACCCCATCTCCCTTCTCCCAGTTCTGGCCAAACTACAGGAACATCTAGCTCTTTCCCAACTCACTCAATTCCTCGAATCTACCTCCTTCTTCACCCCTTATCTGTCAGACTTTCAGAAATCCCACTCCACAATCACCTCACTCTTAAGATTCTCAAATGACATCTCCTTGGAGATGGACAAGGGACATATCACCTCGGCCATTTTCATCGATCTGGCCAAGGCTTTTGACACCGTCTCCCATCCACAGCTACTTGATAAACTAAATGAAGCAGGCCCCCCAGCCTAGCCACCAGCTGGTTCCATGCCTACCTGGCCGGCTGTAAACAGTCTGTCAAAATTGGGACTCAAATATCCCCCCAACCCCAATCTCTATGGGGGTTCCCCAAGGCTCAGTACTAGGCCCCATATTTTTCTCCATATTTTTAAATGACCTCCCTCTGACCTGCTCAACCTCAGTCATACAAATGTATGCAGACAACACCGTAATATATGCCTCTGGCCCCACCACTAGGGATGTGCACGCAGCCCTCCAACAGGATTTTGACGCTATCCAAAAATGGCTTGGATTCAATCAACTAGTACTAAACTCAAAGAAAACCATCTCCCTAACCTTCTGTATGCAACCTCGGCTCTCACGCCTAGTTGCCCCCCTACTTTTCATACTCTGGTCGGATCTCCTCTGGTGACCTGCACCTCCTTTAGATACCTGGGAGTATGGCTTGATCAACACCTGGATTTCTCCATCCACATTGACTCGCTACACAAAAAACTGCACCCCAAACTGGGTGCACTTCATCGTAATAAAGGGTGCCTGCCCCCCATGGTCCGAAGGGAATTAGTGCATAAAATGATTCTCCCTATCTTTGACTACAGTGACATGGTCTATGGAGCTGCACCCCAAACCACCTTAGCCAGCCTGGATACCCTCTTTCACTCCTACTGCAACTTCATCCTGGACTGCCTGCCCACCACCCATCACTGTGACCTATATAGCTCCTTAACACTACCCTCACTCGAGTCCCGATGTTGAATACATGGCACAAACATAATAGCCAAATTCTGGACAAACTCCCTCCCCCCCATCTCAGCTCCGCTCTGATGGCACAACCCTCCCCGGCTTACTATCTCAGATGCTCCAACTCCAGACTACTCAAAATTCCTTTCATGCACACCTTGAAGGGCCAATCCACCTTCAAATACCGCCTTCCAAAACTTTGGAATGACCTACCTGCTTGCATCAGCTTGACCCCTGCCCCCAGGCTGCTAAAACCAATCCTCCATGACTACTTCTCTGACACATGCAACTGCTAGCAGCAACCCAGACCCACAACCAATGGGCACCTTGATGTATCTCGACAGCCTTAATACTGTCTCAGTAAATTACTATTTACCTGTCTGTTCTCTGACTGTACTTACTCTGAGGTGTCTGACCACCCTTGTAGTAACATTTGAAACAAATCTATGTCAGCTCTGATACTATTGCTGGACCTGTTGCATTACCCCTGTACTGTATATTTCCTGCTGTATTTTCTATGTAACCCCCAGGTCGCATCTGTTAACGAGTGGCCCCCGCTCAGCATGTCTGCCTGGTTAATCTCTTAAATAAATAAATAAATATCTTATAATATTGACCATAGACCAGTACTTCTAAAAAATAAGTGAGTTCTAAGCATGTTATGCTGTCATAAATGTTTTTAAAGCTAAGTTGTCCTCAATGAGGGGGCATAATATAATTTTAAAAGCTTAGACCAGCTGTTTTGATTTGTCTTTAATGCATTTGCCTTAAAGCATTTGCCTTCCCTACCATATTTCTCAACCTGTTATCATCAGCGGTAATGCATTCCAGTCTCAGTCTGGTTGTCAAGTACCTTATTTAGTGAATAACTAAAACTTACATTAGCTAATAAAATCAAGCACTGTTCCTCACTTTTGTTACTCCCGAACTGATAATAACATCCACTCTTTAACAGGGTACTGGGTCAATACCATGCATGTAAGACAGTGCGGTATTAACCACATTGTTTAGTGAGCACCTGGGTTTACAGTGACAGGGGTACAACAGCAGTAGGGGAGTACCGCTACACTTGTCGCTGCATACAGAATGGGAGGGTGGAGAAGCTGCTATGTGCTGGGTGCCTGGTCAAGCTGCACCCATGGAGGAGTTGTTAGGGCACCAGCACACAGCACAGTCAGGAGACCTGGGACCGTGGTTCGGTTCTCCCCCATGTCTCCCCTGCTACAACTTTTTGCCACGTTTTAAAAAAAAAAAAGGTACACCTCCCTGACAGTGACACCATTACAGTGAATAGCATTGATGCCGACAACATTGATGGTTCACTGTAATGGTGCACCAGAGACCCAGGAACACTGTCTCTCAGTCCTGCACTCCCTCCCCAAATCAACTCTGACTCAGAGTTGATTATATTTAGTATGGGGATGTGGGGGGGCAGAGACCCCACATGGGAGGTTTGGGGGGGTGAAGACCCCCAATGGAAACAAAGACCAGGTTCCCATATGGATTTATGTCAACTGCAACTTGCAGTTGACATAAATTCCATCGCTGTGATGCCGGTCGATTAAATTATTGTCGAACTGGCATCGTACAGCCCCATAAAAACTACCCCCTCCTAGTTTCTCCCCATCCCTGAGGTCCACCCTGGAGTTAGTTATTTAAGTTCCAGGAGTGTGGTGGGTGAAGCCCCCTATGCGGGGGGGGGTGGGGGGAAGCCCCCCAGAAAAAAACATAAAAACCCATTGTTTTCAATGGGCGTGGTGTGCAGAACAAGTTGGTGTTTTGCCTGACTCTGTTTTTGTCTGGTGCTGTTTCACTGTGGCATCTTTAGCCACACGGTTTTGATGTGCAGCAGAATGACCCCATTCCCTTTAACAGACAATGCTGGCTACAGACACTTGTATCTGACTGCACACTGGTGGCTTTCTTCTTTGTATGTTAAAGTTCTGTTCCTTAAAGTGCTTCACACACGCGGCGGCCACAGTCAAGTTCTTGTCCTGAAATATCAATGCTAATACTTAAAGTCTGTAAAATAACCACTTTACTATTATACCTTTGAAGCCCAATATCCTTAAAGAGGACCACTTCAGGCAGCCTTGTCAAGCATGCATTAAATCCTGCTTTTCGCATTTGTCACTTTAAACTGACTTCCCCTTTTTAACTTGTAGTAAGGTATCCAGAGCCACAAAGCCCTTAAAAATTGGTTGGACCTGACACCGCTTGTTATACTTTACAGAGCACCATTTTTGGAAAGAACAGACCCCCCAGTACCATAATCAAGAGGTCTGCCATGTCATAACTCTTGTTCAAGTTGTGAAATACACTGAAATGAGTACGACGTGAATGAAAAATATGACAAAAATCTGGAAAGCGGAAATTTTACCAAATATGATCTAGAACCTCAATATTGTTCAGATCAGTCTTATATTTGTACCAGTAATGCACATTGAGGCTAGTCACATAACACAAGCCTCATTGTTATAATGCCTTTACAGCACGGACCAGTATATGCAATTATTGTAGGAAAATATTTCCAAGATTGCCGATTTTTTCATAAATCTTTGAATAGACTTAATGGCGTTTCCTCTGACAAAGTAATCATTGCATTTATATTACATTATACCATATTTCTATCTTCTACAATGTTTCAGCTTTCAGTTGAAAGAAATCTGATGCAAATGTCATGATTTATGACTCAGATATTCCATTTTATGTACCCATACCCCCAAATGGACATGGTTACCTTCCTACCCAGCATTTGCCAGTTTTGGCCATATATATACATTTCTAGTTTGATTCTGATATGGTTTGAAATACTATATAGGAGTTTTATGATATTCATAATCTGCCTATTTAGGGAATGCTCTTAAAGTAATCAATTTGATGATTTGGGCCAAATATTTATAATGTGTATTTTTGTATTTTGTGTAGGGGTTTTATGATATGAGTAATCTGCCTATTTAGAGAATGCTTGTAATGTAATCAATTTGATGCTTTGTGCCAAGTATTTATAATGTGTATTTTTGTATTTCAGATTCATGACTGATCCACCATGGAGCCAGCATTCCAAGTTGGCTCTGAAAGGCTGCGACCAAACACAAATTACTCCCACTTCCGCATTTGTCAGCAAGATGCAAAATGTGGCTCTTTACAAAGACTGACAAAACTTGGATATCCTGCCTTCTTGTATGCAATTCAGAACTGTGATGATGATGTCACTTTCTGACTGCAAGAGGACATGTTATGTAACGATGAATTCCTAGCAAAGACCCCAGTAATGCATGCAAGTTGTAATGCATACACCAACAAAAGAACTGTTGAACAAAAATGCCACAGAGTTTCAGAACAGGACAGTGAGCAACCAAATCCATCTGACATGGTCATGCAACCTTCAAATCAACAGCCTATTTGATTACAAGAGTAAATGTTTTGTGTGTGAAAAGGAGTGGGATAAGAGGGGGAATGGGAAAACGTTGATGATTGCAGCTGTTGTTTGTCAAAAATCTGTGTGGCAAAAAGCCAAAGAACTCAGTGACAGTACCATGTTACATAAGTTGCAAGTGTTTGGAGGTGAATGCCTAGATCTGATAGAACATGATTTTCGATACCATAGATCATGTCTTAATAACTATATGAATAGAAGAACTCTCATGGAAGGCGATGATATCTATGATGTAAGGTTCTGTTGGCTAATGTCTCAAATTGATAAGCTAATGTTTGACAATGGAAGTGTCTTCTATATCGCTAAACTTTGTGACAAATATCACCAGGGGTTAGAAGATCACAGTGTAGATGATGCAGCATCCTACAGGTCAGCAAGTCTGAAAAGACACCTACTGACACCTACTGACATACTACACTAATCCCAGTGGCTGTAGAGTAGCCATAGTTCCTCAGAAAGATACATCAAGTCTCTTGTATTCAGCACTGTTGAATGTTGAACAGTTTCTTACTCAAGTCACCAAGTTAAAGCAAAGTATGGAAGAATCAGAATATACAGAAGAAAGTGAAGACAAACCTGATGGTACTCAGACTCAAATAGATGCAAATATGTTCAGTTACAATGCAACACAATTAATAAGGTCTGAACTGAAAGAGTCTGACAGAGAAGAACATCAGAGGATTACATCAGCTTAAGAGTGCACATTACAAGACCAAGACACATGTAAAACAAACCTGGATGTGTCTTATAAAGCAGCTTCAAAACTCATGGGTACTCTCCATAATCAATTGACTTGGATGCTTAATGATGCTACTCCAGAAGTAGGCAATGATGGGAGAGTTTAGTTAAACCTCAAACAAAATGAGCGGGTACTGAATCTTGGAAAATACGTGCACAGTCATTGCTGGTGTTCCAACACCAAAACATGTTGGTACAGCCCTACACATACTATAGGCCACCAGGAACAAGAAGACTGTAATCATACTAAATAGATTTTGAAATAGCATTAGCTACCAAGATGCCCAACATTGAATTGCTTCCATGGCAGCAGCTGCTGAAGAGCAGGAAGCTCAAGACAGGGTTTTCATACCCATGAATCTGAATTCAGGTCAATTCACACAGAGTACAATTGACAACCTAGACTTCCATGAGAGTACTAAGGATGGTAAAACTATGCATAGAACATTGCATGCAGTATACCAGTATGCTGATAAAGGTGAGAATCAACCAAGTTAATGGCTGTTAGTGTGCCCCTAGTTAAAAATGTGAGTCTTCTCACACATATCTTCAACAATTTTCAAGCAGGGAAAAGCAATCTCACCCTCAAAGATCACCAGAAAAGTCTTTCAATTGCTGGCATGGCAATAGCACCACAGCAGACCAGAGAACCATTTTATCCTGTAGACTGGCTTTGGCATTTACTGAATATGGGTTCCACACTTTATTTAGATATCATAGAACAATCAAAACCTGTTACATGGTCCTCCTTTTATGAATAAGTTACCCAAAAGGAAGTACAGGCGACTGTGATGGGCTATGGGCCTTTCTTTCCAGAACCTCCTGTAAACTCTGATGTGGTTGAAGCATCAGTTCAGTATTGTTTGAAAGTAACTCAGAAAATTGTGCAGGAATTCTGCATAATTATCTGTGATGAAGCAGTGTATGAGAATGCTCTTGGCCTTCAGAAAAAGAAGCCAGAGAAGTATAGCAAAACCATCCTTCGGATGGGTGGCTTCCAAATTGCACTGAATTTCATGGGGGCAATTGGGTATTTAATGAAATAAATTGGAATAGAGAATCTCCTTGTTGAAGCAGATGTTTGCCTCTGTGGAACTGCCAACAAAATTATGTGAGGCAAAAGACTATTGTGCTGTGCTGAGAGCCCATAGATTAGTTCATGTTGCCATGCATGAGCTACACTGGAATGCATTAGAAAGTGGTCTCACTGGTGAATATGTCAAAGACATGGGAGTGCATGACATTGCTGTCAGAAAGTGTTCAAACACTGAGAGATGTCGTGGATGCCAATGATGCACAAAATGCAAATGATTCATATGTCCAAACAGCTAGGCTACTGGAAGAAGTAGACACATTACTGAATGAGTTCCATGAGGCAAAGTGCAAATCCCCAACAACAAGGCTCCTGCTTATGTACATGGACATGATTCAGATTCTGAACTGCTATATCTATGCTGAGTGAGCTGGACACTGGGAGCAGCACCTGGCTGATGTTGAGAAAATGCTTCCATATCTTGTGGCTCCTGGTCATCACAAATATATTTCCTGCATTCCCCATTACCTGTCCACTATGAAGGACATGTCAACCACAGTGCCAGACATCACTGAAGCATTCCAATTTGGCAGATTCACTGTGCACTGAACAGTTGGTAAGTTTAGTGGTGTGTAGACTGATATGGCCCTCAAGCAGACATATAACAAAGAAGCTAAGACCCAGCTTTTCCATGGCATAACTCAGCAGCCAGCCACTATGGAGAAATACCTGGTTTAATTACCAGCACTGACAGCAATCTCTGAACAAATAAAGGTGATGACTCACCTTTATGGCACTGATGATCACAAACATCATGGAGACTCTGAGTATACAGCACAGACGGACAGTACAGCAATTACAATAATGATGAATGTGGTCACTAGCAGAATGATCAATCCATTCACCTGTGGTATCAGTGATCTTCTGAACAGTTATATTGGTCAGAAGACCACATCAAATGACTTAATTGAAGCCAAAGAAAAGGGCATCGCAGCCTTAACCACAACACAACAGAGTGGTAGTAAAAAAGTTAAAACTGTAAAGTTTCAGACATTCATGAGCAAAGCCAAAACACCCTCACACATTCAGAAAGTGAAAGAGGTCTATGAAGAGGAGAGCAATGTGGTGAGGAACTTGTACTTTATCTGAGATCTGGAAGATGACATAAAAGTAGAAGCCTTCAGTCACAAATGGACAAAATATCCCTCTGTTCTTTTCGAGCCATATGACAACCTTTCCCAAGGCTAAGCCATGTGCAAAGGCAACAAATCTGATTACCTGGCTAGCCTAAAAAGTTATCTTTGTGAAATGTGGCCAGAAGAAAGTAACTTACCAACTTCAGATGAATCTACTGTACTAGTTGTTGATGAGATGGCATTTGTTCAACAATACAAAAGCCTTGACAGATGTACATTTGGTGACTTGCAGGAGAAGTATATAGATACACTACTTCAATAAAGTCAGAGAGCTGCAACTGCATCAACATTGTAGATATATGATAGATATGCATTAGAAAGTGGTCTCACATATGATAGATATGATGTTAGTCCATCAGTAAGCTTAAAAAGTGAGGAGTGAGAAATGTGGGAAAAGCTTCATCATGCAAAGAGCAGAGCACACGAACCTTGGGAATCCCTGCCTATCCCCTACTGAAAAGACTTCATTGCCAACTCCCAAAACAAGGCATGATACTGTCAGCTATTCCTTCAGAAGTGGGAAGAAGCATGTTCTAAAAGTGGCCCTTGAACATTCAGCCAACCTTCGTGCATTAGCAGATTATGGCAAACCTGGAGTAAGTTTAGATGTCACTGATGAGGACATTTCAGCAGCATGTGAGTTCTTCATGAAATTATATTACAGAGACAAGTTCAGTGGTGGCCTGGATGCACTCCAAGCTCACCTGTATGTGACAACAAAAGGTTACCTATGGACTCTGCCACCAACAGAGGATATCTTTAGACTTCACATTCTGTGTGTTCTGCACCAGGTAGTGATCAGTAAAAGGGGTCACAAGTCAAATCCAGTGCTTTCTGACCCTACATTGTTTGGACAAACTCTTCAAGAAGGCAGGCTAATTCTGCATATGTTAACAAAGGAACCAAAGCCAAAAGTGTCCTTGCAAACCAAGTACTGCAAATGCAAAAGAAATAAATGCCAACAAGGCTGCATTTGTGCTAGAGCAAATGTCAAAGGTGTTATTGCATGTATGTGTAATGCTGACACCATGAAATGTAGCTGAGTTCAAATGAGTCTGACTTTGGAAGACAGTGACAGTGACAGTGATTAAGTGACATTGAAGGTCACATCTGTATAAGACTGGTAACAGTCATGAACTTGATGATTAGTATAGTGATCATCTCATGTCATTGAATAAGTAGCCATTATCAATGTAATACTAAACAGGAAATTCTACAGCCTTAGATCATTAACTAGTAAGTTTTATTTATTTTTTTTATTTAAACAGCAGTTTGGAAAACCTTTGAGCCATAGGCTCAGTTACAAAGGTACCTTGTCACAGTAAGACAAATGAAAATACACAGTATAACAGTACAACACAGTATAACAGTAACTTAAGACATAGATACAAACAAGCTGGTACAGGTAGGATTGATGCAAACAATACCAGAGTTATGTTGTCCTTAGCAGCTTAGTAGTAAGCTTTGTCATAAGTATTGAGTACGGCTTTGACTAGTGGCAATTACAGCTTTGGGTGTTAATAAGGTGGTTACGTAAGGAAGTTTTGAAGCACGATATAGTTGGAGCTTCAGAGATGGAGGGGCAGTGTGTTGAACCAGGAGGGGGCCCTAAAGCTGAAGGCTCTTTGGCCGTGAGAGGTCCTAGCTCTAGGGATAACAAGAGAGGTTTTCCCAAAGGTCCGAGTATGAACTACTGGGACAGAGCGGCGTATGGTGGTGGTCAATCCTGGTGGGGATAGCCCAAGGAGGGTCTTTTTTGTGAGGGTACAGGTCAGATATTTGAGGTGCTCATCAAGATCAAGTACCAGCACTTCAGCGACAGTAGACAGGGTGTGTGTTAGCTTAGGTGCCCCAGTAATTAACCTGCAGGCCTTATTCAGAGTAAAAGGATTTTATGGAGTGCGTCTGATCAGCAGCACCATACACCGGCAGTCCATAGTCCACTAGGGACAGGATAGAGGAGGTGATCATGAAGTCAAGAGCCTCCGGGGAGGCAGTGTTTATACCGATGTAAGATGCCCAATCGGTATTAGTGGCAGTGGCTAGGGCAGCGATGTGTCCATGGAAGGAGAGGGAGGGGTCAAAATGGATCCCTAGGTATTTATAGGAGCAAACTTGTTCGAGTGGGAAAGAGGACCCAGAGTGAATGAGGAGTTTGAAGTTGCAGGACTTGTTTTGGGATGAGTGAAGAACATGGTTTTTGTTTTTAAAATTTATCACCAATCTATGTTCCTTGAACCAGCCCTCAGCTGTGAAGGACTTCTGCAGCGAGTCAAGGAGGACAATAGGGTTACGACTTGAGGCAAAGATGACTGCATCATCAGCGTACAATAGAATGTTCCCGAGCAAGAGCATGGAAGGGTGTTAAGGTAAAGGGAGAATAGTAAGGGCCCAGAATGGAGCCCCTGGGGAACCCCAGAAAGATGGGACAGATGTCTGAGTAGGTCCCATAATTTTTACATGCTGTGAGTGGTCAGACAGATAACTGGTACACCAGGAGATAGGCCCAGCAGCAAAACCAGAGAGACTAAGGGCATCAAGAAGGAGGGGGTGAGACAGTGTCAAGCTTTAGAGAGGTCAATGAAGACCGCACCAGCCAGAGAACCAGTGTCTAAGGAGGAGTGGAGAAAGTTGGAGAACCTCTAGGAGGGCTGTGTTGGTACTGTGGCCTGCCTGAAGCCATGCTGCTCAGGACATAGGACATTGTAGGTGGAGAGGTAGTCAGAGATTTGAGAGGCCACCACTTTTCCAAGGCCTTGGAGAGAGGAGAGAATGGAGATTGGCTGATAGTTTCAGCCACAGTCCTATCACCACCTTTAAAGATAGGGGTGACAGTGGTGACTTTCAGGCAGTTGGAACCTTCCCAGGCAAAGAGAGTGGTTGATGAGGCATGATCGGGAGTAAGGACTGTGTCTAAGACCAGCCGTGGGATACAGGATCCAGGGTGTCACTGCCTGCTATTACTCTTGAGGGCAGTGACAAGGTGCGCCTAAGTTCTTGGGCAGAAACACAGCGGAGGAGAAAATAAGGGTGAGAAAGATTTATGGCAGGTGCTGGGGAGGAGGGTCAAAAAATTTGTAGGGAGGATAGAGCTAAGGTCAGTGAATGAGGTGTTGAGGTGGTTGGCTATGAGGGCTGGGTCTGAGGAGATCACGCCATTAATGTTGATCTGGTGGTGGTGGGGAGTGTGCACCCATTTAACTGTTTAATGTTATCCCAGAAGGTTCTGGGGTTCCCCCATAAGGCAGTGAGTGAGGACCGATAGTGCTCAGACTTGGCCTTTCTGATGGCCCGAGTGCACTTGTTTCAGGCGACAGCATATAACTGCTTGTCACTGGGCCAGCCAGTCCCAACGGCATGGTGCCATAGGTTGTCCCTATGTTTGAGTTAGTGGATCAAAGCTGGGGTTACCCAGGGGGCATTCTGCCTTTTAGAACGGCGGGTCAACATTGCACCAAAGATATCACAGGCATTATTAAAAGTTCGGGTAAAGAAGGAGAGAGCTGTGTCGATGTCAGGAGTTGCCTGTATAGGAGACCAGTCAATTTGGGACAGAAGTTCCTTAAGTTTTATCAGTCCACCAGGTATTAGATGTCACGCATGTGGACTGTGCTATGGGTTTGGGGACTGAGGATGACCAGTGGAATAGAATGGGAGTGATCACTGAGAGAGTCTGGGAGGACTTGTACATTGGGGATCCGATTAGGGCAGTTGGTGAGTACCACATCAAGCAGGGTACTGGAGCCTCTCTTGGGGTTAGTCCTGGTAGGGTGGGTAACTAGTTGCGTTAGGTCTATTGCAGAGAAGGAGTCTCGGGTAGAGGAGGAGGAGGGGCTGAGCCAGTTGACATTTAACTCACCCACCAGAATTTGATCAGCGGAAGGAGGTAGTGAGGAAAGGTATTCTGTAAGAGAGGCAATGGCTCATGCTGGTCCCTGGGGCAATGGCGCAGTAGTCAGATAAAGGGGTCCCTTTAAAGGGTCAGGGGTTAGTTTCAGCATAAGCGCCTGGGCCCTGGAGTCAAGGATGGGAGCAGGCAGGGCTAGTATGGGGAGAGATTCCTTGACATAAATAGCGCAGCTGCTGCCCCGTCTCCCAACACAGTCAGATTGGAAGAGGGTGAAACCAGGAAGGGAGACTAGGGAGTCAGGAGAGGATTTCGACAGCCAAGTCTCAACCAGAGCAATGACATCAGGGTTAATTGATGTGATCAGGCATTGTAGTGAGTCAAACTTTTTTAAGAGGCTACAGATATTCATGGAGACCATGCATAGGCCTGTGGTGCTAGTCGGGGAGCTCCTGAGAACCGGGCCAGGGTTTGGATGAATGTTCCCTGACAGGAGTAGTAGCATGACCAACACCTGGCTGGGAGATGGTGAGAGGTTTTCCTACGATTGACATGAGAGGGGGGAGGGGAGGCTAAGGGAGCAGGGAGGGCAGGGTGGAAAGCAGGAAGGAAGGCAAGAATAAGAAGACACCCAGATGTGCCTGAGGTGAGGAGGAAGCTAGGGGGAGGGCAGGGAGGACCGAGACACACAGAGATCCCAAGGGCAGGAGAGCAGGTTCAGGAGCAAGGGGAGGGAAGGGTGCCAGGACACAGTGCAGAGTAGCAGATGGGTAAGTGGGCAAGTGCACTGCTAGTGGGGATAGGCACAGGCAGAGCATGAGGCAGGGCCAATACATTGTGGTGAGCAAGATCCAAGGGAAGTAGTACTGTACAGGTAGGAGTAGGAACCAGTGAAGGAGCATAGGTCCCTCTAGTGGCCAGCAGGTATAACCTGCAAATGGGAGAGTGGGGAGATAGGTTCTGGGCAACAGGACGTGATGTCACCGGATGTGATGTCACAGGGTGGATCCTTAAATTGACAGCCGCCCCTGGGTGGGTGGTTGGGGCGGGCGGGGCAGACGGCGTGGAAGCGCCGGCTGGGCTAGGCACCCCTGCAGGTGTCCAGATGAAAAGAAGAGGCCTCTTTACCTTGAGTTATCAGGCTGGAAATTAGCTTCCCCAGCTCCTCAGGTGAGCTGCTTGTGTTGCTTGTTTGTCCCGAGTGCCCAGCTTGGGGGAGGGGGCTGCCTATGTAGTGGAGAAAACAAAGCCTCTCATTACTATGCAGCGGGAGAATATGTTGTGACTTTCACAAAGGAGCTCCACTCTAAGCAAACAGGGCTATTCCAAAATGAGGTCACACTAGGACCCAGCTATCCTAATACCTTCAGTTACAAGCACAATTAGATCCAATACCACAGTATTCAACAAGTCTGCTCTATATTAGCTGCTTAGTATATCTGGCTTTTAAGGTATAATCAGCAATTAGATCCAATACCACCATATTAAACAAGTCTGCTCTATATTAGCTGCTTAGTATATCTGGCTTTTAAGGTATAATCAGCAATTAGATCCAATACACAATATTAAACAAGTCTGCTCTATATTAGCTGCTTAGTATATCTGGCTTTAAGGTATAATCAGCAAGGCAACTCTAGGGCACCAGTGAGTCCCTAGCTTTACACTTCAGCATTAGTAGCACAAAGAGAAGCAATAACAAGCCCACCCAGTGGTGAACAGGGAACAAAGTTCATAAAATATGTGTTCATCAGGTAGCACCCCCCTGCAGGCATCCAGACAAAGAGAAGAGGCTCTCTTTACCTTGAAAGTTATCAGGCTGGAAATTCGGCTTCCTCAGCTCCTCAGGTGAGCTGCTTGTGTTGCTTGTTTGTCCCGAGTGCCTAGCTTGGGGGGGCTGCCTCGAAAGTTATCAGGCTGGAAATTCGGCTTCCTCAGCTCCTCAGGTGAGCTGCTTGTGTTGCTTGTTTGTCCCGAGTGCCTAGCTTGGGGGGAGGGGCTGCCTTGAAAGTTATCAGGCTGGAAATTCAGCTTCCTCAGCTCCTCAGGTGAGCTGCTTGTGTTGCTTGTTTGTCCCGAGTGACTAGCTTGGGGTGGGGCTGCCTCGAAAGTTATCAGGCTGGAAATTCGGCTTCCTCAGCTCCTCAGGTGAGCTGCTTGTGTTGCTTGTTTGTCCCGAGTGCCTAGCTTGGGGGGGGGGTGCTGCCTCAAAAGTTATCAGGCATTTAACTAATATGCAGTTAACTAAATCTTAATCATAATTATTTTCTTAATTCTAAACTATACACTTTGTATTGAGTTTGTCATTTTAACACTTGTTTAGTGTGATGCACCCTTGTTTTGATTATTTCCTTACATCAATGAAACAAAATAAAAAAGGTTTTTTGTGCATAAATAAATGTTTTATTTACCTGTATGTCTACAAATTTCGACCTGGTTCATTTGGGGGTATGGGAGCACAAAATGGAATCTCTCAGTCATAAATCATGATATTTGAGTCAGATTTCTTTTAAATGAAAACAGAAACATTGTAGAAGATAGAAATATGGTATCACATAATATAAATGCGATGATTACTTTATCAGAGGAAACACCATGAAATGTATTCAGAAAGATACCCCCAAAATTAGCAATTTTGGAAATATTTTCCTACAATAATTGCATATACTGGTCCGTACTGTAAAGACATGACAATGAGACTTGTTTCATGTGAACAGCCTCAATGTGCATAACAAGTACAAATATTTGGCTGATCTGAGCAATATTGAGGGTTTAGATCATATTTGGTAAAATTTCTACTTTTCCAGATGTTTGTCATATCTTTCATTCATGTCATACTTATCAGTGAATTTTATAACTTGTACAGTACAAGAGTTGTGACAGAGCAGGGCTTTTGATTATGGTACGGCGGGCGGGTCTCTTCTTTACAAAAATGGTGGCCTGCAAAGTATAGCAAGAGGTGCCAGGTCGAAGCCCATTCAGGAACCCTGGATCCCTGACTATTGTGCCCTTTTTGCATATCAAAAGTAGTGTAAAATATTTTTTTTTACTAGCTTCATCTGAATTCAAGTCTCTCTGAAGCTTTACCAGGACATAATGTGACATGACTTTGTGACATCGTTGTGCGGAGGCTTTCTGGTTGTAAGTTTAATTCCTGGAAAGTATGGGTGGTGCATCAATCGCTCCTGATAGTATTACTCCTACTTTTTCTGTTGCACTGTCCTTACAAATGGAGCAGTGAGATCATGTTGATTGACAGGAGGGCAGTGATGAAGGAAGTGAGCAGTTTGGAATTCATTCTTACCAGTTTGAGATAGAAATGGATCATCCTGCAAGCATTTGCTCTGATGTTTGATAATCAGTTCCACCGCCTGATACAAAGTGTTGTATGACACCACCCTCTGTTCTTCCACAATGGCATCATTTACTGATTCCCCCTCTGGTAGGGCAGGTGATGGATCAATGTGTTTTCTCCCAGCTGCTTCTTCGGGACCAAGCCTGGTGAAGATACTTGAAGCTCTGGGAACGGAAGGGCCAGGAAGGGACCTTCCACCCTGCTTGCTGCAACCTCCTTCTCTATTTTCTGCCATGCCACCTCTTCCTTTCCTTTTATCAATCCCAGATTGTTTGCCCTCATAGACCTCCGAACCACCCCATAATGTAAATTGAAACTCTCCATAAAACCTGCCCTCAACATTTCTTTGGCTGTCTGATCTGGGTAACCCACCATCCATTTCCATAGGATCCCTACTCTGATTGGTGTCCTGGTCATCTGAAAACCCCTTTTCCTTAGTGGGTTCCCCCATGGTCCTTATCATCCCCCAGAGCCCTGCCCAACCCCCCCACCATTGAAGACCCTCCCTTTGCCCCTGACCCTGACCACATCACCCTGTCTTCCCTGAAACCACATTGAAAGGGCTTCCCCCATATTGATGTGCACCTGCCAATCTCCCGTGGACCTGCATCACATTACTTGGGAGAAAACCCCCACATTGGAAGCAAATGTGTTTAAAATTACAGTTAGCTCAATTACATGTGACTTTGTTATAACCCCAGCATGCTTTGATTGATATGCCTGGGTTGCTTCTTGGTCTCTTGAAACCTCCCCAGCATCGCCTGACATTGCTGTTAACCACAGGTCCATGTGGGTAGAATCCTACTGCACATCCCCGTGGGTTGCCATCCTCTGATGAAATTTCTCATCATAGTGGAGCCACCTATATCCCTCTCTCATTTTGTAAGCATCCCTTATGATGGCGGAATAAGTCAACAAATGTATTGCTAATTTGGGTTGTTTCTGCAACCTTATGGCTCTGAAATGGGTGAACCCCAATGTCCATGCATTGACTACACTTGAGTGAGGAGGGAAAGAAAGTGTTGAAACAGAGGACAGAGGAGTACCTAGAGGAAGGTGGGAATTTAAACTAGGAGTGGGGGAAGGGTGGCAATTGGACAAGAGACATGCAGAGACCACAGGTTGAGAAACTATATGAGCTTACCCCATAACATTGACAAAGGACAAATGACAAGTACTATTGGTGATGCTAGTAAAGGAGGGCAGAATGGGAGGGGGGAAGGGTGGAAGGTGGTTACCCTTAATGCTAGGACCCTTGGGAGGAAAACTGCAGAGTTACAGGTGCTCATGGCAGAGGGAGAGGTGGAGATTTCAGCCATCACAGAAACATGGGACACCCAATACAATGACTGGGACCTGTCTGTACCAGGGTACAGGTTTTTTCATAGGGACAGGGTGATTGGGAAAGGGGGGGGGGTGGCACTATATGTGAAGAAAGGACTGATGTGTGTAAGGGAGGAAGGGGAGGAGAGTAGTATGGAGTTACTTTGGATGCAAATCCAGGATTCCAAGAATAGGATTCTCAGAATGGGAGTGGTGTACAGGCTGCCATCTCAGACGGAGGAGTTAGACAGGGAACTAGCGGGACAGATCAGGAGGACCTCCGAGAAGGGTAGTGTGGTGATTGTGGGGGACTTCAACATGTCAGGAGTGGACTGGAGTACTCCAACCACCAGGGACAGAAGGGAGCAGGTACTGCTGGATGCCTTCCAGGGCAGCTTCCTGCTGCAAATGGTTAGTGAACCAACCAGGTCAGGAAATACCCTTGACCTTGTGCTGGCAAATGGGGACTTTGTGAGAGAACTTATAGTGGAGGAACCGCTGTCAGGGAGTGACCACCACTCAGTATGGCTCACATTGGATATGGGCAAGAAAGGAGTGGAATCTGGCACAAGAGTGCTGGACTTCAGGAGGGCTGACTTTGGGAGGATGGGGGAAGTGGTAAAAGGGTACCTGGCCAGAATTCAATCTAGTATGGACACTAACCAGAGGTCAGAGCTCATAAAGCTGGGGATAGTGGAGGCAACCAAAACCTGCTGCAAGACCCAGAGCAAGAAGGCTAGGGCTAAGAAACCGAGCTGGTTGAGCAAGGAGGTCATGGAAAAGGTAAGAAGGAAAAGAGCTGCCTTTAGGAGGTACAAGAAAACAGGGAGGGGGAGGACAGGGAGGAGTACTTGACAGAATCGAAGGAGGTGACAAGGGCAGTAAGGGGAGCCAAGGCATCTATGGAGCTCAGGCTGGCAAAAGGCATTAAGAAGGGGAAGAAGGACTTCTTTAGGTACATCAGGGAGAAAAGGAGCTGTAAGGACCACATAGTAAAGATTAAGAAGGAGGAGGGTTGGGTGGAAGCAGGGTGCGATAAGGCAGAATCACTAAATGATTACTTCTGCTCGGTATTTACTAAGAAGAAGAGGGGGGTGACACCCAAGGGGGGAGGAATGGTAGAAATGGGGGGGAAGGGAATGACAGATGGGGAAATCATGGATGGCAGAGTTTGGGAGGGTTTGAAGGCACTGAGGGTGGACAAGGCACCAGGCCCAGATGGCATCCACCCCAGGGTACTGAAGGATCTGGCAGAGGTCCCTGCAGGACCTTTGGCAGACCTATTTTTTTATTTTTTTATTTAGTTGTTTAACCAGGTATAGCACACTAAGCTGAAAGCTTTTTTACAGGAGCAACCTGGGAGCACAAGGAGGTTAAGTGACTTGCTCAGGGTCACACAATATGCAAGTGGAAGCTGTGGGATTCAAACCCAGGTCTGGTCTGCTGGATGTCACCAGATTTGCAGCTCAGAGCCTTAGACCTCTGCACTATACTGCCTTGCAGGACCTTTAGCAGACCTATTTAATGCCTCATTACACTCAGGGTGTGTACCTCAGGACTGGAGCATGGCTCATGTGGTGCCCCCTCCACAAGAGTGGCCCCAAGGATGAACTGCGGAACTACAGACCAGTGAGCCTCACATCCATCATGGGTAAGCTGATGGAGACTATTCTGAAGGAGAGGCTGGTGGTCCTCCTAGAGTCCAAAGGACTACAGGACAGCAGACAGCATGGCTTCATATACATGGCAGATCCTGCCAAACCAACCTGGTGGAGTTCTATGACTGGGTAACTAGGCAACTGGACAGGGGCCATGCAGTGAATGTCCTGTATCTGTACTTCAGTAAGGCATTTGACTTGGTGCTGCATGGAAGGCTGGGAAGTAACTTAGAAGGCACAGGGGCACGTGCAAAGCTGGTGAGATGGGTAGGGAACTGGCTTCAGGGAAGGCAACAGAGGGTGGTGGTGGGTAGGGAGCTCTCACACCCAAGGGTAGTGACAAGCAGTGTTCCACAGGGCTCAGTATTGGGCCCAGTAGTTTTGGATATTCATTGCAGACATATCATTGGACATCAAGAGCAAGATCAGTCTGTTTGCCGATGATACCAAGGTAGGAGTGGTGGTGGATGACCTAGGAGGATGGCAGGGGTTGCAGGATGATCTGGCAAAACTTGAAATCTGGTCGGACACCTGGCAACTGGGGTTTAATGCCAAAAAGTGCAAGGTGCTGCATTTTGGGATGAAGAACCCAAGGAGGAGTTACCAGCTGGGGGTAGTGCAGCTAGCCCAGACAGAGGAGGAGAAGGATCTGGGGGTGCTCATTACAGTGTCAATGAACAACTTGGCACAATGTGGGAAGGCAGCTGCAAAGGCCAACAAAATGATGGGTTGCATTGCAAGGGGTATATCCTTGGGGAGGGAGGAGGTGATTCTGCCACTGTATAGGTCATTAATTATACCACTCCTGGAGTACTGCGTGCAGTACTGGCGCCCGTATCTGAAGAGGGACATTAAGTTACTGGAGGGGGTGCAATGCAGGGTGACAAAGATGATCGAGGGGCTGGGGGACTTACCATACGAGAGGAGGCTGAGGGAGTTTATCATGTTCTCGCTGGAGGAGAGGAGGGACTGGGGGACATGATTGAAACCTTTAAGTACATGAAAGGAATAAACAAGACAGGTACAGAGGGGCTGTTCAAAGTAAGGGAGGGGAGGGACACCAGGTGCCATGATATGAGACTGGAGGGAGGAAGGTTCAGGAGGGAGATGAGGAGACACTTTTTTACAGATAGGGTGGTAGCTGGGTGGAATGCATTACCTGAAGAAGTGGTATCCAGTAGAACAGTGGACTGCTTCAAAAGAGGATGGGAAAGGACAAAAGGGGAGGATCAATGGAGGGGAAGAGTGGAAGAGAGGGGCAGCTGCAGAATAAGGGGAGCTAGCTGCACATTCGAGCAGACTTGATAGACCTCTAGGCCTTCATCTGCTGGCAAATTTTGTATGTTCGTATTGAACATTTTACCTATGTAAGTTAGGTCCTGTATTGTTTTCCCCACTAAGGTCAATGCTGCCGGCCATCTCTGGCTTTCCCACTGTCTCCCTCTGCTCATATTTCTTTACCGTATCTTTGTCAGACAGGGCAAACATGTCCACGTGCTCACCTTTCCATATTTTTTCCTTGATGGACTGTAGTACATTGTATCCCAAGGTCATTCCCTAGAGTGCTCCATCTCCCCTGGCCCCCCGGCCCCATGCTGTCCTGGATCCTCACCCTTTTTTCCTTTTCACTCCTGCAATACCACCTCCAGGTCCTCCCAACCTATTTCCCCCTCTTGCTAACATCATACTGGCCAGGTAATCCTTTAGGATCCAATCAACCATCAGGTCTACTGTTGGTTCCTTACCCTTAGACTGTTGCCTCTCCTTCTCCCTGGAAGGTGTTGCCCTCTTTCCTGGTTTTTCCATTGTTCCATCCTCATCCTCCTGGGCCTTCCTCTTACAGGCATTCTTTTCTTTATCCGTCACCTTCCGTGACTCGTCCAGCAACTCTTGCACCTTTCCCATTGGGTCTTCTGCCTGCTGTGACAATTTTTTGCCAATCAGTGTGGTCTTCATAGGTGTCTTTTTAGGTACCATTCTGCTAATTCCAACAAGTACTTCATTTTACACACCTGTTGTTACCCTCCTCCCGTTTTTACCTGCTTTCTCCCTCTCTTTTTTTTATATGTGGTAACTTCTTTTCTAGTGCCATTTTCTCCCACTCCCCTTACAATGGCTGCTGCATGTATTCTCTTGCCCTCTTCTCCCCCATCATCTGCCTTCATATGTTTCTTCATTTCCTCCTTGCTTTCTCTTTTCTTTTTTGCCTCTCTAGCACCTCGTCCCTACACTGTTACTGCCCCGCTGCTCCCTCCTTGCTGGTGACTCTGTGTTCTTCCTCTTGTTTGCCTGTTATGTCCGAAGTCATTAGCTGCCTTGTTATGCCTCTCTTCTACCAGATGCATCACTTGGCTGTCCGCCAGGCCCATGGCCCTCTTTGGGTCTCCGACCACTATTTCCTTACATTTTTTCTATTGTTTTATTTTTGTTATGCCTTGTGGCTCTGTGAGATGGCCCCCAAGCCCATGGCCTTTCAGTCTTATCTGCCCCCCCTTGCTTGAAAAACCACCCCTTTCCCCACCAGCTGAGTCGGCCTCCACGACCCTTCTGCACTGTCTATGGGCTCCCCTCCCACTAGCTGGTTCACCTGGTTTTCTGACTGCCATTTGTCTGCTCCCTATTGCCACGTGGCCTTGTAAAATGTCCGCCAGGCCATGGCCTCCCCATACCCTGCTGATGTCTTTAGTCCTCCAACTGCCATTTTGTGTGTTTACCCCATTACGTGGCCCTGTAAAATGGCCACCCAACCCGCAGCCCCTCAAGGCCTTATCCACCCACCCCTCTTGCAAAAATGAAAAACCCCTTCCCCTTCAGCTATGCAGGCCTCCGCGACCCTTTCCTTTGCCCCACGGCCCCAGCTCATGGCTTCCTCTCATGCTTCTGCCCCATTCCATCCTTTGGCCTTTCTTTCTTCCTTCCTTTCCCAGTCCTCCATTCCTGCCCTTCTTGTGCTTTCTTGCTCCCTGTTTTTATCTATTATACACATATATTTTTTAAACTCTGAAAACAGAAGCCAACCAATAACTTGCTATCTGACTCTTCTGTCCTGTGATGACCCACTGAGGCCATCCCTCCCTTCTGCACCATGGCCTTATGCCACCCCCTCTCAGCCTGCTCAATTTCTGAGATCAGATGCCCAACCCACATGACCTGAATCGAGGGCTGGCGCCTGTCCATGGTAGGCGCCTCTAAACAGCTGCATCTCTCCTTCTCCTGTCAGGCTGCTTGGCTCAACTTCCCCATCAGTGCTAGAAATCACTTTCTCCCTGACTCCATTCCTCAATCAGCTTTCTAGGTTGTCTTTTTTTATTTTTATTGCTGCAACTGCTCTATCCCTCTGTTCTGCTCCTGCCAGGGTTTCCTCAGCCCGCAGCTGTATCTGGTGTCTCCCTTTACTTCCTTGCTCTCATTTCTGCTTTTTTTTTTTTTTACAGACTTGTTCTTTATCTCCCCACTGATTGAACCAGCTTCCATTGGCCCATACTACCCCCACTGCCCCAGTTTCCAACTCTTTTTGTTGCCTCCTTCAAAACTTTGTTCCCTGTGCCAAATCATAAAGAAAACTGCTTTCTGGAGGTACACCTGTTCTCGCTGCCGCAGATTCACCTCTCTTCTTGCAATAACACATATCACCACATAAAATCCTAACCAAGCAGATTACATATCTTACCTGTAAAAATGCTCTATTGTTTCCAATTCCACTCTCTACCTTTTGCAACAAATGTATAACCACATAAATCATAACAAAGCAATTTAAATACAGTAAAGAGTGTATGTAAGAGTGCTCTACTATTTCCCAATTGCACTCTTCCCTGTCTTAACCTGTATCCTCTGTTACCTGCTCCTGTGATTTCAAACATTGGTCTTGCATGCTGACGTGTTGAACTCCCTTGATCTTTTAAAAAAACTCAGCAAAAGAAGGGTCTCCCCTTCCCTGCTTCACCTTAAGTACACTCCCTGGCCCCCCTCCTTCTTCCCAGATTATCCAATCCCCTGCTTGCCCCCCTTCTACCCTTAGTGCCCTGCTCCCCTCTCCCCTCCCCTTTGCCTTCTCTTGCTTACCTGTCCCAAACCCACCCTTCCCCCTCGGCCTTTCCCAAGGAAACCTCTTGACAATTCTGTCTGCCTTTAACAGAGGCAAAGCCCCTTATCACTGTTATCCTATAAATTTGGAAAATGTGTAATCCATACTGAGGCAAGAATGTTAGTATCCACATTCATTTTATTACATTTGTTTACACAAGTAACCAGATTTCCAAAGGTCTTATTACCTTCAGCTTTAACTGCTTCCTGTAACTCACCCTCTCACTGCTTATTGCGCACTGTTATAAGTTTCCTTTTTGTTCCTAATTAATATTCTATAGTCTTGTTTTAGGGAGATTAAAGATCTACTGTAATTTACATCAGTGAATTTCCTTGATAAATGAGCAGTTTTAGTTATTATTTTTTTCAGCTGCTTACAGTCTGTATCATATCATGGAATCTTTGAGGCTGGCTTACTGTTGGTTATTAGGTTTGATGCATGTGTGCAACAAACCTTTTGTTATGAGTGGAAGGGGATTTCAGAAGTGTGTCTCTGTAAACCTATTGCAGTTAAAAACTGTAGGGGCGAAGCAGTCTAGACCAATAACCATTGCCTTTAACTGTGACACCAATCTTCTTTGGTTGAATGTACTTCAGAAAAACCAAGACAATAAATCAGAGGGCTTCAGTCCTTTGATGTGAATGAAGCTATTCAACAAACAGCTGATGGGCTGTCAACACCAGCAGCCTGTCATTAAAATCAGCAGCAGTGACAAGCTGACCAGACTATGTCAGAAAATTGAGGGGAGATCTACAGAAAGTTTCAACTGTGTTGTGCCAGTCTTTATTATTTTATTATTGTAAGGTTTTTCTACTTCTTCTGCCTAGTCTGTAGGCAGTTTGAAACTGGCCATGATGTCTCAAATTACAGCCTTCTTTTCACCTAAACTAGCAAGTCTCCTAAAGAAAAAATAACCCTTGCCTCCCTCTCTGTAGTATGGTAGTTAGTCTCCTTACTGTGGCAACTTTTAAATATAGGGAAAAAAATAATAATACACCTCAGTTTCTCTCCACCAGCAAGTGTATATTGCAACCAATGTCAAACTAGGCAAAGACACATATTCATTCTAAACTTTTTTGTATCTATATTACATGAATGCCATTTGAAAAGTGAACCCACACTTATAGAACTGTGGGTATATGGATGTCGCCAACTTTTGCAATCCTCTCCTGCCCCCTCGTTCCCTTATTTCCTTTTTCACCACCCCTCCTCCCATAACTGTTATGTTCCCCTCCCTATGCCCTAGACATCCATACCTCTCCCCTGTATGCAGCCTGACCTTACCCCTCCCTTATTAGCTCTTGCATATATACCAAGACCTGCCATGATCTGACTAATGCATAGATCCTAATATGGTTATTATATTACATATATTGAAATTCAATAAAAAGAATAACAGGCAGAGATCTCTACACGTATTCTCTTTTTTCTTGTGCACAACTGTTTTCCTTGCCATCCTTCCTGCAGTGATCCCCGTATTTGCTTTCTGTCCATGGTAAACCTCTGCACCAGCTCTCTTCTAGCCTCAAAACAGTTATTATTCTCCTAAATGTCCTGTCTATTCAGTACCCTTGATATCTGTCTAGGTGTAAAAAAACAAAATGGATTTTTTCCCAAAGTGAATCTTGCTCACTCAGTGTTGTCCATAGCATCCTGTAGGAGCTGTTTGCTGTGCCCAACATTCCTTGCACTTGCAGTCCAAGTGACTATCTAACATCTGAGGATGTACTGGTGCAAAGCATCAAACCTTCAGCATTGACAAATGTTCGTTTTAAATCTTATGCCCTGTTGTAACTTTCCTTACAGTAGTTGGATAAAACTTTGTAATATTATGAAGTCTCTTCTTCTGTCCATGATAGGAATAAGTTTTTCAACTCTACTCCTTTTCTACCTTTTTGTGTTCTATCTATTTTTCCAGGGGCTAAGGGGTTCCATTTTAATTGTTTTCTCTGCCAATATGACCAAATGTTCATCTGGTTCATTTTCCTGTATTATGTTATCTTGTAGGCTTGTAACAATTTGTTATCCCAAATTTATATTGAACTGTATAGGAAAGTGATCTGAAACAGCCTCCTGTAAAACTTCAAATATGTTTACATTATGGAACATGGTAATAGCAATTATTGCTAAGTCAAGCATGGATCCACACATATTTGTAAGAAAAGTGTATTCTCCAAATCAGTCTTTTAAACTCCTTCCATTCATTGGGCCCTATGCACATATGGGTGGGTAAATCACACCAGAGGCACGTTACCCACCCATGGAGTTCCGCACCTGCAGACAGATGTGCCCAGACCGGTAGTCACTACTGACTGCCACCTGTCCACGGCACCCCCCCCCCAGTGCATAGATGCACAGAGGACATTTCCGCGGACAAGGAGCACATCCAATGGGATGCCCAGACGTGGTCTGTGAATGGATCACTTGTGCCCATGGGGCACAGAAAACAATGGAGAACACGATGTGTGCCGCAAGCTCGGGGTAGGAGGGTGCCCAGTTTGCCACCCCAGCCCTCCATGCTTATCCATGGGCTGGGGTGGCATGTAAGGGGAAGTCTGCAGTGCCCCCACATCCATGCTACTGCTGGCGGCAGCATCCTGGGGGGCACAAATCCCTTATGGCTGGGTGTTACTCAACATAGTGTGCAACCCTCATGCCCAGCACTCTGCACCTTCGTGAATGATGTGGAGTGCGGGCATGCCCCCTGACATGCCCCTGGCATGCCGCTGTCCACGTGGCCAGGGGATCGGCACATACATGTCCTGCGCCCTCACCTAGTGAATGCTGCACAGGGTCTGTGTGACCCCACTACGCAGCATTCAGACTTAGCTATGCCAATGTGTCCAGGTGACGCAGTGTGTTGGCATAGTGTATAGGACCCAATATGCATAAATTATGACTGACCAGAAATTTCATTAATGTCAGTTCTTTCATATTTATCTTTTGCATTTCATAACGGTATATCCATACACCCATCTATTTCTATATTGATATTATCCTGTCCCCTTTCATTTAAATCCCCAAATGGGCATTGCAATCTCCCATAATTAGGAATTGAATATGTTTCTCTTGTAGAACAAGTTGCTCTGTAAAGTTGATAGTTCTTGTAATTGTTTTTCAAACATATCAGTAGACAAAGAAGGGAGAAAATAAACATTCAATAATGCCAAAACATTATTCTTATCTAATACAATTTCAATGGCTAACTAATATCTATAATGTGATTTATACCAGTTTTCCACTTTCCAATTGAGTTTAGTATTAAACAAGGTAATCAAGCCACCTTTATTCCTTTCTTCCTTTTAGCTACTGTTTACTTGCAGGGATTTCAAATTTAAGGAACCCTTGTATACTTTGATCTTCACTTGTGTCTAGCCAGGTTTCCTGTAATAACATTATTCCATGTTTCTATAAAACTGAGCCAGGACCCATCATAGGTTTTACTATATAACCCTGCCATATGCCAGCTTAGTATTCCTAAAATATTTTCAGTTGGTGGCTTGATGACCAATGTCTTTTCTCAGTTATGTAGAGTATGTTCTTCATAAAAATTCAGCTATATTGAGGAATTCAAGGATAAATTTTCAAGCATTTCATATCTATTGTCCAATACCACATCTATTTCATATTTTCTTTGTACATTCTATTCAGGCTCTCTGTCCACTTGGAGGCTTTTATCCCTCCATCAGCCTTGTTACAAGCAGTGTCATCACCCACTTGCACCTGCAGGCTTCTGCCTCAACCCGGCTGAAGCAGGGAGGACTGTGGCTTACACCCCACAGAGGGGCCCTCCCAGAGGGGATGGGAGGGAGACTGCATCACCCTTGGGCCCCTGCCCCTCAAGTCAGGCTTTGTTTGGAGGTGTTGAGTAGGGACTCTGTTGGAAGCTTCATGAGCCTAGCACAGGATTTGTTTTCCTTACATCCCACCCCCTGGCTTGGTCATGCAATGCATACCAGCTTGAGGTGTGTGCAGTCCCATGCATGCTCACAGGAGTGCCGCCGCAGCCAATCCCCTTTGCCAGAGATCCTGATGCTGCTGCCACCCCCAGGGTCCACTGGGTGCCACCAGGCACCAGAATCTTCTCCACCCTCCCACCCAGGAAAGGAGAGCAGCCCTCTGGATGCTCAATCCTTTCCTCCTCCGCTGACCCCCAATGACCCAAGCCTGCTCCCTTACCTGGGTCACCAGCATGGTGTGAGGCGTGGCCTCCAGCACCTCAGCACTCAGCACCACTGGGCCGGCTCATCTATTTCATATCAGTATTTACTTCCTCTCCTTTACTATACTTCATATCGCCCAGTATTTCACTGTTATTTATTCTCAAACCCCTCTGCCTTCTTCCTCTTATCATTTTATTGGGTTGTAGAGTGCATAGTAACTCATGTTCTGTTGCTGCCATTTTTTTTTAGAAACTTCACAATTAGCCAGCCTGGTTGTGCTGAAGGTTGAGGCTCTGGATGCCACACCTCATGCTATGCTGGTGACCCAGATTTGGTAATGAGCCTGGGCCACTGGGGGTCAGCAGGGGCAAGAGAGGATTGAGCATATGGAGGAATGCTCTCCTTTCTCGGGGAGGGAGGGATAGCTGTCCCACCTGCTGATCACCCCCTAGTGATGGCTGGAGGAGAATACAGGTTGGGAAGCTTGAGCCAATGAATGAGTCAGCGGGGAGGAGGTAGGGAGGAAAATCAGGAACATTGAGCCCGGCAGGCTCGATGATGGCCTGCTTCCCCCATGTACAGTCCCAGAGTCTGAAATGGGTCTCTGGGGGGAGGGAGAAGCCGGCAACCTCCCTGGCCACCACTGTGGGGGAGCAATCCATGGGAGGAATGTCTGGGGCCATCTAGTATGGGAGCGGCACAGCCAGAGAGAGAGTCCTTCCATTTGGAGGCCCGAAGTCGCCTGCCAGGGCTCAGAGGAACAAAAAAATGTGTATATATATATATATATATATATATAAAAAAAAGAAACTTCACAATCATTTGTTGGGTACCCTTTTCTTGCTTAACAATTTTTGTTCCTAAGCTATCATTACTTACTTTGAGAGAGAACTAGTTTTCCAGTTTCTTTTGCCAATAATAAAATCTCTCATGTGATTTTCCCATTCTTCTCCACCAGAAAGACATATCCCTTGCTTGGGCCTGCTTTGTATCTGTAAACGAAACTGATGTCTTCCCATGGTATTCTTATTTTCATTAAGAATTTTATTTAGTATATTTTAAATTGTTATTTTCAGGAGGAATGATGTTTCTTGCTTTGGGAATTCCTTCAAAATATGTTGGTAATTTTTGATCTTCTTCTTCTTTTTTTTTATACTGGGATCTTTTTTATATTTTTTTATTTCTATAATTGAATCATCCAAGTATGAATTATCTACATTTGCAGAATAAGGTTCACTGTTTAAAACAGTTTTTGAGTTACTTGGTAGTGTCCATATTCCTTTATCCTTCAATTTTCTCTATACTGTATATCTATAAAGCAATATCAGAATAACACAAGATTATTCACTTCATCTAAGTCAGTTCTATGGAAACCCAGAAATAAGATAATAAAGCTTCAAGCAGAGAGCTTGTATCTAATGAATTAACAACAATTATATATACTATCTAATGAATCAACAGCAGTTAAATATACTATTTAACAACTAAAGACTTTTAACCCAGGTTAAAAAAGTCCTGTTGCAATGCAGGTATTTTGGCCCTCAGGGTTTACTGGCTGGCAATTCATTTACCTTTACAATTTCAGCATTGTTTTTTACAGCTGCAGTTAGTATTTTCTTTCTTCAGTTGGAGATTTTCTTGTATCAGTATTCAAAAGTATTCCTTTCCCGCAGATTATCAAGTTTTCTCTACAGTGGAATTCATGCAGTTTCTCCAGGACACCTATTTCTTTCCATTTGACCTTAGTACTTATACATTTTTCCAGTCCATAAATTTTAAATAGCTGGCAATCTTTTAAGTTGTTGCTTCCAAGGGTACTAAAATATGAACATGAAATAAAACTATAAATAGCCAATGATTCAGGAAAGTTAAATCAAATGGATAGCAGTTTTACAATTGTCAGCTTTAACTCCCTTAGATAGGTGAGAAAGTGTTTAACCATAAATTTAATAGTACTAATTTAACGTATGCTTCCTAAGATCTTTTATTGCAATTGTGTGCTATCGCTAACCACGTGAATTAGTTTGGCACAATGTTTTACTTAAAAAAAAGGCATACCAGTCAGCATTTTAAGATTTAGTGAATATATTTATGTAAAAATATTTACTTACATATTGTAGAAATTGCTCATCTTTGCCCAAAATACCATGCCCAAAGTACTTTTCATAGTGTTTTGGGAATTTTTTTTTTTTGTGTGTTATGTGTTTTCTCCTCCTTCTCGCCTCCTAGTTCACCACTCCTTCTGGCTGCTCATGCTACCCGTGACCCCCTCATCCTGTCCCTTCTCCCCTCACCTCAGATTGCAGCCGACCCAAGGGTGGCCTGGCATATCCCTTTGCCGGGTGGGTCCCCCTCCTCCGAGGGGGAAGACACTGAGAGGGAGGGAGGGGCCCCCAGTGTACTAGGCATCAGTCCTTGAGCGCTGATGAGGTGGGTTCGGAGGTCACAGGACATCTTGGGCCAGTGGGAGCAGGCAGCCATCATCCGGCAAACCAGGAGGCTGGTATTTCCGCTTTTTCTCCCGAGGCATGGTGGGCCACAAATGTCAAGGCGTAGCAGACATTCCCCACGCCCCCCCAATGTTGAGGCTCTGCTGCTGATCTCCCCGGCCTCTGCCAGGGGGTACCAGACAGCGAGCCTACATCCCCTCCCAACCCTGGAGTAGGCGAGCAGTCGTGGGATGCTCAAGCCTTCTCCTCCCCGGCCAGCTCTCCGGCGACCTGAGTCCGTTCCCGAACCCAGGTCACCGGCGGAAATCCAACCACTGCGCCGATGAGCCGGCATTTTGGGAATTTATATTTAACCATGCAATAGGAAATCAAAACTTGTCTGCAGCCGTGGCTCTTGCTTCAGCTTGGCTTTGATAGAAGGCAATACAAACAGCCTTTTCAGGTTTTGGCCTGAGTTAAAACACCTTTCTATTTTAAGCTTATGTCTTACCAGAGGTAAGAACCAATGTTTAATTTTAGTTTAAGCTGCTGAGACCAAAAATCTATATTATAAAGATGGTCTTTCTGGTCTCCATGTATCTAATTTAATCTTTTAGGTACTGTAAGATGGCGATTCTGTTAGTAAGGTGCCAGAGCATTCACTTTAAGCTCCACGATTATGTAACTCGACTGGTACGAGTTTTAAAATCTTTTAAATTAGAATTCAGATTAATTATACAAAATATTAAAGTATTAATGTATAAACATCGAATAAAACAAAATATTTATAAATAGACCTAATTAAAACCAATTGTCAAATTTACTGTATTTGGGATCAGAAACTGACATGTTTATAAAGAGCTTTTAAAAAACTGTTGCACTTATATAAATAAGCTGGAAAATGTCCATAACATCAGCCAACATCAATAAATAACCTTCAGTGAGCTTTGAAAAGTAGAATGAGAGAGGATATAAATGGTTTGTGACCATTTATATCAAATGCCCATGTAGCTTTAAGTCTAGTAAAATCAATTCGCTTATACACTTGTAAACTTCTACACTCATCGATCTCAATGTTGAAACCACCAATTTTCAGATATTTTCCTCCTGGACACCAACCCTCCGCAGCGTTCCTTGCTCCTGTTTCACCGGTATGGATTCCCCACTTTCATACTCCAAGTACCTGCAAAAAAGTAAAGCAGAACCAGGAACAGAAGACCAGACTTCTGTGGCACAAGAATGTCTGAAAAGATTCTGGAGCTTACTTTAACATTTAAAAGTTTTGAAAATTAAAGCTTCCAAAGCCTTTATAAAAGAAAACTCTCAAATTCACTTAGGCAATGGTAGCATACCTGTAATAAAGTAAAAAAAAAAGTCTCTTCAGAAACCTGCTTTGACTACTCCTTGGCAGTTCAGCATGCAGCCACTCCCCTATCAGGTCACAGTATCAGTGTTTGGCTGCCTTGCCCCTCTGTCTTGCCTTTTTTACTGGGTTTTGGATTGGGGGTAGGGTGGGAGCTGGTTCTTTTCTTTTTGACTCAAGTATCAAATATCTGAATAGTCTCCTATTCAGGAAGGGCTCCTGAATATTCAGGAATCCTACTATTCATGGTGGGGCCAATTCACTAGTGTGCACTCCCCAGAGGCGCATGCAGTATTTGGACTGGCAGCTCCGCACCCTTGGGAGATTCACATGGATGCCACATTCACAAACACTGGCCCTCAACTGGCTCCTATATACAACACTGCCCCCCCCAGCATGCAGGTCTGCAGGGGGCCGACGGGTGCAGAGTGGCATATCCGGGCGAGCAGCCAATCGCCTGCCTGGGCAGGGAGCTGCAATGGATCCCTTGTGTCAGCTGGCATGCAGAGCACCAACTGCAATGTAGATGGGGTATCCTGGCTACCCACCCCAACCTCCTGGTGTGCCCCAACAGCACAGACATCTCTACTGGGAGGACCGATGCCCTCTGCTGTGTCTGTCGTGGTTGGCGGCCGCTTTCCAAGGGGGCACAAAGCTGGCCCCAATGATTTATGGCTGCCCTTCAAAGGCATAGCCAGCAACCCCCTGTACAAAGCACTCCACACTGTAATGAATGTGCGGAGTGCTGGCATGCCCCCCATACCACCCCCAGGCCCATCCCTGTGCAGAGCTCCATGATCAGCTGGAGAATCAGGTGCATGGGAGGGGTGCATCTGTTTTGTGAATGCATGCAGGGGCCAGGTAGTTGCATAGTGGGTTATGCACCGGAGTTGCACAGTGCATAGCCCACTCTGCACCTTTGTTAATAGGCCCAGGTATTTGGAAAATACTGTTTGTCCCTTGCACAGCCCTATAATTCTGTGATTTTCTTTTGAAGATTATGACTAATACTCTGTGTTTCAGGAAATAAAAGATAATGAAGTTTTTGGATCGGAGACTGCATATATTCAAAAACTGAGCAGCACAAATGAGCTGTCATTTTGACCAAGGAGTAGACTGCAACCACCCATTTAAAATAAATTTCTGTAGGGAAAAGAGGATCTGAAAATAATCCATGTTGCTTGCTTTTAAAGATCTTTGATCATTCTGAACTGATTTCAACAAGCCTGAGTGCCACACGTGGGGTGAATATTCCAGCATAGGTGCAATCATTGATTTATACACTTAACTAGGTTGTTCAGACTAAGGTGTACTCTCTTTAGCTTCTGTAAGTAGTATAACCTTGGGGAATATTTTGTACAGATTGTGGTGTTTTGTTGTTGGTCTGCAATTTAGGACCCTTACCTTCTGTTCAGTTCTGCCATACCTGTCTCTTGCTGCTCTGGCAGATGCCATCTTTCTGGACTGCACAAATAACTGAGTCATATGCATACAATAAAAGTAAAAAATGTTTTATTCATCACAGAAGACCTCTGCACATTATGAGGTTATGCCTCAGACTGGGGGTTCCCAGACTGTTCCTGGAATAACATGGCACTTCCTGGTCCTGCAACAATTGGCAATATGCATGCTCTGAGTGCTCCTAAAGGGGCAGCAGCTAAACATTAAGCCCTATACTTAATTGTGTACTTCACAAAATGTTCATCTTGGGTTACCTACTTCAAATCATCTGAAATTATAAACTGAAAGAGATTAATCTAGTGTATTCAACAAATTTCCTTAGCTGAGAAAACAGTTTTTTAATTTCTTTGAAAAGTCATACACATTTGTACATTTTTGCTGGGATTAATTTTCATACTGTTGCTTCTAGCCATCCAATCACTGGATTGATTGCTTGCTGCAGTTTCCCTATGCATAGTTCTTTCCTTGAGTTACAGAGGATGGTATCATTACTTTATAATCCACCACTTCTGGCCATCTGTGCGTCGGTCCGGGTGCGCCCGTCATTAGGGTGCCAAATTGTTAGATTTGCTGCCCCCTCCCTGAGGTCCGCCCACCCTAGAGTTGGTATATTTAGTTAGGGTGGCATGGGGTGCACAGCCACCCACACAGGAGGGTGCAGGAGGCACAGCCCCCTGCATATAATCCAATCAGCAAATTTAAATCCGTGTGTCCTAATGATGGGTGCACTCTGATGGCATGTCTGATGGTGGAACCATAACCCACTTAGAATCAGAACATAAATTATTGATCAAGACTATGTAGACATACAATATGCTATTTTAACTAATCTCCATTTGGTCAAAAGAACTTTAATCCATTGTTAAGGCCACATTTACAAATGCCACCCCCTGTGACTCTATATTGGCTCTAGACCATAACTCAGGTGTTACTATTGCAGTACTAGACTACAGTGATGTAATGTTTTTTTTTCCCATGTAGGTTTGTTCTTCAGTGTAATCAACAAATCCCCCAACTGCCAGTTATATAAAACTCTACATGAGAAGAGAATTTCTGTACACAAAACATGTTTTCTGTATAAGAATGATCTTCCAATGTACTTTAGACAGGTTTTAGTAGTTTTGCAGATCCCTTAACATGTCCTCCTTATGTTATTTTCACCTGATAACAGGACTACACTTAATTAAAACAAGCATTTGTCAATGACGAATGTTGCTTGCTTGTATGTGCTATTTAGGTATTTTGAAGTCATTGGAGTGCAAATATTGAAAATTTGCGAACTTACGAGCGTGCATAGGAAGTGCGCAACGCACACTCGTAAAACAGTCATTTTTTGGTATTTTTCACCAAATTTTCAACATAGCCATTTTAAGACCTCTGCTCATGAACAGTGTCACTGTGATTTTCTTAATGTGTCCCACACATGGATTTCGCACACCGACTGCGCCATTGTGCGCTACAAGGGCGGAAGCACATTTTGGGAAAGATGTGAAAAATGACAGCTATACTGCTCATAAGGAGGTGTGGTAAAATGGCAATGTTGGAAATCTGGAGGGAAAATATTGAAAATTTGCAAACTTATGAGTGTGTGTAGGAACTGCGCAACGCGCACTCGTAAAACAATCATTTTTAGGAATTTTTTCACTAAATTTTCAACATAGCCATTTTAAGATCTCTGCTCATGAACAGTGTCACTTTGATTTTCTTAATGTGTCCCATACATGGATTTCGCACACCAACTGCGCCATTGTGCGCTACATGGGCGGAAACACATTTTGGGCAAGATGTGAAAAAAGACAGCTATACTGCTCATAGGGAGGTATGGTAAAATGGCAATGTTGGAAATCTGGAGTGAAAATATTGAAAATTCATGAATTTATGAGCGTGCGTAGGAACTGCACAACGCGCACTTGTAAAACAGTAATTTTTAGGAATTTTTTCATCAAATTTTCAACATAGACTTTTTGAGAGCCCACCTCATGAACACTGGCAGTGTCATTTCATTAATCAGCCCTGAAAGGTGATTTCACGCAGTGATGGCAAAATCACCCTTCGGGCCCGATTAACGCCATGGCAGTACAAGAATTAATGAGGAGGGGTCCCAAAAACTCCATGTTGAATATTTGGGCCCCAAATTCCCCAAAATGCCTGAGATATGCAACAAAGTTGAAAAAAACTTATTTATTCCATTATACAGCTTACCAGCATTTCCTCAGTTCGCAGTCGGCTTTGAAGAGTGCAGACGTGTTCCCGGTCCACCGAAGATCGTCGAGTTCAGAGGTAAGTATGGGGTGGGAGGGTGTGGGAGACAGGGTGTGCAGTGGGTGGGTGCAGGTGGGGGCAGTGAGACTGCGAGGGACTTTTTTAATTACAGTTTTTTTTTTTAATTAAGACGACGCAGGATGTTTGCCACGCTGGGGTGGGCTCCCAGAGTGGCAGCTGGAAAGGCTGTTTGGGGGCTGGAGCTGACAGGGATTGGGCACTTCCATAGGTTATAACAAGATTTGCCACGCTGGGGTGGGCTCCCAGCATGGCACCTGGAAAAGATTTTGAGGCGTGCAGCCGTCGGAATAGCGAGTTAGGCACCCGCTGGCTATAACATTTTTGCCACACTGGGGTGGGCTCCCAGCATGGCACCTGGACAGCTTTTGTTGGGGGTGTGTGGAGCTGACGGGGATTGGGCACCACCGCTTTGGCTACAGGTGCGTGGGGGGAGCGCATCAGCACTCAATATGCATGCTTGTGCACATGTGTGCGTGGGGGGGAGAACTCTGCTCATTGAAGTGGAGCTCTCCCTTTCAACTGTATTCCACTGCATTTTGACTGCTGTCATTGACAGCTGCAGCAGTCATTGGAGAACTGCGGCCGCGACTGCAAACTCACTGACTGAACTGGAAGAGGGGGTGCCACACCTCCGAAAACTCGGATGATGGCACTATGTTTTTTGCACATGCATGCAAGCAACATAAAAAGAGCAGGTAGAGTATCTGTCTGTCTGTCTGTCTGTCTGTCTATCTATCTATCTATCTATCTATCTATCTATCTATCTATCTATCTATCTCTCTGTCATCCATGGTAAAAAAAAAAACTATGTTAATGCATCAGTTAGGGTTTCTGAAACCTCAAAAATAAGAAATTCAGATGTTGGGCATTTTTTGTGCCTTAAAGAGCAGCTGACACCTTCAGGGCAACTTTAACAGAATGTAATATTTAGACGCAATTCAGATTGTATGTCACATTATTTCTATATTCCACTTCCACATTATTTACTACTGAGGTCATTTGCATTAACACAAAATCTGTGTTCCTGAAGAGTTCAGCTATTCTTGTTGCTTTCTCCCTACCTGAGGTCATAATGCACTTCTTCTGACATCACAGTTACTCTCCTGCTAACAGATTGTGATATCACAACAGAGAATTATGACTTGAAGTAGGGAGTACGCTATAGAGGCAGATGACCTGTAAAGGAACTCTAAAGGATAAAGATCATGTATTCATGCAAATTTACTCAGTTTTTATTTAGTTTTTGGTTAGTTTTTGTTGTAATAAATAACAAGGAATAGAAATATATAGAATCTGTATGGAATGCAAGCTGAATTGTATCCAATTATTATGTTTTTCAAAGTTTTCTTTTCAGGTGTCAGTAGCTCTTTAACTCACCCCACACCCACGCACCTGTGGGTCCTGCACAAAGCAATAACTAAGTCCTAACTTGCTTCACACAGGAACCTCCAGTCCCTATGTGAAGTAGGAAATGCACATGGCTCTTTGGGCTCTACTCAAAATAGTACATGACTCCTAATGTGCTTTACTGCATCCTTAAGGCCCTGCATAAATGAGGACATGACTCCTAACTGGCTTGGCAGAGGGACCTTCAGGCCCTGTGCAAAGTAGAAGCTGAGTCCTTAGTTGTTTTATTTGAAAATCGAAGGGCCAGAAAACCTGAATCCTAACATACATCATGCAGGGCCCAGAAAGCAGAATGTGCAGAAGCCTTCGGGCCCTGTGCAAAACAGGAACTGACTTCTAACTTGCTTTAAGCTGGGCCCTTTGGGACATGTACAAAACAGGACACAAGCCTTAACTTGTATTGCACCATGTACATAGCTCAGCCAATCAGGTATTACTATTAGAGAGATATCATCATTAATACATAAATACCTCCTGCTGCTACTATATCTAAGATGAGGGCAAACTGCTCCACCCAAGGGCCTGACTCTTCTATTATAAGGTATTTAGGTGCCATGGGGGAAGAGTGAAGTGGGGGCTATTGGGTGTGTTGAGGAGCGGTGATTTACTGAACACCAGCATTGGGACATGTGTGTTTTGCCAGGGTGGGAGTAGTATCATACTTTAGCATGGGTAGGGGGCAGGATTTTTTTATTACAAGGACAACCAGTCTGGAGCCCAGTTTTAGATCTGGACATATGTGGGTGCTATGGTGGGAGAAGGGGCTAGTGGGTGTGTTGGGCAGGGGGGTGATTTACTAAACCCAGGGACTGTGAGTTGTTCCAGTGTGGGTGAAGCAGAAAAGACTTCGAATTTAGCACAGGTGGGTTCATACTAGATTTCATACTAGAGTTAGACACAAACAGAGTGTTCACAAGGGTGATGGTGCACAGGTAAGGTAGTCCAGCACAAAACACAGAAAAAAATGGCACTTCATCAGCATTTCCAAATACAAGGACGTCACTGCTCAGAAGTTTCTAAATATAGGATATATACAGTATATATATATATATATATATATATATATATATATATAAAATGTCTTAGTCACTCATCTCTGTACCCTCTCAATATTGTCCACTTGTCTTCTTTTGTATGGTGTCCGCAGTTGTGACCCATAGTCTAAATGCAGATGGACATAAGCCCTATATAAGGGTAGTATCACATCCATGTCTCTACTTTTTGTACTTCTTTTGATGTTCAATCAACATTTATTTGCTTTCATAATTACAGCATTACAATTATAGTCACTGTCAAAATTAAGCTTATGGTCAACTAATATACCCAGATCTCTTTCGGAGTCAGCTACCTGTAACATGTCATCCAGGAGTTCATATTTTTGTGTGAGGTTATGTTTCCCAAAGTGTAACACTGTATACTTATCTTTATTAAGGGCTGTACCCCTGAATTTAGACCAAGTGCTAACTGTATCTTAATCAGATTGTATGGATTCCCTTTGTTATATTGTTTTGCATGCTCTGCCTATTTTGGTGTCATCAGCATACTTTTGACACCAGTTTTTGAGTGTGACATTTCTACCTAAGTCAGAGATAAAGATGGCAAACAGAATCAGTCCCATCACTGATCCCTGGGGGACACCACTGGTAATCCTTCCACTGGTTGATGTATATCCATTTAATGTCACCCTCTGGGTTGTATCCATCAACCAGACTTCAACACAGTTTATGATTTTATAATAATAATAATATTTATTTGTACCAAGCGTTTCTTAAACCAAGGCTCTTTAATAAGAATTTCAGATAAAATAATATACTAAAACAAACATACAATAAATACTGATTCATAAAATCCGATTAAATATCATCAGGTCAAATAAGCTTGCTCCCACAAATGGGTTTTCAGGGTCCGTTTCAATTCCTCCATGGATGTGCACTCTCGAAGTGGATGGGGTGAAGAATTCCAAAGGGATGGGGCCATGTACATAAAAGCATGGGCCCCCGAAGATTTTAAAGAAACCCTTGGAATCTCTAGTAACCCCTTGTCCACCAAGTGGAGTGATTGCCTAGGGCAGTAAGGTACCAGAAGCTCTTTCAGGTAGTCCAGGCCAAGTCCATGTAGGGCTTTGTAAGTCAGAAGTTTGTCTTTAAAGGTGATCCACCACTGAACTGGCAGCACCGGAGAAATATTACAGGTACAGGGAGTACCCATCAATAACCGGGCTGCAGCGTTCTGCACTAGCTGTAAGTGGCAGATATCAACTCCTGGTAGCCCTGGATAAAAGGAGTTGCAATAATCAAGGCATGAGGTCACAAAGGCGTGGACCAATGTAGGCAGATCACTGGACAGAACATGGTGCTTAATCCTGGAGATGTTCCTCAGATGGTAAAAGGAAGATCTGACAACTGCAATGTCATCAAAAATCACCACCAGATTTTGCACCCATTCAGAAGTGGGGAGCTGGGAGCCACCAAGAAAAAGTCATGAAGGCAAACCAGCCCCCCCTCTATCCTGTGGCCCGGGTCCACAAGCAACACCTCCATCTTTTCCGAGTTCAACCTTAGCCAACTCGAATCCATCCAGTTCTGAATTTCAGTCAGACAGTTGTTAAAAGTCAAGAAAGCTTTATCCTGGTCAGGTGCAAAAGATAGGTAGAGCTGGGTATCATCAGCATAGAGTGAAACCTTAGCCCATACCTTCTTACAATGCCTCTGAGGGGCAGCATGTACACTGCAAACAACATGGGGGACAACACCGAACCTTGAGGTACCCCACATGACAGAGAGACTGGGCCGGAGGAAATAATCCCCGACACCACCCTTTGAGTTCTGCCAGTAAGAAAAGATCTAAACCACCTGAGAACTGTACTAGACAGGCCACAGATGAACCTCAGGTGTTCTAGAAGAACCCCATGGTCCATAGTGTCAAACGCTGAAGACAGATCAAGAAGAACCAAGATGGAATGGCTGTTCCGATCTCTTGCCATCAGGAGATCATTGAGCACCCGAACCAGCACAGGCTCAGTACTATGCCTCTTTCAGAAACCATACTGGAATGGTTCATAAATGTCATGGATGGTCAAATGGTTCTCCAGCTGCATGGCCACTACATTTTCAATCACCTTCCCCACAAAGGGAAGGTTAGAGATTGATCTGTAGTTGGCATGGCAGTCTGGGTCCAAAGAAACTTTCTTCAAGAGGGGTGTTACCACCACCTCTTTCATGGAGCTAGAAAACTGACCTGTCTCCAAGGAGCACCAAACTATCCATGCTAGGACCAGGCCAATGGTATCCCAACAACCCTTAATCAGGGAAGTTGGGCCTGGATCCAAACTACAGCAGGTAGGGCGCATACCCTGGACAATCCGCATGACATCAATGAGCTCCGGTTGGTCAAAGGAACTCCAGGAGAGCTCAGGGTTAGTGACCAAGTGCAGATCCTTAGCTTCTCCCATAGAAGGTGCTGACCATAGTACCGCCCTGATGTCAGCAACCTTAACCACAAAGAAGCGAGCAAGCTCATCACACTCTATTTGTGAAAATGCTATTCGAACCTGTAGACAGGCTGGGTTGCACAGTCTATCTACAGTTTGAAAGAGCTGAGCTGGTCGGTTCTGAGCAGCTGCAATCTCCCCGGACAGAAGCTCTGCCTTCTTATGGGAGATTGCAGAATGATAGACTTGGTAATGTTCCATCAATCTAAGATGGTCGGCATCAAGGGTGGATCTCTGTCAGCAATGTTCTAATCTTCATCCTCGCCGCTGCATCTCCCTCAAGGTCCCATCAAACCAAGGAGACTGAGGGTGAAGGGGGAGAGGATGAATGTGGACAAGAGCAATGATATCCCGAGCCAAGGAGATAGCCTTATTATAAGCCAGCGCCAAGGCTTCTGGATCATTGCTCACTCCAGAAAAGTCTGATAGGTCAAGTACTGCCATCAGGCCCTCAGAACTTACATCTCGTAAAGGGCGGTACCTGACCATCTCCACAGGGGTAGGCCTACAAGGTGGAGTGCAAAAAGTGAACCCCACAGTGCAGTGATTGGACCATCTGACTGGTTCCACCCCCAAATCAAATGCATCGATCCCCAGGAGAAAGACTAAGTCAAGGGAGTGACCACCTTTGTGAGTGGCAGAAGTAACAACTTGTGTAAGGCCCAAAGATGTCATCAATTGGAGGAAGTGTTGTCCAAATCATGAAAGTTCATCATTGACCCAGGCATTGAAGTCACCCAGGACCATCAGCCTGGGCAACTCAAACACCATGTCAATCACGAAGTCCACAACTTCCTGTAGGAAATGCTTCTCATCACCTGGTGGATGGTAAAGGAGGGCGATCCTACAACCCACACCCGCCACTGTGGTACACTCGAATGATTCAGCCTCCTCAACTGGTACACTCATGAGGCCCAGTTCAGTCTTAAAACAGACTGACCCCCCCCGTGGTTCGACCTCAAGTGGTGCAACACAGAGTACACGGCCAGAATAGCGGCCTCTAATATGGGGCTTTTATTCTCATCCAGCCAGGTCTCAGTGATGCAAGCTAGATCCACCAATCCAACAAGATCTGCAATAACTGCAGTCTTATTTTTGATGGATCTGGCATTACACAACACTGCTTGAGTAGGATGGGTCTCTGGAGCAGCTCGGGCTACCTGCCCACCAATATTGGTGGTGCCCTTGGGTATGGAAACTAGGCATGGGGGACCACGCTCTAGATTCCATTTTGCCCCAGGATGTCTTCTGGATCTCACAACACAAATACGATGGCCCCACTCATTCGACCTCCACTGTTTGCACCCCCAACCCCCCTCCTCCCTGTTGAGCAATTCCCAGAGCTCACAGCACTGGTATGCAGATGACTTCAATGGGGGGGAGAAAGGATGGAGGGCGCGAAGAGCAGATGATGAATAGCGCACGACCATGGGGGTAGGCCTCCTACACATACTGAAGAACCCAACAACAGCAAAAACACTCCAAAGACTTCAAGAAAACCCCACTTAAATAACTAACTAAATTCAAAAAACTTAAGAACTATTAAACAATAAATGAAATTACCCCAAATTACCCTCTACCCCTAACAACTACCCGCCCGTAAATAAACAAACTAACAATAACCTCTAAACACCCCTTCTACAATAAATAAACTAAAATGAAACACTGAACAAATTAAATATAAAATTAAATAGAATCTTATGGCATTAAGTCAGTCTTTGCAGATCAATAAGAGTCACTTTAAGCAGATTTAATAAAAGTTTAATAAAAGTCCATCTGAGCTCTCATCTCTTCAGGCAATGAAACCAGAGCCTAAAACCAAAATTCAGCTCTCACTTTGAACCTTGGTAATAAGCAAGCAGAAATTATTTAAAGTTCTTTAAAACAGAATTATTAAAGGCACTCTCACTGCCTAAAAACATGCAATATAACCAGTCCCAAGAAAGTCTGACCAGCAGTAGATCTGATGACAAATCCTTCCAATGTACTCCGTGTGGACTGTTGATACCTTCTTCACAGATCTTATTATCTTTCCTTCTACGAATGCTGTACCATAGGAAAAACAGCTACAAGCTGGAACACTGATCTTGGGAGACAGAAGGGGTCCCTTAAAACCCTCAGCCCAAAGGATAGCTACCCCGTCAATTGAGCCCACAACTACGGCCCATGACCCAGTGTCCTCCCAACAGCAGACCCCCCCGTGGAACCTAAAGGCCACCAGCAGCTAGGATCCACCCTCCAGCAGACCAGGACTGGCACCTTCTGTCATGGGCCTGACACACAGCAGCCACCCTCAGATGGGCCAGAGCAGAACCCCCCAGTTTTCCCACCAGCCTCCACAATTTTCTTGTCCAACAGCTCCCAGAAAGGACCAATGGCACACAGTCTGCCAGCAATGATCGTTCGATGATGTTCAGAAAAAGAAGTCCAGCCACCAATACTCCTCAATCGCTGTTCCAGCTGAATCACCCTCCTTCAACGGTTCGACAACAGATTCTCAAGCTTTCTCCTCCCATGGGAACAAACCCACAACAGAGTCCACGGACTTCCACCAAGCCCTCAAGATCCCAAACCGAGGACACCACCGGCAGGTAGGGCAGGTTAACTGATAAACCTTGTCAAAGTTTAACTAAAACTACCAATCTCCTGATCTAACTAAAGCTTAATATAGAGTGCACAACTCTGTTAGAGATATACCGGAGGTCCTCTAATTCATTTTTCCCGAAGACGCTATTTCTGCCTCACTACCTCACTTTAGGACCCTGACTGACTGCCACTAGATAATTACAATAACTTTAAAAACATAAAATAATGAAATAAACTACAAAAAAAAAGTTCTGAGTACTCTAAGTACTCCGAAGTGCTGCTGCAACTGACAACTAGCCCAGCTATCTTGAACTTTGCTGCTAATAAACCCAATGACTTCTAACTTCTTTATCAATGCCCAGTGTGGAACTACATCAAATGCCCTCTGGAAATCCAGATACACCACATCCACAGATCTGTTATTATCCAGTTCACAGCTAACATTTTAATAGAAACCCACTTAAGCAGGACCTATTCTTTCAAAATCTGTGCTGCTGTGTGTCAACCCCATTCATACTAGCCCAGTGATCTAAAATTGCATCTTTAATTATTGATTCCATTATTTTGCTGGAGATTGAAGATAGGCTAATTGGTCTATAGTTAGCAATATTCATTTTACACCCTATTTTATGAATAGGTACCATATAAGCATCTCTCCAGTCTGCCGACACCACTCATTCATTCATAGATTTACAGTAGATTAATCTTAGTGATTCTATAATATATCATTCTATGATTTTAATCATTTTACTGGTAATTTTGTCAGGGCCTGGGACACTATTATCTTTAAGATTTTTGATTTTATTAATTATGTGTTCGTTAGTAATCCAGGTTATCTCTTAATTACTAATGGTATTGTTATCTCTGGATGAGAGCTGCCCTCCAGCTTTCTTTGAAAAAATGGAAATGAAATACTTGGAAAATTCTTCTGCCATTTTACTTGTTGAACTAATGGTTCTAATACCTTTAAAGGACCGACTATTGTTGAGACCTTTTAAAACAATTTCTGTATGCATAGAAAGTTTTAATTTCCCATGTCAGGGAGAGGGAATGGACAAGGATATGATAGAAGGCATCCTTAGGATGGCAGAAAAAAGGGGAAATACAGTTGATGGGGGACCTGAATATGCCAGATGTTAACTGGAGCACATTTGCTGCAGCCACATCCAAGAGCAGGGCCATTCTTGATGCCCTACAGGTGGCATGCCTCAGACAGCTAGTTTTGGAATCCACTCATGAGGGAGCAATCTTAGACCTCATACTCTCAAATGGGGACAGTGAGAGGATCTCAGATCTAGAAGTGGGTAGCCATCTGGGAACAAGTGACCACCAAACAGTGTGGTTCACGATAAACTTGGCTACAGAGTCAAGTTATACAAAAGTGAGGGTACTGGACTTCAGAAGGGCTGACTTTGGCAAGATGAGAGAGTGCCTTAGAAAAGTACTAGCAAACAGGCTAGAAGGAGGGGTTTAGCAACAATGGGGACACATTAAAACTGCCATCACAGAGGTAACACACCTTTGTGTGAAGCAAATAAACAAATAAAAATGAAAGAAAAAGCCACTATGGTTCTCAAAAGAGGTGACGGAGAAGGTTAGGGAGAAAAAGATAGTATTTAGGAAGTATAAGGAAACACAGAAGGAGCAGGACAGAGAACTGTACCAGTTAAGGCAGAAGGAAGCAGGGAGGGAAGTCAGAATAGTAAAGGCCCAAACTGAGGAAAAGATAGCCAACTCAGTTAAGAAGGGAGATAAAACCTTTTATAGGTACATCAGGGAGCGTAGAAAGACAAAGGGAGGGATAGTGAGGAATAGAAAGGACAGTGGGTGGGCAGAGAGGGACAGTGAAAAAACAGCGATACTGAACAAAACAAATACTTCTGCTCAGTATTCACAAAAGAGGAGGAGGGGGAGGTGCCTAATCCAATTAACAGAAACCTTTCTTCTGTGAAAGGACTGGGATTGACCCCCTCCGGTAAATCCCAGTCCTTTCACAGAAGAAAGGGTTCTGAAAGAACTCCTAAAACTGAAGATGGACAAAGTAATGGGGCCTGACGAAATTCACCCCAGAATTCTAAAAGAATTAAGGGGAGGATTAGTGACACCACTGACTACCCTTTTTTAGCAAATCGTGGGAGGATGGTGTGGTACCTGAGGACTGGAGGAAGGTGGGTGTGATTCTCCTTCACAAAAGAGGGACCAAGACAGAGGCAGGAAACTACAGACCTGTCAGTTTGACCTCTGTGGAAGGGAAAGTGATGGAATCACTTCTGAAGGAAAGAATTGTTGAGTACCTAGAGGCCAGTGGGGCACAGGCATGGGTTCACAGTGGGAAGGTCATGTCAGACAAATCTAATTGATTTCTTTGACTGGGTGACCAAAGTAGTAGACCAGGGAGGGGCTGTGGACATGGCCTACCTAGACTTTGGCAAGGCATTTGACACAGTTGCACACAAAAGATTAATAATCAAATTAACCAATCTGGGAGTGGGTCCCAGGGTGGTAGCCTGGGTAAAACATTGGCTGAACAACAGGAAACAGTAGGTAATTGTAAATGGAGTCCATTCTGAAGAAAGAGGGGTTACTAGTGGGGTACCGCAGGGTTCAGTACTGGGTCCAGTCCTTTTAAATGTCTTTATATGTGACATTGCAGAGGGGACTGGAAGGAAAAGTATGCCTCTGTGCAGATGATACAAAGATCTGCAACAGGGTTGATACACAAGGAGGCATCAAAAGGATGAGAAGGGACTTGCCATAGTTGGAGGAATGGTCAGAAGTATGGCAGCTTGGATTCAATGCAAAGAAGTGCAAAATAATGCACCTGGGAAACAACAACCCCGGGAAGATTACACAATGGGGGGGTAGTAACAACAACAAAAATGGAAAGGGACCTGGGGTAATCATATCAGATGACCTTAAGGTTAGCAAGCAATGTGAGAAGGCAGTAGGGAGGGCTGGGGGGATACTGGGATGTATAGGGAGAGACATCACCAGCAGAAAACAGGGGAGTAGGTATCCCTCTGTACAGACAGTTGGTGAGACCCCATCTGGAGTACTGCATCCAGTTCTGGAGACCTAATCTCCTCAAGGACATAAACAGGATGGAGGAAGTCCAGAGGAGGGCAACTAAAATGGTGCAGGGTCTGCAAGAGAAGCCATATGAGGAGAGACTAAAGGAGTTTAATATGTATACCCTTGAGGAAAGGATGGAGAGGGGGAACATGATAGAAACTTTTAAGTACCTCAGTGGAATCAACAAAGTCCAAGAGGGTAGCATCTTTCATAAAAAGAGATGTGCAAGAACAAGGGGACACAATTTGAAGATAGAGGGGGACGGCTTAGGGGCAATGTGAGATAGTATTTTTTCACAGAGAGGGTGGTGGATGTATGGAACAGCCTTCGTGAGGAGGTTGTGGGGTCTAAAACTGTGGGAGAATTCAAGAATGCATGGGACAGACATAAAGAAATTCTTTTGGGGGGGTAGGAAGAAATAGGCTTTTGGTTAACTAGGATCTGCAGCTTATCCTGTAGGTAGGGAAATGGGCAGACTAGGTGGGCCAAGCGGTCCTTATCTGCCATAAAAGTCTATGATTCTATGTTTCTTACTATTAGTTCTTGATGCTGTTTTTGCCAAACTAATTTCCCCAACCCCTTTTCTCTTTCTAATAATGCTTTTACACTTTTATTTATTATTATTTATCCTCCTGTAACCACCTCTCTACACCCCAGCTGTATTTCTCGCAGCCAGTCAGCTGGGATCCGGCTGCCGTCCGTCTCACCTGGGACCACTGGCACCCCATAGCCCCTGTGGCTTACCCCCTGCAGCAGGGTGGCAGGGAGCCCCCTGACTCCCCACCCAGACAGATCCAGCTTGGGGTACCAGCGTCCCACCAAACGCTCGTGGATGGCAATCAAGCCGTAGGAGACGCCACTCTTTTCCCTGTTCCAGGATTCCCCGAGTCGGTGGGTGTGCAATGATGCTGACGGTTGGAAGCGCGCACGCGTCCACACGCACCCACATCCAGGTGTCTGCCCCCGACTCCACCCCTAAATACAGCATGCGCCTCCACCTCCCAGCCTCTGCCACGTGGCAGTCAGGCACTGACCATCATGGACCCCCCTTCCCTGCCAGCCCCCGGTGACCTGAGCTTGCTCCCAAACCTGGGTCACCGGCATGGTGCGAGGTGTGGCGTCCAGTGCCTTAACCCTCAGCACCACTGGGCCAGCATGCTTTTACACTTTTTAAGTAAAGCTTTATACTTTACCCAAGCTTCTGTAGTTCCTGTAGCCTTAAATTCCCTATAGGCCTTGTGTTTCCTTTTAATCTTGTGTTTTATACTCTTAGTCAGCCATTTGAGTTTAATCCCATTTGAACTGTATTTTTTACCTTTAGTATATATGTATCACAGATTTCTAAAATAATTACTTTGAGGGCCAGCCATGCCTTTTCTCCATCCAAGTCCTTCAAGATTTGCTCCAACTCTATTTTCCCCAAATTTTAACACATTTATTTGCAGATTTTCTTTTTTGTACGGATAAATCTCCAGATACCATATAGATTTCATTTTGGACATTAGTTTATTGAATGTGCCCATGCTGTAGAGTGATTGCTATAAACCAGAGGTCCATAATCTTGCATGAAGTTGTTATAATGTCATCAGACACCAGTATTAAATCCAGGTAGTGTGCCTCCTACTTGGTTCTTTAACAATCCACTTGAGAGCACTTTGTTTTGTTAAATCTATAAATGCCCTTGAGAAACTGATTTTATCTTCCAAGCTTTCCCAATCTGTATCTGATAAATTGAAATCACCTGCCATGATTACATCACCCAAGTCACATGTGCATTGAACTTCAGCCAGTAGATCATTATTAACCTGATCATTGGAGTTAGGGGGTCTGTAACATGTTCCTACTATTATGTTTCTACCCTGTGGATTTAAAAATCGAATCCAAATAGATTCAACAGTACTTATAGATTTTTAAACTTTATTGGAAATATCAATTGCATTTAATTGTTCTTTCAAATACATGGCTATACTGCACCCTTGTTTACCTGGTCTATTCTGCCTGAGCAGACTGAAATATCAAAAAATGTAGTGTTAGGGAAGTTTGAAATCTTCACTCAATTCAGAAAATTATTTTTTCAAAAGTTTCTTTATTGATTGCTTGTTCAATTGCCCTGACGTTTCGCACTGTATCAATAGTAGGTAGGTAGATAGGTAGGTAGGTAAAGATTTATTGTTCTACATTTAATCATTACAATCTTAAAATGTTCAAAAAAACAGTACAATATATAAGTACAAAACACAAATAATTTGATTACTGTACATACCAAATGCATTACACTTTATTACTTAGTAAAATCTCAATTTTCACTAACTTATCATACAAAATATATACTGTATTTGTGTTTTGTTTCAGTACATAGTGTATGCAGATTTTTCAATGCACAGTGTATTTATTTCAATATATAGTGCATGTACTAACATATTAATATACTAAAATGCCAGCAGAATAGGCCTAATGTCTTTCGCGTTTGCTCATTTGGTCAGCCCACACCCTGGGAGCTGACTTTGCTGCCCCCTCGCCCTCTCTGGCTTCTTCCTTCCCAGTCCCAGATATTCTTGCTGCACTGGATTGTGCTTCCAGAACCCTTCCCCTATACCTGTCCCCCCCCTTGAACCTCTCTGTCATCTCTGCCTTCACCAGCCCCCTAGGCAGCACATTCCATGGCTCCACCACCCTCTCAGTGAAGTAGCACCTCCTCCTTTCTCCCCTGAATCTTCTCCCCTCCAGCTTCCACCCATGCCCTCTAGTCGCCCCGCCTCCTTCCTTCAAAGTACCCTGACTGCTCCTCCCCTATTTACCCCTTCATGTACCTGAAGACCTCTATCATGTCCCTCCAGTCCCTTCTCTCTTTCAATGTGTACATATTTAGCTCTTCAAGCCTCTCCCCATAGGTCCTGTCCCCCAATCCCCAAATCATTTTGGTTGCCCTCCTCTGGACCCTCTCCAGGAGTTTAATGTCCTTCTTTAAGTGTGGCCTCCAAAATTGTCTATAAGTTTAAAACCTCACAGTGTTAGATATCTGTATGATTATAGACCAAGGCCTATAATCTTGTGGACAATAAAAATGTGTATAATATCTTCAGTGTTTCCTTACTTTTAGTTGTAACCAAAAAGGAAACTAACTTTTCAGAGGGGAGACGAAGGGTAGCCAATATGGGCCCTAGCCGGTTTTTCCATTTAGTTTCATATAATGGACATTGCAGCAGTATATTCTCGAGATCGTCTTCCACACCTTTTTTACATTTACATTTTGGGTCACTAAGTCCTGGTCTCTTCTGGTCATAGTAAATATAATTTGCTGTGTATAACTCCTAACTAAATTTGGTTATGATTCTAGGTTCCTCTAGATTTGTTAATGTTGTCAAATAAGGTTCCAACTTATGATTTGTTTTAATATTTTTGTACCATCTCTAATGCTTCAAATTGTTAATTTTAACCTGGTCCTGTGAAATGACTGTATTCCTTAATCTTGTTTTAATTTGTACAACTATCTCATCCCTGGGAAAACAGTATATTTGTGAAGTAAATGTCCTAATCCCATGAGGAAGAAAGATTAATTAAGAGTTTTAATTATATTTGACTTAAAATTCATATGATTATATTTTAATTCTTTCTCCAGACACAATCTTGGAAGTCTATGTTCTGGAAGGAGAAACAAATTCAACGTGAATATTATTCCTTTTTCCCTGGCTAATGTGTTAATTGGATATTGTTCTACTTTCTTTTTGAGTATTTCTGCTGGAATGGATTGCCGTATTTTTAAAATATACCTGTACATTTTATTTTGGTTTCTAAAGGTTTTGTATCTGAGGGAGTCCCAATTTCAGCTGCATACATAATGCTGGTCTTTATTTTTGCATTTATTACTTTTAATAAACCTTTACTTGTACCTTGTCCCACTTTTGTACTAAATCTTATAAATGCATTAAAGGATGCTTTAAGTTTTTGTGTCATTAAATTTATTTTAAGGGAGTCCATGAAAGATTTTGTGAGAATTGTAACCCTAAATAATTGTAAAAGGTAGAAGTGATTATTTTTTGTCAACATGTAATGACAGTACTGTTCTATTTTTGTTGTGAAATACAACCAGATTTTTTTTTATCTTCATTAATTACTAGGTTGTTTTGTTTACAAAGAACAAAAAAAATCAGTCAGTTTACATTGCAGTCCTAACAAGGAGGTAGCTATTTATTTATTTATGTCTTTGGTAACCGGGTAGGAGCACTGATCCAAAGGATCATTTTGAGGCATGACCTGGGCCACAGGGTGGCAGCAACAGGAAAACAAACAAACAATACATACAGAGTCAGGGAATATGCACCCCAAACATGAGGTGGTGTGGAAAACAAAAAAATATACAAGTGTATAAAAATATACAGTTGATAACCTTCTTTACAAACAACAATATACAAGTGTATAATGCTCTTTACAATCAAAACAAATGTACAAGTTTAGACTTCCGGTTCCGGAATGGCATGGTGAGCAGCTTAGCGCTGTGGCTTCCAAACATCAATCATTAAATCGGTCTCCTACCTCCAAAAGTTAAGCCAATCTCATTGATGATCAGAGGCTGGACACGAGGACAGACCCCTGCAACTCCTGAGACCGCTCTGCTCATGGACCCTGGCAACGACATAATCAAAAACACAGCTCCCCTTGCCATTCACCCTGGCCGCAAGGAAGAGGGACATTAACAGTTAGGTCTCACTAGTCTCGAGCGTCTGTTACACTCTGCATGGAGGCCCCACACCGCAGCACCCGGTTCACCCTCCTCTCCTCCTCTTGCCTCCTTATTGAGTGGCAGTGCACACCCAGTCTCCCGATTGCTTCTCCAGTCCCTGAGTCATTTGGAGTGCCGGGAGGTCCTCAGTTGAGTCGGGTCATCGTGATCGCAATCTAGCACCAGTCCAGGGATCTCAGAGAAGACTTCTCACGTGTTCAGAACCTTGATCCCATGGAATAGCCACTGAATAGTGTGCACTGAAGAGCACTCAAGTAAATGGCCCAGCTCCTATGTGCAACTGAACATCCTGCAGCTTATTCACACACAGCCAGCAACAGCTTAAAGAAGCCAATCAAAAAAACAAATATTACCTACAACGAAAAGAGGAAAGAGAGAGACAAAGGGGGAAAAGGAGAAAGGGAAAGAAAAAGAGGGGGAAAGGGAAGGGGAAAAGGAGGAAAAAAGGAAAAAGGGGATACAAGCATCTCTTGGCAGCTTTCTGGCTGCTGTTTATGGAACTTATCCTTCAAAACAGATTTTCCCCACTCTCAGATACAACTATAGAGGAGGGAAAAGCTATTCCTCCTACAGTGGAACCAATAGTGAATTCAAATCCACCTGCAGCCTTTCTAACTAATTCAGTTCACCCTCCTCCCACATCAATGGCCACCAAAGGAGGGAAAAGAAGGGGAAATTAAACCCATTCAGCTATGCCTGTCCAATCAACCTCTCCACCAGAGCAGAATATTCTTTGGGCCATTTCTGAATTCAGAGAAGAAATGAGGGACTCTCTTAATCAAGTTAAAGCTGATTTGAGATCACTGCAGAGTCAGTCTGATGAGGCAGATCAGCAAATATCTCAAAACACTACACTACAAAAATAAATGCCCTGGAGTCAGCAGTTCTCTCTTTAGTGGAATCTCAGTACCATTGCTCTCTCAGACAGGAGGATGCAGAGAACAGAGGGTGAAGGAAAAATCTTCAAATTTTCAGCCTGCCAGAAGGCGATGAAGGCTCTGACCCTTTGGCCTTCGCAGACCAATTCTTCAGATCCATTCTCGACTTGGGCCTAGATTACCCCCTTCATTTTGAATGTGCCCATTGGGCACTGGGACCTAAACCAAAGGCTAAAGATGCCAGACCCAGATCATCTGTGGTAAGGATACAAAGTTTCCAGACCAAGGAACTGCTCCTTAAAAAATCTTGGCAGAAAGCGAAAATTATGTATGGAAACCACCGTGTCATCATCGACAATGAGTATGCTCCCTTTACCCAAAGTCAGAGAAGGGCCTATGCTCCACTGTTTCCTATCTTAAGACCACAACAGATCAGATTCTGCACCCCTTTACCCAGCCAAACTAATAGTGTTTTTACCAGAAGGCCCCACCTCATACTCTTCTGCTTCGGAAGCCGAGGAAGACCTGTTTAAAAAGGGGGTGCTCAAGGAATGTCCGTTGAACTGAACTGGACCCTCCAGGACCTCGCCTCAAGGACTATCCTTCCTAGATGAACTACATCAGCCTAACACGAGTCTGGATGAGATGCTTCAGAAGATTCGGTCTTTGAGAAACCCTACAATATCTGCAGACCAGTAACAAGTCCTGGTGGTGGGTGAGTCCTTTTAGGCTTTTTCTTGGGGAGGATGGGAGGGGGATGTGGCGGGGTCGGCTTGGGGGGCTCCCGAGGTGGGCCTGCTCTCGGGCTCCATCCCACCAGTCTAGCATCTTAACAAAGGGATAATTAATAAAATGATTTCTCTCTGCTTTGCTGTGATTGGGGGAATGAAGTCCTCCTTGATGGCAGGTGATACACCTGGCTGAGGGGGTTAGAGGTCCCAACTTAGTAGGGCTGCCGGGGTGCTCCCCCCCGGGGTGGCACCTCACTCTCTCCCTCCCTCCTTCCCTGGACCTTGGGAGTTCTCCATGCTCATGTCCTGGGGACTCCCTGAGGATTCCTGTCCTCTTGATAAGTCATCTCATCAAGGGCTCCCCCCCAGGTGAAAAACAGAAGAACCAAGGGTCCCGAGACAATAAAAAACATTGTGGACTGGAAAACATCAACATAAACTTTAATTGCATGGCTTTCATTCTCGTTTACAATTATTTTTGTGTAACTGTGGGGGTCCTTGTATGCCTGGAAGGGAAGAGCCGGGGGCTCCTCTTCCTCCTCCCCCCTTTTTTACCTTCCCTCATTTTCTTTTCTTATAGGCACCCCTTCCCAGTCCTCCTTCTTAGGATAAGTTAACTATAGTATTTTCACTATGGGAAGGAATAACACAGGGGGTTGGCCTCCTAGATTAAAAAGTTGGGATCACTCGAATGCTGTGACAGAGTGATCACCAGCGAGATCCCTTACCCTAGTCCCAGGCTAATGCTTAAGGTATCTGGGGTCAAATGGAGAAACAAATAGACACCCTTCCTAACTCCCCCTATAATTTTTTTCCCTCTTTCCCTACAAGACGCTGAACCATGGGATGGTGGCTCCCTTTTACTTGGAGACCCATTACTTTTGTTAACTGGGTTCTCCAAAATGAAAATGTCTCAAAGGGAAGGAGGGAGGAGGTGTCAGGGGAGGAGAAAGGTATGGAGGGTTGGGTCTCAAGTGGCTGGGGGAAGGCCTAGGGGAATGAGGGATCGGTTTCTGGGTGTCCCCACTCATCCCCAGCGTTGGAGATGAGATGGGACCCTACTACATAGGGAAGTTTGGGAGCCCACACCGCCCATTTTAGTGAACCCTCAGGGTGCAGATTGGTACCCTTGGAGGAATCTCTTACTAAGGAGATCCTTGATCAACGCTGACTCCCTTTGGGAACCAGCTTGAGATTACAGAAGGGTGGAACTTATTCCCACCCCAACAATGGAAGTATCGACAAACAATGTTATGTTAAGTTGTTTTAGAATGTTAAATGCAAATTGGTTAGGTTTTTTATTTACAGTTGGCTCCATAGCTACAGTTTATGCCACAGTTAACTTTAGTTCACGTACTGAAACTGGAATGAGACGCAGGAGACAGGATACAATATTTCAAAGTACAGCTTTGTTACAGAAACTTCAGAATATTATGTTGGTGAGATCTAATGGACATCCACAGGAAAAACTGATCATGATTAATAGACCTCCTCACGCAGTCATGGGGGGGGAGCGATCCTGGTGAATTTGGTCTGGGATGACCTGAAAAATAAACAAAAAGAAAAACTGAATGGCTAAAATTTATAATAAAAATAAAAGAAATCAACAACACATTTAAAACAGTTGAAAACAAAGTTAGGAGCAACAAATCCAAATGACTTCCCAACTGGTGAATATTTACTCAATAAACGTGAACGTCCTTCATAACCCCATCAAAAGATCGAAAGTGATGCAACACTTAAACAAACAGAAGGCAGACATTATATTTATACAAGAATCTCATCTTTCAGATACTGAACATCAGAAACTAAAATGGGGGGGGGCCGTTATGCCATTTACTCTTCATCTCACCCGAGCGGACGCAAAATGGGAGTAGCAATACTGATCCCGTCAACCACTCAATTTAAAATAAACAATATACAATCTGATAGACTAGGACAGTATATCATAATACAAGGCTGCCTATACAATCAAGAAGTTACACTAGCTAATGTATACCTACCTCCACGGACCAAGTCGCCTCTAATTCGGCAAATCCTAAATAAAATAATAGACCTACATAAGGGGCAATTAATAATGGCAGGAGACTTTAACATGACAATTACCCCAAACTTAGACTCATCTAATCCCAAAGTCTATCACCTATCCTCTCCAGTAAAGTTTTTCAAAATACAACTTGAAAACCTCGGCCTAGTAGAAATCTGGAGGAAATTCTTTCCCTCAGACCCAGGTTTTACATACTTTTCGGGAAGATTTAATTCCTATTCTAGACTAGACTATTTTTTTTACCTCATGTGAACACTTCTTTACAGCGGGAGACATAACAATCTGTCCAAAAATAATATCTGACCATCACCCTCTGATGTTAAAAGTGGATATGGGTAAAAAAACAAAACAAACTCTTTGGAGACTTAACCCCTATCTCCTAAAGGATAAAGAATTTACTGACCAAATTAAAAAAAGAATCCCACAATTCTTTGAAGAAAATGCATCATCAGCTGTTTCTGAAGCCATATTGTGGGACACAATGAAGGCCACCATCAGAGGTGAGATCATTGCCTACCCTTCAAAGAAAAAAAATGAAAGGGAAAGAAAATATCAGGATCTTACCAAGACTCTACAAACCCTTCAACTACTTTATAGAGAGGGGGATAAGGAAATACAAGTCAAAATCAGAGCAACTAAGTCACCACTCCAAAAAATCATGGATGAAAAAATTCAAATGTTCCTTATTTATTTAAAACCAACAAATTATGAGGGAGGATCTAGGGGTACCCGCAGACTGGTGCAAAAACTGAGAGCAAGGAAAAATGCAGTAACAATACTAAAAATAAAACATCCTCAAACTGGTAGGCTAACCCATAAAGAAGAAGATATAAAACAAACTTTTGCTGATTATTACCAGCATCTTTAAACAATGCACAATATCTCTACTCAAGAGGATAGACAAACATTTCTAGCTCAAATACAGCTCCCAAAAATTACAACAGCACAAGCCCAGAAACTACAAGCCCCTATAACAACTGAAGAAATAGAGATGGTGGCCACTAAGCAATCTTTGGGTCATTACTGCAATCCTGATGGGTACGTCAATGAATGGTATAGCATTTTTAACAAAGAATTAACCCCAAGACTCCTAAAGCTGTTCAGAGAAACGGCCATGGGACAATCACCTCCCCATCATGGGACTATGCTACAATCGCAGCTATTCCTAAACCCGATGGAAATAAACTAGACCCTTCTGCCTACCGACCGATTTCAATACTAAATTCAGACTACAAGATTTTTATGGCCATTTGGGCCAAAAGATTAGAAATAATCCTCCCAATGATAATACATCCGGACCAAGCGGGCTTTATAAAAAATAGATCAACAACTGATAATATTAGAAAAACACTAATACTTATGAAATGCATCCAAACACAGAAGATTCCATCAGCCTTTTTAAGTCTTGACGCCGAAAAGGCATTCAACAAGGTATATTGGCCCTTCCTATGGGACACATTAAAAACATTTGGTTTCCCTGATTCATTGCTGCGTTGGTTGACCCAAATATATCTTTCTCCAAAAGCCTACATTAGAATAAATGTGGGACTATCCTCCCTGATTTCTATAGGCCAGGGCACAAGGCAAGGATGTCCTCTCTCTCCTCTATTGTTTGTATTATATCTTGAACCATTAGCTAGCACAGTCAGAATATCGAGAAACATAGAGGGCATACCAATGCAGCAGTCTGAAAACAAGATCAGTCTTTTTGTAGACAACATACTTCTTTTCCTTTTATCCCCTACTGAATCAATTACAGAGACATGGAGAGTGCTGACCTGATTTGAAGAGTTGGCCGGCTTTAAATTAAATGTCACAAAAACAAAGGCCCTCTTATAGAACAATACTCCCCCAAATACTCTAAAACGAAGTCTTACCATTAAATGGCACTCAACCAAAATAAAATACCTAGGCATACACATCCTCCATAATCTTCACTTAATTGAATTAATCAATTATGAGCCCATTTCTATAGAAATCAGTAAAGACTTGGACAAATGGATTCATCTTCCATTATCCCTATTTCAACGAATAGAAATCATTAGGATGAACGTCCTACCTCGCCTATTGTACCTATTCCAAAACATTCCATACTTCCCATCTCAATATTTTTTCAAGTCTTGGGACAACATGATATCAAAATTCATATGGAACAAACAGAAACCACGAATTCGCCTTTCTATATTAAAATTATCACTAGCTCAAGGTGGAACTAATCTTCCGGACCTTAAAAAATTTGCCAAGGCTGCCTTTTTAAAAATCTTTCTACTATGGCTGTTGGACCAGTTCAACTCTCAACGGAAGAGGCTGGAATTCCATTTGAATGACATGTATGATATTAAAAAAATATTTTTTTCATCTCCAGGGAGAACCCCTCCTTTAAAAGATTTCACAGTCATTACCTCACAGGTCTTAAAAATATGGTTAAAAATGTGTGAAAAAGCATCACTTCAATTAATTAATGAATATTGTAAGTTAATTTCAGAAGATGATCTCTTCGTCCCATCCCATAACGACTTAGCTTTCTCACATTGGCGTAGGCTGGGACTGGAGCAGGTTTTCCAGTTTCTGGGCCCAAACAGAATCCTATCATTTGAAGAATTAAAATCAAAATTTAATCTCCCAAATGTTGACCAATTCAGATACTTCCAAATTAGAAACCATCTTCTATGTAATAGAATTATCCAGGTTAAACCGAAGTCTCCACTTCCCCTCTCCTAAAATTATTCATTGACCACTCTCGGGGACAACATTGGAACCATTTAATTGGTAACTTACACAAAATGATGTGATATCAATCAAAAGAATCGACAAACTCAATCCTAGAAAGTTGGAATAAGGACTTGGACCTTGTGGTGTCCAACGAAGAATGGTCGTCTTCATCTCTGAGAGTGGTCAAAATCACCAGATCTCACGTTTGGAGGGAATACTCCTGGAAATGTAGATCTAGATTTTTCAGATCACTGGCTAGCCTGACTAAATATCTTCCAAGGGAATATGGGGTCTGTTGGAGGGAGTGTGGAGCAGAATTAGCCGACTTAGCACATATAATGTGGCTATGCTCACACCTAATGCCTTTCTGGTTAAGTATACAAAATGAAATCAGTGAGGGCCTAGGTGAATATGTCAAGCTGATGGCTGAGATGGTGCTCATGGTCATCTATCCGTATAGCTCCCCCCCTTGGACTAAGACCCTGCTTCCCATTCTGCTGCTGGCAGCAAAAAAATCTTTGACAAGGAAATGGATGACGAAAGCAGTACCAAGTATACAGGATTGGAAACAAATTGTGTATGCTATATACCAGATGGAAAACATCACAGCAAAACTAAAAAAACAAATAGATAGTTTTACCACCTATGGAGGAGATGATCAGCCAATCAGGCAAGGGTTGATCCCAATTTCTGCCCTCAAGGGGTAGGTTTTGGAGAGGGAATGATAAGAGAAGTGAGTGGGGGCAGGGATTGGTCTGATTCTATACAAGGCAAAGATAGTTCAGTTTTGGTCTAAATATGTAACCAATGTAAAAGATATTTATGCACTATTCTCTTGTACAACAACAAATCTGAAGTAATCATAGAAAATCCACTGCTTGTAATATGTCTCTTGATGTAAAAGTAAGAGAAAATCTAATAAAAAACAAATTTAAAACAAAAAAATGTACAAGTGTACAAATATACAGTTGATGATGCTTTTTTCATAAACATAGCTGAGTTAAACTAGAGAGTGATGTGGTGGGTGAGGCATGGGATGGGCAGGAGGTGAGCCAGATGGGGGGTTAAGGCCCTGGCTAATTGTTAAGGATCAGTTGCAGTTGCATGTGGTCTCAGACAAGGAGCCAGGCTCAGAGGTTGGATTTAAAGGACAGGTGAGAGGGGGATAGCCTGACTGATGGAGGGAGACAGCTCCAGAGAGTATGGACAGAGACAGAGAAGGTTTTGCTGCCCATGGCTGTACAGGTATGAGTATTTTCCTGTTGGGGGATGGAGGAGTCCCTAAGGCATTGGGGAACCACCCACTGAGCCAGGAGGGTGGAGTAGGGTGACTTCTGAGAGTTTCTAAGTGAGCAATCTACTAAATTACTCATGGCAAGGTCAAAGTGACCTTGAAGAGGGAGCCAGCCTAGGAACTGATATAGCAAGCAGTGGTGAGTGGAGAATGGGGCTAGGAGGACAAAGCAACAGATGGCATTGTAGATAGAGACTAACTGAGTGAATAATGATGAGGACATGGAGGCATAAACAGGTGAGCAATAGTCAAGTAGAGGCAGCAGGTTGTCTCTAGCAATGGTTATGTGGGCCTCGGTGGTCAGGAATTGACTGATGCAATAGACTACCCCTAATTTTTGGTGGATTTTCTTCACAATGGTTGTAGTGTGCTCACTGAAAATAACAGATGGGCCAAGCGTCACATCTAGATATTTAAAGGTAGGTACTGTTTCAAGGGGAGGGCCGGCAGGGGTAGAAATCAATAGTGAGGTTTCTGATTTTGAGACTTTTGCTAGGAATGGCTTGGAACCAATGAACATTGCTTTAGTTTTTTCTCATTTATGAGAAGTTTCTTTGAGAGTAACCAACTCTGGGCAGCTCCATAGTTAGTTGTGAGGGTGGCAGATAAGGATATAACAGATTTGTCGTTACAGTAGATGACGAGGTCATCAGCATAGAGGAGTGCCTTGCAGTTTATGCTATCAGCAGGGAGGTAATTTATAAACACAGAAAATAGCAGAGGCCCAAGTATTGAGCCCTGTGCTATGCCTTTGTAGATGGGCAAGGCAGCAGAGAAGTTAGTACCTATCAGTACAGTTAGTGAGGTAGCTGCAGAACCATGTAACAGTATCTGATGAGCACCCAAAATTTAATAGTGTTGAGTAGAGGAGATGGTGATCTACGAGGTTGAAGGCCTCTGATAGGTCCACAAACACTGCACCCATAGCGTTGCCCCGTCCATGTGTCTGAGGACATGATTGGTGAAATGGGCAAGGGCTGATGAAGTACTGTGGAGTTTAAAAAAGCCATGCTGGTGAGGGCTGAGGAGGTAGTATTTTTCTAGGTGATTGGATAACTGATGGTGAGTTTTTTTCTTAAGTAGTTTACGCATGTGAGGGAGGAGGGAGGCAGGTCTGTAGCTCTCAGGGGCATGGGGGTCACTGGCCTTATGAATGGGTGCAACATTGGCATGCTTCCTGGACTCGGGTACCACTGACGATGAAAGGGCAAGGTTGAAGATGTAGGTTAGCGGTTGAACAATGGTCGGGGACAGCAGTCTCAGTAAGGCAGGATAAAGCCCATTACTGCCTGGGCTACCTCTAGCTGGCAGCGTCTTCAGCAGTTTTGCAGTGACATTTAGACCAACTGTCCTGAAGTAAAAAGGGGGGAAGATTACATTGGGGGACTGCAGAAAGCCATTAGGTAAGCTGTTTTGGCATGAAGAAGGCTGAGCAGGAAGTTTACTAGTGTATGGAGAGAGAGATCTGTGAACATTTTGTTGAAGGTGTCCACGATTTCACCTTGGTTGGTGATGGGGCCAGTGGGGGAGTTTAACTGAGTTATCTGCTTGTTGTACTTTGGGTTTAGGAGGGTTCCTAGGGAGGCCCAGAAAGTACATAGGTTGCCAAGTGAGTCTGATTGCAGGTTAGTGTAGTATTTATGCTTAAGTGATTTTACAGCTTGCTTGCAGGAGTTAAGCAAATGCCTGTAAGCATTCCATAGCTGGTTAGATGGGGATGCCTTACAGCTTTCCATGTCTTGTCACAGAGTCTCATTTGGGTCAGTAGCTCATTAGATATTCAGCAGGTATTTTCATCCCTTACCCTTCTTGTGGTGATGGGGAAGTGATTGTCCTGGAATGTGAGAAGGACATCGGTGAAGAGGATGACCATAGTGGAGATGTCTGTGCAAGAGAAAAGCTCTGACCAGTTTAAGCTGCAGGCTTCTTCAAGGATGGCTGTAGGGTCCTGGCAGTTAAATTTTCTGAAGAACAGAAGCTTAGGTGGAAGGTGGATATATTTGGAGGGGAGGATGATGTAGGTCGGGGAGTGGTTGTTAATAGAGTCGGACATTGTACCTGCTTAAAGGACCAGGTCTGACTGGTTGGTGAGAATCCAGTCAAGGGTGGAATGGTTGTGAATGCGAGTGTTAAATCTAGTGGGGGAGGAGATAACTTGTTCAAGGTGGTTTGATTTTAGGAAATGCACATTGTCAGGTGCTGTGGATTCAGTCCAACTGAGGTTGAAATCCCCAAATAGAATGGTGTTCCTTGAGGAGGAGGTACACGCAAGACCATCTAGAAACTTGGATAGGCCTTGGATCCCACCCATGGGGGGTTATAACAACAGCCTATGGAAAGCTTTTTTGTGGCTCCCAGGATAATTTCAGCAATAATCCATTCACTACCCGAGGTGGGGGTAGAGCGGGAGATGGCAATGGCTGTGATGTGATCAAGCATGTACAGCGCAATGCCACCACCCCTCTTTCTCCCTGGCCTTTCATGGCATAGTAAGGAGTAGCTGGGGAGTAGGCTAGAGGCATCAGCAATGGACGGTTTCAGCTAGACCTAGGATGTGAGGTTTAAAGAGGGACACCCATGCCTGGAGCTCAGAGAATTTGGATGATAGGCTGGATACATTTAGGTATGCAACACGAAGGCCATTATGTCCTGACCAGGTAACATTTGAGGAATCAACATGTGTGTTTGTTGGTCCTGGGTTGCTCTCCACATCACCAGCGATGAGAAGGAGAGATAGGAGATGAACATAGTGGGGGGACAGCGGGGTGACCAGAAGGTGAGGGAGTGGACAAACAGGCCAATCATCCTGTGCTCTAGGTCTGATAGTAGGGCCAGCAAGGCATAGGTCATAGAAGGTAGATCAGACAACTTGGGTTTGAAAGTTGAGGGTGGGAAGTATAGGGTTGGGTGTGACACATTGTAATTGTGTAGACACAATAGATCCTCAGCTAGTAAGGTGGCACAGGCATCTGTAGCACACAGCAATCCATACATGGATCCAAGCAAGAGGAGGAGCAAAGCAGGCAGTTATTCATATTGCTTGGGGTAGGTGACAGAGGTTAAAGTTTTGAAGAGAAAAGGAAAAGCAAGCATTGTTATTTAGGTAGTATAGAGCCCCAAAAAGGGTTAGGTAAAAGAGGAGTTGCTGTCACTTTAAGAGGAGTGGCAGCAGCAGTGCTGGTAGAGGGCGAAGATAGGGACCTGAGTGGGGGAGGAAGAGTATTTAATTAGTGTCTGCGGTGGGGGAGGATGGGTGGGCTGAAAATTTGTCCAACAGAAAGCAGCTTGGTCCTTGAGCCATAGGTTTAAAACTGCCCAGAATAAGCCCCGATCGAGCTGCGTCCAGCTATTAATGTAATATCATCTGCGTATGCTAAACACAGTATCTTAGTTGAAAGTACAGAAGGAGAATGAAAATTTAAGTCATCCAGTTGTTGTAATATGCTGTATCAATAGTGCTTTTTCAAAGGGCTTTTTGTATTCTGAAAATAAGGTCTAATACATTTTTTAGAATTCATTTTTTATACAACATATTCTTTCTTAAATATTGTTATATTTACAGATCTTCAGATTAAATTAGTTAATTACCAAGCAATCCTTGAGTGTTCATCTATTCATTCTCTTTATGCTGTTATTACTGTTTTATTGTTTCTGGTTCTCTCCTGAAACAACGCAGTTTATGTTTTTTCCATATTGCTTATTTTTCTTTATACATTTTACATTGTGCTACCATCACCATATTCTGATTTTATTAAATGGTATATTACCTAGCAGCAAATATTTGCATACTTATTTCTATTTTTTAAAGGAGTTTCTCAGTTTTCATTCTGCATCATTCCTAGAAATATTCAATTATCAATAGTCATTTTTTTTACCGCATATTTTATTGAGGGATTTTGAGTGTTTTTATACAGTAGAAATTTAGCAGTACAGCCAGTCGATTACTGAGTATGGTACAATTCCAGAAGGCACAATGGTAATAGAAGTTATCCTTCATTAGACAAATTGTCTCACTACAAGTCATAAATGACAGAATATCAAAATTCTCCATATTGCAATTATCTTAAGGATGCAGTACTTTCTAGGAGAACAATACAAAGAAAGTAAGTAAGCCCTAAATAAAGGCAAATGCTTATATCGTATGACAAGTGCATAACTTCTCATGACATAATCTATAAAGTAAATAAAGGATTGCATGCAGCCCATTAAATAGGAGGGTTGGAGGATGGCTCTGGGATTTTACAGAAAAGGGAGCAGAGATATGGTTCTCATTTCTGATAGTAATGGCAGAGATTACCCTTCTGAGGGTGAGAAAGCCTTTTGAAAAGAGAGAGCTCGTCCAAAGCTGCATGCCAGGCATTCTGAGTAGGGATAACTGGCTGGCGTCAATACTTAAAGAGAAGGCATTTGGCTTCAAAGATAGCTACCAAGGTCCAGTCTTTAAGGGGTTTAGGTAGTTGACTCAAGGCGGTAGTGTCCCCCAAACATAGTTTAACATCAGCCAGAACTATTGGTTGCTTAAGTACTAAGGAAATATCCGAGGCAACCGTCTTCCAATAAGTTAACAAATTAGGACAGGACCATAAAATTTGAAGAATGTGTGCCTCCGCCTGGGAGCAGTGCCAGCATTTGTTATGGCTAAGCAAGCCATGGGAGTGGAGAATCACTGGTGTACGGTGCCACAACAATAGAAATTTTAGCTGTAAAAAGCGACTATTGGTGTCGCTGTATGTATGTATGATATATACCCTTAAGGTAGGAGGTCCACTGGTTGTCAGAGATGGAGGAGCCAGTATATAATTCCCATTTCTTTTTACAGGACAAGGTTGCATTGGATTATGAGTCTCTCCAAGAACTGTAGAAGTGACCCATAACCCCTTTGGTGGAGGAAAGGTGGTACAAGCCCGCTAACCATGTCCATTGTGTGACCTCCTGGGATTTGAAAAGAAGGGGATATAAGGCACTGAAAATTTGTAAATATCTCCAAAAGATTTTGTGTGGTAGGGAAAATTGCCTTTGTAACTGATCAAAAGAGAGCAGGGGGTAGATGCCTGAGGGGAGAGGTCCTGTACAACCTGAATTCCCGCTCTGTGCCAGGAAGGCCAGAAAATTGATGCCTCATCAATTTGGATAAGGTTATTGCACCATAAAGTAGCATACTGTATGGGAGGGTTCCAGGACTGTCTAGGTAAATGAGATTTGTCCCTGAGGTGCTTCCAAGAGTGGGCTGTGCATAACACTGTGGGCAGGAGAGAGTGAGGCTAGCGCACCTGTGAGGTGAGAAGCACATATAGGGGTATTGCACCTGCCAGGTCAGTTTCTAATTGGACCCATATTGGGGGGTCAATAGCACCAGGCACAAACCACCTAGCTGCCTGTGCAACTATACATGATCGATGATAGCTAAAGTACCAGGGGACATTAAGGCCTCCATGGAACCAGTGTGACCTCAGTTGATGCTTATTCCATTGAGGCGGCTTTGAGTCCCATAAGAAGTTGGTCGTTAATTTCTCTAAAGAGGTGAAAAGCTTGGGTGATAGAGGGATGGGGGGATTATTTAAAAAGTACATAACACGAGGGAGCAAGAGCATACGAATAGCTGCTATCCTACCTGGTAAGAAGAGTTGCAACTTACTCCACCTCTCAACTTCTACAGTTAATTGTGCTAACAATGGAGAAAAATTGGTAGATTCAAGCACCTGCCAGACTGTTGGTATACAAACACCAAGGTAATTGAACCCAGCACTTGCCCAGGACAGATTCATTCCTTGAATGCAGGCCTTGGTACAATGACTACTTAGGGAGTCCAGGGTGGTTTATTTTTGGTTAATACATAGGCCAGAGATTACTCAAAATTCATTTAAAATCTGAAGAGCCTTTGGTAAAGTTTATTGAGGGTTAGAAAGGATTAGCAGGAGGTCATCCACATAAGCTGCTACCAGGTAAGGTTGGTTGGCAACTACAATGCCCTGAATTTGCAGGGAGGCAATGAGTGTCCTAATCAAAGGGTTTAGTGCCACCAGAAATAATAAGGGAGATAGGGGATAGCCTTGTCTGGTGCCCCGGTGTAGCACAAAAGAGGGGGAGATCTCACTATTAGTATGAATACGGGCCATGGGGAGCAATAAAGGGTACGTATCCACTGCATAAATGAAGAACCAAAGCCATACCTGAGAAGGACTTCATAGAGATATTGCCATTCAATAGAATCAAACGCCTTAGAAAAATCAGTCGCTAAGGCTGCTAGGGGAAGGGAGGATTTGGAGACAAACCACTTAAGATTTAGGAGAAGTCTGGTATTATCCACCCTCGATTTTCCCCACATGAAACCAGTTTGAGAGGGGTGCATAATCGAGGGAAGAACAGTCATCAGCCTAGATGCCAATGCTTTGGCCAGAATTTTAGTGTCTACTGACAGAAGGGATATTGGCTGGAAATTGGTGCAGTCTAGAGGATCAGATGATGTTTTCAGTAGAAGGGAGATTATTGCCTCCTCATAGTAGGGGAGAGAGATCCAGAGGTATGGGCAAAGTATAAAGCATGCTGCAATGACTGGATAATGTCTGGTCCAGGGCCTGAAAGAGCTCCACAGACATACCGTCTGGGCCTGGAGCCTTCCCCTGTGCCATCTGAGATAGTGCCAATTGAAGCTCTGCACAAGAGACAGGTGATTCCAGGCGAGTCACTTGTTCAAGGGTAAGAGTCGGCAATGGGGTTTGTTGACAAAATTTGGCAAAATGTTCCTGTAACTCTTGAGCAGTATTAGAGGACCGAGACTGATAGACTGGTAAAATTGCTGCACAGTAATGTTATTTTGTTTGGGACTGGTCGCTATGGAGCCTGCTGAGGTGCGAAGGGCACGTATTCATGTAGCTGCCTACTGTTTCCATAGGTGAAAGGCATGGAGCTTCACTGTATGTTCACCCCCAGCCCAAAAGGCCTGCTTTGACCTCAAGAGATACCAATTGGCTTTTTGATGCAAAATTGTATTAATTTGGTATTTAAGACTGACTATTTGCCAGTGTAGGGCATTATCTAGGGTTGCTCATGGAATAGACTTAAAGCGACACTCCAGAGCAGCTAGGTCTGCCTGAAGCTGAGTCAGAGCTTCCTTACGTTTGCAATTCTGAGCCGCTGAAAAGGCAATGATGTGACCCCTTAACACAGCTTTGAATGCTTCCCAGACAGTGTTCGAGGAAACCCCACAAACAGCATTCAGGGAGAAATAATCTTTTGTGGCCTGCATGAGGCGTGGACGAAAATCTGGGTCCTGAAATAACAGTGGATTACAATGCCAGAGAGTTCCAGAGGGGCAATGTTCCAGGGGAGTAAACCTCAATGAGACGGAGGCATGATCTGATATTAAAATCAAGTCAATGTTGGAATCAGAGAGGCATCTGGCTGCTAATTCAGTAGCAAGCCAGAAGTCTATATGACTATGTGATTTATGGGGCACAGAGTAGAATGAGAAGTCCCTGCCAGTAGGATGGTCCCTATGCCAGATGTCTGTGAGGGCCCATTCCTCTATCATGCATTGAAGAGATTGTCTGGCTTTAGGGTTAGCATGTGGGGTTGGGTGAGACTTGTCCAAGAATATATCCCCTACCATATTAAAATCCCCACCCAGGATTACAGTGAGCGGTGATCCCTCTGGCTGTAGATCTAACAGGGCCTGCCTGATTACAGGAAAACAATCGGCGTGTTTAACATTGGGAGCATACACATTGCCCAGCAGGATAGTGCCAGTAGGGAAAAATAGCTTCGCCACTAACCAATGACCATGAGCATCTTTTTTGAACTCTTTCACCACCCAGGGGGAAGCACGATGAATGAGAATGGCCACCCCCTTGGATTTAGTGGTGGAGGAGCTGGCCAGTACTTCTCCCATGCAGAATATTTTTAACCAGTTGGTACATTTAGATAATAGGTGGGTTTCTTGAAGGAGGGCAATGTCTGCCCGCAGGGAATTCAAGTGTTGTAAAACTTTTGTATGTTTAATGGGATGGTTTAATCATTTCACATTCCAGGATATCCAACGATATCCCTGATGGGCACCAGGAGTAGTAGGGATATTCTTACACAATAGACAAGAGGAGGTACTTACAGAACTTCCAGTTGAGTGAAGAACAGGAAGGCTGCCAAACTGCAGGGCCACCAAATATCTGAGGGAGGATAGGGCAATCAATACGTGCACTAGCACTGGAAAGGATGTAAGCATCACCTGTAATATCTGAACTGCGAATTCTAAGTTATAGATCAGGCTGTAGCTGCAAATCTAGAAATAATGAGCAGAAAGCCAGTTAGTATTTGAGCAGAGCAGATCAATATCAAAGCAAGCAACTAGCCCAATACTAAACACAGAAGTGCCAAAGAGAGACACAACAACAACAGTGGTATGATACTGGGCATCAACACAAATGAAGGTAATATATGTATATACCCTGCAGCTATGCTATCCCCAATACTCAACTCAGGAGGGTCTGGTGTGGATGTTACAGAGAACCGACTCATCCTAGACTTGCCCTAAATTTTTGTTGAACAACCCGACCACATGGAGGGGGGAGGAGAGGAGGGAGTATAGGGGAAGGGAGGAAGAGGGGAGGAGGAGGGGGCATACCCACCTGCTGGTAGCTAGACTGGAGTGGAGAACCACCCTAAGGAGGGTGGGAAGGCACCAGGCCTAAGAGGCAGAGCGCAAGAACCTAACTACTGAGCATACAAGAAATGGGGGGGGGCTAATTTCACCCAAGTGCTCTTCATCTAATATTACTAGATTGTCGAAGAAGGCTGTAACTTAGCACCTGTCTAAACAGCCTTAGTCATTCCATTCAGTGGGGGGGGACAATAGGTACACTGATAAACTTCAGATTAAAACATCATACATTACATCGTAGGCACACCAATTCCATGGTGTAAATGGGGGGGTCTAGTGGGGGAGTAATAAAACTCGCCCCATCACACAATAGATTATGGATACAAGATTAAATAGTCCATCAAGTTCCAGGAGATCCAGTAGGCTAGCCTGCGACCATCTCGAGGGGTCCCTGAGGGGTACATCCAGCATCTAGGGGTGTCTTCACCATGGCAGCTGTATAGCTGATGAGACCTGGTCAGACTGGTGAAAGATTGTCTACCAATTCCACTAGCGATGTTTCAGAAAGGTCAGCCCAGTCTGCCAGTTGCTCAGTGTCCATATCTTGGGTTCCAGTAGCAATCTGACTCAATACAGGAGAGAGGTCATCTCTAGAGATCTTAGCAGACGAAGCTGCGGTGGATTTGGAGGGTGAGTATTGTGGGTCACTCTAAGGTCTCTGCCTTGGCTTGGGTGATGAGTTTAATCCCCGTTGAGGAAGGGAGGGCTGCAAATTAGATACCTGTAAAGCCAGTGACAGTGTGTTGGCGTTAGAACAAGCAGCTTGAGAGACCATCTTCACTGGAGGACCATTTTGGCATGAGACCTGTCCAGTTTGTAAATGGGATGCAGGGGAACCATATGTAGAAAAAAGGTTCCTACCAAGAGGCGGCATTGGAAGGGGCTCCCAAAGCTTCCTGGGATTTGTAGTAGGGTACTGAAGACCTGGCCACAATAGAGCAATCCACCTTTCAATGTCTCCTTGATGATCAGTGATGAGCTCATGACCTTCCTTGGCAACATGTAGTCTAGTCAGGTTCTGCAATTTAAATTTGAAGTCATGTTGATAAAGAAGTCTTTTAATGGTCCCAGATATTCTCCACTTTGCAGCCGTTTCCTGAGCGAAGTCCCTGTATATGGCTATTGTGGCTCCCTGCCAAGAAAGTTCCCCTAAATCTCTGGCTGCCCGAAGGATTCTCTCTTTGGTAGTGTATCTTAACAGGTAGGCTACAATTGGTCTAAGTGTGTTAGGATGTTTGCTTACATGGGCAGAGACCCTGTGGGCCCTCTCAATTTCAGTTGGGCCTCTCCATTGGTCCCCTAGTATGTGAGGAAGATTTTCATTTAAAAATTGCTTCATTGATTGCCCTTCTGCCCCCTCCAGGAGTCCAACAATCAGCAAATTGTTGCAGTGGCTGCAGTTTTCATGATCCTTGGTCTTCTCCCAAAGTGCTTCAAGCCACTCTTCGTGCTGCTGGAGATGCTGCCAAATCTGGACTTGCTGGGCTTCACATGTTTCAGCCCCGCCACATTCATTCTGTCCTGTAGATGTTGGACATCCTTAGCAGTACCAGTCAGCGTTAAGCTTATATCATCAACTCTAGTAATTAGTGTTTCCAGGAGTTCAGTAATATGTTGCAGTGATTCCCTGACAGCTACTGATTGATCCATTTTCTGGTGGAGACCATCCAGTGCCTAGGATGACATGAGAAATCTAGATTATAGCCAGCAGGGTAGAAGGAGGCACTTGATCCTGTAACAGCCTCTGAGGGAGGTGGGGTAGAGGCACAAACAACCTGCAGGTTGACAAGCCTGTGGTGCAAGGATGTAGGGCCTGTATGGCCTAGGCCTAGGTGAGTTGGAGTGAGCTCAAGTCACAGCACCACCAAAATCATGTATTTGCTCCAAAGTCCACTGAAAAGGACGCACCACCCAGCAAGTAGGGTATTACCCATGCATTAAGCCGCTGATTAAAATAGGAGACTCAACAGGATCACTGCGTCCAAGCATGGATGGGCTAAGGTCTAGTGAGAGCTTCAGAGTTATTTAGTTTTTGTTGACTGGGTATATATACATATATATATATATATATTTATATATATATATATATATATATATACATTGATATATACATTTCATTTTGCAGCTGTCTAATTTTTTTTCTCTGATAGTCCCCACCTCTTTCAGGTGGGTAAACCATTTCCACTCCCCAAAAGCGCAGGGATGCGCCTGTGTGTCCAGCTTATTTGAAATTCGTTGCCACTTGTGAATTCTCACACTGTTTTATATATATATATATATATATATATATATATCCTTCGTGTTCTTGTATTCTAACCTTTAAACTTCTGGTAGTTTGTCCAACATACATCAAGTCGCATGGACATTGTAGGATAGACACTATATTACCCATTGTGTAAAACAATTTATTAGTTCTTTAATGTAGAAGGATTGTCATGCATGTGGATGTTTATAGATATTCTTTTTGTTAGTGTGTCCACAGACAGAACATTTTTCACAAGGGGTCATTCCTGGCTGAAGGAGTCCAAGTAGCAGCTGTTCACCTTGTTTTGGGGTTTTATAAAATTGTGACCTCACTAATTTAGCTTTAAGAGTCGAAACCTATTTTTGCTGCTACTACAGGGTTTTGTGTTAAAGCTGTTATGCTGGTATATGCACTTACTAAGTTCCAGTGTTTATGTATTATTTGTTTCATCGTTGGGAACTTATGATTGTATTTAATGGCAAACACTGTTTTTTCTTGTGCCACCTGGAGCTCTCATGGTGAAAGAAGATCTTCCCTAATGTGTGTTTGTATTTTCAATTCAGCCTGTCTGATTATCTGTTGTCCATATTTCCTGTTTTGGAATCTCTGTACCATTTGTTCCTTATTTATATTGAACTCTTCTTCTTCTGTTGTACAGTTTTGACATGCTCTTACTAGCTGAGAGTATGGAATGCTTTTTTTTTCAGTCTGGGTTCGTGAAAACGTTGTCTATGTAAGAGGGTGCTTCTATCTGTTTCCTTTCAATATAGACTTGTTTCTAAGGTTTCATTCTTTTTGATTATCAATAGATCTAGATATGGTATTTTGTAATGATTGTAATCCAGTGTGAATTTTAAATTATCTGCGATATTTAGGTACTGATGAAAGTTTTGTTAGGTCTTCTTCTACACCTAGCCAAATAAAGAATACATCGTCTATATAGCAGTACCAAACAAATATTTTCTCAAAAAATTTATTTTTTTCAGTATCTAATATGTTCATTTTCTCAAGTAGGTACATGTACGAGTTGGCATAGGCCGAGCCATTGTACTCCCCATGGCCATGCCTCGTATTTGCAGATAGAATTTCCCATCAAATTTGAAATAGTTTTTCATCTGTAGCACTAGTTCTGCTAGCTCTCATACTGGAGAGTCTGTGCTGTAGCCTTCAATAAAATGTTGGCTTTTGTGACATTGTGGGGCAGCCAAAGGATTCGAGGCACTCACCTGTTGGCAGAAGGACATGGAGCAGGCATTGCTGGAAATTTGGAGCACCATTTTTTTGGTTTTGAGTCACCGACCATCTGCTGCTTATTGGTTTGGACAGGACTGTGGTTTCAGAAGACCCTGGTGTTCATTGTTGGAGGCCACCTTAGGGGTACATTGAGGGTCTTGTTGCTCTGGATGGTGGTTGAGTGGTGGGGGTAACTGGTGTGGCAGGAGATGGGAGCTCCACTGCCCCTCCAGGAGAACCCCACCTGTCTCCCGCTGCCCCAAGTTTGAGTTGTTAGGCAGACCCTGGGCCTTGGGGAAGTGGCCCATTTCATTTTCATCTGCTGGGACCGAGGAATGCTTTCCAGAGGGACTTCTTCCTGTCCAGCTGAACTTTCAATCCATTTCATTGTGGGTAGCCTGCCCGCTGTGCTCTTGCTGGAACTATCGGTGTTCTGGAGCTGGAGGATTTGGAGCTTTGGACTTGGTGAGAGCTTGTCTACAGTCTTCTTTTAATTTTTCTGCCTATGGGGGGTGATTGCCTATATCTGAAAAGACCTTTTTCAGGCTGCTCTGGAGAGAGTGGAGCCATCTCTGAATCTGTGTTTCTGAAGGGGCTCCCTGAAATTCTGAAAGTCATCTCTTGAATGGTGTATGTGCAGTATTCAAAATTTATGAACATTGGTGATGTGAGCACCTAAGTTCTCCCTGCACTCCAATACAGTGATCAGCCCAGAAAGGCTTGGATCTTTGGACTGGACAGTTAAATTGTGTTTACTCATATTATTCTGTATTTGACTCATTTTGAATTTGCTACAACACACACTCATTTGTCTTGTATTCTCCCCTCTTGATTTTTTAATAATTTATTTTATTTTTTGTGATTGGGTGGGGGGGTACTTTGCTGGGAGTGGGTGTGTGGGAAGTGTAATTGGGGTGTGTTTGGTGTTGGGAGTTAGTAGCTATGTATGTGGTGTGTGAGGTTTAGGTTTTATTGTGTTAGTGTATGTTTGAGGTGTGTGTGTGTGTGTGTTTATTTAGTGTAGTTTTATTGCAGCTTTGGGGCTTTAGTTAGTTGGCATGTGTCTGGGGGTGTCTAGGGGGCTGGGGTGGGCAAGAATTGTATATGGGGTGTCCCAGATTTCTGACTTATGGCCCTTCACCTACCTCCCAGTTTCTAACACTACAGCTCATTGCTATCGGGAGGTCGGGATTAGGAAGTGCTGCACTAGTTGGTCATGGCGGGGCACCTCGTGCACACTGGAAGGGGGCAGGATAGAGGTGGTTAAGTATAGAAGGCATCTTGAGTTTTGACAGGTCCTAGAGAGAAGCCAGGCATGTTTGGTTCCTGTTCCCAGGGTTCCCACCAGACTTAGTGGCCAAGCAGCCAGAGGAGCTGTACTATCCACCAATCCCCTGAGGGCAGTGTTGTGTAATGCCAGATCAATCAAAAATAAGACTGCAATTAAAGCGGCTCTGGTTTCATCGGTCAGTCTGGCATGCATTATGGAGACCTGGGTGGGTGATGATGCTGGCCCAGTTTTAGAGGCTACCATCTCCCACAGGTACTCCATTGTGCACTGCCCCAGAGTGGAACACAGGGGCGGGGGTGTGGCCATCTGTTTTAGATCCTAGCTAGGCTTCACCGTCACCCAGTAAGAATGCCGAGTTCATTTGAATGTGTGGCTGTCCATGGTGGTATGGGTGCAGGTTGCAGGATCCTCCTGATTTACTGCCCCTCTGGGGCAGCAGGAAGGAGGTAGCTGACTTTGTCATCAGTGAAAAAATTGGAGGCCCCCAGATGTTTAGTTCTGGGGGCCTTCTGTGTTTGGGCCGACAATGAATCATCTAGGCTGGGTTATCACCTCCTCCAGATGATGTCATCTCTGGACCTGTTGCAAGAAGTTTCTACCGCAACCCACCAGGGCGGTCACATGTTGGACTTGGTCTTCCTACTGGGGCTTGAGAGTGATAATCTTAAGAGTGATCGGGTTGTTTGGTCTGATCATTGCATGGTAGAGTTCTTGCTCAGGGCCCCCACCCATGAGCCCTCCCCCCTGCAGAGATGGTAAGCTACTGCCCTTTGAAGGGTTTGACCCCGGAGGGTTTTCTGGTGTTAGTCGACCTTTCTAGTGTGGGCAATGCATGCACAGGGGGTACAGGTGAAGCAGTCACCACCTATAATAAGGCAATGTCTGAGGCACTCAGCTCCTTTGCACCAGTCTGTGTACAACCCAGATCCTCTCACTTGAGGTTCCCTTGGTTTGATGGGGAGCTCAAGGCAATGAAGATCAACATTCGGATGTTAGAGCACTGATGGCAGAAGACTGGACTGGAGTTGGACAGACTGGCCCTGTGTGCACACTATGTTGTGTACTGGGGGCAATCAACCATAACAAGGCAGTGTTCCTGTCCTGGGATATTGCTGCTGCTGGGAAGAACTGACCAGCTATGCATTTTTGGACTGTGGACAGGCTGCATCATCCGGCTTGTCTACAGCTGAAAAAAAGCCTTTTCAGATTCTTTATGCAATGAGTTTGCTCGGTTCTTCTCAGACAGAGTGTCTGTTATCAGGCAGGGAATTCCACCAGTGAGCCACAGTGTGGCTGACAGTGGTCACCCTGGCTATTCAAGGAGCACTCCATCTGCTTTGCGAGAGTTTAAACCAATGGAAGTGGCTAAGGTCATTGAGCTTGTTTCTAGGCTAAAGCACACATATTGCAAACTGAACCCAGTCCCAACTCATTTCTTAGTGGGATGTGTTGACTCTGTAGGCCCAGTGTTCGCATTGATTGACCTGTGTTCTTGGTTGGAGGGGGTCTTCCCAGATGCCTTGAAGGAGGCACCGGTGAGACCCCTTCTGAAGAAACCATCTTTAGACCCTGAAGTCAAGGTGAATTACCGTCCTGTCTCCAACCTTCCATTTCTGGGAAAGGTTGTAGAGAAGATTGTGGTGCAGCAGCTTGAGAACACCTCATGGCCTTTGATATCTATGAACATCTCCAGTCTGGGTTTCATGCCTGGCACAATATGGAAACTGCATTGGTTTGGGTGCATAATGATCTCCTCAGGGAGAAAGATTGAGAAGGGAGGACAATTCTCATTCTCCTTGATCTCTCCTCAGCCTTTGACACGGTGGACCATTGCGTGTTGTTCAATTACCTGAGGGAATTCTGTGGACTCCCCGGCACTGTCATCTGCTGGTTTGAGCCCTGTCTCACAAACAGGAGGCAACGGGTTGTGATGGAGAATTTCTCCTCCTCCCCTAATCTTTTGCTTTGTGGAGTACCTCAGAGTTTGGCCTTATCATCGATGTTGTTTGCCATGTATATACTGCCTCTGGGGGTGAGATCATTAGGAAGTACAGTCTGGATTTTCATTGCTACGCTGATGATACCCAGCTGTATCTATCCTTTGCCCCCAGGACATCTAATGCAGTGGATGTACTCAACAACTGCCTGGCCGAGATCAATGACTGGATGGCCTCCAGCTGGTTGTGACTGAACCTCGGTAAGACAGAGGTGCTGGCGGTAGAGTCAAACAGGAAGCATGATAGGATGGCCTCTATCACAGAAACTGGATTGATTCTGGGGTCTGTGCCATTGAAGGCCTCCTCTAGGGTGTGCAGTCTTGGCGTTATCCTTGACAGTGGACTGACACTTGATTCTCAGTTGTTGTCCATTTTCCTGACCAGCTTTTACCATCTGAGGAATATCACTAGGATCAAACACCTAGTTCTGCCCCTGGACCTCCCCACCTTGGTACATGGCTTTGTGATGTCAAGGCTTAACTACTGAAATGCACGCTACCTCGGGGTTTCTGGAGGTACCCTTTGCTGATTGCAGCTAGTGCAAAATGCAGCTGCCAGGCTATTGATGGGACAGCCAAAATACTATCATGGCACCCCAGTGCTGCATGAACTGCACTGGCTACTGGTTCGGTGGAGGGTTCTCTTCAAAGTGGGCTGGCTCACCTTCAAACCCCACATGGACTGGGTCATGGCTGCCTGTTGGACCTTCTAACACCTGCTGCCTTGGTCCATTCCCTCCAGTCCTCCTCTAGGGGCCTTCTTGTGATTCCTAGGATGAGATTAAAAAATGCCTGTGACAGAGCTTTTAGTGTCGCCGGGCCTGTCCTGTGGAATTTGCTCTCTCCATCAGTAAGGAAGGCCCCTTCAGCTGAAGCATTCAAGGCCCACCTCAAGACCTTCTTATTTAGTCAGGCATTCCTAGACATTGTCTTTTAGTTATTGCTTCCAAGACATTTTGAAAGAATGGTCCCTTTAGGGAGCTGCTGCCAGGTCAGACCTCCCGTTTTGGGAGGTCTCCTTTTAAGTATTTTAATCAACATGTTTGTATTGTATTTATTGGGTTTTAACTGGTTTGTTGTATTTTGATTGTATGGCACCCAGAGCCTCTGGGATTAGGTGCTAGAAAAATAAAATTTGCCTTGCCTTGCCTCTTGTAATATACATGTTTTATGTTTGGTGTGTTCTGGTCTTAAATCAAGCATTTCCCCATGGCTTCTATTCTCTCTACTAAGGAACTTTTTTGAACAGACTGAAACCTTGTATTTCTGTATCCCATGTCCACTGCTTTTCCCACCACATCTCCATAATACAGTGTCTTTTGTATTGCAGTTGTTGCCTCCAACTCTTTTTCTTATTAAGACTATATACATTGATTAGAATACCATTTAAACTTTCAGTACATCCTAATGTAGAATGCTGTTTATTTTTCTTATTTCATCCCTTTCCTCCTCTTCTTGTTCTGTTCACAACCCACATTTATGGCAATTTCACCTTTGTCCTTCTCTGTATTAGTTTATTTAAATGAAGCTCATCCCTTGTATATAGATGCAACCGGCCAGAAAATGTATTCCAATTTCCAAAAAATTTGAAGTTTTCATGTTTGCACCATTTAAACAACCATTTATTTATTTATTCTATCAGCCTCAGTCTAGAAATTGCTGTTCTTGGAACAGGGATCATTTCTGATATTATAATTTCCCTTCAGTGTTTTTCAATTTTTCCCCCAATGCTTTAAAGTATCTCATTATATCACTCTTGCTAGATTGTCTCATCTTATTTGAACCTATATGTATGGCCAGAGTTGGCATGCTCCCAGAATTCCTGAAAACCTCATCTATCGTTGAGGTTTAATCATTAATTTTTGCTCCAGAAAAGCAAGACACCACACTATTATGCTTATCATTCTTGCTTATGGCACTATCAGTAAATCTACTAAATTAATCCTTTATCAAGTCTTTTTGTGTCTCTTTTGTTCTTTAATGATCCACTTTATTTGCCACTATTGGTATCTGTGTATCCAAGTTAGGTTCTAACTTTTCTAATACATCAAATCTATTTCTAGTTGCAGTCAATTGTGGCTGATGCCGTTTAGCCCTTCTGCCTTATTTAAATTTTTTTGATGATTGAACCCTGCACAATCCCAATTTTCAGTCATTTCTATTTCATTAATGTCATCCCTCCTTCCCCCTTTCCCCCCGTAATGCCCAGTATATAGCTATTTGTAGGACTACCCTTCTCCCTTGGTCTTTTGTTCCTTACAGGCTCTCCTCTGTCTCCCTCCATATTTTTTGCAAATAATTGCTTCTCTTTTTACAGGCATTGGAGGAATGCTTGTATTCCCCCTATGTCTAGTGCTTTATCTAATTCCTTACTTAAGTTTTCAATTTCCAATAGAATTTGTTTTTATTTAAGGTGCATTTTATACATTCAAAGTTAACCTGATCTGTTACCAATTGTCTAGATTCAAACATATTGCAGTCTGTACACTCCATAAACCCATTTTTACTACTCTCCTGATTAGGATTAATGTCTAGTATAGCCATTACTAAGCTGGAAAGTAAACAGGGGAGTAAACTGATATATATCTGGCAAAAGGAGCTATACATCACTGAAGCCACACAGCAAACTTTGACATCAGGTTTTATTGTTCTCTTCCACAAGACCCCACTGCTGACTATCAGACTGAGGTCACCACCACCACCATCACTTCTGGTATTGAAAACAAAGAGCTCCCTGCTTCTGCAAAGAGACTCATAGTTCAGCATCCCCAGACATCCAGGTTTTATCTCCTTACCAAAATCCACAAAACAGGTAACCTGTGTTGTCCCATAGTGTCTGCCTGCTCCTGCCCCACATCCCACATCTCCACATTTTTGGACGGCCTCATGAGACCCCTTATTGAGTCCCTGCCCTTCTATGTTAAAGACACTAACCATGCTCTCCAGTTATTTGACAGGTTCAGATTCAGTGACTCTCATGAGCTCATCTTCACCATGGATATCAAATCTCTTTACACAGTGATCCCCCATGATGATGGTCTGACAGCTTTGCAGCATTTCTTGAATAAGCCGGAAGTCCAGCAACCACCCACACAAACACTAACTCATCTGGCAGAACTGGTTCTTACACTCAATGCTTTTTCTTTTAATAACAGTTTTTTCAGTCAGATCAGTGGAGTTGCTATGGTTACCAAGATGGGTCCCAGCTTTGCTAATCTGTTTGTGAGTTGGGTGGAGGAACGTTTTTTTCTCTCATTCACAGGGACTGTGCTTGAACTCTACAAACATTACATTGATGACTGTGTGGGGCCACCTCCTGCTCCAGGGAGACCCTCCAAGTCTTCCTTGACAAGTTTACCACGGCCCATCCTTCCCTTCAATACACTGTTGAAGTATCCTCCTCTACACTGCCTTTTCTGGATATCCAGCTGTCAGTACAGAACACTGGCCTGAAGACATCAGTCTATTACAAACCCACTGACTCTCACAGTTTCCTCCTCCACAGCTACTTCCATCCTAAACATGTCAAGAATGGCCTGCCTTATTCACAGTTTCTTAGACTTCGCAGGTTATGAAGTGAAGAGGATGATTTTGCTGAGCAGACCCAAATACTGCATAGTTTTTTTATCAACAGGGGATACCCTAAAAGCACAGTGGACAGAGCACTCTTCCGGGTCAGTAACATGCCCCGTAACCTTGACCCCCGCAGGAAGGATACTGTCACACAAGAACAATGGTGAATTCCACTAGTGCTTCCTTTACATCAGAGCACACCTTCTCTTCACAGGATCATCACCAGTAACTTTCCCATTTTGCAAACTGACCCTAACATTGGTGCTTCCTTTACAGAACCACCTATTGCTTCCTACTGCTGGCCACCTAACCTGTGGAATCTCTTGCTTAAAAGCAGCCTACCTACTCCTAACAGTTCCTCCCTCCCAGGTACCAAACCTTGCAACAGGACTCGCTGCTACACCTGCAAATTTCTTTCCAGTGTGACTGAAATTCAGGGGCCTACAGGTGTTTTTCACATCACCAAGGAGTTCTCATGCACCTCCACTAATGTGGTGTATTGTATTCTTTGCAGGAGGTGTACAGCTATTTACATCGGAGAAACTGGTAGGCGTCTTGCTGACCATTTCAGGGAACATTACAGAGCAGTCAGGAATGGTGAAACTGCTAAACCCATTGTATCCCACTTTATCTCCAGGGACCACAGTGTCAATGACCTGTCTATTTGTGTCCTTCAGCAGGGCTTCTGGGATCCTGAACATAGAAAAAACATGGAAGCCAAGCTGATCATCCGCCTTGGCTCCCAGCAGCCCTCTGGTTTAAATGATAGACTTATTTTCCACTAACATCTTTCAGCCATCCCTTTTTTTCCCCTAAAGTCTATTTGTTTTTGTACTCGTTTAGTTTATTTTTCATTTTCACCATAATTCTCCATCTCTGTCTCCTTCCCACACATTTGTCACCTTTCAGCCTTCTTACTAGGCTCTGTTAATTAGTCCCCACCTGGGCACTTCCCTAGCTCTTTCACTCCCATTATGCTTTATCTTTCCCATCATCACCTTTTTGTTTCACAGATTCTCTCTTAATCTTACCATTTATCACTTCTTCTCCCTGAACCTCCCCTTTCTTCTTCTTTTCCCACATATATATATCCCTCATTTTACCTCCCCTCTACACTAACTTTATTTTTTTCTCTTTTAGATATTTCCTGAAGAAGACCTAAGGTCGAAATGTAGATTTTTAACTCTATTTTCTATTTTCAGCGTGCATTTAATATAACCATTTTGTTTTGCTTTTAGACCATGTGCTGACGCAGTGCCTTGTTTTTGGTTTTTACAATTTGTATGCTACATTTGCTGAGACCCACTATGCCTTATCTGAAATTTCTGCTGAATTCTCTAAGATGCTTCTTCATTTCATCTATGTCTGCATTCTATTCTCATATTTCTAAGCCTTCTCTTGAATTAGTTTCTGCCATTTGCTCTAAGACTAAACTCTGCAGTCATTTACAGTTTCTTTCCAAATGCTGCCACCTGGGTATTATTCCTAAAGGTTTTTGTTTGAAATTCCATCCTTGTTCATTTGGATCTGAGATACATGTTTCCTCTACTAATAAACTTTTGAAAACTTTCTCTAGGAAACGTATCACGCACACCATTCTCTCCATTAAAACACAGCTGATCTCTGTGGACAAAATCATTCAAAGGCAAAAGGATTTCCTGCAGTGAACGGCTCCACATAGCCTTCCTTTTATTAATCACTGCATCCAAAACCTTAACTCCACTCTCTTTCAGTTCCCCAGGGACACCAAATCTGCAAAACTCAAGTCTCTTACCCAGCAGATCAACAACCAACATGAGCCCTTGAGTCAGACACAACCTAACAATTTGGTATTTTGTATTCCTCCAGACCTTCCCTGACACAAGATGAACAATCACTCCTTAGCAATGGTCTCTCTTTTGTGCCCACACCCAGATATCTTGTTGCACCCCAGGTTCAAGTTGATCTGCAGTGCTTCTATCGGAGAGTATGCCTTGCAGCTCATTTTTCTAATGTGACTCCTCTTCCCACAGATGATGACAGTATCACCAGAACAATCAATGTTATCAATCCCTAGCGAAGTGCATGGACACCCTCTCCAGGACATTTTGCTGCTGTTGATTATTTTGTTAACCAATGCATGGAAACTCCACCAACTTCAATCTTAATTGCAGGCACAACCATTCCAACCTGACACCTGGTGAGCTTGCAGCCCTCAGATCTCTGCAATGTAGGGATGACATTGTCATCAAACCAGCTGATAAGGGAGGTGCTGTTGTGGTCTGGCAAAAGGAGCTATACATCACTGAAGTCACACAGCAGCTCTCTGACACCAGGTTTTATTCTTCTCTTCCACAGGAAGAGAAGACTATCAGACTGAGGTCACCACCACCATCACCTCTGCTATTGAAAACAAAGAGCTCCCTGCTTCTGCTAAGAGATTCATAGTTCAGCATCCCCAGACATCCAGGTTTTATCACCTTCCCAAAACCCACAAAACAGGTAACCCGGATTGTCCCATAGTGTCTGCCTGCTCCTGCAACACATCCCACATCTCTGCATTTTTGGACGGCCTCATGAGACCCCTTATTGAGTCCCTGCCCTCCTATGTTAAAGACATTAACCATGCTCTCCAGTTATTTGACAGGTTCAGATTCAGTGACTCTCATGAGCTCATCTTCACCATGGATATCAAATCTCTTTACACAGTGATCCCCCATGATGATGGTCTGACAGCTTTGCAGCATTTCTTGAATAAGCGGGAAGTCCAGCAGCCACCCACACACACACACACACACTAACTTGTCTGGCAGAACTGGTCTTACACTCAGTGCTTTTTCTTTTAATAACATTTTTTTCAGCAGATCAGTGGAGTTGCCATGGGTACCAAGATGGGTTCCAGCTTTGCTAATCTGTTTGTGGGTTGGGTGGAGGAACGTTTTTTTCTCTCATTCATAGGGACTGTGCCTGACCTCTACAAACACTACATTGATGACTGTGTGGGGCCACCTCCTGCTCCAGGGAGACCCTCCAAGTCTTCCTTGACAAGTTTACCACGGCCCATCCTTCCCTTCAGTACACTTGAAGTATCCTCTTCTACACTGCCTTTTCTGGATATCCAGCTGTCAGTATAGAACACTGGCCTGAAGACATCAGTCTATTACAAACCCACTGACTCTCACAGTTTCCTCCTCCACAGCTCCTTCCAGCCTAAACATGTCAAGAATGGCCTGCCTTATTCACAGTTTCTTAGACTTCGCAGGTTATGCAGTGAAGAGGATGATTTTGCTGAGCAGACCCAAATAATGCATAGTTTTTTTATCAACAGGGGATACCCTAAAAGCACAGTGGACAGAGCACTCTCCTGGGTCAGTAACATGCCCCGTAACCTTGACCCCCACAGGAAGGATACTGTCACACAAGAACAATGGCGAATTCCACTAGTGCTTCCTTTCTACCAGAGCACACCTTCTCTTCACAGGATCATCACCAGTAACTTTCTCATTTTGCAAACTGACCCTAACATTGGTGCTTCTTTTACAGAACCACCTATTGCCTCATACCGCCGCCCACCTAACCTGTGGAATCTCTTGCTTAAAAGCAGCCTACCTACTCCTAACAGTTCCTCCCTCCCAGGTACCAAACCTAGCAACAGGACTCGCTGCTACACCTGCAAATTTCTTTCCAGTGTGACTGAAATTCAGGGGCCTACAGGTGTTTTTCACATCACCAAGGAGTTCTCATGCACCTCCACTAATGTAGTGTATTGTATTCTTTGCAGGAGGTGTACAGCTATTTACATCGGAGAAACTGGTAGGTGTCTTGCTGACCATTTCAGGGAACATTACCGAGCAGTCAGAAATGGTGAAACTGCTAAACCCATTGTATCCCACTTTATCTCCAGGGACCACAGTGTCAATGACCTTTCTGTTTGTGTCCTTCAGCAGGGCTTCTGGGATCCTGAACATAGAAAAAACATGGAAGCCAAGCTGATCATCCACCTTGGCTCCCAGCAGCCCTCTAGTTTAGATGATAGAATTATTTTCCACTAACATCTTTCAGCCATCCCTTTTTTTCCCCTAAAGTCTATTTGTTTTTGTACTCATTTAATTAATTTTTCATTTTCACCATAAGTCTCTATCTCTGCCTCCTTCCCACACATTTGTCACCTTTCTGCCTTCTTACTAGGCCCTGTTAATTAGTCCCCACCTGGGAACTTCCCCAGCTCTTTCACTCCCATTATGCTTTATTTTTCCCATCATCACCTTTTTGTTTCACAGATTCTCTCTTAATCTTGCCATTTTATCACTTATTCTCCCTGAGCCTCCACTTTCTTCTTTCCCCACATATTTATACTGTATAACAGGAAATATTTGCGATCTGAAAATATTCGCTATATTCGCTGATGCGACTCACAGTGCGAACATTTACTGATCGCCAATATTTTTTCTGATATTACAGATTCCCGCATTAGCTGTAAAGACCTTACAGATCTTATAGAGCTTAGAGATGAAATAATGCAATACTGAACATGTTGGTGCTACAATTTTCTTTATTTGAATCACATTCTTGCACGACAATAAATCAAAGGTAAAGGTTTAATTTATAAATAAAGTTAATTTGCATCTCTTGTATCTCTTGTGATATTTGGGTCTTGCTACTCATCCAACTGATGCTGCTCGGATTGGCTATCTGCAAATAAATAAAAAAGAAAGACCTCACTAAGACCTAAGACCTAAAACCTTGCAGTGATGCAGTAGTACAGTACTTCAGATTTTGCTTGTAAGGTAGAATAAAGAATACTTACAAATGGGGCAATCGAGGCAGTTCTCATGTGCTTCTTGTATCCCAGCTTCTATGAAACCATGGACGCAAGTGTCTCTCTTCAGCTTTAGCTTATTATAGTTGCATTTGAGCCAGCGAGAGTGCTTCTCTTTCACTGTACTCATTTTAAGGTCCACTTTGACAGTTTCTGCCCCTTCATTCATTTGCTCAGATATCAGACCAGCATACCAGTCAGTGAAAGATTGCTTCAACTCATCTTTGAATAACTTGTTCAGCGAGACATCTAGTGGTTGAAGGAGGTCTGTGCATGAAGCAGGTACATAGATTGGGAATGTACCCAACCCCCTCCAGCAATTCAATCACTTCAGTTGTTGTATGTGCCTGGAATAAATCCCAAATCAATAGACCCCTTTGCTCTTTAGGGAGGCAAAGAGATTTTTTTATGTTCTCCATATACGGCACTAAAACATAGGAAATGTACTCCTGTGTGGTCAGTGCATTCGCCCAGTGGTTTGGAGAATGCGTTAACTGACCAGTCCTTGGGGAACTTGAAATTTGGATGACATGCATTTGTTTTACCACAGTAGATGACCTGTGGTGGTAGGAGAATGCCTGAAAGTGTGCAGAAGAGAACAACAGAAACTTGCCGTTTGTAGCCAAGACCAGTGACAGCAACCTGTCTAGATCTCGTCTCAGCCATAGTCCACTGAGAGACGGGTATGAGATTTACTCCAGTTTCATCCAAATTTATAACCAGTTCTGTTGGTATTAGTTCCTGTGCAGATACCCTGGCTATTCTGTCAAGAAAGGTGTGTTTTAAAGTGGGGAAGTCAAGTGGAGTTTTGCGTGCGGCTTTGGTGCCCTTCCTTTTACTGAATCTGATCCTATTGAGGAAACCCCAGGCCCACTTGGTGGTCAGTGTGACACCACCACCACCATTTTCAACCAGTATCTGGAGACAGTTAGCTCTCAGAATGCTGATAGCAAGAGCAAGCACCACCCGTGCATTGATGACAGCACCCTCAGCATGCAGATTTTTAATTATAGCTTTCAGCTTGACCTCAACATCCTCAAGCAGAAGAGTAGGTCTACCTCGGGGCTTGGTAGAAAGAGAAGGTGATAGGGTGCTTGTGTTCAGTGTCTTAAGCAAACGCTCTCAATAACTTTTTTAAAAATTTCTCACTGTTGACTCATTTATGCTCCCACTGTACTTTGCATTGTAAAACCTAACTGCGGCCATCACACCATTTTCACTTGCATATTTGCCAATTTCATAACAAACCTCTCCAGAATAAGCAGTGTAGGATCTTGCCCGGATTTTTTTATGTGGTGGTGGATTGCAGGCAGCTAGTTCACTCATAACAGAGTTTGCAGTTTCTTGGTCTAATCCCGACCGTGTCAAATGCTCAGATGAAACATTGTCAATGTCAACAAGGTATTCTCTTTTTGTAGCTTTACCAGAATTTAGCCAGTTCAAGATGGACATGTTCACAAACTAGCAGCAGCAGCTCACAATACGTTCAAACACAACACAACACAAGAGAAAGGATACTGCACATTAGGTATGTTTTTTTTTTTATTCAGATGCCCAGGTACTTAACAGCTACAGCAACTGAACTTTGACAGACACCGTCCAATTACGTATATTTTTAACTCTATTTTCTATTTTCAGCGTACATTTAATATAAGCCTATATATATACACACACAATGGAGGTGAGCATAAAAATTGGAAAATAACAGCAATATTTTTGGGTGGTCAGACCTACAGTGAGACTATCACATTTATCATTACTGTAGGTCATTTATTCACACAGTAGGTCCACCAGAGACAGATACTGCACTTAACCACAGTCACACATTAGGTACTGATTGGCAGGAGCAAGCAGCATGAGCTACCAGCTCCAGCCAGTCACATGCGGTTCCACAACATTCAGTTTCCAGCCCATCTTTCCCACAGCAGAACAGTTTCATGTCTCTGCTGTTCCACATCAGCAACTTTCACTTTTTCCCTCCCAACCCACACAAAAAAACAAAAGCACTGGGTCATTTCAGAATTCATCCACAAAATTATCTGAAGCATTAAACATCCTCCTCTCCTACTGAAAACACTATTAAAAAAAATTCCTGCCTCCACATACACAGCACTTACAGCAGCTTCTTCCGACTCCCACATCCTCAGACAACATGCTGCTACTCTGCCTTCTTTCCCCACCCTCTCAGTTTAAGCTTCACTGGCTCCCTCTGCCTCCACAAATACCAGATTACTCCAGCATCTCCTCCCGATTCACTTACTATCCCCAGTGAGAAGACCATGAAGCAGCAAAACAGAGTGTCAGATGCATCCCGACCAGCACTTACTCCCTCCATTGGCCATTAATGAGCTCTCTGACTTGACCACAGGAAGAACAACTACACACTCCACTCATCTCTAATCCCCTGCTTACTGGATGCATCCTGATCAGCACTTACTCCCTCCACTAACCACCAATGAGCTCTCCTACTCAGCCATAAGAACAACAACTACTCGCTCCACTTCACTCAAATCACCTGCTCAATGGAGCATACTATTTCATAACGTCACTCTGTCAGCATCACTGGGTACAAGAGGTCAATTTAACTACTTGCTTTATACTTGGCCATCTTGAATAAAACTAAAAACAAAAACAAAAGAAGGAAAATAAAAACATATAAAAAATATATTGCATAAATCGAATATACCACGGCCCACTAAGATTATCATTGATATGCTTCCCTCATGAAGTTTGTCCTTTGACATCAGTTGTGGCTCTGCCACTCATACTGTCAAAGGTCAAACTGTGATGTTTAGCTGGTAAGCTGTGCTAGTAATGATCCTTAATTTGTACTGCTGCCTCTAAGGCAGATTGTACCACTTCCTGGTCCTCTTCCTTCCCAGGTGGGAAATGGGTGGGTGGGAATTTTTTTATTATAGATGACTGGAGTAGTGTACTAATATGGAGGCAGTATAGCGCAGTGGCCTAAGGCTCTGAGCTGCAAATTTGGTGATATCCAGCAAACCAGACCTGGGTTTGAATCCCACAGCTTCCACTTGCATACTGTGTGACCCTGAGCAAGTCACTTAACCTCCTTGTGCTCCCAGATCGCTCCTGTAAAAAAACTTTCAGCTTAGTGTGCTATACCTGGTTAAACAACTAAATAAAAAAAAAAAAAAAAAATATATATATATATATATATATATATATTTTAACACAATAAGTTGGAATGACACTATGGGCCAGATATTCAAACTGCGCCATTCTGTGGCGCAAGCCCTTGTGCTGCTAAAAAAAGTTGCGAAGGGGTGTGGCCAGGGTGATATTCAACGGAGTTGCGCTATTGAGCAACTTCTTTGAATATCACCCCCTGGCCACAGCCACTGTGCATGGTGCAGTGGAACTGCACCACTGCAAGTGGTCAGAGTAGAGCATTCAGATGCAGTGGCACAAGTTCCATTGTGCCATGCGCAAACCTGTGATATTCAAAAGGTGACATGCAAATGGGACTATAATTTATGCAAGGCACACAGGGGGCATTTGCATCTAATTATGGGCCATTTGCATGCCATTAGCATGCGGGTGTGCTGATCCCTGACGACTTGCACCTAGCGCCCTGCCAGGCAGCAGCCATCGGGGACTGATGCCCCCTGCAGCCCAATCACAGGCATAAAGTTGATGTCCCCCCTCACTGCAGCCCGATTTGCGGCATAAAGTGAATTTCCCCCTCCTGCAGCCCGATCATAGGCATAATAATATTTTCATTAGCCTGGACATGGGCAGAACGGGAAAGAAGTCTTCTTATTAGCCCGATCATGGGCAGAATGGTGTCTTCTGAGCAGCCCGATCACGACATCAGACCTTCTCCTCAAAGTCCAATGTCTGTGGTCCAGTGGATCAAGCAGCAGCTCGACGGTCACAAAGTCACCCTCACAAAGTCTAGTATCTCGGTGATCTAGTAGCCCTACTTCTCCACCCACGATCTCTCCATCCCGCTCCCTCGTCATCTCGGCGGGTGGCAGTATTTACCCACCTGCCACCCCACCACTCACTGACTGACAGCTTGTAGTGCACGCCTGGTTCAGAGCAAGAGCCATGGGCATGTAGCCCATATTGTGCAAGCAGTCCAGATGTGTGAATGAATGAATTTACATATCTGGACTGCCTTGTACAGTATGGCTGCATGCCCATTGGCTCTTGCTCTGAACTACGGGCGGCAGCCCACCGAGCTGTCAGTTGGCAGGCGGCAGGGTGGCAGGCGGTGGGTGCTGCCACCTGCCAGCTGAGGGGGAGTGGGGTGGTTGGGCTCTATGGGTGGGAGGGTGGGGACCACTAGATCACCAGGGATATTGGACTTTGGGGGTTGACTTTATACCACAATCAAGCTTCTCGCAGTCCACTGGACCACCAGGGATATTGGACTTTGGGGACTGGAGATCTGATGCCCATGATTGGGCTGCTCAGGGGGACATACCGTTCTACGGTCCGAGACTAATGGGGAAATAACATTCTGTCCACGATCGGGCTAATGGGGGGACATACCATTCTGCCCACAATTGGGCTAATGGGGGGGGAATAACGTTCTGCCCGCAATCGGGCTAATGGGGGGGTGCCACCGGGAATGAGTGGAGGGCCACCCACAGGTGGCAGCTGCTGGGTTGTTCCCTGCAATGCGGCAGCTCACCTGTGGGTGGCCCTCGACTTGATCCTTTTTTTTTGGTGTAAAGTTGTGAAGGTGCAGGTAGGGGTTGCACCTGCATAACTCTGCACAGACCAGCTGAATATCGGGCTGTGCAGTTTATGCATGGTTCCTCCCCCTTCGGTTGCGCATGCCTTCATTATCATTGCGCTGTTGCTCAGCATGATTTGGGGGGCACAACTGCCTCATGCTGAATATCACAGGATGGTGCATTTCAGACTTGCGCAGGTGCAACCCTATTGTGCATGGCTCAACTCTTTTGAATATCTGGGCCTATGTGTTCTCAGGGGCTTGGGGGAGGAGGATAGTTGTGGGTTCCATGGTGGTCTGGGTGGGGACAATGGGTTATTTATTAATTGCAAGGTGAGGGGACTGTAATTTAGGGTAGTAGGATTGTTGGATATTAGGATATCCACATCTGACATTTGTTGCCATCAGAGGCTAGTAACAGAGGTCATATTCAGATATGTATTAACCTAATATCCAACTATCCTAACTTGGAACAGATTATTAAGTATATGCGCAACCCTACTGGGGACCCAAATCATAACATAAGTCTTAACCTGCTTTGTTCAGGGCCCTTTGGGTCTTGTATAAAGCAACATACACACAGGACCTTTAAGGACATGTGCAAATATATATGTAAGTCTTAAGTTGTTTTACACAGGCCCTACAAAAATAGTGAGGTAAGTCTTAACTTGCTTCACAGGGGCTTTTGGGCCCTGTAGCAAAGGGCACTTTGGGCCCTGTGCAAGTCATTAGGTAAGTCTTCATTTATTTCATGTGAAGCAGGATGCATAGGACCCAAGAGCCTTGTGCCAATCAGGAGGCCTTTCTTAACTTGCTTTGCATAGGGCCCTTTGGCCCCACACAAATAGGACAACAGGACCCATCTCATGAGGCAAGTCTTAACTTGCTTTATACAGGGCCCTTTGGGCCTTACATGAAACAAGATATGCAGTACCCCTAGGGCTCTGAGCAAATAAAGAGGTAAGCAGTGGTGTAAATGTGTGTGTGTGTATATATGTGTGGGGGGGTGACACAGGGGAACTCAATTCTGGGAGTAAAAGTAGAAGTCTTACAAAATTCCAGGAGACAATATTGAGGAAGGGCAGCTCATGTGTAATATGTTCCCCCCAATTGGCAAAAAAATATGGACTAAATTAAAAAGTAGTACTATAACATATAATAAGATAAAGTATCCTCAGACACCTGTAAGGTATGTTCAATCCTACATCAAAGATGATTGGTTCCCTCAGTAACTTTGCTTGATTTTCAGCATTGGGGTAATTTCTATCTTGTTTTACAGGACTCTTTGGGCCCTGTCTGAAGCAAGATGCAAAGGGGCCTTCAGGCCTTGCACAAATCAAGCGGTAAGTCTGAACTTGCGTAGCACAAGGCAGGATTCTCAGGGCCCTTTGGATACTACACAAATCATAAGGTTGGTCATAACTTCTTTCATATAAAACAGGATGCTCAGGGATCTTTGGGCCCAGTGTAAATCATGTGGTAAGTTTTTATTTGCTTGACACAAAACAGGATGGTAAAAACCATTTAGGTCCTGCACAGATCATGAGGTATGTCTTAACTGGTTTTGTGTAGTGCTTAAAGCAAACAGTAATTCTACCCTAACTTTGAGTGATCTGACTTAATGTTTCTTTTGAAATTTTGACTCCAGATTTTCACCCCACCGTATGAATGTGACAGTTGCCATTTTTCAAATCTTGCCCTAAACATAATTTTGCAGAATGGCTAAACATCTCAAAAAATGAAAAAGTTAAGAATCAAAGCTGAAAGGGTATTTTGGTAGTCGTCAACTATCATTTTTTCTGTTTTGGATTTTTTCATGTTTTTTTTTTCAACCTTTGCTTATAATTTCGTTGTTGCTTGGGGACTTTGACTCAACATTTTCAACATGGTCTTTTTCTCACCCTATTTCATGAACCTGACCGCTCACATTTTTCAAATACTACCAGAAACATTGTTTCACAGAATAAATTGCATTACTATGTAAGGTACTAATGATTTTATAAAAAAAACACATTTGGCACATATATTATGCTGATGTCTACTGAAGAGGAAACTACTAGATTTTTCAAATGTAGGTGTGTAGACCTATGGGTCTTAAAAACTCTTTTGAATTAACACATTTTTATAATGGTGTTTGATATTTGAACAGGAAAAGTTAAGGAAAACATATGTGAAAGAAGTACTGAATAAAATAATTAGCACAGTACAGTATAACCTTGTTTATCCAACCCCCCCCCATTATCTGAGCCTCTAGATTATTTGAACTTGTACCATGTCCCCTGAACTAATAGGAACAAGGTGAAAGAGATCCTCAATTTTATGAACCCCTCAATTATCTGAACTAATCTTACATCCCCTGTTAAAAGCACTGTTACCTGGTGGTTCTCTTGCCCTTTTAAGGACTTGTAAACCTTCAACTCACAGAATCTTGCTGAATTTAAGTAAATATTGTTATTTTTACTTCACGCTGAAACCGGAAGTGAACAGATGCTTACTTCCAGTTTTTCAGCTTAAAACCTGCCCCTCTAGTGAGTGGGATGAGCATGCGCGGGGTCACGCACGGAGACGCATGCAGAGACACGCGCGTTTGCATATGTCTGCTGTGTCCGCTGGGCGCACGTTGAAACTGCTGGAATTAGACAAACTTGGATAAGATAATTTTAGCATATCCTCTACTTAGTAAATATACACCTTTAGTAATGGAAAAAGAACTTAGTAAGTGTATGCAATGTTTGATGTATAGTGAGGGAAAGTATGGGAGTGAGTATGTATGTGCTAATTGCCATCTGATTACTACTCTTGAAGCAGAGATAGTGTTTCTGCTTAATAGTAAAACAGTTTCTATTGATATTAGGGGATTGGAAAGTTACATTGATCTTATGGATGAACAACTTCATTCTAATGAACAATTTCCTTCACATTTAGTTACCATTTCTATGCCTCCTGATGAGGAGACAACTGTAACGACTAGTACTAGTACACCTGTTGCCTCTTCCCCCTCTTATAAGATGGATGATTATCCATTCTCTTCTCATGATAATGATGACTGGACCATTGTCACAAAGCCTCTTAAAAAAAGGAGGAGTGGTCAAATACGCAATAGTGCCCCATTGAAACTCGTAATAGGTTTGAGCAATTTACTATATCAAATAATGAAGTGTTACATGATTTATCCTGTGCATCACCCTCTGTTGATAATAATGGTTTAAAAACACTTTTCAATCAGGAGTTAATGCCCATGAATATTTGTCCTAGTAAGTCTCAAGCTACCAAATCAATACCTATTAAGTTAATCGCTCCAGAATGTGTTAAACAATCACCTGTTTCTGATTCTTGTACCCCTACTGTCTCAAAACAAGTGTTAGTCCTGGGAGATTCAACCATTAAGCACATTGACAGGGCAGTATGCAATAGTGACAAGAGCAACCACACTTGTTCTAGCTTCCTTGGAGCCAGGGTATCTGACATTACCTCCATGATGCCTAAAATTTTACAAAATGCGAGGGAAAATCCACTGGTTATCATACATGCCAGTGTTAAAGATATAAACAACACCCCATTTAATCAGTTACAACAGGACTATGTGGCGTTATGTAACCTGTTACTTGATAGGGGATGCTGTGTATGTATATCTGAAATTCTACCTGTCCTGAGAGCAACATCTACCATGATGCAGAAAATCAAAGCCCTAAATGAATGGCCGAGAAAGTGGTGTTTTAAGTAGGATATACCCTGTATTACTCACTGGGACTCATTTTCAGATCATTCTTCCTTGTTTGCTGGGACGGTTTACATCTCAGTCGTAGGGGTAGTACACTTATGGGGAAAAGTATCACTAAAATTATAAATCTTTGTTTAAACTAAAAACAATGGGGGGAAATGTGTCTATTCCCAAGTCTCTGAATACTTACCAAAATATTATTACAACTAAATGTAAATTCCTAGCTTTGAATACAAGATCTTTAAAACAACTCAAATTACCAGAACTCAAAGCCAAATATAAAACTTTAAATATAGGTGTGGTGGGAGTAACTGAAACTTGGTGGGAGACGCATCCTCAATTTGGTCCAGAGAAATTCCAGGCTATAAATTATATCATAAAACAGATTAGATAAGCAAGGGTGGAGTTTGTATAGTACGCAAAAATGATATTCCTTCTTTTAGTGTGTTCTCCCTTTCCTTTGGAAAGTATATGGGTTAAAATCTTATTGAAGGAGCAGTCCTATATAACTATTTGTAACATCTATCGACCTCCATCTGCAAATTCAGGTTACACAACTAATATGTTTAAAGAAATTACACATTTTTCAGAATCTCAAGATACTGTAATATTTGGTGACTTTAACCTCCCACATATTAACTGGGACTCATTCTCAGGACAGTTCTATGCCGAGAAAGGACTAATAGATCTGGTAGTTAGTACTGAATTACAACAACTTGTTACTGAACCCACTCGAGGTCCTAATATTTTGGATCTATTATTTACTAACATAGAGCAACAAATTAGCAATTTACAAATTTGGGATCCACTTGGGACCAGTGATCATTCCTCTATTCTTTTTGAAATTCAACAGTTTAAAACTACACAAAGGAAGTTATACTGTACAAAAAATTATAATAAAGCAATTTTTTCTAAAATCAATGAATACTTGCAAAACATAAACTGGGAATCTAATCTTCTTAACTGTGTAACACAACAAGCTTGGGACTTTTTTTAAAAACATTGTACATTATTTGGAAAATACCTTTATTCTATCTAAGAGGAAATTTAATAATAAAGGAAAAATTCCCCCTTGGTTCAACAGGACAATTAAAAATCAGATTAAAATAAAAATTAAACTTTTTAGGAAACTTATGAATAGTTCTGTTCCATTTAAAACTACTCTATTACATAAATACAGACTATCTGTGAAAAACTTAAAAAATTCAATTAAATTGGCAAAAAATAAGCTAGAATTTAAACTAGCTCACACAAAAGACTGTCACAAATCTCTTTTCTCCTATATAAATAGTAAAAAAGGTGTATCAAGGAGCATTGGTCCCATTATGACCAATGGCTCTTCTCTATCTAATATAGAAGCCTCGAATCTCTTTAATAAGTACTTTTGTTCTGCCTTCTCTCAAAAATCACCTATTAGTACATTTAAAGTTCCCCACGTAGCTTATCATAGGTTCTATCCAACTGACATTATACAGGCTATCAAAAAACTAAAAAAAAATACTAGTCCAGGCCCAGACGGTATTCGTCCATAGACTTTGATGGCAGATAAGGACCGCTTGGCCCATCTAGTCTGCCCATTTCCATACCTACAGGATAGGCCGTAGATCATAGTTAACCAAATGCCTATTTCTTCCTACCCCCCACAAGAATTGCCTTATGTCTGTCCCATGCATTCTTGAATTCTCCCACAGTTTTAGACCCCACAACCTCCTCAGGAAGGCTGTTCCATGCATCCACTACCCTCTCTGTGAAATAATACTTCCTCACATTGCCCCTGATCCGCCCCCCTCTATCTTCAAATTGTGTCCACTTGTTCTTGCAAGTCTCTTTTTCTGAAAGATGATACCCTCTTAGACTTTGTTGATTCCACTGAGGTACTTGCAAGTTTCTATCATGTCCGCACCTCTCTTCTTTCCTCAAGGGTATACATATTAAGCTCCTTTAGTCTCTCCTCATACGGCTTCTCTTGCAGACCCTGCACCATTTTAGTTGCCCTCCTCTGGACTGCCTCTATCCTGTCTATGTCCTTGTGGAGATGGGGTCTCCAGAACTGGACACAGTACACCAGATGGGGTCTCACCAACTGTCTGTACAGAGGGATAACAACTTCCTGTTTTCTGCTGCTGATGCCTCTCCCTATGCATCCCAGTATACCTCCAGCCCTCCCTACTGCCTTCTCACATTGCTTGCTAACCTTAAGGTCATCTGATATGATTACCCCCAGGTCCCTTTCCCTTTTTGTTGTTGTTACTACCTCCCCCCATTGTGTATTCTTCCCCTGGGTTCTTGTTTCCCAGGTGCACTATTTTGCACTTCTTTGCATTGAATCCTAGCTGCCATATTTCTGACCATTCCTCCAACCTTGCCAAGTCCCTTCTCATCCTTTCCACGCCTCCTTGTGTATCAACCCTGTTGCAGATCTTTGTGTCATCTGCAAAGAGGCATACTTTTCCTTCCAGTCCCTCTGCAATGTCACTTATGAAGACATTAAAAAGGACTGGACCCAATACTGAACCCTGTGGTACCCCACTAGTAACCCCTCTTTCTTCAGAGTGGACTCCATTTACAATTACCTTCTGTGTCCTGTTGTCTAGCCAATGTTTTACCCAAGCTGGTTAATTTGACTATTAATCTTTTGTGTGGGACTGTGTCAAATGCCTTGCTAAAGTCTAGGTAGGCCATGTCCACAGCCCCTCCCTGGTCTACTACTTTGGTCACCCAGTCAAAGAAATCTATTAGATTCATCTGACATGACCTTTCTGCTGTGAACCCATGCTGCCTTGGGTCCTGTGCCCACTGGCCTCTAGGTACTCAACTATTCTTTCCTTCAAGTGACTCCATCACTTTCCTACCACAGAAGTCAGACTGACAGGTCTGTAGTTTCCTGCCTCTGTCTTGCTCCCACTTTTGTGAAGGGAATCACATCTGCCTTCCTTCAGTCCTCAGGGTACCCACCATCCTTCCATGATTTATTAAAAGGAGTTGCTAGTGGTTTCACTAGTTCCCCATTAATTCTTTTAGAATTCTGTGGTGAATTCCATCAGGCCCCATTGCTTTGTTCACCTTCAGTTTTAGGAGTTCTTGCAGAACCCTTTCTTCTGTGAAAGGACTGGGATCAACCCCCTATCAAGAGTACTTCTGTTAATTGGATTAGGCACTTCCCCCTCCTCTTTTGTGAATACTGAGCAGAAATATTCATTCAGTATCCCTGCTTTTTCACTGTCCCCCTCTGCCCACCCACTGTTCATTCTATTTAGCCTCACTATCCCTCCCTTTGTCTTTCTACACTCACTGATGTACCTATAAAAGGTTTTATCCCCCTTCTTAACTGAGTTGGCTATCTTTTCCTCAGTTTGGGACTTTGCTATTCTGACTTCCCTCCCTGCTTCCTTCTGCCATAACTGGTACAGCTCTCTGTCCTGCTCTTTCTGTGATTCCTTATACTTCCAGAATGCTATATTTTTCTTCCTTACTTTCACAGCCACCTCTTTTGAGAACCATAGTGGCTTTTTCTTTCATTTTGATTTGTTTATTTGCTTCACACAAAGGCTTGTTGCCTCTGTGATGGCAGTTTTGACGATTCCCCATTGTTGCTCCACACCACCGTCTAGCCTGTTTTCTAGTGCTTTTCTGACGCACTCTCCCATCTTGACAAAGTCAGCCCTCCTGAAGTCCAGTACCCTCACTTTTGTATGGCTTGACTCTGTAGCTGAGTTTAACATGAACCACACTGTCTGATGGTCACTTGTTCCCAGATGGCAACCCACTTCTAGATCTGAGATCCTCTCACTGCCCCCGTTTAAGAGTATGAGGTCTAAGATTGCTCCCTCATGAGTGGGTTCTGAAACTAGCTGTCTGAGCCCTGCAACCTGTAGGGCATCAAGAATGGCCCTGCTTTTGGATGTGGCTGCAGAAAATGTGCTCCAGTTAACATCTGGCATATTCAGGTCTCCCATCCACAGTATCTCCCCTTTCTCTGCCATTCTAAGAATGCCTTCTATCATATCCTTGTCCATTCCTCCTCCTGACATGGGGTCTATACACAACCTGTGTGGATTGTGGTGCCCTTTCCAGTCTCCAAGGTGACCCACAGTGCCTCCTCTCCTCCTGTTTACTCTTTTGTTCAGTTGCTTTTATCCTTCCTTTTACATAGCGACTCTCTCCCCTCTTCTCACCTACCTGTCTCTCCTGTGAGTTATGTGCCCTGGTATGTTCTTCCCAGTCATGATTCTCTGTGTACCATGTTTCTGTGACTGCTACGATATCCAGGCATCCCTCTTCCATCAAGGGCACCAGCTCAGGGAGCTTGTTGCCCAGACTACGGGCATTGGTACTCATTACCCTCCATTTCCTGATGGCCTTACTCCTTTTTCCATCCCTGTCCTTCTTGCCTTTGTCACTTTCTCCATTTACCCCTGCCCTTCTCCCTATCGACACCTCTATATTGGTGTTTACTGCACTTACTGCCGTGATTTTTTGGGGGGCTAGGATTTCCCTGCTCCTTTCCAGTGCCTCCCCCCTTGGCTAGTTTAAATGCTTGCCAATGAAGCATTTAAACCTATCACCTAGGATCCTGGTTCCCCTTCTGGACAGATGCAACCCATCATGCCAGTATAGGCTTGCATCACTCCAGGTGGATCCCAGTCTCCAATGAAGCCAAATCCCTGAGCTCCACACCAGTTTTTCAACCACTGATTGAATACCATGGTGTGGAACACCCCTAACCTCTCCTCGCCATAGATGGGCAGAGAAAGGTTGCCGTGTGTGCTACTTGTCTAAAGGCCCCTCCCCAATTCCACAAACTCTTCCTGCACTTTCTAATCCTTTCTTAGCCAGGTCATTTGTTCCTAGGTGGACAATGACATCCAGCTCCTCCCTGTGTGCAGGCTGCTCTGGCAATCCTGAGGTTTGCTCCCTGTCCTCAAGCCATGGCACCAGGCAGGCACCTGACCTCCTCTCCCCTTCCTCCTCCAGTTCTACTCTTTAACAATGGAGTCCCCACTAGGAGTTGTTTCCTTCCCCTGCAGGGTCCCCTGCCACCCTCCTGTGGGTCTCCTTTGTGGAGGTTCACAGCATCCTCCTTGGTCTCCACTGTGGGTGCCTTCATAGAGGAACCACCCTTTGCCAGAATGGCATAGGAATTGTGGAGAGGTATAGCTGGAGGGATGCACCTCTGTTCCACCACCCTCACCCTCCCTGAGCCCACTGTGGTCCAACTGCTCCTCTTTCTTGGCAACCTCTGAGGCAATGGCAGTGGTGGTCCCTGGATGGAAGAGGAGGTCCCACAAATCCTGGCCACCTCAGCCTGGAGATGAGCAACCTCCTCTCTCAGCCCAGAGAGGTGCCTACAGATGGGACAACACCGCATCCTCCAGAACATCTCCCGGAAGACTGCTGCTCCACAGCCACTGCACTGCTCCACTCCCATCATGTCTTATTTCTGGCCCCTTAACTCTTTGCAATCCTTACTCTTTCCTCTGTTTTTTTCTCTCTCTCCTTACTTTCTGCCTGTGTGCCCTGTAAGCTCCTGATTGCCCTGTTCTGAGACAAGAATATCCTATATTTCTCAGTAGACCCCTTACTTGCTCAGAGGCAGACCTCCAGCAGCTAGAGGGGGCTGGAGAGCTACTCTTCCCTTCTGGGATGGTGGGTCTTTGGTGGCTCTGTGATCACTCACTTCCTGCTCCCAAACAGGAAGTTCCTGTTGTCAGTCAAACTCTGTGCCTATAAAAGCAGAACTAGCCTTGGGTGGGAGGGTGGAGAGGAGGGAAGGAGGGCAATATAGTCCCAGTAGAGAAGTCCAGTCACACAGCAGTCCTTTCTCCTGGTGTCTTCTGCCAAGCTACAAGCAAAATCTTTCTAAGGCAGTCTTTAAATGTAGCTTCCTTCTAGCTAAGCCACTCCCCCTATTTACTAGATCTTTCTACAAGTAATTTAAACCTCACAGCAATCAAGTCATTTCAATTACCTGAGATTTACACCTAGATAACTGGTTTCTGATTGAAACTTCTATAAATATTTCTATACCTTTGTCAAGTATCTTCAACAAATCCTTACAAAAAAGCATTGTACCAAATGATTGGCATTCAGCAATAGTTACTCCCATATTTAAAAAAGGCAATAGAGGTTCTGTGCAAAATTATCATCCAATTAGCCTGACCTCAGTGGCTGGTAAATTAATGGAACAAGTAATGAAGTTTCTAATAGATCAAGATTGTAAAAAATTAGGAATTTATGATTCAAATCAGCATGGGTTTACTCCCAACTATTCCTGCACCACCAGTCTGATATCTTTTTACAATAATATAAGTACTCTACTAGATGTGGATACTGATGTAATTCTTTTGGACTTTAGTAGAGCTTTCGATAAAGTCTCACATGAAAAACTCATTACTAAAATGCACAATCTAGGTTTGTCACCTGATATTGTCAACTGGACTTTAAACTGGTTGACAAATCATTCTCAGAGAGTCAGAATTAATGATATCTTGTCTGTTTCGGGTAGTGTGACAAGTGGTGTACCACAGGGGTTGGTCTTGGGACCAACGTTGTTTAATCTCTTTATCAGTGATTTACAAACAGAGCCAAATAACTTGATGGTTAAATTTTCAGACGATACTAAATTGGGGGGCAAGATTAATAATCAAGAAAATATTTCTGCATTAAAGAAGGATTTGGAAAAATTAACACTTTGGGCAAATGAAAATCATATGCAGTTTAATCAAGACAAATGTTTAGTAGTGCATTTCGGTGTAAATAATCCAAAAATGATATATTATATAAACAGGCTACTACTTCTCTTATCAAATTGTGAAAAAGATTTTGGGATATATGTTAATAATAAACTTACATCAAATGATCACTGTGTTAGAACTGCTTACATGACCAACAGACTTTTGAGGCAAATAAAATGCACTTTTGTTAATCGCACTGAACAATGCCTTATTCCATTGTATAGGGCATACATTAGACCGTATCTAGACTATGGTTCCCCTTTCTGGAATCCAAACTCAAAAAGAGACATAGCAATTCTTGAACAGGTTCAAAGGAGAGTAACTAGAATGATTCCAAGATTAACAAACTTGGATTATTAGAACAGATTAAAAGCTACTGGTCACTCTTCTCTCTTCAAACTAGAAGATTAAGAGGTGATATGCTTATGGTTTTTAATTTAATAAATTCACCAGATCTAATGGAAAAATGTGGTATAACACTCTCCAAAAGGAGAAATGTTCTGAGACTGCATAATAAATAGCCTGAAGTAAAAACTTACAAAACCAGCAAAATGGGAAACTTTTTTCCAATAAGAGCAACCATTGTATGGAACACCTTACCACAAGAATTGGTAGAGGCAACTAGTGCCACTGTCTTTAAAAACAAATTAGATGTTTGGTTGAGGGATAATAGATAAATAATGTCCCCCATAGTGTGGGGAACAGTCTCAATGGGCTCTGGCCTTCTTCTGTTCTTTCACACCAAGTAATAATACCAAGTAATCCCCCCCAATGAGTTCAGATAATCGAGGTTGTACTGTATGTAGTAGCGTAATCTGTTTTTGTATTCTCTCACTAAATGCCCTATAAAGAATAAAACAGAATGCAGAGGCTGGCATTTAAAGAGTGATGTGTGACATGAAGTGCATTTGAAAAATGGCAAGTGTGGTATCAAGTGCATGGAAGCCTGAAAAGACAGAAGAAAAATGAATTAAAGTCAAGACTCAAACCTGCAACCAAGATGTCTGCACTAGACATTATATAATCATGTGAAGTCTAACAGGAAAACTATTTGACTTGTTTAACTTTTCTCAGATATGTCTAATATGCTGTAGTGATTCAGTTTGTAGCCAGTTACACGTTCTAGTGCATGATTCCATATTTTTAACAGATGTAATACCAATGCTAAAATATTGCATAGGTCAAGAATTTATTTTGCAAGAGTTAATCTGATGACTCTGAGACTCTAGCTACTGTATGTGTCAATCAGTGCTTTGTTTTATATTTATTTTCTTTTTATATCAAATCTCCTCATTTCAGCATTAAAACAAACTCTTACTTTTAGTTGTCTTAGACCTGTAACTGGATATGATAGAAGGCATTCTTAGGATGGCAGAGAAAGGGGAGATACTGTTGATGGGAGACCTGAATATGCCAGATGTTAACTGGAGCACATTTGCTGCAGCCACATCCAAGAGCAGGGCCATTCTTGATGCCCTACAGGTGGCATGCCTCAGACAGCTAATTTTGGAACCCACTCATGAGGGAGCAATCTTAGACCTCATACTCTCACATGGGGACAGTGAGAGGATCTCAGATCTAGAAGTGGGTTGCCATCTGGGAACAAGTGACCATCAAACAGTGTGGGTCATGTTAAACTCAGCTACAGAGTCAAGCCATACAAAAGTGAGGGTACTGGACTTCAGGAGGGCTGACTTTGGCAAGATGGGAGAGTGCCTCAGAAAAGCACTAGCAAAGCAGCTAGAAGTAGGGGTAGAGCAACAAAGGGGAATCATCAAAACTACCATCACAGAGGCAACAAGCCTTTGTGTGAAGCAAATAAACAAATCAAAACTAAAGAAAAAGCGACTGTGGTTCTCAAAAGAGGTGGTGGGGAAAGTCAGGGAGAAAAAGATAGCATTCAGGAAGTATAAGGAAACACAGAATGATTCATTCACATATCTGGAATGTGTAGTATGGTATGGGTTGCACATCCATTGGCTCACACTGTGAACCAACGGGCATGCAGCCCTACCAAGGTGTCAGTCAGCGGGTGGCGGGGCGGCAGGTGGGTGGGGTGCTGCCACCCACTGGCTGACCGGGGGAGAGCGGGCGGTGGGGCTCAGTGGGCAGGTGGGAGGGGTACCACTGGACCACCAGGGATATTGGATGGGGTTTTATTAATACAGATGCCCGCAATCAGGCAGAAAGCGGTTCACTGGACCACCAGGGATATTGGATGGGTTTTATTAATACAGATGCCCAGCGATTGGGCAGAAAGTGGCCACTGGACCATAAGGGACATTGGATGAGATTTTTATTAATACAGATGCCTGCGATCGGCAGAAAGTGGCCACTGGACCACCAGGGATATTGGAAGGGGTTTTATTAATACAGATGCCCGCAGTTGGGCAGAAAGCAGTCCACTGGGCCACCAGGATATTGGATGGGGTTTTTATTAATACAGATGCCTGTGATTTACAGAAAGTGGTCCACTGGACCACCAGGGATATAGGACGAAGTCTTTTACAAATGCCCATGATCGGGCATGGGGGGTGCCACTAGGTGCAGTCGAACTGGGTGGCTACCCAAAGGTGGCAGCTGCTGTGTTGCACCCTGCAATGTGACAGCTCACCTGTGGGTGGCCATCAGTTGTTCCTTTTTTTTGGCTTAACTTTGTGCTGGCACAGGTAGGGGTTGCGTATACATGGCTCTGCACATCCCTGGCTGAATATCAGGCTGTGCAGGTTATGCATGGGCACACCCCCCCCACCTGTGCCTGCATACATTACTGATGCACTCTGGTGCATCAGGATTTGTGCCGAGCACATTTCCCTTTTGAATATCACGCCAGGATGCATCAGTGGGTTGCGGTGTTGCGCCATGCGCAACCCTTTTGAATATCTGGGCCAGAGTATTTAGCTCTTTTCTAAAAAAGAGACAAGCAATTGAGAAACCACCCAATCAGTTTCTGTTAGAGTTAATGAACACTGCACACTCTTGCAATTGTTTTAAATTCAAAAAATAACTTCTACAGGCAAATAAAAGGCATGGTGATGGGGTCAGGAATAATCACCACATATGTTAATATTCATGTGGTCTCTTCTGAAAATATGTATTTGATCACACCATTTTGTAATCCTTTCTTTAAAATTATTTCCAGGTCAAGGCTCATTGACGATGTTCTGTTAATCTGGAAAATGAGTGAGGGAACATTGTTGATATTCCTTCTCCACTTATATGACTTTGCTGGACATCTACAGTTAACTGTAGAATACAGTCTTCAGACCATTTAGTTTGTTGATTTAAACATTTGCTTCAAAATGGTTAATTATTACATAAGCCCTACAGCTGTCCAACAGACAAAGTGCCTTACTTCATGACAAGAGCTTTCAGACTATGGGATGAATGTACAGCATCCTTACAGGAACATTTATTAGAGTATAAGGCAGTTTCAGTGGGCAACATTACTATTTAGAAGCAGCAGATGACCTATAACATCCAATTTTATTTATTTTAACCTTTGGTAAATGGGTAAGGCCCACTAGGCACAAGTGCCTGTTTTCAGGGGTGACCTAGGAGCACTGGGTGGTTAAGTGACTTGCTCAGAGTCACACAGTATGCAAGTGGAGGTTGTGAGAATCAAACCTAGGTCGGGTCTGCTGGATGCACCAAGCTAGTTCACAGCTCGATACTCTAACCTCTAGGCTATACTGCCAGCCCAATTTTGAAAAGAGGCTACACAACTATGCAACTATAAAAAAAGGAGTGGATGAATGTGACTGAGAGACACTTTTAAGGAATAAAGTATTCTTCCATGGAGAAAATTGGATAAGAGATGTTCCAATTCAAGGGGGCACAGAATGAAGTTGGAGGGGGCATGGCTCAGGGATAACATGAGAAAATACTTTTTTCATGGAGAGGGTGGTGGTTGCTTGGAATGACCTACCAGAGGAGGTGGTAGGGGCTAAAATTGTCACAGGATTCAAGAAGGAGTGGGACAGACTCAAGGGTGTCCTAGAGGTAAGGGGGAGTGCTCTTGAGTTCAATTTGTGCATCAGACCTCATACTAGGTAGGGATAAATAGGGCAGACTAGGTGGACCAAGAGGTCTTTATCTGCTGTTAGCTTCCATATATCAATGTATGTATATATGTACTGTAACTACAGGGTTTTCAAACTGCTTTGCGAATTTAAAAATGTAATTCTTCAACATTGGGATGTAAAATAATCTTCATACTTAGGAGACACATATTTTAACAAAGCCTTGGATGCTGCATAAAAGTAAAAAATCTGAAATACTTAGTACACAGTATATATTCTTCACTACAAAGCACACCTTAGAGACAATGGCTTACCCAAAGTACTGCAGGAAATTTCTGTGGTACCTGCACCTGACATTAAAGCACAAAGAAATGAAACTGATCAGAAATCCTGGCAGAAATTAAGGAATCTAGAGTAATGATTTTATAAGCTGTACTACAGACCATAAGATATATATTCTAAAATGTAATCGCAATTTAGTATAGATGTAAACACACAGACAATTAAGAGTTAGTGTCTGTGTGAATATAAAGCTGTAAATGATGGAATGACTTCAGTTCTCTGATGACCAGACACGCCACACAACATTATCCACTACCAACTTTATGACTTTAGGGTAAAGGGTAAAACATCCCTTAAGAGAAGGGAACTAGGACAAAATCCTTTCAAGAAGGGAAACCTGGTTTGAAAGGTTTAAAAATGTAAACCTCAAATATGGCTAAATTAAAAAAAACCACAATAGATTGTGGTTCTCTATTTTCAAGCATTTTGTATACTATACCATATTTGTACAAGACATACTGCATGTTGGTCCAGTAAAACTATCAAACTATCCAGCAACTCCTATTTAAAAGTAGAAATAAAGTGCTTTTCACATAGAAAATAACTTAGATTTAGCTTATCTAAAATAGGAATTTGGTAGCCAATGTACTCTAATAATTTTTCTTCTATGAGTCTTTCAGATGGAGCATATATTCTTACAGATTCATGGTGTTTTCTATCTTTCTGCACTGGTGAAATGGATACTAAGGAATATGTGTTTTTACATTCTTCATCTGAACAGAATAATTCCTAACACTGTATTTTAGTTCTCACTAACCTTACAGATAACACTGTGTTTCTTCTTTTCACATCTTGCTACCTGTTATTTCTCTCTGTTAGATTACCACTTATTCCCAAACACATCTGTTACTTTATACATTACTGTATCTGTTGCAGAAAGAAAAATTGTGCAAATCTTCCATAACAGGCAGGATTAAAAAAAGTGACACTCTTCATTCCTTCTCCATTTTTTATTTGTCTCCTAATGCTGATGGATAGTTTTACAAAGTTTATGTTGTCTCTTCCATATAGTACTTTATATTTTAGGTGTTTTAAAAATTATTTTTAGGTTATGTTGACCGGGAAAGGAGGAATAGAAAATACTTCCTATTTTCATCCTCATCCCAGAGGGAGGGAGAGTACAGATGCAAACTGATTGAAGTTACATAGAAACAGATTGCATTGGCAGAAAAAGGTCTGTAGGCCCATCTAGTCTGCCCTGTTTTCCCTGCCTAACACTACACCCTGGACTCTATCTGGCCATAGGTGTCCCTGTTTTACCTGTTTAATCTCTTTGTGGCTTAGATAATGGAAAGGTTAACAAGGACACCAGGAAATTCTCCTTCCCTTTCCAGAAGTGTCATGGGATCTTTAAGATCCAGCTGAACAACCACCAGAATTGGCAGACAGGGCCTCAGTTCAAACTCTGTTTGAAGTCTGAAATATCCATTGCTTAAAGTGATACAAAATGGCCACCCAGGTATGAAGAATTAAGCACCGTGCTGAGACATTAATATGATTACTTTTAATCAAGGAGTGTACCCTGAAGAGCTACCAGCACCACTTCCTGCAGTTCTGGTGTTCATTGGAGGTCTTCCATTCTACTATTGACGATGTTTGACCCTAGTTATCTTGACGGGATGAGGCTCCAAAGTGGTAAGGACATAGGCAGTCTTAAATACTGCCAAAGCTATATGAATGCTCTGTATCACTATTGTCAAGGCCTAGCCTCGGAAGTGGTAGTAATACTAAAAGGGTCTGTTCAGCGTAAAATAGCAGACTGAGCAGTACAGTTTGCTAATGAGACCCAATGTTACTGTGCAGAGATGCCAGCTGGCAACAATCAATGCCTAGAGGGCATATTGATTAGTTAAAGATAAACTGACACATGATGTTCTGGAAGCAGCAACGTGTGGGACACTGAGAAACTCATACAATGAGCCTAAAATCAGGAAACAAGCTGCAGAGCTCCCATAAAAGATACTCAGGGATTCAATGTAACTAAACTCAGGGTTTGTTTTAATGCTGAAAGGAAGGAATGTCATGGAACATAAATATTAAAAAAGTGCTTATTGACAAACAGCTATGGACTCAGTTTCATCAAACAAAAATTATGTGAATACTTTGGCTCCATAAGACTGATAAGCCTGGTAAAAATATAGATGTAAATTAATGAATGTTTTCAAGGAATAAACTAAGTTTAAAATATCAATTTGTTTATTTCAGCATGGTTAGAATAACAATACAGTTACAGCATCCGATAGGAGGGACACCTGTGATGAAATAGGGTCCAGGGTGTAGAAACAGGCAGGGAAAATAAGGTAAACTAGATTAGCCAAACAGTCCTTTTCTGCCAACAGAGCCTTTGTTTCCATGTTTCTATGTTTATCCCATGCATGTCTGAAACTCTCCTTTGTTCTAGCCTCCACCACTTCAGCTGGCAGTTGGCTCCATGTCTCTATCACCTCTTTAGTGAAGAAATATATTCTCACATCCCTCCAGAACTCCTCTCTCCAGCTTCATCACATGCCCACTAGTCCTGGAGCTAAACTTTATTTGGAAAAGGCTCCCCTCCTCCATCCTGTTCACCCCTGTGTGGTAAGTAAGTCTTGATCATGTCACCTCTTGCTCTCCTCTCCTCCAGGTTGTACATGGTAAAATTTCTCAGTCTCTTTTCATATGACTTCTCATGCAATCCTTGCCCTCCTCTGGACTGCCTGCACACTATCTAAGTTCTTTCTGAGGTGCCGATTCCAGAACAGGCCACAGTACTCCAGGTGGGGCATACCACAGAGCAATACAGCAGCAATATCAGCTCTCTTCTCCTGCTAGTGGTGCCTCCCTATGCACCCCAGCATCACACTAGCCCTGCCATGGCCTTTTCACACTGTGCCACCACCTTAATGTTCTCTGATATAAAAACCCTAAGGTACTTTTCTTGACTAGTGACTGCCAATACCTCTCTCCATCCTATACTCAGCGCTGGTGTTCCTATGCCCTAACTGCAAGATTTTTTCACTTTTTGGCACTGAACCCCAACTGCCATGCCTTTGACCACTTCTCATGTTTCCCTAGATCCCTGCACATTTTCTCCTCACCCTCTTGAGTGTCTACCCTATTGCAGATTTTGGTGTCATCTGCAAAAAGGCATACCTTCCCCTCCAGTTCCTCTATGGTGTCCCCTATGAAGCTAATGAAAAGCATTGGTCCCAGTACTGAACCCTTTGTTACCCTGCTGGTCACTCTCTCATCCTAACAGTGTGTACCATTTACCATCACCCTCTATCTCCTATCTGTTAAGCAGTCTCAGACCCAATTTATCAATTTGGACCCCCACTCCTAAACTGGTCAACTTCTTAATCAGCCTTCTGTGTTGCACAATGTTGAAAGCCTTGCTGAATTCCAGACAGGCTACATCCACTGCCCTCCCCTGGTTTATTTCCCTGGTCACCTAGTCAAGGAAATCATCAGATTTGATTAGCATGACCATCCCCCTGTGAATCGGTACTGCTTGTGGTCTTGTAGTCCAGTGGATTCCAGGTGCCCAACCAGACTCTCCTTCAGTGAGGTTTCCATTAGTTTCCCCACCTCGGAAGTTAGGCCTACTGGTCTGTAATTGCTAGCTTCTTTCCTGCGGTCACAATGCTTTGGGGTGAAATGATGCCAGGACAGGTGTAATCCCTGTCTTGTTCCCATACCCAAGGGCTCAGCAATTGATGCTGGTCAGGAAGTTGAGGTCTTCCTCAGTATCTAATCCAGACCAGGCGGTGTTATGTAATGCAGGTCCATCAAAAACAAGGCAGCTATTATAGTTGATCTTGTTGAAACGGTGGATCTGGCATGCATCACTGAGACCTGGCTGGATGAAAATGCAGGCCCTATCCTGGCCTCTGTGGTCCCCACTGGGTTTTTGGTGATTCACCGCCTGAGGTTGGATTGTAGGGGTTGGGGTTTAGCCATCTTTTTTAAGACTGAATTAGGCCTTGTAGATGTTTTAGTGGGGACCACAAGATCCTTTGAGTATATCATGGGAGACGGTGTGGGTTGCATGATACACCATATCGTTCACCAGGTGATGAGGGTTTATTCCTGCAGGGCATTGTGGACTTCATTGTTGACATGGTTTTGGAGTCTCCCAAATGGATTATTCTGGGGGACTTTAATGCCTGGGTCGACAATGAACTCTCGCAGTTTAGTCAAAATCTCCTCCAGCAAATGACAATGCTGGGCCTCACACAGGTAGTTACCTCCTCTACCCATATAGGAGGTCACTCATTGGATCTGCTATTCCTCCTGGGTATGGAGATCTCTGACTTTGGGGGTGGAACCAGTTGGTTGTTCTGACCATCACACAATAGGGTTCAGTTTCGGGGCCTCACAAATGGACCTACCCCATCAGAGATGGTCCGGTACTGCCCTTTAAGAGGAGTTACCCCAGATGGTCGATCAGCAGTTCTGGACCTATCAGGATTGCTAGGTGACAGCACAAGTCCAGGAGACCTTGTTCTAGCCTATAATAAGGCAGTGGAAGATGCCTTGGACTTGATTTCTCTTGTTTGTGTTCGACCACTCACTCTTTGCCCAAGGTCCCCTTGGTATGATGGGTCCTTGAAGGAGCTGAGGCGGGTTGGTCAAAGGCTGGAGAGAGCTTGGCAGAAGTCCGGCCTTGATGCGGACAGGCTTAGATTGATGGAATACTATGTGGGCTATCAGTCAGAAATCACCCGTAAGAAGGCAGAGTTCCTGTCCAAGGAGATTTCTGCTGTGCAGAATCGACCAGCTCAACTTTTCCGAACTGTTGACAGATTGTGAAATCCAGTCTGTCTCCAGTCTTGAAGAGCTTTTTCACAAATTAAGTGTGATGAGCTAGCTCGGTTCTTCACAGATAAGGTTTCTGACATCAGGGCTGGAATCAGCATTGTTCTCTGTATGAGGGGTTAAGTAGGTCAGCAGGAGATAGTGAGCACCGGTCTGTCTGGATGAATTTCAATGACACGAATTCTAAATGGACATTGTGAGGATTGTCCAGACTTTGTGCCCAATCTGTTGTAGTTTGGATCCGGGCCCTACCTCCCTGTTGAGTGGGGTGTGTAGATGTTTCTGCCTGATCCTAGTTGAAATTGTATAGAGATCCTTGGAGAGGGAATGCTTTCAGACCCCTAAGGAGGTGGTCATTAAGCCACCTTAACAACCCTCCTTGGTCCCGACGATCCAGCTAACTACTGACCTGTCTCTAACCTTCCCTTTGTGAGGAAGGTTATTCAAAAGGTGGTTGCATTGCAACTGGACAATCACCTTGTAACTCACAGTGTCTATGAAGCTCTTCAGTCTGGTTTCAGAAAGAGGCATAGCACAGAGACTGCCCTTGTTCAGGTACTTAATGATCTAATGGTGAGAGATCAAAAGGCTCACACCATATTGGTTCTTCTTGATCTCTCAGCAGCCTTTGACACTATGGACCATGGGGTTCTTTTGGAGACCTTGCAGTTCCTTTGTGGACGGTCGGGTACAGTCCTTGAATGGTTTCGATCGTTCCTTGCAGGCAGGTCTCAGAGGGTGTTCACTGGAATTTATTCCTCTGACACCCTTCCCCTATCTTGCGGGGTGCTGCAGGGCTCCATATTGGCACCCATGTTGTTTGGAGTGTATATGCTGCCATTGGGAGATATCATCAGGCAATATATGTCCTTTGTGCCTGGACAGGTTGATGCAGTCTCTGTGCTAAATAGCTTCCTCTCTGAGATCAGAGATTGGATAAGCTCGAGTTGGCTGAGATTGAATCTGGATAAGACTGAGGTGTTGCTTGTGGATCCGGGTCACACAGGGGCGGGTCTTGGGTCTGGGCATAGCATTGGGCCTATGGCTGGATGGTGTCCAGCTCTTTACCTTAGATCAGGGTACGTAACCTGGGTGCTATTTTTGAAAATGGTTTGACCCTGAAATCTCAGGTGTCAGCTGTGGTTAAATCCTCATTTTACCATCTGAGGAATATCACCTGGGTGAAACTCCTGGTTCCACTGGGTGACCTTCCAACATTGGTCCATGCCTTGATTACTACCCGTCTTGACTACTGCAATGCCCGCTACCTGGGGCTGTCTGGGGTTGATATCTGCCACCTGCAGCTGGTGCAAACGCTGTGACCAGGCTGTTGACTGGTACCTCTAGGACCAGTCACATTACGCCTGTGCTGCGCGAGCTGCACTGGCTGTCAGTTCAGTGGTGGATCACCTGCAAGGTAGGCTTGTTTACCTTTAAAGCCCTACACGAACAGCGACCCGACTACCTGAAAGATCTCCTGATTCCCTACTCCCCCAATCATCCTCTCCGATCCACCGACGAGGGATTGCTAGAGATTCCAGGGTTTGTTTAACAATTTCTGGAGCTCGTGCTTTTTCATTTGCAGCACCAACCCTGTGGAATTCTCTACCTCATCAGTTAAGAGAATGCTTGACCGTTAGTAGTTTTAAAACTATATTGAAAACTTGTTTATTTTCTTTGGCTTTTCCAGACTAATTTTAAATAAATTTATTCTGCTGCTTGCTTTTTAAATGTTATGCTTATGTTGTGTACAGTGCCTTGACTTTGAAAGGCACTTTATAAAAAAGTATTGATTGATTGATTGATAGATCGTCACTCTTATGAGATGGGATTGCTCATGTCAGCCCTTCTCCAGTCCTCCAGAACCACTTCTGCTTCCAGTGAGCTCTTCAACAAGGCTGACGGGGGGGGCAGCTAGCACTACCCTTTGCTCCTTCAGTGCCCTTGGGTGTGTCCCTTCCAGTTCCACAGCCTTATCCACCTTCACAGCTGTGAGTCATTTCAGAACTCTTTCCTTTATGAATGGAATTATGTCCACCCCATTCACCCTATTCTTATTTCTCCCTAATGGCCAATCTCCTCATCCCTCCACTGTGAAGAATGAGCAGAACTACCTGTTTCAAATGCCTGCTTTTTCTTGATCCATTTTGCACAATCTTCCCCTTCCGCCCTTGTAATGCTAACTATCCCCCCTTAGCTTTTCCCTTCTCACTTATCTGAAAATGTCTTAAACACCCTTTTAGCAATCCTTTCCTCCGTCTGTGCCTTTGCTTCCCTAGCAACCTTACCTGCTTTCTTCTGCCTGGCTGGTACGCCTCCCTGTCCTCCTCCCTCTGTGCTTCTTGAATGCCACCATTTTTCTTTCACTAGCCTTACCATTTCTTTGGAGAACCATAATGATTTGCTTTCCCTTCTGCTTTTGCTTACCTCTTTCACACAGAGGTTTGCTGCCCTAATTATTCCCTCCTTTATTCTTCTCCACTGTGTTCTACTGCTCCCTAGCAATCTCACCCTTCAAGGCATTTTTTTAGGCAGTCTCCCAGTTCTTTAAAATCCACCCTTCTGAAGTTCAGGACCTTCATCCTCATGTGATTCACTTCAGCTTCTTTCCTTATGTTGAACCACAGTGCACGGTGATCACTGGTACCTATGGGACTCCTCACTGTGATGGCTGCTATGTTGTTCTTATTTGTTAGCACTAGGTTCAACACTGTCCCATCCTTGGTAGGTTGTTTTATTAGGTGCCTGAGAAAAACTCCTGCTAGGATGTCAAGGATGACCATACTGCTTGTTAGAATAGCAGCTGAAAGGTTTTGTTCCACATCTCGGAGATTGAACTCTCCAACTAGCAGTACTTCTCCCTTTCCTACCATCCTGATGATGGCCACATCTAGTGCCTTGTCCATCTTCTCCCCTTGTGCTAGAGGTCAGTTCCCCACCCTGGTATGGAATGCAGTCTCAGAGCCTGACTCCAGACCCTCCAGTCAACAGCACCTCCAGACCCTCCTCACCTTGGTGCACTTGCACCTCAGTAGCCTTAATTTCCTCCCTCATATATAATGCTACCAGGATTCCATTATGGCCACTAAATCCTGGTTAGTCTTCACTATGCTAGCCTCTAAGTCTAGGATTTTGTTACTGAGGCTCATGGTGTTAGCATACATGACTTTCTATGCCTTTCCATCCCCACTGCCTGATGCCCTGCATCATCTTCCCCTTCTTGCCTATGATGTTACCTGAAGCTCCCTCGATTCATCCCCACCCATTTTGATTTCTCTATTCCTGGTCCCTACTCTCCTTCCCTGCCTGGGATGTATCTCTCTTTCCTTTTTCTTTGCCCCCATCCCTGACTTCCTGAGTCTCTTTCTTCTGGTTATTTTCACCCCTTGGGCCCTGTCTCTCTGTCATCATACTATCTGGATGGGCAATTGTTGCCTCCCTTGGTTTTTCTGTCTTCCCCTTTGCTAGTTTAAATGCTCATTCAAGCAGCAATAAACCTCTCACCTAGAACTGCAGTCCCCTTCCCAAAAGGATGCAGGCCATTTCACTTATTGAGACCCCCATCTTCCCAGGTTGATCCCCAGTCCCCAATGTAGCAAAAGCCCTCCTCCATGCACCATGCCTTCAGTCAGTCATTAAAGGTCCTGGTGTGACATACCACAGCCAGTCCCCTACCCTTCACAGGCAGCACCACAGAAAGTTCACTGTTTGTGCTATCTGCTTGAGGCCCCATCCCAACTCCTTGAAGTTTCCCTGTGCTACCACTACTCTCTCTCTCATGTTAGGTAAGTTCTCCCAAGATGTACATTGATGTCCATCCCTTTTTTCAGCTACTGCTGCCCTAGCAAGCCATAGAACACGCTTGCCATCCATCCCAGCTGTGGCACCCTTCAGGCACTTCACCTCTGTGTCCTTCTGTGCCCCAGTTCCCAACTCTATGCTTCTCACTTAGAGTACCCTGTCAGAAGCTGCTTCTTCTTGTGTTGGGCGCATCTCCCTCCCTGTTAGGAACCTCCATTTCTGAGGATCCTCCTCCTCCTCTCCCACTTTGATGGGAGCCTCCTCTCAGTTGCCCTATTCTGCCAGTATGGTGAAGGTATTCTGCAGGGGTGTAAGTGGAGGAGCATGCACCTTCCCCCTTTCTGAGCCCAACAGGGTCCATCTGCTCTGTTTCAACATCCTCTGGCAGAGCGGCAGTGGAGTCGGTGTCCCCTGGGTAGGACAACAGGTCTGCTGTACTCTGGATAGTTTAACCCAGAGTCCAGACACTTGTTCTCACAACAAGGTGAGATGAGTAGAGATGGGGCAGCACCTCAGTCTCCAGAAGATCTCCCAAATGTCTGCAGCACCACACCCATTACACTGCACTACTTTCACTGTTCTCACTTAATACCTACCCTAGTTTGAATTACCCCTCTACCTTATTCCTACTTCCTTGGTGCTCCTATACCTTTGTTTTGCCTTCCCCTGCACTCAACTTTTGACCTACTCTGTAGAGGGATTACCCTGCTTTCTTTGTCCTAACCCCCTTTTCTGCTCTTACTTTTCCCTAGGAGTTTACTATCTACTTCCCCTTTACACTGCTGCTTCATAGACTAGAAAACTGGCTGTTAACTAGATGGCACAGTGTAACAGAAGTCAGGTAAGGTGTTTCTTCCTACTTTATCTGGCATCTTACTTCTAGAGTTCCCTGTGGACATGTACTCGCTCTGGATTCACTACAGATGCTACACAGTCAGATGGCACACTCCTACTCAGTTCCACTCAAGCAATGAGATATGAACATGATGGGGTACTAGGTGAAAGAGTCCTGATACTGCCAATAGCAACTTCATGGTCTGCTGCCATTGGCTACAACTATGTTTTATCTGCCTTTTTCCTATACAGGGATGTCTCTAACCTATTCCTATTTTTGATTATCAGCCCAAAAGGGACCAGAAATTATCAGCAAATCCAGGAATGGAATTTCTTTGCAACTTCAGTTGGTAAATTTCAAGTAATGTACTCTGTAAATTCAAAAAGGCATATTTTGCTGTCTTTCCAATGAATACAATTATCACCCATGTAATGTTTCCAAATTACAAGTTCTCCAGTGAATTTGTCATCTCCTGTTGGGTTTATGCATCTGTTTGCACATTCTGCTGCAAAGATACTGGCATAAGATGGGCATTTGATGACCCCACTGTTGTTTCCTTAATTTGTTTAAAAAACATAAAAACATTTACTGAAATGAAAATAGTTATTTGTAAGAGCCATCTCTGCCAGATACAGCAGAAAAAGAAGTGGTGGGTTATTGCTGGAGTTTCCCACATAAAAGTATTTGAGACAGTTGAGTTCTTCCCTAAGGGGAATGGAGTTATACAAATCTTTTAATGATAGCCCCCACCACCAGTAGCCAAGACTGCCTTGGATGACCTCTGGTCTGTCTTGGACAGCAAAGAGTTTGATAAAGTAATCCTGCTAGGGGACTTTAACCCCTATGGGTCAGACAGGGGCCCCTGCACCTACAAAAATACTCTAAGTGACGCTAACTTACACCAGATTATTAATGAACCCACAAGGTTAAATACCAAAACAGGGAGCCATACCCTCATAGACTGGGTCCTGGTCAGTAGAATAGATCAAAGACAAGTAGCCGGAACCTTTTCAGATTCACTAAGCAACCACTACCCAGTATATTGCATTTGGAAAAATAATCTCTGTAAGGACTCCCCTAGAATTATTACTGTCAGAGACTACTCGGGTCTCAATAACAAAGCCTCTTTAGCAGACCTAGCATTGGTGGACTGGGAGAGTATAAGTTAATTTGAGTATGTTAACTTCACCCTTGACTTCCTAATAAATAACTTTGCTAATGTAGTAAATAAGCACACCCCCTTTGTTTGAAGAAGAGTCAAAGGCACCTGCTTTAAATGGATTACCCTCTCCCTCCACAACCTTATGTAGCAAAGGGACTGAGCTTTGCAGATGTTTAAGAAAACAGGCTGCCAGCAAGACTGTAAACAGATTAACCACCTGCACTGCAAGTCTAAAGGTGGAGCCCGAATGAGAGCAACAAAACACAAAAACCGGGCTGCACTCAGGAGCGATAGTTTAAATATTTATCTGTTATCACAAAATAACAAAGTGCATAACCACATAATATAAACAGACAAACCCCATGCACATTCAGAGATACCTGGCTCCTTCGTCAGGGAGTGGAGTAACCAGGTATGAAATTCACTACGAATTATATTGCAGAATCCACTAATTACATAACAAGCTCATTCCCCATATTTCAAACACAATGTAATTTAAAAAGTGAATTTAATTGACATAACACCCTAGTATAAGATGTACTAGTGATAAAAAGCATGTCCTTATTTTATATATCTGTTATAATTAATATACAGGGCTATTTGTCACTAGCACAAAAATACACATCTATTAGATAATAAAAAATTATTTAAGACGAAGAGCAATGAATTACAGTTGCTTCAAAGTACTGTGGTTCTGGGCCATATAATAAATGAAATATTGAAACTGTCTATAAATGAGAGACCCCAGCTTCAGTACTATTAACAGATTAAAACTAAATGACAGAAAAAATCAGAAAAAAACATATTAAAGCAGAGACCCTTAAAATATTACATTGAGATTTACATTTCAGCCACATCCCTTAGTTATCCATAGGCCATGCAGTACAATTAACTAAGCAAAGGGGTCACTTAAATGCAGATGCAACTGATTTTACAAGTAGAGTTTTAAATCCCAAACCTTTATTTAAGCCCCCAGGAGAGAAATATTTTAGGTGGAAAATTCACCAAGACTCTCTCTGAAGCAATCTTTGTAATCTATGATATATTCCAGACCTATGAATTTAAAATCAATAGGATTCATCTAGTAATACTCTCTGTAATGTGCCCCTATTTCATTTTTCATATCTCCATTTTTAATGGTTCAGATATATGACTAAACAAAAATATGAACCAGAATCTTAATAGAAACATAGAAATTGTTAGCAGATAAGGACTGCTAGGCCCATCCAGTCTGCCCGTAGGCCCTATACATTGTGTGTGACCACTTACCCTATGTGATCAGTGGCTTTTTATCTTTCCCTCCCCTCCCCTCTCAAGCTTCCCTTGTGCCTGTCCCAGGCATGCTTAAACCCCTTGGGCTGGATTTAGGAAGACAGACAAAAATCCCACAGCTGCGGGAAAAAGGCCTGCAGCACTGCAGAAATGCTGGTGCAGGATATTCTGAAAGAAAAAGTATGCACGTGCGGAAATCCATACAAAACAGCAGTTGCAGAATTCTGCAAGTGCGGATCTGCAGCTGCAGAAAAGGCTTAGGAGACAAAACAACAGGTGATCCATATTAGCTGGAGCAGCAGACTTTAACAGTCTTGCCATAGATGTAGCTGAAAGTACCCACAGAGACACCAGCAACCATTCCCTCAACTGCGACCATTGCAGCATCATTGGTACCAGCAAAATCATGCATCACAGTGGCTGTCTGTAACTGATGATTGTGTCTCTCTCTGAAGTGTTTCTGTTGCCTGCTGTAGTAGCACTCACTGCAGGCTGTTCAGCCTTTACTGCCTGTGGGGCTCCTTCATGGGCTGCACCGGGTCTGGTGGCTGTTGTTTGTTGTCTTTCAATGACAATGTGTGCTAGTGTTGCTGTAACAACTGCCACTGCTATTCACCCACTAGTTTGCTATTTTACTTGTGCCTGACCTCTACTATAATTGTATTTCAATTGTTGGGGCACTGCATTTTGCTCAGGGAGTGTTAGACATCAGTCTCATATGTGCAACATTTTTTCCGCAACTGCGGAAAAACACTAACTGAGAATAGCCTTTAAGGGATGTGCCATACCTTATCAATTATTTTTTTTCCTCGGAACTTCCGCAACTGCACTTTTTTCCACAGTCCATAGTGTATTTTTCCACAGTTGCGAAAGTTTGTGTATAGCACCCAGACCAATTACCCCTTTTTCCTGCAGCTACGGAACTTTTGATGACTTAGGAAAGGTTTTGCACCTTTAGATTGTTTTGTGAATCCCTCCCCCTGACTGTGCTTACCCTCACTACCTCCTGTGGCAGACTATTCCAAGCATCAACTACCCTTTCTGTGTAGAAAAACTTCCTCACATTACCTCTTAATCTACCGTCTTCCAATTTCATATTGTGAACCTTGTTCTAGTACTTTTTCTACATTGGAAAAGGTCCCCCACCTGCACCTTGTTTATGCTCTTGAGGTACCTGGAAGTTTCAATCATGTCCCCCCTCCCCACTGCCTCATCTCTCCTCATATGTTTTTATGGTGCAAGCCCTGCACCATCTTTGTTGCCCTTCTCTTGATAGTCTCCACCTTATCTATGTCCTTGCACAGGTGTAGCCTCCAAAACTGCATGCAGTACTCCAGATGAGGCATTACCAATGTTTTATACAATGGCATCAACACCTCCTGCTAGTGATACCCCTGCCTATGCACCCCAGCATGCCACTGGCCCTTCCTGCTGCCTTTATGCGCTGCTTTGATATCTTAAGGTCATCAGAGATGATAACCCCTAGGTCCCTTTCTTCTTTGGTGATAGTCAGCCCCCTCCCCTTCAACCTGTAGCTCTCCCCAGGGTTCCCTCTACCCAGGTGCATTATTTTGCACTTCTTTGCATTGAACCTCAGTTGCCACATCTCTGACCATCTTTCAAGTTTCTCCAGGTCCCTCTTTATTTTCTACACTCCTTCTGGAGTATCCACCCAGTCACAGAGCTTGCTGTCATCTGCAAACAGGCAGACCTTTCCTTCCAGCCCCTCTGCAATGTCACTAATGAAGACATTGAACAGAACTGGTCCTAGTACTGATCCCTGTGGTACCCCATTGTTCACCCTCTCTCCCCAGATTGTACCCCATTTACCACCACCCTGTCTCCTGTCTGTTAGCCAGTTCTTAACCCAGTTCACCACCTTGTCTCCCATGTCCAGACTACCCATCTTATTAATCAGCCTTCTATGTGGGATGGTGTCAATGGCTTTACTGAAATCTAGGTAGGCGACGTCTACCACCTCTCCCTGATCTATTTCCCTAGTCACCCAATCAAAAATATCTATTAGATTCGTTTGACATGACCTTCCTGCTGTGAATCCATGTTGCCTCAGATCCTGAGCACCTCTGGATTCCATATGTGCCTCTATTCTTTCTTTCAGCAATGTCTCCATGATCTTTCCCACCACCGAGGTGAGGCTGACTGGCCTGTAGTCCCCCCCCCCTTCTGCCACTTTTGTGCAGTGGGACTACATGTGCCCTCCTTCAGTCCCCTGGAATGACACCCATGTTGAGTGACTCTATGAACAGGGCTGCCAGAGGTGCTCCTAATTCCCTTTGCAGTTCCTTTAATATCCTCAGGTAGATGCCGTTTGGCCCCATGGCCTTATCCACCTTCAGCTTTGTGAGTTCTTCCAGAACTCTCTCCACTATGAAGGGACAGATGTCCACTTCTCTCCACCCCCCATTGCCTCTGCAACCCAACTGTGGTCCTTGACCCTCCCCCTCCTTAGTGAATATTGAGCAGAAGTATTTGTTCAGTATTTCTGCCTTGTCCAGATTCCCCTGCTTACACTCTCCCTTTTCCTCTTTGAGCCACACAATCCCTCCCCCCGGTTTTTCTTCTTTCAATGATGTACCTATAAAATGCCTTATCCCCTTTGTTTACAGACCATGCTAAACCCTCTTCTGTCTGTGCCTTCACCCTCCTAACAGCCTTCCCTTTGCTATTCAAGGTACACCTCCCTGTTCTCCTCCCTTTGGCTCCCCTTACATTTCCTGAAACTCAGCCTTTTAGCCTTGACTTTGTCCCCCACCTCTTTGGAGAACCATAGTGGTTTCCTTCTTCTTTTCCCTTTGGCCAGTATCCCAACACATTGGTTTGTTATTTGTACTATGGCTCCTTTCAGTTTCTCTCATTGTTCTTCCACCCTCTCTGTTACCCTTCCCTTCTCCAGGACTGCTTGTATAAATCTACCCATTTCAGTGAAATCTGCCCTTCTGAAATCTAATACTCTTGCCCTTGTGTGGCTTAATTGAGTCCATGTCACCATGCTGAACCACACCATGTGGTGGTCGCTGGATCCCAGCTGCCCTTCCACCCGTATTTCTTCAACTCTGTCCCCATTGATCCATACCAGGTCCAGAACTGACTTGTCCCTGGTTGGCTCATGCACCAGCTGCCTGAGTCCACCCCCCTGCTGGGATTTTAGGATGGCTGTGCTTCTGGCTGAAGCAGTCACCTGGGTGGCCCAATCCACATCTGGCAAATTGAAATCCCGCAGTAGTAGGATTTTGCCTTTAGCTGCCATGTCATATATGTTCTCCACTAGTTCACTGTCTGCTTTCTCCATCTGTGTCAGAGGTCTGTAGATCACCTCTCTGTGTACTGCTGTTCCATTCTCTGGCTCCAGGGTGACACACATTACCTCAACCTCGCCCTGTCTTCCCTGAACTTCTGTAGCTTTTATCCCATCTCTGATGTACAGGGCCACTCCCTCACCCTCATTACCCTCCATGTCCCTCCTGAACAGTGTATAGCCTGGTACACTGACTTCCCAGCCGTGATTAGCAGAGCACCATGTCTCTGTTATTGCTGCTATGTCAAGGTCTGCATCTGTCCAACAAGGCCTCCAGGTCTGGAACCTTGTTTTCTAGATTACGGGCATTTGTTAGCATGACCTTCCATGTTTTACAGTCTGCCCTCCCTCTGCTCTTGTTAATCTGCTCAGCTGGAGTATAGCTGGTGTTCATCAAACACTGGACAATAAATGTTGGGTGGAAACAGTGCATACTTTTGACCTTGTTTTATTTATTTACTTTTTAAGTTCTTTGTTTATGCCCCCTTGATGCCATTACCACTGCTTTCCTTCTGGGCCCTCAAAGTACCTGGCTCTGCCTGTACCTTGTCCCCTTCTGCTTCCACCCTCCATGTGTTCCTGGTATCAGGGCCCCATGGGCAGGGAAGGAGGGGTAGGACCACCTCCCATCTGCACATAGTCTTTGTCAGGCAGTTGCTGAGGGTTCGTAGCACAGTCCATGTTCAGTTCACTGTGGCTGTTGTCAGCTTTGGCAGCAGGATTTTTCCTTTTTCTCCTGCTTCCCAGGGATGCAGACACACTTTGGAAGCCTAGAAAATATATACACATTATCACGTGCTGCTGCTCCTGACCTCAGCCTGCATCTCACCCTCCCACAGTGTCCTTTGCTCTTGACTGCACTGCCACTTGTAGTCACCCAGGTAACAGTACTGGAGCGAGGATGGTAACTTATCCACGCCAGAGGAGGAGAGAATCTCCTGGAACGCTCGATCCTCTTCCACCTGACCAGCACCCATTAACCTGAGCTCATTCCCGATCTCATGTCATTGGCATCACAAGTGGTACCACTACCACTGCTCCAACTGGCTGGCCTGACCTTGTTTTATTATAAGAAAGTTGGAAATGTAGTAATTCCCCTTTTTTATGGAGGGATATGAAAGCTGTGTGCCTCCTGTAAGTAGGTACTCAAGGTTTCAACATCCCTGAGGTAGTTAAGCAATCTTAAATGTACAAGGCAGAATTTTTCCTGTCTAAATAAGTGTCCTTTATCGTTAGTAAGTATGCCCACATACTGTATTTGGGATTCAAGAAAGAACTGGATAAAGTCATTTTAATGACAGAGGCAAAATAATACACCCACTTGGAGTGAGAGACATATTAATGGTCCATCAGGCCTTTTTTGTCTAATAAAACCAAGTAACCAAGTAAATGTGTCTTGCAACAATTTCTATTTTCTGGTTTTCATTTTAAGTTTTGGAAATACAGAAATGTATGTTGTACTAAACATGTGTATCCCCCCCTTCTAAACAGTCTAACCAGTTTAATGTCACACTTAACATTAAAGATTAATACTGAAAGTTAAAAAAGATTATTTTAAAAGCTGTAATATTAATTACAGGAAATCTAAATGCTAGTGTGAGGGAAGATATAGAAGAAAAGTCATATAACTGGAACCTAGATGATACTCTAGCAATTTGAAATGGCCAGCCTCGTGACAAAGCATTAAATAAAAGAGGGATTGCTCTTTTAAAAATTGCTTCTAGTTTGGGACTCATACATTCTGAATGGGAGAACAGCAGGGGATTTATTTATGTATCTATTTATTCATTTACTTATTTATTTAGTTTTTGTTGACTAGGAAAGTGGGGCCAGGCAATTCTGCCTATTTTCAACCTTGTCCATGGGCAAGGGGTGCATACTGAATCAGGTTAAAGCTGTTGGTAGCACTTTTAGTGATTCTGGAAACCTGGCAAGGATACTGGTCACATTTTCCTGCTCTCTTTGAGAAGTGCTATGGGATCTTTAACATCCACTGAACAACCACCAGAACAGGCAGATGGGATCTCAGTTTAATCTCTCACCCAGAAGATGGCCCCTTAGGAGTACAGTAGCCTCCTCATGCTGCACTACAGTGTCAGTATTAGGATTTTACATGCAGTTCTTAGTGTGGGGCTAGAACCCACAACCTTCTGATATCAGCGCAATTTGTGAAGTGTGGATTGAAATAGGAAGTGTGGAATTTCACTAAAAAGTGTAGAATTTGACTTGCAAATTGCAGAATTTTGCCATTCACAGGCAAAATTTCGCCATTCATGGGTGAAATTTTGCAATTCAGAGTTAGGTAATTTTTAAGCCATCAGCACAAATTCGCAAATTGATCTGTGGAGGTGAATTTGCCAACTTCTCTGGAACTTTGTCAGGGAATTAAAACTTCACAACATCTCTACTGAAGTTAGTGGTGAGTGTGCAGCCTGCTGAGCCACTTACTGATATCTATCTATCTATCTATCTATCTATCTATCTATCTATCTACATATCTATCTGTCCACCCATCTGCTGTCCATCCATCCATCTATCTATCTATCTATCTATCTATCTATCTATCTACATATCTATCTGTCCACCCATCTGCTGTCCATCCATCCATCGATCCATCGATCTATCTATCTATCTATCTATCTATCTATCTATCTATCTACATATCTATCTATCTATCTATCTATCTATCTATCCACCCATCTGCTGTCTGCCCATCCATCTATCTATCTATCTATCTATCTATCTATCTATCTATCTACCTACAGTAGTAGCCACAGACATTGCCAGCTATTTCCAGATATTTCACAAAATTTCTGAAGAGTTTCTCTTTGCTGCCCTTACTGTGGAAATGCAGAAAGCAGGATATATTTCTGGAAATATCACAGAAATTTGGGGAAATAGCTGGCAGTGTCTGTGGCTGCTACTGTATCTATCTATCTATCTATCTATCTATCTATCTATCTATCTATCTATCTATCTATCTATCTCTGTGTCTGTCTATCTATCCATCTCTCTCTCTCTCTCTCTCTCTTTCTCTGTCTCTCTTTCTAATATAGGGGCTATGCAGTGGGATGACTCAAAATATGCAAATTATCTTCAAGAAGCATAATCTTCACTGTAGTCAACAACACGAGTTTCGCAAAGGGCACAGCACTACTACTGCCCTGCTCGAATTTTCAAACTATATACATCATGCCTTGGATCAAGGTCAATTAGTTGGAACAACATTCATTGACCTTTCCAAGGTGTTTGATACTGTAAATCACTCTCTACTTATTGAACAATTATCTGATCAAGGTTTATCCATGGACACCACCAATTGGTTCAACAGCTACCTCAATGAATGCACTCAACAAGTCAGGATTGGTGATACACTCTCCGCAAAACAACCAGTTCATTCAGGTGTCCCGCAAGGGTCTATCCTGGGCCCACTACTTTTTACCATATTCTTGAATCAGCTCCCAGCCTCCTGTCATAGTCAGATCCTACTCTATACAGATGACACAGTTCTTTTCTCAAGTAATACTGATCTCACATTCCTGGCTAATCAATTGCAGACTAGCTTTGCCAATACTGAGGCCTGGTTCTGCTCACAGAAGCTAGTCCTTAACTACACAAAAACAAAAATGATGTTGTTTCACAGTGCACAAAACAGGTTCAGCTCCCACCAGCTGGAAATCAGAAATAGCTCAGGCATTATCCTAGAACAAACTCGACTTTTTAAGTATTTAGGAGTAGCAATCGATAGCACTCTGTCATTCTCCAGCCATATTGACTATGTTACCAAAACAGTGAATACCTGTATTGGGCTACTATACAAACACAGACACTGCCTTACCCCGGAAGCCCTCAAGCTTGCCATATATAGTTCAATAGTCTCAGTAATTGATTATGGGTTTGTGATCCATGGCTCTGCCTCCAATGCTGCCCTGCACCATGTCACCACTGCCCTTAACAAGGCCTGCCGTCTCCTGACTGGGGCCACCCACCTAATACACACTTGCGACTTATATGAGCAAACAAATTGGCTTCATCTCACAGGCAGACTATCCTATCAATCGCGCCTAATAGCGAAAAAGGCCTCCCTCAGCCTCTTGCCTCCTGGTGTACAGTCAGTGTTTAGGTTGCCAAACCACACCCGGCATACTAAACACACCTTGAACCATAAATTCATAGTGCCTCGCTGCTGTTCCACCCAAGGGTGATGCTCATTTGTGTACAGAGCACCATTGTAGTATAATTCACTTCACAGTGATGTTACCAAAGACCAAACACTGGGCTTCTTCAAAAATAAACTTTGCCAAGCACTAGTCGCCAATGCCTCCTGTGACTGCTGCACATAAAACAACTTGGGCCTGTTTTCTCTCCTTCGCCCACACCCTACTCCACCCTTCCTCCACCCTACCATCCTACCCTTGCTACTACCCTATGACTTACCTGCCTTCCTGAGGTCCCCATTAACCAATTCCAGCATCAAACTATTTTTGCTGCTCCATAATGGGCATCATCTGTTCCTGCACTGATTGCCCCACTGGAGTGCACTCTTAAACTGAATGACACTGCCCACATTTGTCTGCTGATATTCCCCTCCTGGCAATGCCCCCTCTTTGCTCAGACAATGCCTGTAGCTGTATCCCTACTCTGGAAAAATGTAAGACCCTAGCCCTTAGCTTCTGTCTATCCTGTAAGACCATGTCCCTAGTTGTTGTCTTTCCCTCATTTTGTTTCTGACAATGCCACTTGGCTGCATCTTTTTCCTCCTATAGACTGATCCCAACCCTAATGCCCTTCCTTGCTAGTTAATCTTACTCCAGTTGCTGTATGTCTGCAAAATACCTGTTTTTGTAACTCAAATCAATATGTGCTTATTTATTGTTACCTTTACTCCTAGGATCACTATGCATTTTCTCGCTATACTGCTTGTTTCTGTTCTTTGATATGACATGGAGCCTATGTAAAACAGCCTTTGACTCACAGGTATTAAATTCAAGACTGAAATTAAAAAAAAAAAATAAAAGTGTCAGGGGCAGGACTATAAATCACAAGCCACAAGTGAGTTATACAAGGCCCTGTGATGATACATTGCCTATTTTGAGTCAGGCTATTGTATAGTCAATATATACAACAGTAGTTTATAAGTTATAGCTTTTAAATCTGCAGTTTGTTTGAACATGTTGCTGATTTTCTTTAACAGCTGGCTTCAGTGCAGCACTAGACATTGTGACGTCATCAGCATTGTGAAAGCCTCTCTCTCTGACTGGTTCAGTATTCCACTGTGATTATAGTAAGCTTCAAAAAGTGCATTGTAAGAACAGTATCAGCAACATATTTTTGATATGCTGCTGTTATTAATGTCACTAACCAAGATATATTTTTATCTTATCATTTTTACCCCCACTCCTGTTATTGTGGAGTGCTGTAGCACCCCAATAGTTAGGGTTGAGTATTCTGTGTAATGTTAAACCCTAATTTTTGCACCTTAATAACTTTGGCATCATTTGACAAAATAGCACAAAATTTGGCATGAGTGGCAAGCTGTCAGAGTCTCAAACGGTGAAAAGTTTTGTGGTGGCATCTTGTTCAGTTTTTGAAAAATACGGAGTGCTAAAAAATGGAAAAACATGTTTGGTTTCCCTACACTTAATGTTATGTATTTTTTCTCTTACCTACAGCCTGGAGGTTATGGAATTGTTTAATGAAATGTTCAGGATTGAAGAGGCCCATGCCAAGGGTGTGCCTTTCAAAGGCTGGTGGAAAAATATTATACAGTTTCAGAGTTATACAGATTTTTTTGATAACCGAGAAATACAAATGGTAAAAAGAAAAACTGCTGTGAGTGTTTATTTTCATAATTTACTTGTCATGTGGAAGAAAATACCAATTGTGCAGAAAAAAATAATGACCACAATGGTGGCCACCTTGGTTATGATTTTAACTCACAGACATTGAAAATACATAAAAATTATATATTTTCAAAACACAAACAACTGGACCTGGTAAATGGGAACTGTTTACCTAGATTATGGTGCTTGTTTTTTCACAAAATTGCCAGGAATACCTTTTTTCTTTGCACCCCAAAATCCATGGTGCCCAGCTTAGTGAAAGGAGCCATTCACACACATTCGTATGAGAACAGTGGGACTTTCTTCAATGCTGAAGCTGCAGCTGGAGTTGTGCTGCCGGCTTCAGTTCAAGCAGTGAGCTGGTAATCTCTTAATATAACCAAAATTCCCAGATACGAATATGTTATTTATAAAGAGAATTATTACTGGTATGTAGCTACATAATTTAATCACTGATTTTGTAACAAGATTCCTATTTATTGTATTTTGTAATGACTTAAAAAGTCGATCAAATAAAAATATCTGATCTGGCCAAAATGTATTTCACACCTGTAGTGGAGAATGACATTTTGGTAAGGATTTAAAAATGTTCACTTACCAGTTTCATGATATGTGGTAATAAGAAGGCTATGCTGAACATTTAGTGTACAAATACTGTAAATTGCCCAGGTTATAAGTGAACATTGCAGTATATTTATTTTTTAATTCATTTCACTTTATTGAGCTTATATGCACAACACACAACAACAGTAACAACACCAATATGACAAGCTGAAGTTGACAGGACAACAGTAAAAAGGAAAAGAAGAAACCAAGAAAAATACAACCCTACCCCCTCCCCACCCATCACCCCCCAGCCCACCCTGGAGTGTGCCACAGGAATATACAGAACAGTATATAAGTCACAGAAACAAAGAATTTGATGATAGATAAGGACTGTTTGGCCCACCTAGTCTGCCCATTTCCCTACCTTATGCATAGGCTGCAGATCCTAGTTAACCAACAGCCTACTTCCTCCTATCCCCCACTAGAATTGCCTTATGTCTGTCCCATGCATTCTTGAATTCCCTCACTGTTTTTGAGTCCACTACCTCCTCAGCAAGGCTGTTCCATGTATCCACAACCCTCTCCATGAAAAAATACTTCCTCACATTACCTTTGAGCCATCCCCCCATCTTCAAATTGTGCTCCCTTGTTCTTGCACATCTCTTTTTCTGAAAGATGCTACCCTCTTGGACTCTGTTGATTCCATTGATGTACTTGAAAGTTTCTATCACGTCCCCCATCTCCCTCCTCTCCTCGAGTGTATACATATTAAGCTTCTTTAATCTCTCTTTGTATGTCTTCTGGTGCAGACCCTGCACCATTTTAGTTGTCCTCCTCTGGACAGCCTCCATCCTATCCTGGCTATGTCCTTGCAGAGATGGGGTCTCCAGAACTGGAAGGAGTACTCCAAATGAGGTCTCACCAACTGTCTGTATAGAGGGATAACAACTTCCTGTTTTCTACTGGGGATGCCTCTCCCTATGCATCCCAGTATCCCACCAGCACACCTTACTGCCTTCACACATTGCTTGCCTACCTTAAGGTCATCTGATATGACTACCCCAGGTCCCTTTCCATTTCTGTTGTTGTTATTATCTCAGCCCTCATTGTGTATTCTTCCCCTGGATTTTTGTTTCCCAGGTGCATTACTTTGCACTTCTTTGCAGTGAATCTAAGCTGCAAGGAATCACAGAAGGAGCAGGACAGAGAACTGTATCAGTTAAAGCAAAAGGAAGCTGAGAAGGCAGTCAGAACAGAAAAGGCCCAAACCGAGGAAAAGATAGCCAACTCAGTTAAGAAGGTGGATAAAACCTTTTATAGGTACATCAGGCAGCAAAGGAAGACCAAGGGAGGGATAGTGAGGCTTAATAAAGGGGAAGGAGGGTGAGCATAGGGTGACTGTGAAAAGGCAGAGATACTAAACAAATATTTTTGCTCAGTATTTACAAAGGAAGAGGGGGAGGTACCTAAAGCAAACAGTAGAAACACTCTGGATACAGAAGTTGATACCAGCCCATTTACAGAAGAAAGGGTTCTGAAAGAACTCTTAAAACTGAAGGTGGACAAAGCAATGGGGCCTGATGGGATTCATCCCAGAATTCTAAAAGAACTAAGGGTAGAACTAGTGACATCACTGACTACCCTCTTTAATAAATCATGGGAGGATGGGGTGGTACCGAGGACTGGAGGAGGGCAGATGTGATTCCCCTTCACAAAAGTGGGAGCAAGGCAGAAGCAGGAAACTACAGACCTGTTAGTTTAACCTCAGTGGTAGGCAAAATGATGGAATCACTTCTGAAGGAAAAAATTGTCAATTATCTAGAGGCCAGAGGGGCACAGGACCCAAGGCAACATGGATTCACAGTGGAAAGGTCATGCCAGATGTATCTGATAGATTTCTTTGACTGGGTGACCAAAGTAGTAGATCAGGGAGGGGCTGTGGACATGGCCTACCTAGACTTTAGCAAGGCATTTGACACAGTCCCACACAAAAGATTAATATACAAGTTAGCCAGCCTGGGAGTGGGTCCCAAGATGACAGCCTGGATAAAGAATGGCTGGAGAATAGGACACAGAGGTAATAGTAAATGGAGTCACTCTGAAGAAAGGGGGGCTACTAGTGGGGTACCACAAGGTTCAGTATTAGAACCAGTCCTCTTCAATGTCTTTATAAGCAACATTGCAGAGGGACTGGAAGGAAAAGTATGTCTTTTTGAAGATGACACAAAGATCTGCAACAAAGTTGATGCACAATGTGGGGTGGAAAGGATAAGAAGGGACTTGGCAAGGTTAGAGGAATGGTCAAATGTATGGCAGCTTAGATTCAATGCTAAGAAGTGCAAGGTAATGCACCTGGAAACAAAACCCAGGGAAGAGTACACAATAGGGGTGAGATACTAACAACAACAAAAATGGAAAGGGACCTGGGGGTAGTCATATCAGATGACCTAAAGGTGGGCAAGCAATGTGAGAGGGCAGCAAGGAGGGCTGGGGGATACTGGGATGCATAGGGAGAGGCATCACCAGTAGAAAACAGGAAGTTATTATCCCTCTGTACAGACAGCTGGCCAGACCCCATCTGGAGTATTGCGTGCAGTTCTGGAGACCCAATCTCTGCAAAGACATAGACAGGATGGAAGCTGTCCAGAGGAGGGCAACTAAAATGGTGCAGGGTCTGCACCAGAAGACATATGAAGAGAGACTTAAGGAGCTTAATATGTATAGCCTCGAGGAAAGGAGGGAGAGGGGGGACATGATAGAAACTTTCAAGTACCTCAAGGGAATCAACAAAGTCCAAGAGGTAGCATCTTTCAAAACAAGAGGTGTGCAAGAACAAGGGGGCACAATTTGAAGACAGAGGGGTCAACTCAGAGGTAATTTAAGGAAGTATTTTTCACAGATAGGGTTGTGGATGCATGGAGCAGCCTTCTGGAGGAGGTTGTGGAGTCAAAAACAGTGGTGAATTCAAGCATGCATGGGACAGTCATAAAGCAATTCTAGGGGTGGGGACAGAAAGAAGTGAGGCTGCTGGTTAACTAGGATCTGCAGCTTATCCATTAGAGTAGGGAAATGGGCAGACTGGGTGGGCCAAGTGGTCCTTATCTGCCATCAAATTCTATGTTTCTATGTTTCTATACATTTGACCATTCCTTCAACCTTGCCAAGTCCCTTTGCATCCTCTCCACCCCACCTTCTGTATCAACCCTGTTGTAGATCGTTGTGTCATCTGCAAAGAGACATACTTTTCCTTCCAGTCCCTCTGCAATGTCACTTATAAAGACATTAAAGAGGACTATTCCCAGTACTGAACTTTGCAGTACCCCACTAGTAACCCCCCCTTTCTTCAACAGGAGAGACTAACATTATACCAACTGGGGAGTCTAAGAAATCAGGATAAAATTAATTCAGATACAAAGCATAAAGTTTACCCCACTTCTTATCAAATAACTTAAGCCTGTTACGAGAACTGGCAATAAGATGCTCAGTCCAGAAACAAAAAGAGAGTTTGTTAAACCATTCACTGTAGGAGATGCTCAATTGATCCCACCAGTGTTTGAGGACCAGTTTCTTAACTGCCATTGCTATCAGAACAATATGGTATCTTCTCTCTCCAACATAAATTTTGGATTATTCACCTATAATGCAAATTTTGGGAATAAAAAGGTCCTCTACCCCCAACAATGGGTCAACTGTAGATTTGATCAACTGCCAGAGGGGAACTAACTTTTCACAAGACCAGCAGATATGTAATATATTGCCCTCTTCTTTACCGCATCTAGAACAGATGGGGGATGGGAGGCAGACCATCTTGGCTAATTTAACTGGATTATAATACATTTTATTTAAAATATGGTATTGAGTAAGTCTGAGTCTGTCTTATGATATATATATATATATATATTATATATATGTGTATATATATATATATATATATATATGTATGTCTTTCAGATCTGTGAACAATGGAATAGGTGGTCAGGTATCAAGGTGTCCCATACCTTAGAACTTGCAGGGAGAGCAGGGTGGAGAGTGCCCAGGAGGAAACAATACATGAGTGAATTTACATGGGGTTTAAGAGCCAACTCATTTATCTGAACTAGGATAGGTTGCAATCCAGAGGTCCTTGGGGTTGGACCGAAAAGTTGCCTCAACAAGTGTCTCAACTGAAAAATCTTGAAAATATGCATCTGGTCAAGATTGAACTTCACCAGAATTTCAGGGGATGAGAGAAGAGAATTCTGAGAGTAGAAATCTGCTACCTTAGCATCTTTGATCTGGGGCAGCCAATCCGAGGAAAGGGCTGTTCTGCTAATCCTGATATTAGGGTTGGTTAAAATAGGTTGAAGAAAATCCATGGATGGAGAGATTTTGAGGGAAGTACAGAATTGAGAGAAGACTCTAAACGAAATGCCTACTACCAAATCATGGAGGGGCACTGAGAGAGACCTCCAGGATACAAAAAAGATAGAAGAGATAGGTAAATTAAAGGTGCGTAGGAGCTGGTGTTCGATCAGTAACCAGGAAGGGATGTAATGTCAAGGGGTTTTATCCAGCCATGTGAAATTGGAGATGAGTGTATGGATGTGATAGAAAAAGGAAAGAGGGAGCCAGATAGTTAACATATTTAAAGGATAAAATAGTCTGGGTAAAATATTCATTTTAACGATGGTAATCTTACCCCACAAAAAGACCAGGAGAGATTTCCATTTTAGGAGATCCTGTTGGATTCTGGAAACCAAGTTGTCTAAGTTTAATTTCCTAGAGAGGGAGGGAGGGATCTGTTGATAGAGAGATGCCCAGGTATCTGATGGAGTTCGGAGACCATTTCATACCAAATTGAATGAAGTCTGAGCTATGAGTAAAATGATTAAGGGGTAAAATTTCTGTTTTGCTACAGTTCAGTTTATAGTTGGAGTAGTGACCGAATTGGGCTACCACGCTCAAGACTTCCCTGAGTTACACTGCTGGATGTTCTAGATGTAAAAGAATGTCATCAGCGTACACTGCGAGAGCAAGTTTGGACCCATGTACTGGGATTCCATGGATATGGGGAGAAGATTTGAGGAGTCTGAGGAGTGGCTCTAGGTAAAGACTGAAGAGGAAGGGTGACAGAGGGTAGCCCTGTCGAGTGCCAGTGTAAAGAGAGAATGAGGAAGAGAGCACTCCATTACAGTGTATCCTCACAGAGGGGGAAGAGTACATCACTCTAAGCCATTGTAAGAAGATAGAGGGAAAGGCCATTTTCCATAAGGTTGACCATAAGAAGCACCAGTCAACTCTATCGAGTGCCTTCTCGGCATCAAGTGATACTAAGGCCATGGGGGTGGGGGAGTACTGGGCCGTATGGAAAATGTGATTGAGTTTAGGCAGATGGTCTGCAGAAGACCTACTCGGGATGAACTCTACTTGTTCTGGGCTAAGTAAGTGAAGCCAGACTTTCTGAATCCTTGAAGCAAGAATTTTAGTAATGATTTTAATGCCACAATTTAGCAATGAAATGGGGCGGTAACTAGCTGGGTGGGAAGGTGGTTTGTCCAATTTAAGAAGAAGTACAATAGTAGCTTCCAGAAGGGAGGGGTCCAGAGAATCAGCTGAGAACATATACCAGTAGAGATGGAGCAGCAGAGGAGATAGTTCTTAGAAAAATAGTTTATAAAAGTTAGAAGGAAAGCCATCCGGGCCAGGAGCTTTATGTAAAGCCAGACCATTGATGGCCTCCTCAATTTTGGAGAGAGATAATGAGGAAGACAATAGTAGCTGTTGGTGGTTGGAAAGACGAGGGAGTTTGATAGCATTCAGGTAGAAGTCTACTTCTGCAGTACTTGGGGGAGAAGGTTGCTTGCTCTAGAGGTCTCGGTAAAAGTTCTCAAAGACCAGGACTATGTCTCTGGAGAAAGTCTTAGTGGTACCATCAGGGGCAGAAATAGAAGCCATTAATCTGGAGCCCTTTAGTTTATGCAGACGGAGAGCCAGCAGCCTGCCAGCTTTATCCCCTTGTTCTACGTACTTTGACCGTGTCTTTAAAATTGCATATTCAGCCTTGTCCCGCAGGAGGTCAGCGTACTTATACCATAGGGTTAGTAGAGTGCTAAGGGAGTCAGATGAAGAGGAGCGGGAGAGGGATTCTCTAATGATTGGATTTGAGTTAGGAGAGATAGATCTTCTGCTTCCCTAAGTCTCTTCCTCCTGGAGTCAAGCCTAATGAATTTGCCACATAGGAAACATTTGAGGACACACCATTCATGGTCACCTCTAGGAACTGAATCCCGGTTAGTATCAGTGAAGGACTGGATGAGGGTTTTTATTTTGGAGGTGATAAAACTGTCCTTGAGAAGTTGCATATTTAACTTCGAGACTGTGTCCTTTTGTAACTCCAAACTGGGGGAAAGTGAAATCCACGCCACCGAATGATCTGAAATAATGACTGGCTCAATACCAGCATGGCACAAACCAGAAAGAAGGGATAGACTAATCAGAACAAAGTCTAATCTGTACCAGGACTGGTGAATAGTGGACTAGAAGGAATAGAGTTGGGTGGCAGGGTTAAGAATTCTCCAAGAATCACACAAGCCTAACAAATCTGTAAAATCTCTTAAGACCTGTTGGGAGGAAGAAGTCGGTTTAAGAGGCAGGTAGGAACGGTCCAAGTCCTGTGTGGGGGGAACATTCTAATCACCCCCTAAAATCAGTGGAGGTGGGTGAAGAGGGGGCAATTCTGTCAGCCAGGTCCATAAAGAAGGAAGCATCTCCACCCACTGGACCATAGATACTGCCCAGTGCAACCTTCTTCCAGTTTAAGAGACCCTTAATGAGGATGAATCTGCCCTGTGGGTCCGAAATGGTTTGGTCAGCCTGAAAGTTGATTGACCCCATTATCAGGATGGCAACTCCACTACTCGAGGTGGAGACACCAGAGGCAAAAACCTGACTGACACCTTGTTGATAAAGCCAAGTGGATTCCTGAACTAAAAGGTGAGTTTCCTGCAAGAAAATTATGTGTGCTTGAAGTAGGGCACAATGCTTTAATATCTGATATATTTTGGTAATGTCTCTCACTCCTCTGACATGCCACGTTATAATCTTAACAATGCCATTCACCATATCCTTTGAACCGTAACATGTGTAAGCAATATAATAGATAAAGCCAGTATCCTGATGAAGGCACACTCCAACCCTCCCCTCACCCCCCTGCCTATCCCCATCACTGAGTCCCCAACAGAAGCTGGTACCAGAAAACAGCCTTAAATAGTATAGGTAGAGACAGATTGCATATAAAACCTTCACAACCAGTGAGTCTCATCTCAGCTTGAACACATAAAGGAACCCCACTCTTCCAACCCTCCAACCCCTCTACTATGTCAGTAAGCCCCCAATTGCAACTAACATGTCCCATAAACACAAACTACATGGATTTAGCTCACCTATGGATCCATCCCAATATACTGGAAGGTAATCAGACCAAGAAGGAGAGCTAATCCCATTGAGCCTGGATCTGCTCTGACCTGTGATATGATTCCCATAAGATATTTAGTCCTGAGCAACCAATGTGCCGAGGAGAAGCAGGCTCAACCCCCCAAAACACAGGACGAATGTTGCACAGCATCACGCAGCTCACCAAAAATGGAGCCAACTCCCTTTATTGATCCACAACCTAAGTCAGGAAGACTTGGTATGTTTAGCATAGGGCTTACCAGGTGAGTGGTGGTATCATTTATCCCGTGGACATTTATGCAAGCTCACTTGCCCCCTGTATGCTAATGGCCTAGTCACTGTTCGTGAGACAGAAGATTCGACAGCACTGTAGAAAGCACCAAGTACGGAGTGGTGGCAGGGGCAAAATGAGAGGGGGGCTACAGTGCTACCATGGGTAAGGGAGACACCACAGAGAATACAGCCAGCCCAAAAGTTGGGGCTAAAAGAAGATTAAAGGTGTAGAGTCCAGGGAGCAAGGCACATAGAGGTGAATAGCACAATTGGGGTTTACGAGCCTCCGGAGTCAAACAAACAGGAAGCTACCCCAATGATGATCAATGCCCACAATGGTAGGGTCCAAAGGGGCCAAAAAAGCCTGGACCTGTGCACCACCTGTAGAGTCCCTAGGAAACCAATACCCCACCCAAAGTTCCCACAACATTGGTCAGCAGACAGGGTGCACAGAGGGATCCAGCCAGAGACAGGCACAGTCAACAAGCTGGAAAGCGGGAGTCCTCCCAAAGAAAGGCAGGCACTAGGCCATGGCCCACTAACCCCTCACACATCCTGGCATCAACACCCCACCAAGGTGCAGAACCAATACGAGCAAATCAGGTAATAAAACATTTAAATCAAACCCTTAAATGTATGTAAGCACAGTTCAGGTGTCCATGAAAAGGTCTGGGAGTCTCTGCTTGAGATCTAGTTTAACTGAGTCTGAATTATCATAGGCAAGCCAAGGGTCATTCCGGAGCACTTGTAGATGAGCCGGGTAAGACATTCTAAACCTGATTCCAGTTGCAATCAGCTTCGACACCACTGGCTGGAAGGCAATGCACTTTTGCCTGGTTTCCAAAGGGAGATCTTGGGTCAGGCGCAGGGGTTTCCCCTTCCACTGTATGGTTTGCAATTCACGGGCCTTGGAGAGGACATGTGGCTTCTCTAAGTAGCTCAGAAATTTCAGTATGATAGGTCTGGGAGGAGCATTTTTGGGGGGTCGTGGACGAAGCAATCTATGTGCCCTTTCAATTTGACAGCCAGAGTTCAAGGGCGAAGGGCCAACAATTTTAACCAGCAGCTTTTGAACAAATAGAACCATGTTTGACCCCTCCTCCGATTCCGGGGGGCCAAAAATAAGAATATTGTTCCTCTGACTACAGCCTTCAAGGTCTTCCATTTGTGCTTGTAATTTTGCCAACTGTTGCCACAGTTTAGTTATCTCCAGTTCAGTTCTCTCTTTCCACGACTCCAGTGATACAGTGCAGACCTCCACATCACCGATTTTACGGGCCGTGTTCCCCATGTTCGCTCGTATGGATTTTATTTCTGAGGATATGTCAGCTAGTGTTTCTTGAAAGGGAAGCCATTCCTGAAGAAAGCGATCCTCAGTTAGAAGCCAAGAGGAGGCAGACTGAGTAGGTAGGTGAGTTGATTGAGCCCCTTGGGCTTTTGTCTTCTTCTGGGCCTTTACTGGGGAGGCTGGTGGAGTGTGATGTGGTGGAGTCTGCTGCATATCCATATCCATCGTGGCAAAATTAAACCAATAGTGAGACAAAAGTTGCAAAGTAAGATGTAGCAGGCAGGCAGACACCAATGAGTTGCTGTCTGAGATCAAAATCAGTAGTTATTGCTGAAGATTAAGTGAACTAGGGAGGAAAGAGGTGAGAGCTCCACTGGAAGGCTGCTTCCAGGCTGCAGACGACACGTGATCTCCAGACATTGCAGTATAATTCAACATTCACTCATAACCACTATTTTTCAATATTTTTACTCTAAACTTTCAACGTAGCCATTTTTCAAAACCACCTCATAAACATAACAAGTGTCATTTTTTAAATCCTGGATGAGACGTGTTTTCAGACTTCTGGTGTGCAGTGACATTTCAACCAATATATACCAAAATACTACATCATGTTTTTAAAGGGAGTCATAAAATGACCATCTTAAAAATCTGGGGTCAAAATAAAAATGTGTAATTGTTAAGAAACTTTGTGTGTAGTTTCAGTCTTGACCCCAATGGGTATGCTCTGGTGTCCCATACTGGTGAGCTGAGTTCACAGGTGATCTCAGTGACCCAGCTGGATGGGGTGAGGGTGGGGGGATGGTGCTGCTATGCATGAACCCCCCTAGCCACAGAATGAAAGCTGCTAGACTGCTCGCATGGGCCCAGGTACCATATGGTGAAGACAACTCTTCTCTTATCACAGGAACTACAAGTCTGCACCCTGTGGCTGCAGATGTAGTTTTTTCCCTGTGCATCCATATTTTTGGCCACATGGCAGCACAGGTAACAGAGAGCCCAGCGCTTTTTCAGCCCACAAGACAGCCCCATGGATTCTTGACATCTGTCATTGCACTGAACTGCAGGACCCACAAGGTATGTAGTTAGGGTTGGTAACCCTAATGTCACATTTCCATACTTTTGTGTCATTAACTGGAACCCTAACTGGTGCATTAACACCAGTTTTTGCAAAGAGTGTAGCCTCTGCAAAACACTGCATTAATGCATCAGTTAGGGTTCAGCTTAATGCAACAAAAGTAGGGGAATGTGGCATTAGGGTTTCCAACCCTATCTCTCCACCCCTCCAAAGCAGCAAAATGACAAGACCACATGAGCAACCACAGCCAGTCATAATCAGGTAAGAGAAACAACAAACAACTGCTTCTAGATGACACAAATGCAGTAGCACTGATGTGCTACCTCCGTGGATTTGTAGTGGTGGGATACACACAACAAGTCATACTGTACACACTCACTTGTTGATGCAGATACAAATCCATGCTACTCAAATCACAACACTGCTTCTGTATGCAGAAGCACTGGCCCCTGCAGCCATGATACTAATCCGCAACACCCAAATTACAAGGGTTCTTTTGTCTGCAGAAGTGCACACCACTCTGCAAGCAGCGCTTCTGTAGCCTCAGGCTCAGGCAGACTGTGAGATGTACACAAGCTTGATAGGCCTGTGTTTCTGCAGCCACAGATATAAGACATACACACTGACTTCTAGCTGCAGAAGATCAGGTGTCACAAAACCCATGATACCAAAATTGCAAAACTACTTCTGACTGCAGTGGTGCAGCTGCATGAGGGGCCTGTGCCTCTTCAGCCACAGGTATCAGATATATACACTGACTTTTGACTTCAGATGGAAGTACTGTCATAATGCGGATATGATGGTTTCAATAGCAGATCTAGAAATTGTTCAAGGAGATAGCAGTTCTTCAGGTACACAAATGCGTATAGAAAAGCATGCACTACCAAATCATGCTATCTAGTGAGGTACCTCATACAGTGTGCATGAGTAGAGTGGAGCCAGCCATGATGCAATGCAGTAACTTGCAATAAATGACATGTCACAAAATACTGCAGAAAAAGGGGCTTAATTGCCATTGAATTACAATGTTCCCTGCAGTATACTGCTGGATTTTTGTGATATACTGCAGAATTACTGTGTCACACTTGCAGGTGCCACAGTACTTCTGGCTGCAGAGGAGCAGGCCCCCATGGGGCCTTCTGTATACAGAAGGGCAGGCCCCTATGGGGCTGTGCTTCTTCAGCCACATCTATGTATGCGCACAGTACAACATATGTACACAGATGTGGCTACTTATGCAACCGCAGATACAAATCCTTGGAGGTAACATTTGTGTCATCTGAAAACAGTTGCATGTGGTATGTCCTACCTGATGGTGGCTGTCTGTGGTTGCTTCTGTGCTGTTGTTCTTTTGCTGCTTTTTTGGGGGGGGAGAAGAGGAGTTAGGGTTGGTTGATTGACACAGTTTTTTGTAAAGAAGTTCTTTGTTTTTGATATAGTGGAATCATATCCTCATTCACGCAAGTCCCTTTGGGACTTGTGTGAACAGATGCAGACACACAAGACCCTCTAACCCTGTCTAGCCTCAGAAGCACAGGGCCATGTTGGTCCTGCACTTCCATACATGATAGATGTCAAGAATTCATGGAGATGTCTGGTGGGCTGCGGAAATGCAGGGTCCTCTGGGCTCTACACTTCCATGTGGCCACAGATATTCAGTAGATGCACAGGGCAAATACTCCATCTCTCAGCCAATACACAGAGCCCTTTACCAACCACAGGTCCAGATGTGCAGATCCATATGCCGAGAGAAAAGTTGTCTTCACTATATGGTATCTGGGCCCAAGACGGCAACACCGCACCTTTCCTACCCTGGCTGGGGGGCTGGGTGTTGCATAACAGTGCCATCCTCCCAGTCTCACCCCATCCACTTAGCTCATTGAGATCAGCCCCAAACTCAAATCACCAGCATGGGATCACAAAGCACTACTCACTGGTAAAGTCTGGAGCTATACATAATGTTTCTTAATAATAATTTGTTTTTTTATGTTTTGCCCCCAAATTTTCAAGATAGTTGTTTTATGACTCCCCTTATAAACATGACATGTGGCATTTATAATATATTGGTCAAAACATAATTTCACACAACAATTGTGAAATCAGGTCTCATCCAGGATTTAAGAAATGACACCTGTCACATTTATGAGTAGGGGTGAGAAAATGGTTATGTTAAAGGTTTGGAGTGGTAATATTGAAAATTATCAATGTTATAAGTAAACACTGAAATAGTTCAATGTTCACTCATAACTTGGTCATTTTACCATATTTTTACACCAAATTTGCAATTTGCCTTATTATTACCCCACCTCATGAAATCAGTAGGTGAAGATTTTCAAATCCCAGCCAAAATGTCATTTCACACCACAAGTGCAAAAACATGTTTCAGTCAGGATTTGTAAAATTACAGCTATCGCATTCATGAGGTAGTGTGAAAAAGTGGCTATGTTGAAAATCTGGGTCAACATATTGGAAATTACCAAAGTTATGAGCAAGCACTGAAAAATGTCAATGTACACTCATAACTTTGTTGGGTTTTAATATTTTAGCACAAATTTTCAAAATGGACTTCTTATGATTGCATCTCTTGAACAAGGGTGGTGAACATTTTCAAATCCCGCCCGAAAAGTGATTTCGTGCAGTGGCTGCAAAATCATCTGTTGGGACAGATTTGGAACATTTGCCACCTTTGTTCATAAGATGGGGTCCCAAAAAGGCCATTTTGAAAATGTGGTGTAAAAATATGAAAAAAATGACAAAGTAATGAATATAAGTTCAAACCCCATTGAAATACATTAGCCTGGACTTACCTTATTTTCTCAAATATCAGTCACTGGTTCCAGGTGAGTGGATTTATATCATGGGACATGTTCAATGGGTGAGGGTGTGGGGTGGTGGGTGCTGAGTGGGGGGTCAGGGTGGGTGGGAGCGGAGGAGTCAGTTCACCAGTGGAATGTTTTCTTTTTTTCAGGTTAAAGTTAAAAAAAAAGATCAGTGCGGGACAGTTTTCTTATTCAGTAGGAGTACATTGCCAACACTGAGGATCAGGCACCCCAGTGTCAGAATACTATTTGGTGGCCCTGGACGTAGGTACCCCATTGCAGCCACCTATATTTGGAGGGGAGACCTGGAAGGGAGATGGTTAGTACAAAGCAATTCTGGGGGTGGGCAGCCCAGTCCGCTTAATATATAAAATATTTTAGATAAGATTAAAAACATAGGTATGGGGGGCAGGTGACCTAGGGGGATGGGCAAGTGGTACTCCTGACCAGACTCCTGATGGTGGAGCTGGTCAAAAGAAGAAGAAGTGAAGCACTTGGTTTTGATTGGACCATGGGGGAGGTGGGGTCAGTGGCATCAGTCATGAAATTATGGTCAGGAGCAGGATGTTGTTTTTTTATTATAATTTAATTTAAAGGATAGAGATCAAGTGAACTATACCTAGCCCACACGAACTGAGTGCTTCATTTAATCACCTGGCCAGCTCCACTATCAGGACCACCAACTTACATCCACAGTAATTAATTAATTATGTAGATGTGCACACATTCAATGCCTTTCTTTCAAACTTTGTAGCATGTACATCCTATCATCTGTTTTCCTTATAGTTTGCATGTGAGATGGTCACTATTTGGTATGCACATATAAAATGTGCGTTAGTGTAATGTATAAAAAAAATTGTAAATAAAAAGGAAACAAAAATTAATTTGCCCTTAATATACAATCCAAAGGGTGCAAAACTCAATCACTTGAAAATACTTTTTCATAGAACACTTGTCCATCATTCTTTTTGACACTGAGTATAGAATAATCAAGAACACTATGTATTACTCTTGGCTTAACTATCAACATGAAAGTAAAGTAAAATTCTTTGACCTCCACTCTCATAAGCACATAAATTATACTTCAGTATGAAACAACTGAAGCACCACAGCAATCCCATCATTTTTAATACTACACTTATGATCTTATTTCCTAGTGGTAAAATGAGATTTCAGTCAATTCTGTGTGCATACAACCATACAACATTTCAGCATACAAAAGATTAACTGATAGAAATCACTTATTGTCTGTCCATTACGTAATACATTTCTTTGGTGGGGGGCTACGCTCACAGTCCTATGAGCAAACAGCAGCCCATAAAGAACTACCATGGCAAGGCACTTAGCCAATAAGAAGGCAGGAAATGTTCACCCCATTTTCTAAACGGCAACTAATATTAATACAAAAGCCATCAGAGGAAACATAGCCTGCTCCAATACATGAGGCTTACTTTCCCACTGAGGACAAGCCCAGGGCATCCAAAGGGGAACATGAGGTGCCCCACTCAGTCATGCTGACCCGTTTGTTCCAGAACCAGATGAAGAATTGCTTCAAGGAACTAACAAGTTTGAGGATGGGGCTTGTTGAAATGGGAGAAGCAGCATTAAACTGAGGAACGTAGTTTATCATGAATCGAAGGTGTCATCTTCTGCTGCTGGCATTTGCAATGGGGCATCTGGTCTGCTGTTTGTTCATAGCATTATGTGCATAGCCCCCACCTGAAAAAATATATCACATAACTGACAGATGATAGGTGATTTTAATCAGTAATTTTTTTGTATGTTGAAATGTTGTATGGTAGTATCACTGCACATGACACAAACTACATTATTAATTTCTAGCAATCCACTGTGTATATATGTTTTAAATTGAATATTTTTTTTTTAACTTTTAGGATGTTCGTTTTGAAATACATCACAAATTCAGTATGAGCAAAAGGGAATTTAGTTTACATATTTACATACGTAAATTTTAAACTACATGTAAGCAGTTACTATTAATACACTTCACATCTATTATATGATCAATTATTTTCCCTTCCTACAACTGTGTATATTAGTGATGAATTTACACATATCCTGTAACCCCCAGAAGGAACACATACAGTTTTATGTCCAACATTTTGACAGCTATGAAACCGCATGTTCCCATCCCTGACCACACTAAATGCAACGACAGATGATGCAGTGAATCACAGGTTCAGGCAGAGATGCATCTGCACATTTATTTATTTATTTATTTATGTATTTGGTAACCAGGTAAGTGCACTGATCTAGTGGACCATTTTCAGTCACAACCTGACCATGAGGTGGCAATACAGGGAAATTCAGCAGTGGACACAAATTCACATTATAGTATACAGTCAATACAACACTTAAGGACAGAGAGAACAGTCATTATTTACATAATTTATACAGGCATGGAGGTAACATTAGACAGAGAATACTGGCAGAGTTCACATCCAGACCTCCCACCCCACACCTCAAAGAGCAACACATACCTCAGCGTGTCCCTCACTCAGAGAGTCAGGCACTACCAGTCCAGTACTCTTTCCTATCTTCCAAGCAAGCCTGCCATTTTCCTTCTGCCTATTCTCCAAATCTCTGTTTTCACACGGCGTCACATATTAGCTGCTTTTTTCCCTTCCCTTAACTCCTGCACTAAGCTCTATCTTTGTAGCCTGCCCCCTCCCCCACCCATCTAAACTTCTGCCTCCCTAAACCTCTACCTCCTAAATTGCTAAGTCCTGTCCTTTGTCCTAAGTTCGCACCCCCAACCCCTCTTCAAGTTCCAGACTGTCTCCTGCCTTCCTTTGTTCCCCACACCTACTTAATCAATCTGTGGGTTGGTAACTGGCTGGGTGGCAGGACACAGAGGGTGGTGGTAAATGGCTGTCACTCCACAGAGGGAAGAGTGACCAGTGGGGTACCACAGGGATCGGTGCTGGGACCGGTCCTATTCAACATCTTCATCAGTGACATTGCGCAGGACCTAGAAGGCAGAATTTCACTGTTCGCTGATGACACAAAGCTCTGTAACAGAGTAGACACACCAGAGGGTGTAGACAGAATGAGAAGGGGCCTGCAGAAACTTAAAGAATGGTCAGGGGTTTGGCAGTTGAAATTCAATGCAAGGAAGTGCAAGATAATGCATATGGGGCACAAAAACCCTGGCACAATATATCAGTTGGGGGGTGAGGATATAGCATGCACCAAGCAGGAAAGGGATCTTGGGGTTATCATCTCTGATGACCTCAAGGTAGGGAAACAGTGTGACAAGGCAGCAGGTAAAGCAAATAGGATGCTAGGATGTATAGGCAGGGGCATCACCAGCAGGAAAAGGGAGGTCATAATTCCGCTATACAAGACACTAGTGAGGCCCCACCTGGAGTACAGTGTACAGTTCTGGAGACCATACCTACGTAAGGACATAGACAGGGCAGAGAAGGTTCAGAGGAGGGCAACAAAGATGGTGCATGGATTGCATCACAAGTCCTATGACGACAGGTTGAAGGAACTGAACATGTACTCCTGGAGGAGAGGAGGGAGAGGGATATGATAGAGACATACAAGTATCTTACAGGGAGGAACAGGGTGCAGGAATACACTATTTTTCAGTGAAAAGATGTTCCAGGACTAGAGGGCATGGGATGAAGTTGGAGGAGGATGATTCAGAGGAAACATGAGGAAGAATTTCTTCACAGAACGGGTGGTGGACAGTGGAACACCCTGCCAGAGGAAGTGGTGGGGCACTGAAACAATCACAGGATTTAAGAATGCATGGGATAGACATAAAGGAATTCTGGAGGTCAGGGGTAAGGGGCAACAGACTTCTAGGAAAACATAAACTGAACTTACAAGCTCAAATGGGCAGACTGGGTGGGCCATAGGCCCTTATCTGCCGACACTGTCTATGTATCTATGTATCTATGTATCTATGTTTTCCTTGTTTCCCTCCCAGGATCTGCTCGTGCCCCAAGCAGTGCCCATGGAGCCTAGTGGCACCAGCACAGCCGTCGCTGAACTCTGAGATGCTTCCTCCCACCCAACTGGTCCTGCCTCCCGGAGCCCTGCTCAGGTAACCACCACCAAACTCCCACAGCTGCCCAGCTTCTGTGCCTCCTCTGATTGGTGCACCTACTGCTTTGGCGGCCCCTGATTGGACCAGCGATCAGCCTCTCCTTCTGATTGGAGTGCCTTTCCTGCCGAGCCAGCCAAGCTGATACCCGACCTGTGGAGCCTTCGGCTGGATTGCTGGGTGACCGCTAGCCTGGGTGTATTATTACAGACATCTGAGTTTGCCAGCAGATAAAGGCCTAGAGGTCTATCAAGTCTGCTTGAATGTGCAGCTAGCACCCCTTATTCTGCAGCTGCCCCTCCCTTCCACCCTTCCCCTTCATTAACCCTCCCTCTTGTCCTGTCCCATCCTCGTTTGAAGCAGTCCACTGTTCTACTGGATACCACTTCAGCAGGTAATGCATTCCACCCAGCCACCACCCTCTCTGTAAAAAAGTGTCTCCTCATCTCCCTCCTGAACCTTCCTCGCTCCAGTTTCATATCATGGCCCCTGGTGGCCCTCCCCTCCCTTACTTTGAACAGCCCCTCTGTATCCGTCTTGTTTATTCCTTTCATGTATTTAAAGGTTTCAATCATGTCACCCCTGTCTCTCCTCTCCTCCAGTGAGTACATGTTCAACTCCTTCAACCTCCTCTCGTATGATAAGTCCCCCAGCCCCTTGATCATCTTTGTCGCTCTGCGCTGCACCCCCTCCAGTAACTTAATGTCCCTCTTCAGATATGGACACCAGTACTGCACGCAGTACTCCAGGTGTGGTCTAACTAATGACCTATACAGTGGCAGAATCACCTCCTCCCTCCTCGAGGATATACCCCTTGCAATACAACCCAGCATTTTGTTGGCCTTTGCAGCTGCCTTCCTACATTGTGCCGAGTTGTTCATTGACCCTGTAATGAGCACACCCAGATCCTTCTCCTCCTCTGTCTGGGCTAGCTGCACTCCCCCTAGCTGGTAAATCCTCCTTGGGTTCTTCATCACAAAATGCAGCACCTTGCCTTTTGGCACTAAAGCCCAGTTGCCAGGTGTCTGACCAGGTTTCAAGCTTTGCCAGATCATCCTGCAACCCTGCCATCCCCTAGGTCATCCACCACTGCGCCTACCTTGGTATCATCAGCAAACAGACTGATCTTGCTCTTGATGTCCCATGATATGTCTGCAATGAATATCCCAAACAACACTGGTCCCAACACTGAGCCCAGTGGAACACCGCTCGTCACTGCCCTTGGGTGTGAGAGCTCCCACCCACCACCACCCTCTGTTGCCTTCCTGCAGCCAGTTTCTTACCCATCTCACCAGCTTTGCACCCGCCCTGTGCCTACTACTTACCTTCCCAGCCTTCCATGTGGCACTGGAGTCAAATGCCTTACTGAAGTCCAGATACAGGACATCCACTGCATGGCCCCTGTCCAGTTGCCTAGTTACCCAGTCAAGAACTCGACCAGGTTGGTTTGCAGTGATCTGCCACGCATGGAAGCCATGCTGTCTGCTGTCCTGTAGTCCTTTGGCCTCTAGGGAGGCCACCAGCCTCCTTCAGAATAGTCTCCATTAGCTTACCCACAATGGATGTGAGGCTCACTGGTCTGTAGTTTCCCGGTTCATCCTTGGGGCCTCTCTTGTGGAGGGCACCACACGCCATCCTCCAATCCTGAGGTACAGACCCCAGATGTAGTGAGGCATTAAATAGGTCTGCCAAAGGTCCTGCAAGGACCTCTGCCAGCTCCTTCAGTACCTGGGTGGATGCCATCTGGGCCTGGCGCCTTGTCCACCCTCAGTGCCTTAACCCTCTCGAACTCTGCTCTCCATGATTTTCCCATCTGTCACCACTTCCCCCGCTCTGCCATTTCTCCCACCTTGGGTGTCACCCCATCTTCTCTTTAGTAAATACTGAGCAGAGTACTCATTTAGTGCTTCCTCCTTATCGCACCCTGCTTCCACCCAACCCCTCCTTCCTAATCCTTACTATGTGGTCCTTACAGCTCCTTTCCCCTGACGTGCTTAAAGTCCTTCTCCCCCTTCTTAATGCCTTGTGCCAGCCTAAGTTCCGTAGATGCTTTGGCTCCCCTTACTGCCCTTGTCACCTCCTTTCGATTCTGTCAAGTACTCCTCCCTGTCCTCCCCCCTCCCTGTTTTCTTGTACTTCCTAAAGGCAGCTCTTTTCCTCCTTACCTTTCCATGACCTCCTTGCTCAACCAGATCGGTTTCTTAGCCCTAGCCTTCTTGCTCTGGGCTTTGCAGCAGGTTTTGGTTGCCTCCACTATCCCCAGCTTTATGAGCTCCCACCTCTGGTTAGTGTCCATACTAGATTGAATTCTGGCCAGGTACCCTTTTACCACTTCCCCCATCCTCCCAAAGTCGGCCCTCCTGAAGTCCAGCACTATTGTGCCACATTCCACTCCTTCCTTGCCCATATCCAATGTGAGCCATACTGAGCGGTGGTCACTCCCTGACAGCGGTTCCTCCACTGAAAGTTCTCTCACAAAGTCCCCATTTGCCAGCACAAGGTCAAGGGTATTTCCTAACCTGGTTGGTTCACTGACCATTTGCAGCAGGAAGCTGTCCTGGAAGGCATCTAGCAGTACCTGCTCCCTTCTGTTCCTGGTTGTTGGGGTGCTCCAGTCCACTCCTGGCATGTTGAAATCCCCCACAATCACCACACTACCCTTCTCACAGGTCCTCCTGATCTGTCCCGCTAGTTCCCTGTCTAACTCCTCCATCTGAGATGGTGGCCTGTACACCACTCCCATTCTAAGAATCCTATTCTTGGAATCCTGGATTTGCATTCAAAGTGACTCCGACTACCCTCCTCCCTTCCTCCTCACACTTCAGTCCTTCCTTCACATAGTGCCACCCCTCCTTTCCCAATCACCCTGTCCCTACGAAATAATCTGTACCCTGGTACAGACAGGTCCCAGTCATTGTATTAGGTGGCCCATGTTTCTGTGATGACTGCAATGTCCACCTCTCCCTCTGCCATGAGAACCTGTAACTCTGCAGTTGTCCTCCCAAGACTCCTAGCATTAAGGGTAACCACCTTCCACCCTTTCCCCCCCTCCCATCTTGCCCTCCTTTCCTAGCATCACCAACAGTACTTGCCATTTGTCCTTTGTCACTGTTATGGGGGGGTAAGCTCATATGGTTTCCCAACCTGTGGTCTCTGCATATCTCTTCCCAACTGCCACCCCCACTCCTAGTTTAAATTCCCAACTTCCTCTATGTACTCCTCCATCCTCTGTTTCAACACTTTCTTCTCTCCTCACTCCAAGTGTAGTCTGTCCTTGGCATAGAGACTACTGTTCTCCCAGGTCCCTCCCCACCCCAACAGCCCATACCCTTTAGCACAACACCAGGTTCTTAGCCATCCGTTAAATTCCTCTATTCTCAGCTTTCTTGTTGTGCTTGCCTTTGGCACCGGAAGTATCTCTGAAAAAGTTATTGATCTTCCTGCCCCCTCACATAATTGTGCTAGTTCCTCAAACCTCCTCTGGACTGTATCTACTGTCTTGTCAGCCAGGTCGTTTGTCCTTTGTGTTCTTTCCTTTCTACAGAGTTATTTGGACTGTGTAATAACTAATGTTGCTGCCATACTACATAGCCTAAAAGCACTGCAATGTAAACCTTGCTTGTGTTATATCTAATTATTATCTCTGCTACCGTACAGCTTAAGTGAAGTGATACAGTCTTTATGTGTAGATATTATAGTCAGTTGCATCCTCGCTACTGCAAGCCTAGCTAGCTAGCTAATTTAATCAACTCCTGCCTTGCCCTGTGTTGCTCCTCTCCTGCTGTTGACTCTTTACTATTTTCCAAGCAAGCCTGCCATTTTCCTTCTGCCTATTCTCCAAATCCCTGTTTTTGCACTCCCTAGCACCACATATTCACTGCTTTTTTCCCTTCCTTAACTCCTGCACTAAGCTCTGTCTTTGTAGCCTGCCCCTTCCCCCACCCATCTAAACTTCTGCCTCAATAAACCTCTACCTCCTGAATGGCTAAGTCCTGTCCTTTGTCCTAAGTTCACACCCCCACCCCTTCTTCAAGTTCCAGCCTGTCTCCTGTCTTCCTTTGTTCCCCACAAATACTTAATTGATCTGCTTTCCTTGTTTCTCTCCCAGGATCTGCTTGCGCCTGGCTTCACCCCCATAGACCTAGGCACCAGCACCACTGTCGCCGAACCTCAGATGCTTCCCTCCTACTCTCCTGGTCCTGCCTCCGGAGCCCTGATCAGGTAACCACCGTTAAACTCCCACAGCCACCCAGCTTCTAGCACCTCCTCCGATTGGTGCGCCTACCACTCTGGCGGCCCCTGATTGAACCAGTGATCAGCCCTCTCCTTCTGATTGGAGCGCCTTTCCTGCCAAGCCAGCCAAGCTGCTGCCCGATCCATGTAGCCTTCCAGCAGCATTGCCAGGGTGGCCACTAGCTTGGGTCTATTCTCTTCTTACCTTTCTACAGAGTTATTTTGTCCTGCCCCCACCACCTACTGCCAGGCTACCTATTAAATATGTGAATTGCCCCACCCCTTTCTACCTGCTCCAATCCCTTTCCTACAAGTACTACCCCTCCCCTCTTCTCTCCCTTAGCTATCTACTTAGTGCTTCTCGCAACTGCTCCTCTTCTCCCTCTCTCTATACTACCTCACTGTAGCGTGTCCCTCTCTAAACTCCCCATCTGTGTCTCCTGTACACTTGGCAATAATGGCACAAACAATAGCATACTTATTTTTGATCTTCTCCATCCTATTTTTCCTACCCCTTTTAGCACTTCCTCTAAGTTACTACCCTGCATCCCCCACTCCACTGAACTGACTCATCCTACAAATGCCCCCCAAAAGTCCACTGCATCTCTCCCAGCTACTTTCTGGTCCTGTTTCCCTATGAGCCCCAGCACGTCACTCTATTCCTTTGACTGCCTCCTGGTCTCCCTCTACCAAAGCAGAGCCCACTTTCTCCACACCACCTGCCCTACTGCCTCCCTAAAGTGGTGCTTGGCCAAATCTTGGTTCCTCCACATACTTCACCACCACCTAACCTTTGTCCTACTACTGCTGGCTACAGGGGATATACACCCTAATCCTGGCCCATCACTAACCCCTAGTCACAGCTTCCCCATGCCTAAACCCTCAGCCAAGGCCACCACCAACATTTCGCTCTGGCTCCCTTCCCCAAGGACTACGCCTACTCATTTAAACATTCATAGCCTAGCCCCAAGCTCGATCAGCCCAGGTTCAGCCGCCCCACCATGCCCCTGACATAATCATCCCATGCAGAACCTGGCTAAACTCAAACTTCCCAGACCCAACCATCGCTATTCCAGGGTTCACCATCACTCAGGAAGACCAATCCACCAGAGGTGGAGGGGTGGCTGTCTCACCAGCGCAGCCCTCACTTTTCTGTCTCTCTCAAAAGAAACCCAAAGCCTATGAGCTGCTTATGTTAAATTGTCCCTTCCTTCCTCACTACCCATCTTTATGGCTGGTATTTATTGCTGCCCTGGCACTCCAGCCACAACAGTCTTAGTGCTAAGACCCTCCTGGCCTCCTCCTGTAAGCCCACCCACTCCCCAGACAGCTACCCCTACCATCTGGCCAGAACCCTTTCTCCTTCAGACACATCTCCCCAGCAAACCTTAGAGTGCCCCCGCTCCTGAATCCCTCCAAGGTAAATCTCTCGACAGTCTGACAACAACTCCTCTTCCTATCTGCCCCTTCCATCGCTACTGCCCTCGCTGCCTGCTAAATCTTTCATTCACCACTGAGTCACTCCCCACAGAGTGGAAGCATGCCACCATAATACCTCTACCAAAAGGAGGTGATCCTACCTCCGCTGCTAACTACCGTCCCATCGCCCTCCTCCCCATTCTCGCCAAACTCCAGGAACTCCTAGTACTATCTTAACTCTCCCACTTTCTCTCTGAAATTAACTTCTTCACTCCGTTCCAGTCCGGTTTTAGAAAAAAACTTCTACCACCACCTCCCTACTAAGACTCATGGACTCCATCCTCTCTGGGATGGACAAAGGACAAATTACTGCCGCTATTTTCATCGACCTAGCCAAAGCATTCGATACGATATCCCACTCCCTCCTACTATCCTGCCTATCAGGGGCTAGGCTATCGGCATCTGTCACAAACTGGTTCAGTGTCTACCTACAAAATAGAACCCAATCTACAAAAATAGCTGACTGCACCTCCCCCCCCCGCTCCCTATCCCCAGTGCTCAGTCCTTGGCCCCATTCTCTTCTCCATCCTACCAAATGATCTGCCAAAGACTTGCTCCACTACCTCAATACATATGTACACAGATGACACAGTCCTTTTTATTTCCAGCCTTACCTATGAAGAAGTCACCTCTAATCTTCAGACCGACTTCAATAAAGGACAACACTGGTTCAACTCCAACCAACTCTCCCTAAATGCCAAGAAAACAGTCTCTATGTCTTTCAGCACTAGACAGAGACTATCCAGACTTACATCCCATCTGATCTTCCGTACCCTAAATAACACCATCCTTGAAGACGCGCCCTCCTTTAGGTACCTGGGGGTTTGGCTTGATTGCCACATCTCCTTTTCCACACACATGGATGCCATCCTATCAAAACTGTGCCCTAAGCTAGGCACCCTCTATAGAAACTGCACTAATCTCCTGTTTCCTGTGAGATGTGAAATAGTCCAGAAAATGATTCTACCCTTCTTTGACTACTCGTGTTGTCTACAGCTCTGCCTCTAAGACCACCTTAGTCAGACTGGATCCCTCTTCAATGCTTTCTGCCACTTTGCCCTCTATGCCCCCCCACCAATCACTGCAAGCTTTTCCACTCACTGGCCCTCCATCCCTGAACAATCGGTGCCAACTTCACATTGCCAAATTTGTTTCTAACTTCTGGCTCGTTCCTTCTGCCCTACCTCGTCTCCTCCCTATCTTCCCACTACTCCGTCCACACCCTCAGGTCTACTGACTCCAGGCAATTAGTAATCCCTCACCGAAGGACCTCCACAGGCCAATCAGCTTTCTCTTACCTCCTTCCTAAGCTCTGGAATGGCCTGCTGGCCCAAATCTGCCATTCTTTCTCCAAACACTCTCTGTCCTCTGCCCTCACTAACTTCCTTGCACTTAATTGTACCTGCCCCTGACCTCCCCCCTGACTGATTCTACCCCCCCGACCCCCTCTCCTTACATAACTGACCAGCTGCTCGGCCTTCGCCCAAATGATTGGTTTATATACTGCCCTAACAACCCATGCACTTACCCTCTCATGACACTTCTGCTGTCTCCCTTCTTATTCCCACCAACGTCTTCCCTAACTCAACCCACTCATCTTTCCCAGTGTTTACTATCCAGACCTGTCACCTCTCCCTGGTCCCAAGCTCAGACTTCCATTTCTCTCTGCCGACTTGGTGCATCATACTTCAATCCAATCTCTGCTATAGGCACTTACGTAATCACGTATAGTTCTAGATGTGTAATCAAATATGCTTTGCCACCCTCCTTGTGGCACATGTCTGTACTGTCTCCTCATGTAACAAGTTTGTAATTAACCACACTTAGCTATGTAACAATTGTTTGTATTGCGATTCCAAGTTCTACCTATTGATTGTTGTATGCTTACCCTTGTACCCCCCCAGGTCGCACCGTGAGACGAGCATCTTTTTGCTCAGTGTGCCTCTCCTGGTGAAACATTTTCAATAAATAAATAAATAAATAAATACTCTGTTAATGGTTATTGCCACCCTCAATGAGTCCAATTTTACTTAACCAATACTATCTGAATGCCATGATGTCAGTCCTGCATTATATCAGTGATTCATTCCAAGTGAGCCACATGCACTGTCGGTCTCGTGCTATGTACCCTGTTTCTGATTTCTGTACTTCTCATAGTACAGTATCCAGTCAGTTTTTCTCCCTGTCATAGCCATGGTTTCAAGCTCATGCAGTGTTAGTTCCTTGCAGTTAGCACTGTTTTTTCACTAGCATGCTCTGTGATTCATGCTTTGCTAGTTTCATTTTTTATGTTCCCATGCTGTGTTCCTTCCTTCAGCCTATAGGTACAGCATTGTATTCTCATGCTTATTTAATGTGTAGGGGAAAAAAAGTAGAATACAATGGGACATCAGTTTATTCATTGCCTTTGGACACTGAACTGTTTGATGGCTCCTAGGTACAGATTGCATGCTTAGTGCATGGTCAGCAAGTGGTGCCGACAGCATAAACAGGTGTGGCACCAATAAACCAACATGTTCCCTTTTCAGATTAGAAAACTGGAAAGATAAATGAGATGGCTCTGCAACTGCCATATTTGTAAAATACATGTAGCTTGTTACATAAAATGCATGATAATATAACTGATCTTTTTCAGTAATATTGAGGCCATATAGTATTAACAAAAAAGATAAGACCCATTTGACATTTAATCTCATTTTTAATTTAATGTCCTGTTTAATCCCTGAACAGCCGGGTGAATGTATGAACTGCGGATAAATGAATTAAACTGCGGAAACAAATTCCACAAAGCTGACCACTAACAGTGATAATTTCTGCAGAACTTGTTTCTGCAATTTAATACAATAATCCACAATTCATACATTCATTTTGCTGTTCTAGGTCTGAATTTCCACAAAGGTTGCCAAAGTGCAATCTGAATTTTGAGAAAGCGAAATTCCGACTTTCGCCAGAATTCCACCGGCAAAAGTTTTATTTGCCCTAGGAAGGACTAAAAATAATACTAAAAAAACAAGAAAGATAGATAAATAGATAGAAAGATAGATAGATGGCTTGCTCACTGCTGCAATTGATGCTACCAGCACTTCTCCAGCTGTGGAGTCACAATTCAAAAAAGTCTCACTGCTCTCACAAAAGAACAATAGAAAAGAACTATAGTGCTTTCATATTGTTCTTTTGTATGAAACCTCACTAAGCCTGCCTGCTCAGTGCTCCAACTGAAGCTGGAACCACGACTCCAGATGTGACTTCATAATTCAAGAATGTCCCACTGTTTTTCTCACAAAAGAACAATATGAAAGAAACTATAAAGAACTATAGTTCTTATTTTCTTTGTATGAGCCCTCGTAAGCCCACTGTCTCACTGCTCAAACTGAAGACAGCAGCAGAACTCCATCTGCAGCTTCACTATTCAATTGCCACTGTTCTGACAAAAGAACAAGTTATTTCATATGAGCTCTCACTTTACCCTTGCTAAGTCTTCCACCTACGAATTAAGAGATGTTCCTAATCTCATTTCAGGGTCTTTAAAAAAAAATACAGAATTGAGCTAAATAAGTCCCATTTAGCTAGATTCTGGTGTTTTGTTTTTCTTCAGGGCATTCTTCATCATTTATATGGGTTTTCAATTAAAAAAAATAAAATAAAAATAAAAAGCAAAATGGTGCCACACAAAAGAAGATTTTTTTCTTACAAAAGAAGAATCTTGGCATATACATATAGATAAATTATATATTTATGCATCTCTCTCTCTCTCTCTCTCTCTATATATATATATATATATATATGTATATTTATGCATATATATATATATATATATATATATATATATACATATATATTCTTTACAAAAAACTTCACTAATGCAATAGTTAGGGTGAATACCACAGTGTCTAAAGCAGGAAAATGAGGCATTAGTGTTTCCAACCCTAACACTCCACCCCCAGGGTTCCAAACCCTACTACCCCACCCACCCCCACCCTCCTCACACAAAAGGCATTGGGGTGTGCCATTGGAGTTATCAGGCACAACTCTCACCCCATTCTACTGTAAACAAGCTTACACTACAGTATTGGACAATGGGGTGAGAGTTGGGCCTGATGCCCCTAATGGCACACACCTGCCTTTTGGTGTGTGGAGGGTGGGGGAATGGGGTGGGATGGCAGTGGTGGGAACCCTGGGGGTGGGGTGTTACAATTGAAAACCCTAACACCTCATTTTCCTGCTTTTGATTCTGTGGTATTCACTCTAACTGATGCATTAATGAAGTATTTTGCAAATAATTTCCCTTCTTTTTCAGATAGTATAATTGTATCCTCATTTTACTGTGGGAGCACAGAGTCCAAATGACCCTGCACTACCATCCCTCCATCCAGATAGTACAACAGTATCCATATGTCATGGTGAGAGTGCAGGGTCCTTTGGACTCTGGACTTCCATCCATCCATCCATCAAGATAGTACAACAGTACCCATATGTCATGGTGACAGCACAGGTTCCTTTGGACCCTGCACTCCCATCCCTCCATTGAGATAGTACAGCACTGTCTATACGTCACGGTGGGAGCGCAGGGTCTGAACTCATTGAAATAGTACAACAGTATCCATATGTCATGGTGAGAGTGCAGGGTCCAAGGAGCAAGTATTGTTTTCGAAAATCACCCATATTTTGTGAAAATCTCAGTTTAAACTTACATTACATGTGCGAAAATCTAGCATTTTTGTGAAAGTCTTGTTTTTGGAAATTGCCCATATTTGCAAAAATCTCAGTTTTAACTTTATTTGCGCAAATCTAGCATGTTTGCAAAAGTCTTGTTTTCATGAATTGGCCACATTTGTGAAACTCTCAGTTTCATACTAAACACTTAACTTTTCCATTAGGAAATAATGGGAAATTAAAAACTTTAATAACTTTTGAGCAGATTAATATTTTTCACCAGACCTTCAAAAGGCACATCTGTGACCCAAAGGCTTTCTACTCTGAAAATTTCAGCTCACAGCATAAGCCATTTCTGATATCCAGGAAGACAAAGAAATGTAAAAAAATCCAACCTTTTCTGTTTTTCAGCACTTTATAGCTCAGAAACCACTCAACGGATTCCCACCATATTTTGCGGGTCAAGAGACCTACCCTAGAGATTATGCATGTCAAATCTCTTGCAAATCCATTGAACAGCTCCAAAGTTATTAACCCTCAAAGTGTGTGAAAATCTACTATGTTCGAAGTACACTTTCACCCTAACTATACTGATTTTTCTGTTTCTGCAACATTTCATATATATGAAACCACTCAACGGACTTTGGCACATCTAGAAAACTACCCCCAGAGATTACGCATGCCAAATGTCATGCAAATCTATTTAATGGCTCCAAAGTTATTAACCCTCTAAGTTTGAACTTTAACATAGAAGTGCTCTTTCACCCTAACTATATTGATTTTTCTGTTCTTTTCAACAATTTGTATCTCAGAAACCATTCAATGGATTCACACCACATTGGCAGGTTTAGACACCTACCACTAGGTATTATGCATGCCAAATGTCATACAAACCTTTTGCACGCCTCCAAAGTTATTAACCCCCAAAGTGTGCAAAAATCTACCATGTTTGGGAACGTTTTGTTTTCACAAATCAGCCATATTTGTGACAATTTCAGTTTTGTGCTAAACACTTAACTTTTCCCATAGAAAATAATGGGAAATTTAAAACTTTCATAACTTTTAAACAGATTAATATTTTTTCCCTAAACATTCAAAAGGCACATCTGTGACCCAAAGACTTTCTACCTGAAAGCCCACAACATAAAGCCATTTCTGACATCCAGGATGACAAAGAAATGACAACAAAATCCAGATTTTTCTGTTTTTTCAACACTTTATATCTCAGAAACCACTCAACGGACTCCCACCAGATTTGGCAGGTCAAGATACCGATCCTAGAGGTTATGCATGCCAAATCTCATGCAAATCTGTTGAGCAGCTCTAAAGTTGTTAACCCTCAAAGTCTAAATTTTAACATAGAAGTGCAGTTTCATCCTAACTATACAGGCGTGACCACATCAATATACTAGATATACATAAAAAAAAAAATATATATATATATATATATATATAGATGACAGCCAGGATATAACACAGAAATGCTGCAGAATATCACAGAATGCTGCAGTTTACTGCAGGTGCCATTGTACGTCAATGGCAATTAATCCTTTGTCATGCAGGATTTTGTGACATGTCATTACTGCAAGTTAATGTGCTTCATTGTAGCTGACTCCACTGTATGTATGTGTATATATATATATATATATATATATATATATATATATATATATATAATAGTGGCACAGTAGTGCCACTATAGTTAGGGTTGAGTACCCCATTTAAGGTTAAAGTGTGAAATTTTGCAGCTTAATAACTTTGTCACCATATGATGGATTTGCCTAAAATTTGGCAGGTACAGAGTAGTACCACAGTTCTCTGGATCTATCAAGTTTTGTAATGGTCAGAGATATGGCTGCAGAGCTATAAAGCACAACAGAAAGTCATATTTACACTTTTTTGTGCATTCTTTGCTCACGCCTACAGGTTGCACGGTTTGTGCGACTGGTCCAAAACCTTCAAGGAATAGGCAGCCAGGGTCCCTGATGTGTTTTTCAAAGATTTCATGATAAAATATTAAACAGTTCAAAACTTATTCAAAAAACAAGTTTCCCATTATAGTCAATGGGAAAAGTTAACAAACTATTCAACACTGTCGCAAATGCAGTTTTTAGTGTTGCAAATAACCCCAGTATTATGTGTCAGCCATTTTTTTTTTCAGTTACTGGTCACAGAAGTACTTGGCATTTAAATATGGGACCCTCTAGGGACACAATTCTTTTGTGTTCACCTAGTCGAGCTCTGAGGATGCTAGCCATGTCTTTTGGGGGTTAAACACCCCAGAAATATGTTTTCAAATTTTCATAAACTGTGGTGTCACACTTGCGACGCTTTCATGATTTTTATGAAAGTATTGTGATTTGCGACACTACTTTACATTACACTATGCCTAAAACAGTAGGGAATCTTTGCCACCCTGCTGCAAATGAACAGTTTGGCCTTTTGGGCTCAAATTTGGAGGGAAGAAAGCCAACATCCCACAGATGTGCCTTTTAGTGGTGATAAAATATTACAGGGCTGCAATGTTAAGGCACTCCAAAGTTGACTATTTTTCCCATAGACTAACATTACGGTGTCCGATGTGCCTTTCAGGGGAAAACGCTTCGAGATATGGACTTTTTGTCAGAAAAATGCTTAGCCCCCCACTAGGGGGCTAAGTAAAAACCTAGCCAGGAAAATCATAAATCATATGAAATTTAAATTTTTTTCTACGTTATACAGTTCCTGAGATATAAGCAATTTAGTATTCCAAGTGTTCATTTTCTGCTCCGAGGGCCATTATTATGCATACATTCTTTGTATTCACTGTGCTTCTGAATGCACTTTTTTGGGAAAAAAAGTGGGCGTGTTTGTGTTACTGTTACAGTTAGCGTTTCTGCTTGCATTTCCATGACCGTTTGTTTTAGCGTTTCCATTTACATCACTATGTGTGTTACCCTTTGCGTTTGTGTTTGCGCTTGCATTTGCGTTACTGTTACTATTTGAATTTTCATTACTGATTTTGTTTGCATTTGTATTTCCTTTTGTGTCACCATGTGCATTGTCGTTTGCATTTGCATATGTGCTTCCATTTGCGTTTCTGTTTCCTTCGGCGTCATCGTTGCTGTTACTGTAAGTGTTTGCATTTCCAAGTGCATTACCATGACTGTGCGTGTAATGATTTGTGTTTGCTTACATGCTTGTGTTTCCGCTTCCGTTTCTGTTACTTTTCCCTTTGGAGTCCTCCTTGCTGTTACGGTAACCATTTGCGTTTTCACTTACATTACCATTACTGAAGGGCCCCGCGTTCGCACCACCACATTCCATTCACTATTTATACTGCACATTCTCAAAAACAAGGGAAATTCATGGCAAAAAACTCTGTTTAATGCATCATCTAGGGCTGTTTTTAATGGATCTGTCAGTCTGAATGAGAGTCATAATGCCGTCATTCTAATGTCAGGAATCCAGAATTCCATTGACCTGACATCAAAATGATGGTAACTACAGACAAGAACACATTAGTGTCTCATGCTCACCTGTTCTCAACACTTGTTCCTGTTGTGGCTTTAAAACTTCAGTTAGAAAGTGACAGTAACAGTTTGTCTGTCATTTCAGTCAAGAAAAGTGATCGATGAGAATTGGGAGGAGGGAGGTGGGACAGCTGACATTTTCTACAGTAAATAATCAATGGGAGATGGAAGGAGGTGGCATAACTGACTGTTTCTACAGCATGTGACAGAGCTTTCAGGGAGAAAAACAGCAATCATGCTTTATAAAAAACAACAGACGGGCAGCCATCGTAACGGTTGCATTAATCCATCTCAGTATTGCTATTGCTGCTTGAGCTGCACTTTCACATGTATATGTATATGTGTATATATTATAGGTGAGCGGTCGCACCCCTATATTTAGGGTTATGAAGGCACTTCTATGTTAAACTTGAAATTTTGCACGTTAATAACTTTGGACCAGTTCAACGGATTTGCATGAGATTTGATATGCATGGTGGGGCATGGTAGATCTCTTGACTTGCCATGTTGCATTTTGATTGGACTTATGTTTTTTGTGCACCAAAACACTGAAAAATTCACTTTTCACCAGTTCTGTGGGCTGTTTTTCAGATTTTGTCTGTGGCATTGTGCAGCCATCATGTAGTCTGCTGTTCTGAAGCTTGGCATGTAGAAAGAGCTTGGATGAAGAAACATGCCACTTTTTGTTCGGTGAAAAAATATTAATTCATTCAAAAGTTATTAAACTTTCTAGCTCCCATTGAAAGTCTTTGAGAAAATTTATATGGTTATTTTGCAAAATAAGAGTGGGGTTTTGGCCATCATGATCAAAGAATTTTCAGGCTCGTGATCAAAGAATCTTTGATCACGAAATTATCGCGATGGCTGCCATCTTGTTTTCAGTTTGGGGTTGGGAAAAAAGTCAATATTTCACGGGTGACTTGTGAAATAATTGAGGCATGAGTTTAGATCAAGGGGCTTCCATCTATCAACCCATGCCTCTGGTTTATTTTAGTTTTGTCAAAAGATAGCCTTTACATTTTACAATCCTTGGGTGCGACTCGCTAATGATCTTTGGCCACGAGCCATCAAAATTTTCAGCCGCGGTTGAGGTTGATTATTTTGCAACCTCACGGTCAAAGATTGTTAGCGCGAAGCACGACGAAGATAAAGGGGACAGGTTGTTCAGGTAATTTCCCAATGGTGTAGAGTAGCTTAACACTCAATGGGGGAGGGTGGACCTAACTGACCAATTACACACACCACAAGACATTATTAACTGCAACTGCATGACACTATTTATTAAGCAGCTTGGTGCTGGGGGGAAGGTACAATATAAAATCAAAGATTTAAATGTATGCTTTTATCATCTTACTGTACTGCACCTCATTTAAATCTTTGATTTTATATTGAACCCTCCCTTCCAGCACTAAGCTGCTTAATATCTGTGCTGGGGAAAAATGAGAAAAAAATCTCACATTATTTCCAGGTGTCCTGTGAGTCCCCATGCTGTCAGTTTGCTTTTTCATAACCCTGCTACCCTTTCTGCTCCCTATGAAGCTTCTTAGCTTACCGTTGGTGCCCCGTAGGGCTCAGCAGCCTCTGGAGGTCAAAAATTCCTTCTTTTTCCAGAGAGCACTGAAGAAATCTGCTGCCACTAAGTTTTCTGTGCTAGTTTGTTGTACTTCCCACTGACCCACCCTACTATGCTTTCTCTGTGTCCAAGAAAGTAAAGATTTTAATGAACCACATATCCGTTTCTGTGCCCAACAAGCTGGATAGTGCACTGAATGCTCCCTGCTCCAATGTGAATATTTCTCCAGGGGTAGGGGGAGTGAAATAAGAAGCAGTAACTACCGCCACTATGAGGTGGCGGCATGCTTTCTTATTCCCTGGCCCAATTTTGCTCAGTTCCGGGGGGGTGGTGGGAAGGGGCAGAGAACGGTCTTGATTAGCAACTTGCTCCCCAAAACTGAAGTGCAGCAGATTCTTCCTGTACTCCCTGGTCCACATGCACTTCACCAGAGAACCAGAGGAGTGAATATACAAACAGCCACCAGAAGCAAAGAAAGGATTTGGGGTATTCTTTTGCTACTGGTGCTGCTGAGCCCTACGGGGCACCAATGGTAAGCTAAGAAGCTTCATTGGGAGGAGAGAGGGCAGCGGAGTTATGGAAAAGCAAGCAGATAGCATGGGGACTCACAGGACACCTGAAAATAATGTTTCCTCCACAGACTGACAAACGATGGGGTTGTTATTGGGGTTGTGAGGTCTAAATTTCACCCCATTCTCCTTTCTGTAGCATGTCTACCTGCTTACACATAGAATGGGGTGAGATTTGGGCCTCACAACCCCAACAACACACCCCATCATTTGTCAGTCTGTGGAGGATGGCGGGTTGGGGTGTTAGAGGCAACTCTAATGTTCCCATTTTCTGACTTTTTCTTTAACCTAAATGATGCATTAAACATAGTTTTGCAAAGAACATATATACAGTATATATATACAGTATATATATTTTATATATATATATTCTTCGCAAAAATGTCATTAATGCATCAGTTAGGGTTGTTTCCACAGTTACAAAAGTGTGGCAATTCAGTGTTAGGGTTCAACCCAGGACACATGTAGACAAACAAATTTGAAACAATTCAAATGCATTCTTCAGCCCAATATGGCTTACTGAAAAATGTGCATAAATTGTGGTTTTCACTTTTGAGCACCACAGTTCAACCATACATCCGTCCGGAACAAAATGTCCAGATCCAGAGATCTATGGTAGGTAGTTCTGCATTCCAAATTTCAGGCAAATTGAACAACGGTTCCAAAGTTATTAATGTGCAAACTTTGAGGTTTAATATAGAAGTGGCTGGCAACCTAACTATATATATATATATATATATATATATATATATAATAGTCATTGCATATGTAAACAAGTTGACATGGTACAGTAAAGGAGAATGAGATGAGAGTTAGGCACATGACCCATGGCACACCTTGGCATCTTTTGGTTTGTGGAGGAGGGTGGGGTGGTTTGGGGGCTCAGGGTCTGCTAACCCTAACATCACATTTCCACACTTTTGTTGCTATGGAAACAATCCTAACTGATGTATCAACATAGTTTTTTGCAATTAATTTCCCTTCTTTTCGAGAAAGTGCAATATAAATAGTAAATGGCATGTGTTGGTGGGAGAGTGGGGCCCTTTGGGCCCCACGCTCCCATCAAGCTGCCCAGTTCTCCATAATGGTATCTGTTTGTGGGGGCGTGGGCCCTCCAGACCCTGCACTCCCATGTACACATAAGCATGGAGCTATATAGCAGCCCTAAAGGTCATACTGTAATGGTGGTCATCGGACATGAAAATGAGCAATTGGAAGAGTAAATCTCAAATATCTCGAGAACCATACAAGATAGAAAAAAAAATCAAATTTCATAGGTTTCAGGACCTTCCAACCTAATTCTGAGCTTGGTTCCCCTATATGAGGCCTAAGGATTTTTGCAATGAAAAGTCCGTATCTCGAATCGTTTTCGAGATATGGGCTATGAAAGGCACCATGGATGCTGCAATGTTATCCTATGGGAAAATTGCAGAACTTTGGAATGCTGTACCTTTGGGCCCCTGTAACATGTTTGCACCAAACCACCAAAAGGCACATCTGTGGGACCAGGGCTTGTCACCCTACAAATTTCAGCCCAAAAGACCAAACCGTTGTTGTGTAGGACAGTGGCAAAGATGTTCAGTTATTTTGAGCATACTTTCGGAAAATAATTTTGCAAATCATTGACACTTTCACAAAAAAAATCATGCAACTTTCATATTTGTGAAAGTATTTTGCAAAAGTAATTTTCAGAAAATTTTAAAAATGCATTTCTGGGGGGTTTAAACCCCCCCAAAAATATGTCTAGCATGATCAGGACTCGACTAGGTGAACACAACAAGCAGTGTGTTCCTAGAGGGTCCCAATTTTAAATGCCAGGCATTTTTCTGTGCAGTAAGTGAAAAAAATGGCAGACTCATGAAAGTAAAAGGGCCATTTGTGACAGTAAAAACATCCATTTGCTAAACTTTTGTGATTTTTTGTTAACTTTTCCCATTGAATATAATAGGAAATTTGTTTTTTGAATACGTTTTGAACAGTTTACATTTTTTCACCAAATCTTCAAAAGGTACATTGGTGACCAAGGCTGTACCTTTCCTGAAGTTTTCAGACCAAACGGACAAACCGTGCAGGCTGTGGGTGCGGGCAAAGAAACATGCAAAAGGTAATTTATTTGCAGTTTTTGGCATTCTGTAGCTCTGCAACTGTATGTCTGACCATAACGAAACTTAACAGATCCAGAGATCTATTGTACCACATGCAAAATTTCAGGCGTATCCATTGTATGGTGGCAAAGTTATTAAGGTGCAAAATTTGAGGTTTTGCAATAAAGTGGCTACTCAACCCTAACTATGGTGCACTACCATGCCATATAAATATATTAGCCTGGTAGGGCCAGTATAGTTAGGGTTGGTGGGCCACTTTAATGTTAAACCCCAAAGTTTGCATTTTAGTAACTTTAAAACCATTTGTCTGATTTACCTGAAATGTTGCATGTGCAGTGTCCAACCATATCTCTCTGATCTGAATGCTTCATTCGGTTGGATGTACAGTTGCAGAACTGTAGACTGTCAAAAGTGAAAATCCCCAACTTTTGTGCATTTTTGGTTGGGCTTAAAGGACTGAAGAATGCACCTGGGTGGATTCAGATTTGCATGTTTATATGTGGCCTGGGTTAAACTGGTGCCTTTTGAAGATTTAGTGAAAAATCTTAATCCATTCAAAAGTTATGCAAGTTTTCATGTCCCATTTTAGCCTATAGGAAAATGTATAAGTGCACTGCAAAAACTTTCACGAAATCCTTTGCAAAAACATTTTTATGTGCATGTAAATATTTCATTATAAGCTATGGGGTGTCATGAAAACATTTTTGTTTTCATGAAAACAGTTTTGTTTTTGCGAAAACAATTCTCAAAAACATTGTCTCATGTGTTGTTTTCTTTGTCACTTCATTGTGCCAAGGTGGATTGTGCTGTTTGGCTGAAATTTGCAGGTTGGCAAGCCCTGGTCACAGATGTGCTTTTTGGTGGTTTGGTCCCAAAACATTCAATGGACCCATAGTTACAGGATTCCAAGTTCAGACATTTTCCATAGGATAACATCCAGTACCACGTGCCCATATCTCAAAATGATTCAAGATATAGATTTTGCTACCCACAGCTTAAGCACACGTGCAAGTTTGAAGTCATGATTACAACTGCTGCGGAATTTTTCCATAGTTGCTATGGTTACTGAGATATTGCCAAATAAATGTTATAAAAGTTCTTTTTAGTACTATGGAGCTGCTGTTGGCTCCGAACTTATGTGTAAGAAGTGGGAGCTCAGGGCCCAGAGGACTGCACTCCACAGACACAAACATTATGCAAAAATGGACAATGTATAGGGGCGCAGGGCCGGAGGACACTGCTACAAACATATAGCACTAACCTCACATTACACTTTCTCAAAAGAAGGAAATTCATTGCAAAAACTCTTTAATGCTTCAGTTAGGGTTGATGTCAAAGTGATAAAAGTTTAGAAATTCGATGTTAGGGTTACCACCCTACCACCCCAAACCTACAGGCACCAACAAGCATTGGGGTGTGCCATGGGGTCATCAGACCTAGCTCTCACCCCATTCTCTATATTGAGTGTGTCAGCTTGTTTACACATGAAATAGGGTGAGAGTTGGGTCTGATAACTCATAACACTCCCCTGTGCCTGTTGGTGCCTGTAGGGTGGGGGTGAGGTGGGCTGGCAGGGGTGGTAACCATAACATTGAATTTCCAAACTTTTGTCACTGTGACATCAACACTAACTGATGCATTAATGGAGTTTTTTTGTAATGAATATATATATATATATATATATATATATATATATATACACACACACACACACACACACACATATATATATATATATATATATATCTATATTAGATAACCCACTCTAGGGTGTGCAGTCACACTCTGATATATGCATGCCTTGCTGTGCATTGTTATGCCAGGTCAACCACCAATGTGTGTGAATATATTGGAGCACAATGACACACTCTAGAATAGGTTATCTATCTTATAAAATGGAAAAATTGTTTTGGAAGGGGGTTAAAGTGCAGGTGTGTGGTCATGCTCTAATATACGCATGGTCATGTGATGTGTTTCAACCAATCAGCAGAGATAATTTTCCTACCATTATATATATATATATATATATATGTATATATATTCTTAACGAAAACTGCATTAATGCATAATTAGGGTTAAGCATGAAAAGTCAGGAAATGAGACCTTTAGGATTGCCTCCCTACCCCTTATACCCCATCCTCCCCAAACTGACAGACACTGGGTGTGTCATTTGGGTTGTGAGACTCTAAATGTCACCTCTTCCATTTGTAATCATGTTGACATGCCACAGTAAAGAAGAGTGAGGTGACATTTAGGCCTCACAACCCCAATGACACACCCCGGCGTCTGTCAGTCTGGGGAGGATAGGGGTATATGAGGGGGTAGGGGGCAACCCTAAAGGTCTCATTTCCTGACTTTTTGTGCTTTAACCCTAAATGATGCATTAACATAATTTTTTGCAAAGAATTTCCTTACTTTTTGAGAAAGCATAGAAAAGTACATAGTCTCACAAGTTGGTGGGAGTGTGTGGCCTTTCGGGCCCCGTGCTCCCACCAACTTACAAATTTTTGCCTAACATAACAATACAAGTACTGAATATCATATGTATTGGTGGAAGCGCATATTGGTTGGAGCTCGTTCTGGCCCCATGCTTCTACCAGCTTGAAACAAAACAAATTTTCATTCATCAGAGTGGCATAATTCTATACCTATTTACATTTTACACACCTAGTCATTGAAAATTACTTCCTTGGCAGTAAAGCTAACTACCCTATAAATGTCAAGCCACTACCACAATGGAAAAACACTATCTACAAAATGTAAAGTGCATCACGCAATATCTCTGCAGAAAATTAATTTTATGATACCTAAGTACCATAATTCACATCTACAGGACATCCCCTCAACACCATCCGAATTTCAAGTTAAAAGACCAAACCATTTCTAAGATATTTATTTTTAAAGTTTTTACACCTTTAAAAATTCTTTGATCGTGAGAATCAACAGTGAATTCACAATTAAAGATCATCTTTGATCATGAGGGGACATCTGGTAGTGAAAATTGTGCTATCCCTCCAAATCTGGTCATCTCGTCCCGCCCTCACGAACGCAGCTCGCGATCAAAGAATCTCACAATCAAAGAATTTGCAGGCTCACGATCAAAGAATTAAAAAACATTAAAACTCCAGTTTTTGACACAACTACATTAAACCACAGGCGTGCCTCAATAGAGAGCAGCCCCCTGAGCAGATCCCATCCTAGTTTGACTTCACAAGTCATCCCTGTGCTGAGATATTTGATTTTTTCCAACTGAAAATCTGGCTGTCTTGTCCGTCTCTCACGAACGAAGATCATGATCAAAGAATCTCGTGATCAAAGAATTTGCAGGTTCACGACCAAAGAATTTGCAGTCTCATGATCAAAGAATTAAAAATGTTAAAATTCCATTTTTTCACAGAACTATATTAAACCACAGGCATGACTCGATAGAACGAAGCCCCCTGAGCAAAACTTAACCTAGTTTGACTTCAAAAGTCACCCCTGGGCTGAGATATTTGATTTTTAAATCTGGTCAACTCATCCCTCCCTCACAAACAAAGATCATGATCAAAGAATTTCATGATCAAAGAATTTGCAGACTCGCTATCAAAGATTGTTAGCGAGCTGGGATCAAAGAATTTAAAAGTTTAAACTCTGTTTTTTGACATAACTACATAAAACCACAGTCATGGCTTGATAGAGGGATTACCCTTGAGCAAAACCCATCATAGTTTTACTTCAGAAGTGACCCATGAGCTGAGATATTTGTTTTCCCAACCGCAAACTGAAAACAAGATGGCGGCCATCGCGATTAATAAATTTCTTGTGATCAAAGATTCTTTGATCACTTGCCTTCAAATTCTTTGATCGTGAGGAGTGACCAGATGGCCAAAACCCCATTCTTCTTTCGCAAAATAACCATATACATTTTTCCATAGACTTATAATGGGAGATAAAACATTTTATAATTTTTGAATGGATTAATATTTTTTCACCAAACAAAAAGTGGCATATTCCTTGACCCAAGCTCTTTCTATGTGCCAAGTTACAGAGCAACACACAGCACAATGGCCACACAAGCGCCATGGACAAAATCGAAAAACTGCCCACAAAACTGGTAAAAGTGCATTTTCAGCATTTTGAAAGCAAAAACTGTAAGTCCGACTAAAATAAAATTTGGCAGATCAAGAGATCTGCCATGCCTACCATGCATACCAAATTCCATGAAAATCCATTAAACAGGTCCAAAGTTATTAACACACAAAATGTCAAGTTTAACATAGAAGTTTCTATAACCCTAAATATAGGGGTGTGACTGCACCCCTATGATTGATATATATATATATATATATATATATATATTAGATAGACTAGGATGGCTCAATCACCTTTAATATAGATGGTGGTGGTAGTCTTCTTGATCTGTATGTAATCGATTCATAGTTTTATAGAAAAATGCAATAACTAGAAATAAGAAACACCTGGGACAGTGATCATTCCCTTGTTTGCCGTACTTAAAAACATATTATACTGGCAAAGATCACTCTTAGCCACTCAGAATGCAGGGTTACTGTCCAATTACTCTATATTATTTTATTTATTTATTTAGCGTTTGTTGACCGGGTAAGTGCACTAGACAAATCCTGCCTATTTTCAGGCACGACCCGGGGGAGGGGGATATAGATGAATGCCAACTGACCTTGAACCAGATTAAGCTGCTGGTGGTATTTTTAGTGAATGAGGGAAATTTGGCCAGGACACCGGGGAAATTCCTCTACTCTTTTCGAGAAGTGTCATGGGATCTTTAACATCCACCTGAACTACCACCAATCCAGGCAGATGGGACCTCGGTTTAACATCTCATCCGAAAGACAGCACCTCAGAAGCAGCACCCTCTCATGCTGCATTACAGTGTCAGTACTGGGATATAACCAAGTGCCAGATGTGGGAACTGAACCCACAGCCCTCTGATCTCCCAGCCTCAGAGGCGGTGTGCTACCTACTGAGCCACTGACACATTATGAACTGGGTGCCGAAAATCAAAGAAGCTGACTGGCTGAGAGGTCTTTGGTGCAGTGATGATATCAGGCTACATCATCACAGTTTCAAAAAACCTCCTGCCACTATCCTTCTAACTCCCATCGCAACATTCTCCCTGTCCTTACAGGTGAAGCAAGTCAGACCTCCACTTGGACGCTATTTATAAAAAACAAAAACAAAAGAAAAACACATCCTCACAATTGTTCCCCCTTGCGTCTCGCCCAAAGCACACACTCTCCAAAGAGAAAAAATCTCTCTTCTTCCTTTGAGAGCACCAAGTGCTGCATCATGAAAAACTGTCCCCCTCACCCTCACTGCCATGCTGCCTCATGCCAAACGACAAAATCTACAACCCACTTTTCAAGAATACCACCACTTTAGCCTTACCATCTCAGTTTCCTCAAAAACACATACGACTCAAGTACTGCAGGCAAAACACATTAAATCGGAATCTTAAGCGCACATCATAACAAAAATCTTCTCTCACCTTCACGGAGCTACGGTGCATATTGGTAGGCAGTTAATTGTCCACCCCAAGGCTCCTTTTCACTTCACATTGTGATTTCGCACAACAAAAAAAACAAAACATCTTCACCTCCTTGAACAAAAAAAATATATCATTAGTTGCTCCATAGCAGACAATGTGGCCAAATAAACTAAACTTCTGGAGGAGCAGCAATACTATGAGAATTAAGACTTTAACAAAATCCTCATGCAACAGCACCACCTACTGCCCAAAACATGACATACACAAACTTTTTTTAATGTCTACCTTCACTAATATAAAACAGTATTAAAATATTTTAAACTTTTTTACATTAAATGCATAATATATCAATTGATCCAGTTCATAATAGCAATAAGACACTCCAGGGTGTGGTATATCATGGGATATTGTCCGTGGGTGGTTGGACAAACTCGGCATGTGGCCTCATGCCCAACCATCCTAAGGTGATGATATCCCATGATATATCACACCCTGTATTGTAGTATATACCATGGACATAAGTGAACAGCCAATGAAATGGTCAGACTGGCAGTTTACCACGGTGTAAATCCTCTGATAATCACTGGCTGTTGAGCAAATAATAATGGTACAAAAGGTCATCTACATCTAATCCTCTGCAGCCCAGGAATAAATACAATAAAATAAATAAACAAAGCAACCTCTTTAAAAGTTGTATTTTATTATAGTAAAAAAAATGAACCTTGATATAATCCCAATAAGCCACTTGGAGGATGTGGGTTGATCGGATGATGTCCACAGCTGGAGATTTACCCACTCGGATGCACCTCGTGGGCAAACCACTCCAACTGTGGTAAATCCCCTGATAACCCACACCCCCTTGTGGCTTATTGCTTAAATAACCAGGCAGTAGACTGAATAATTGGACAGTGGCTCTGCATTCTGACTGGCTAAGAACAATAATAGGGCAGTGGCTCTATATCCTGATTGGCTGCTGCATGTGTACATAGCCAATCAGCGAGCAAGCCCAGTTTGCCCTTCCACTTCAACATGCATTAGTCAACCAGAGGTATCTAGAAAACTATGGTGCTTCTGTGAGAAATTTTCTGCTTTCTCATTTCTCACAGACATGCAGTAGTGCGAGGATTGGGCGGTTTAAATGTTTTTTGATTTTTTTTTAGTTTCCAGTATGATGGCGAAATTACCAGTAGTGGTCTGGGGTTCCTCCAGTAATAACCAGACCAGGGGTTAATGAACACCTCAGCATTTGGCCTGAGTGTTTATTACCCCATGTCTAGTAATTACATTGTAAACACAGACCACTATGGTATTATCGCTGTAATACATAACATCTGAATAGACATTTGATACAAAAAACTGACACAAATATATGTTGTATTATTTATAGCAAAAGAATAAAACTGACAGAATATACAGAGTAGACAGCATAAGAGGTTTTAGGGGACTCTAAATTCATGTATTTTAAGAATAAACTGAATACAGCTCTCAACCCAACAATGGTTAGTGACCCAGCAGTTTTACTATCAGAATTCTTGAAAACAATGGTAAAGCTGACACAAAATCTCTCTGTTAATGATAAGAAGCCAAATTATTGCAAGGTTGGAGTGTGTCACCCATCGCACAACCAGGACTGTATATGGCTAAACAGTCTAATTTAAAAAGTAAGCAGATTAACTACATTATGTAAAAAGGTGATATTTTATATAGAGTGGTTTAAAAAAAATCTTAAAAGAATATAAACATATGCTGACTACAGTAATAAAATTACTGGTTATAAAATGTTCTGTAGTCAGAGCTCCAGCAGGCATTAACATCCAAAGATGAAATTCTTTGGGCACTTGTTTCACATAGTTTGTTTGATAACAGAATTTTTAATATTAATGCAACAATTGTTGCTTTAGAATGGTTGGCCCATTTTATGGGAGTATTTAAGGTACAGGAGTGTACTAGATAAAATATATCTGACAGTTTATCTATTGTATTGAACAGGCCTTTAAGAAATGTTGAAAATGTCCTATTGTATGTCCAGCTGAAGTTAAGTCTGTAATCCTTACACAAAAGAGAAATAATGCTGTAGGACTAGATGGCCTCCCAGCAGAAATTCTTCAGTGAGAAGTTGATTGGTAGGTGGAATTTCTGGCTCCTGTTTTCAGTTTTATAAATTACACTATCTTGCTTCTGTTGGGATGGAACACTGGTATTATTGTTTCCCTTTTTTAAAAGGGACTTCTTAGTAACTCCAGTTGTTATCCTGGAACTAATTTTACCCTTCCATGCCTCGTTGTGTTTTCCTACTGTTGCAATTTTCTCCTACCTCTCCCCATTTTTGTCACCAGGAAAATGTAACTCCTGACTGTTGAATGTACTAGACCTGTAAATACTCTGTATAATTAGAATAATTGTTTTCTGTACTAGTTGTTAAATGTACTATTTCTTATGTTCTATATTTTGTTTCATGATGTGGAACCTTTGTAAATGAGCCTCTGGCTCAAAGGTATTTCCGAAAACTAATAAATAAATATCAAATGATAACACTGTTGTCTATTGGTCTGAAAATCTACTTTCATCTGATACTAGATCACCTACAGTGATGTATTACAGAAAAATATCTGCCCTCACCATTCCAATGCACTTTAGGAAAACAATAGCACAGCTGGGGCCTGATATTCTGTCAGGCACAAAGCACGTGCAAATGTTTGTGATTGTACTTGTAATTACAGGAAACCAGGATGGTATGTTCCAGTCAGGTGCTAACTGACTGGATATAGGAGTCATGTCGGCAGTGCTGATCAGGTAGCACTGCCTTAACATAACTCCGGTTGGCCACAAGAGTTAATAGTGCCGAGTGTTATCTGCAGTCTTACAGGTACCCATGCAATGAGTCCATTTGGCATGCAAGGTGCTAAGGGAACATTTGCATGCCCATTATGTGCCCATTTGCATGGGTAGCAGAGACAGGTAGCACATCATCAACCTCCTGTCATCCATGATAGCCGTAGCTATCCCTAGTTTTGTGGTCCCCCCTCCCTCCAGTCACCAGCCATGAAATAAACATACAGTAATAATCTCTGGTGCTAGTGGTCCCCATCACCGATTGCCAGCTCCCATGTAAAAATATCAATCCCTGATAGTAGTGGTCCCCACTCCCTATGATTACCAGCCCCACATTAAAAAGAGGACTCCATGGTGTTAGTGGTTCCCCCTTCCACCAATCACTTGCCCGGAATTAAAAAAACCCTCTCTGGCATCCAGTGGTCCCCTCCCATGGCACGGACACCCCCAAACTCACCTTAGTGGTATCCGTGGTACCACAGGTGCATACAGCGACCAGCACAACCCTCATCACACCTTTGGCCAGCTACTGTATGTCCAGATAGTGATTGCACATCTTATTTACAGGACAGGTGTGCTCCCTGCCTGGACATAAGATGGCGGGCTGATGAGGTGTGTGGAGGGCTGTGCTGGTCACCATATGCTCCTATGGCACTGCAGATACTGCTAAGATGAGTGGTGGTGTGCATGGTGCCATGATGGGACCACTGGATGCCAGGGAGTGTTCTTTTTTAATTCCTATCAAGCAATCACTGGGAGGAGGGATCACTAGCACCAGGGAGTCCTCTTTTCAATGTGGGGTTGGTGATCAGAGGGGAGAGACCACTACCACCAGGGACTGATACTTTTACTTGGGGGCTCTCTAATTGGGGGGGGACCACTACCACCAGGGATTATTATATTTGTTTCAGGGCTGGTGATCAGAGGGATGGGGGGAAGATAGTGCTCTGTGGAATTTTCAAATTCTGGAGGAATGATTGAAATTCTGTTGAAATTCCAACGAATTTCACCATACACGAAATGGCAGAATTCCATGGCAGAAAAATATGGAATATGCTTTTCCACAACATTTACAAGGAATTTTAATCTGAAGATTTTAATATTTTCTGCAGAACTGGTTGCAGAATGATTTACTGCAGAAACAGTGCTGTTCTGTGGTATATCATTCCATAGATCTCAATGTTTTCCACAGAAATGGCTGCGGAAGGAGTTTCTGTGGAAAAAATGCTGTGCCATGGAATATTATTCCACAGATTGCAGCAGGCAGAATTCACAGAAGAACCAGTGAAATTCTGGTGGAAATTCCCAGTGGAATGGTCATTCTGCCCTAATTTCACTGGTGGAATTCCACATTCTGTACAGCACTAGGGACCACTAGCACCAGGGATTGATATTTTTACTTGGGAGGCGGGTGATCAGAGGAGGGAGGGAGGGTGGGGACCACTAGCACTAGGGATTGTTATATTTACTTCAGGGCTAGTGATCAGCAATTGGGGACCACTATCACCAAGGATTATTATACTTACTTCAAGTCTGGTGATTGGAGAAAGGGAGGCCCATTAGCACCAGGGACTGATATTTTTACTTGGAGGCTGGTGATCAGAGGGGAGGGACCACTAGCACCAGGGATGCTGTATGTTACATTAGGGGCTGGCGATAGGAGGGGGGACCACTAGCACCCAGGAATTCTTTTTTTACCTTAGGGACTGGTGATGGGGGGGTACAATAGATCATAGGGGTGGGTATGTTCCACCAGCGGCTAACCAGCCCATTGATTGCATTACCTGTCAAGCAATATCAAGACAATAACAAGATGGTGGTTGATATGGCTGTTCTGAGTTGATTTTTCTTTATTTGCTTTGTTATTTTGCATTAATTTTGCTATCTTTACTTTTAGTAGTTAATTTAGTCAGGGCCCTCTTAGTGAGTTAGTCCAGTTAGTGAGCTGCACATTTTTTCAGGGTTGTGTCGGGTACTGAGACTTTTTGGCGTTTTTCCCCCTAGTGTTTTGCCAGAGCATTGATTTTAATTAGCAGTGGGCTAATTTTTAATTTTTACAGTTGTGGTGCTATGCTGTTGATGCCCACAATACCAGCCATTTTTGCAGAACTGGTAGCCTTCCTGATCAGCACACTATATTGATTTTTACATACCTTGTACTTTGTGGCTGCTTTTGCGTAAAGTACACTGCACCAGTATCTGCAGAGAACAGCTGGAGAAAATCATTTTCCTATCCATTTCTCCATTTGCCCAGTTTCAATCGATTCCTGAGGTGACCTGCAGTGGGAAGTAGTTTGAGAGGAGAGGAGAAAAAAAGTGAACGTTTGGCATTATCTAGACAAAGAGGAGTGTGAAGCAACCAGCAGAGAGGTTGCAACAGTCTTTTCTTTCACCTGCTGAACAGTTGGAAGAGTGGTGGAGGAAACATTTGGCCATCGTGGTCCCTCAGAGGTGAGGTGGTGAGTGGGGTCTGGCCCATGAGGGCTGGGGAGTGGTAGAGGGAGTTGTCAACTGGAGGGTGGGTCGCTCCTGTAGCTAAGGAGGGCTGCAGTGTCTCTGGCTGTCGGAGGATGCCCGTTGTAGTTGGGACTCCATTCTTCTGGTCTCTGGGGCCCTGCACTGGTCGCCTCTCGCAGACTGGGGTTCTGTGTTCAGCTGCATCATACAACAAGAACTGTGTGGACTGCAGTACCTGTTGGTTTGTGGTTGGTGGTCAGCATTACCAACCTGGGGGACAGTGGTGATGGTCGGGGCATCTCTTTGGAGGGGCACTGGGAACTGGTGGCTGGAGGGCTGCAGGATCCCAGTTGTCCGGAGGGGTCCTTGAGGTAGAGGCCAGAGGGTCTTTTCCCCTGGGCTCCTAATTTTCCTGGTAGGGTCACCTGGCCTGTGCTGCTAGCCCTCGGGGGTATTGCTGTCCTGAAGACAGGTGACTAGTATATTCTCTTCTTTTGGAACTGCAGAGAAAGACTCGCTTCCTGAACTGAGGCTGAAGCCTTGGTGTTTATGTTTTGTTTTTCTTTAATCATTCTGGGGGTGGGCGGTGAGATTTCCCCATAAACTGCTCATTGCCAGTATTTAGTGACCACTAGGTGACAGTGCAGTGGCATTGGACATTACAAGCTTGCTGGCTGGTTGGGGATGTGAGTCCCAGCTATCCCTGACATATAGTGTCTGCATTGGTTTAAATCAATTGCTTCACCATTGTCAACTGGACTAGAAGGATCTTTTTTTTTTTGTATTTTGGTTAAATGGGGTGGGATAATCTTTTGGAGCCCTGTTTATTGTATATGGGGGATATGGGGTTTTGTTTTAGTTCTAGTTGCTTTAGTGTTTGATTTATTTACTTGTAGTGTTTTAGTTATTGTTTGGGAGATTGTTGGGTTCTGGCCTTTGTAGTTATGTGTTGGCAGCTTTCTTTGATGGACAGGCGCTACTCTCCTTTGAGGCTTAGGGGCTTGTGCCTCTTTGACTGTCCTCTGCTACCTGCTGAGGTGTATAGGTGTTGTTGGGTCTTGGGGAAGTTCAGAAGGGTCGGCGGCTCCCTGGGGCCGGGGAGGGGGCAGAGGGTGGGGCTGGATTGGGTTGTGGATACCAGGAGGCACCCTGGGGTGAAATGGGTCCAGGAAAGGGGTCCTTCCTGCTTGGTTCCCATACCAAAGGGTTCCACATCGAGTGGGCAAATGACGTGCTTTCTCATGGCCACTTATTTGACTCAGGCAGCGTTATGCAATGCCAGGTCGATTAAAAACAAGACAGCAGTCATTGCTGATCTCATTGAAACAGCTGACCTGGCCTTCATCACCAACACCTGGCTGGACAAGAATGCTGGATCTGTGCTGGAGGCAGCAGTGCTGGCCGGGTACTCAGTGATACACCGCCCAAGATTGAATCACGGGGCGGGGGTGTAGCCATCTGTTGTAAGAAAGAACTGACCATATAGATGTTCCTGTGGGTTCACCAGATCCTTTGAGTGTATCATTGGTGCAGGTGTGGATTGTAGGATTCTTCTTGTTTACCATCCACCCAGGGATGGGAAAGAATTCCTGCAGGAAGTCGCAGACTTTGTCATCAATATGGTGTTGGAGTCTTCCAGGTCATTGGCCCTGGGAGACTTCAATGCCTGGGTCGACGACGAACTCTCTCAATTTGGTCAAGACTTCCTCCAACTGATGAGTTCATTGGGCTTCACACTGGTTGTTACCTCTGCTATACATAATTGTGGTCACTTTCTGGTGTTCCTCCTGGGGATGGATATCTCCAATTTGGTGGTGGAACCAGTCAGTTGGTCTGATCATCACAACAGAGTTTAGTTTTGGCTCCCCAAAAGACCTTCCCTGTGGAGATGGTCCATGCCACCCATTAAGGAATGTGTCCCCTGCTGGTCTAATGGTGGTGATGGACCTATTAAGTAGGCCATCGGGATGCACGGAGCCAGGTGACCTGCTGCAACACTATAATAGTGTGGTATGGGGGCTCTGGGTTTCCTTGCTCCTGTCCGTGTTTGCTCACTCACTCTTCATCCTCGGTCCCCGTGGTTTGATGGGATCTTGAATGAGTTGAGGTGAGTAGTACGAAGGCTGGAGTGTCACTGGTGGAAATCCGGCTTGGAGGATGACAAACTTATATTGATGGCCGATTAGAAGGACTATCACTCAGCTGTCTCCTGTAAGAAAGCAGAGTTCCTGTCCTGGGAGATTGCCACTGCAAAAAATTGACCAGCTCATCTCTTCTGAACTGTCGACAGATTGTGCAATCCAACCTGCCTTCAGAATCGGAGAGCTTTTTCATAACTTAAGTGTGAGGAGTTCACTCAATTCTTTGCAGATAAGGTTGCCACCATCAGGTCAGAGATCCGCTCAGTATGCTCCAATGAGTGGTGTGGTGGTCAGTGGAAGGTTGTTAGCACCCAGTTTGTCTGGTCCAACTTTGACCAGCTGGCTATCACTGATATGGTGAAGATTGTCCAGGGTATGTGACTGACTTGCTGTAGCTTGAATCCTGGTCCAACCTGCCTCCTGGTGGAATGTGTAGAAGTCATTGGACCAGTCCTAGCAGAGACAGTCTGGAGCTCGTTGGCAAAGGGGGTATTATCTGACCCCTTGAAAGAGGTGGTCATGACCACCATTTTGAAGAAATCTTCCCTCGACCTGGATTATCTTGCAAACTACAGACCTGTCTCTAACCTGCCCGTTGTGGGTAAGGTTATTGAGGAAAGTAGCCATGTTGCAACTGAGGACCCTCTTACCACCCACAATGTCTATGATCCTCTCCAGTCTGGGTTTAGGAAGAGACATAGTACCGAGACAGCCCTTGTTTGTGTACTTAACTATCTCCTGCCGATGACAGATCAGAAGAGATGTTCGATCTTGTTTCTCCTTGATCTCTCCACAGCGTTTAACACCATGGACCATGGGGTTTTACTGGAGCACCTGAAGTTGAGCTGTGGACTGTCTGGTATGGTCCTCAGATGGATCCACTCATTCCTCATGGGCAGGATGCAGAGAGTGGTGTCGGGGATTATTTTTCTTGGCCCCTTTCCCCCTGACCTGTGGGATGCTGCAGGACTCCATATTATCTCCCATGTTGTTGCGGTGTATATGTTGCTGTTGGGAGACATTATAAGGTGGTATGGGCTGAGTTTTCACTGCTATGTAGATGATATTCAGCTATACATGTCCTTTATTGCCTGAGCAGGATGATGCAGTCTCGGTCTTTAACAACTGCCTCACTGAGGTTCAGGACTGGATGAGTGCCAGCTGGTTAAGGTTGAATCTGGATAAGACTGAGGTGTTGGTTGTGGACCCTGGTCATTAGGTAGAGGGTCATCTGCTGCTCAGCCCTCTGGGCTTGTGCTGGGGGCAGGCGGCTGAGGTCTTCTGAACGGATGCAGAATCCAGGCGATATTCTTGATGGTGAGATGACACTCAGATAGCAGGTATCAGCCATCATCAAGTCCTCATTTTATCATCTGAGGAATATCCCTCAGATAAATTACCTCATTCCACCTGATGACCTTCCTACCCTGGTCCATGCCTTTGTGACTTCCCACCTTGACTATTGCAATGCTCTCTGCCTAGGGCTTCTGGGGGTTGATATCCACTGCCTGCAGCTGGTGCAGAATGCAGCAGCCAGGTTGTTGACTGGCTTATCTCAATCTAGCCATATCACACCTGTGATCTGCGAACTGCACTGGCTGCCAGTGCAGTGGAGTATCACCTTCAAGGTCAGCTTGCTGACCTATAAGGCCCAGAGACTGCATTATTTGCAAGACCACCTGCGTCCCTACTGCCCCCTCCTCCCACTCTGTTCCACTGACGAGGGATTGCTAGAGGTTCCCAGGGTTCCTTTAAAGACCTTGGGGGTGAGATCTTTTGCATTTATGGCCCCGACCCTGTGAAATTCTCTACTTCATCAGATTAGAGAGTGCCTGTCCACCGAGACCTTCAAGGCTGCCTTAAAGACTTAATTGTTTGACTCAGCCTTCTCAGATGTTTCTTTAATTGGAATGTTGCCAATTTTAATCTGATTACTGTTTTTATTATTTATTTCAGTTTGTTTTATCCTTGTGTACAAGCACTTTGACATTTTGAAAAGTACTTTTTATAAATAAAAATTACTTTGACCTCCAGCAGTTACTAGGGTTGCGTGGAGTAAAAGGACCGCAATAAACCCTTTTCTGCCATGCAAGTCCCTGTAATATTGGTCTGTTCCTGTCCCACCATTTGCATACCAGCCAATTTGATTTGCATAGGCACTACACCTGTTTGCCTGCACAACAGAGACCTTTCAATATTGGACTCCAGCACAACACCTAGTTTATGTGTGCAAACACCATTTAGCATCTGAGCAAATTTTTCAATATCAGGGCCCTGATCTCATATATACCCTGAAGTGTCTGCTAGACAAATATGTTGTACAAAGAAAGTAAACATCTAATCTGGTTTTATAGATATTAAATCCACTTTTGACAGTATAGCTAGACCTGCAGTATGGAAAATGCTGTTTATGGTATTAAGAAAAGGTGTTTAGCTGTATTCTAGTTGCTCCATTCAAACTCATTTGCATCAATAAGGTATTCTAGAGGTGATGACATCACAGAACCCATCCTTATTAAACATGGGATCAAATAGGTGCCTCTTGGCCCCCCAATTTTTAATTAATATATGGAAAAATTGGTTCATAGTTTGAGGGAGACTGCTACATTTGTACCTGAAATACACTAGGTGACACAGAAATAAAGATTTGTCTCTGTTCAGATGGTGCTACATTGTTTTCACAAACCCCACTAAATCTTAAAAGGGGACTGCCAATGGCTATAAATTACTTGGAAAAATAGTCAGTCTAGAATTAAACATATTAAAACAAAAGTACTCTGTTTTGGGAAAAAGAGAACATAAATGCAGAATTGCCTGTTAGATAGAAATACATTTGATGAAGCAGATAAGTTTTGTTATCTTGGGGTTGTTTTTGATAAATGAATGACATGAAAACCACATGTAAATTCTATAAAGCAGAATACCCATAAATCTTCACTTTGGATTAACAGATTTGCTTGGAATTTTGTAAACAATTGTTTTAAAGCTTTGAAAGTCTCATTTGAGGTCAATATCACTAAATCAAACTTTATACAGCAGTGAGGTTTGAGGCATTGCAAAGACATTCTCTAATACTGAGACCATTCAGAACTGTTTTTTATTAGAACTGTGTTAGCTCTCTTTAGGTACATACCTACTGCATTCCTTCATTTGGAAACTGGACTGGCTTCTTAATTATAAGTTCAGTTCACTATTGGAAATGTGTCTTGGACGTGAAGGAAGATAGTCTGCCAAAATGCTGTCTGTTGAATGTGCTGAAAAGTACACAAAATAATAACCATTTTTAATTTAATATTATTATGACTAAAAGTGGTTTACTGTAGATTTAGTCACATGTAGTGAACACATACACTCTGTTTACACATCTGAAGCTATACAGAGGATACCAGATGCCTATGCTCAAAAGACTTGGAAAAATCCATTTCATGGATAACAATAAGTTTTCAATAAAATTAAAATGTACCACATATGGAAAATTTTTATAATTTTGTGAGAATAAGGCACAAATAAATATTTTACATAATTTTAGATTGGGGTTATTGCTAGGACATCTTCCAAATAGTACATATAGCTTGGCAAAGATCCAGGCCCCAATATTCAAAAGTTTACAAGCGTGCTAAATGATGTTTGCCCACCAAACTGTGTGTGTGTGTTGGGGTGGCGCTACTGTGAAGCCTGCCAGGATGAAGTGCAGTGTCTCAGTTTTCTGCTTGACAAAGGATTAACTTCTTTTGAAATTGCATTGTTTCCTGCAATAACACTACTGCAGAATGCTGCAGAATTGGGTTTCATCCTGGTGAGCTTCATGGTACCTGACTTAGTGCTGCCCCGACATGGTCCTATATTCATTCGGTTAGTGCCCAACTAAATATACCACCCTGGGACTTCTGGGCAATTACAAAGTGCAGCGCAAGTATCTGTGCTGTGCTTTGCACCCTACTGAATATCGGGCCCTAGATTGTTCTTTATGCTTGTCAAAGTGAAACCTTGATAACAGTACACCATTTGATTTTACATTGCTCTCTGCTAATATCAGAATGTGAAAAAGGGATTTTGCACTGTTAAGGGGTAGGACTCTTTAGTACTGACAATGAGAAACTAGAATACTTGTTATCATTGGATAAAAAGCTAGTTAATTTTGCTTTGGTAAACTATAGGAAAAAATTACGAGACTGTTTTTTTAAATAAGGCTCAGCTTAGTCTGTGTCTTATGCCATGAATTTTTATTACTGCTGTCCTGTCTTTCCCGCCATTTATTATTTATATAAAGTAGGTGTTTTATATTTACCTGTCCCATATAGCTTTTATATCTACGTTGTAATGTATTTTTGTATTGTATTATTATTATTATTGTCTTTCTGAGTGTGATAAATCTTGTGATTTCATACAGTTGTAGCTATAAACATGAACATCTGCATCCTTGCACTATTAAAAAATCTCTTACTTCAGGTGAGAAACCTGCTGTCTGAAATATGTATAAAGGGAAAGGGAAAGCATGACCTAAACCAATATAGATCCATATCCATCCTTCCTGCTCTCTCCAAGGTTCTTGAGTTCAACTGAACATCTCATCCAGCACCATCTTTTCTCATCCTAGCAGTCTGGCTTCAGAAATTTCCAGCATTTTCACCCTCCTCAGTGCCACCAATGATTTGCACTCAACCATAGACAATGGTCTCCTCACAGGGGGTATCTTCATAGACCTCTCCGAGGTTTTTAATTTGGTAGATCATGTGCTTCTCTCACAGAAACTCTGGAACCTCGGACTCAGCCAATATCTATGAAATAGTTCAAGAACTACTGGAGTGGCCATGTCAAATTAGTGTCCATTCAAGGTAATAATTTGGGTCTAGCTAACGTTAAGGTGGGAATACAGCAAGGTTCAATACTTGGTCTTCAGCTGTTCTCCAGTTTTGTAAATGATCTACAAAGGCATAGAGGAAGGCCCATCTTCACAGTAGGCAGATGATACCATCATTTACTACAGTGCACCATCCATGCCCAAGTTCACAGCAGTCCTCCAATGTAACCTAAAGCAGAGCCTGCCTGTTTTGGTCACAGACACAAATTGTAGAGGCATTTTTAGACAGCATAGGTGGGGTAAGATTCAGAGAATTTTGTTAAAGTAGTGTCTTAGTTATTGTTTGTAGGGTAAATTGTGACCAATCGGAGAAGCCCATGTTTAAGGGTCATATTAAAGTTATGTCTTGCCCTGTAGTTTGGGGTTAAGTAGAATTGTCTGGCTTGGAGCCATAGCTAGGTGATTATTGGAGGATGGGCAGCAGAATGTAAAGTCTAATGCCTTATAGTAAGAGCTGATACCTTATATTCAGACCTACCCAGGCATCCTGTCCCATCCCATCAAGTGAGTGGCACAGAGAAGGTGGAACATCTGTCTTAGGGAAATCTGCTAGGCCTCTGCTGGAGACTGCAGGATCACAGGAGACACTGGAGGCCAGTACAAGTATATGAAATACTTGGGCACATTGTCTAAAGGGAACTAGAATTCCCTATCTGAGATAGCATCATTGAATAATGTGAGGAGAATCTGCATTAAGGTTAAGGACAAATACCTATCCAGGGTAGGGTGTTGTAGGAAATAGCTAAAGGGGTTACAGGCAGCCAGAGTGCAGTACAGTTAGTACCAGAGTGTAGTTATGTTCTTGTAAGAGCCAAGTAGGTACCGTGGGACTGGAGCAGTCAGATAAAATGGAGGACAGGTACAGAGTAGGGCTGCGTGGACTGTTCCACCTGAGATCCGAACCCCCAGATTGAACCCGTAATCCATGGACCCAGATAAATACAGACTTCACTGCAGAAGTCCAGTTCCAGGTCTGTGGAGTTCCATTCAGTGTACTGTTGCCATGGGAATGCTGTTGGCACTCTCGCTCCATGTACAGGTGACTGCATCCAATTAGGCAAAAGAGCAGGATAGTTAGTCACATGACACACTCACGGTATATAGCCATGGTGAGTGTGCAACGTGGGCCCAGACTACTTGGTAGATGGTTGGAGGAGCGTGCTGCTGCAGAGCAAAGCCTACAGTTGTACACTGCAGAGAGGAACAAAATTTAAATTAAAAAAAAATCTATTTATTAAGCAGAGCTGGAGAAAAGGAAAGAAAGAGAGGAGAGAGAAGGGAGACTTACTGAGTTGAGGGGGGAGACAAAGTCATCATTGGGGGAGGGAGAGGAGAGCAGAGGAATCCAAGGAGGGAAAGAGATAGTGGATGGCTGCCAGGGGGAGGCAAGCAAGGCAAAAAAGGCAGTGTGGCAGGCAGTGTACTACAGGAAAAGGGTAAGCTGGCAAAAGAAATCATTGACTTGTGCCATTCAGAAATTTAATCTAGAAGATCCTCCAGGTAAGAGAAAGAGAGTGAGAGACTACTGGGGCCCTAGAGAAATTTAATAGTTACTGAAAATCCCAAATAAAAGATTATTTTTCTTTTCTTGGCCTCAGACAGTGTAGCTAATACACTTATAAGGCAAGGCTGGCAAAATCTTTGACTTGTGCCATTCCAGAATCCAGAGAAGAGAGGAAAGACTACTGGGGGTCCAAGAGAAATTTTACAGTGCCAGAAAATCCCGTATAAATGTTTTTTCTTTTCTTGGCCTCCGACAGTGTAGCTGTGTATACACTGAGCAAGAGCAGGCTGGCAAAATCTTTGACTTGTGCCATTCATGATCCAGAGGAGAGAGGGAGAGACTACTCGGGGCACAAGATAAATTTTACAGTGCCAGAATTCCATAAAAGTGTTTTTCTTTTCTTGGCCTCAATGTGGCTGTGTGTAGAACAGGGCAAGGGCAGGCTGGCAAAATAAATCTTTCACTTGTGCCATTCCAGATCCAGAAGAGAGAGAGAGAGAGAGAGAGAGAGAGAGAGAGGCATGAATAATTTTACAGTCCCAGAAATCCCAAATAAAAGTTTTTTTCTTTTCATGACCTCAATATGGCTGTGTGTACATGGCAAGGGCAGGCTGGCAAAGTAAATATTTGACTTGTGCCATCCAGAGAGAGAAACAGAGAGAGAGAGAGAGACAGACAGAGAGAGAGACAGTGAGAGGAGAGAGAGAGAGAGAGAGAGAGAGAGAGAGAGAGACTATGAGGGAGGAGGAGCACAATAAATTTTACAGTCCCAGAAATTCCAAATAAAATATTTTATTTTTCTTTTCCTGACCTCAGTGTGGCTGTGTGAGTGTGTGTAGTGCAAGGGCAGGCTGACAAAATTAATATTTGACTTGTGCCATCCATTCCAGATCCAGAGGAGAGAAAGACCGGGGGGGGGGGCATGAATTTTACAGTCCCAGAATCTCAAATAAAAGTTTTTTTTTCTTTTTCTGGCCTCAATGTGGCTGTGTGTACAGGACAAGGGCAGGCTGGCAAAATAAATCTTTGACTTGTGCCACTCAGTCACAATCACTCATTAACGTTCATTCACAATTTCATGTATTACAAATAAAAAACAACTTTTCTGACAAACAACAGACAAGTTACTGCACCTGTGCTGCTGGCTGTGGTGAGCCCTGGGGATATTCTGAATGTGTGGCCTGTACCAGTCTGTGTACACTACAACACAAGTAATAAAGTTATACACAGAAGTGTCATCATCATCAATCATCATCACTAATTTCATCTATTATTCCTCCTCCTTATCCTTCTTATGTTATTGTTACATATAAGCATTAACCAAGCCATGTGGAACTGTGCATGCGGCCATGTGCCAGATATCTGCATCACCAATTTTAATTCTGAGGCACACTGTTGAGTAGGTCACTGAACGGTAACTGTAGTAGGAGTCAGTCAGCTAAGCTTGGAAAGAAGTGGTGGTGGACTGCGGTGTGCTGTGTACTACTACAGTCATGAATGATTCACATTCATGACTCACAACTGTAAATCCATCCCTGGCCTGTGGGTCTGGATGGGAGTCATCAGAGGACATTAGGTAGAGGAACTTTTTGTACACTTAGAATAAGAAGTAAAAAATGGATCAAAGTGTTGATGAAGTGCATTCTTCTCAGAAGGCAGTGCAGCCAGTGCCACTCAAAGACAACAGTCAGCCTCTAAGGAAAACCAAAATAATACCCCACAAAGTGATTTGTTCGTGTCTAAGTTTCATCTTCCAAGCAAATGCTTGAACCAAAAAAGGTGCATCTATCGAATCAGTCCTAAGTAAAAAAAAAAGTTATGTAGTTAAAACCAGTGTTGTTGGGTACCACCTGCAGAGGCACCCAAAGGTATGGAACAATTGTACACTATGCTACTGCCAGTCCCTCACAGATGTCATCTGATTCTTCTGAGGTGGAACCCGAAGAGGGTACTAATGATAAAGATGAAGAGAATGATCAGGCAGCAGAAGGTTTACAACAGGAGGGGATGGAAATTGCAGATGAGGAAGAAACTGACAGAAATGTTTTGGTTGAGGAGGAGGACAGTGGGAATAAACCACAAAAGGAACAGGCCTGAGAAAAATCCGGGGGGATCCCTGAAAAGTGGACCAAGGTGCAGTGCCTTCCTGGGAAAAATCTAAAAAAATATAATCTTTTGTTTGGTCATACTTCTCCATCAGTACTTCTTATGAGTTGGTGGCAACATGCACCATCCGTAAATGGTCAATCAGCTGGGTTAAAAAGAAAGGAGCACTGGGAACGTCAGCACTGAAAAGGCACCTTGACAGATGTCATAACATTACTGAGAACTCCGTTGTGAGTCTCAAAGAGGAAGTGACAGTGATAGCTCTCTACACTCAGGGGTAACTCTGATGGATGAAAGCAGTGGCAGCCCCTGCAGCACTACTGAAGCACCTCCACCACCACTTCCTCCTATTCAAAGGATTCCTGCTTTTACTGAAAGTGATCATGTGTTCAAATGCCCCTCTCCTTCAAGGAGACAGCTTACCATCTCAGAAACATATGAGCATAAAGTCAAATATGCCTTAACTCACCCTGTTGCTGTTATAATAACCTCCCCAAAAATTTCAGAAATGATAGCTGTTGATTTGCTACCATATAACATGGTTAAACATGTAGGATTCAGGTGGTTGCTTGAGTACCTCAAACCTTGATATAGTATACCATCACAGAAATACTTCTTGACAACAGGGATTCCAGATCTTTATGATGTTGTATGTAAAAAATTAAGACTCGTCTTGTGCAGTGCTGTTGAGAGGGTGGTGCATCTCACAACAGATATCTGGATAAGTTGTCAGCCTGAACCTTTCATGTCTGTCACCGTACATTGGGCATGTTTTGATAATTCACGTGGGGAAAGTGAAGCATCACAGTTTGCTATTCTAAGAATGTTTTATTTTCCATCTGAACATACCTCATACAACATCAGTGAAGTGCTTGAAAAACTAATACAGCAAGGGTTCACTTCACAGGGACTGTCAGTTGGCTTTATAGTTGCAGATAATGGTTCCAACATAAGGAAGGCCTTGGAGGAGTGGGGCTTTGTTCACATCCGCTGCTTTGCGCATTGTTTAAATTTAATAGTTCACAGTTTTCTCTATGATGAGAGGAACATTAAGGTTGTTGTTAGCATTGCTAAAAGAATATGCAGTTATTTCAAACAATCAAGCAAAGCCCATCACTTGTTTGAAAAAATACAGCAGGAGCACAATTTAACTTTGCACAGACTTATCAAAGACATTTCTTCTCGATGGAATTTTACCTTTTATCTGTTCCAAAGGCTGCTGGAACAAAAGAAAGCTGTCAGACAATACACCTTGGAAACATCTCCACCACCACTTGCTGATTTGAAGGATTCCTACTGTTACTGAAAGTGACCATGTGTTCAAAAGCCCCCCTCCTTCAAGGAGACAGCTTACCATCTCTGGAGAGGCATCACCAGTAGAAAACAGAAAGTTGTTATCCCACTGTAGAGACAGTTGGTGAGACCCCATCTGAGTACTGCATGCAGTTCTGGAGACCCCATCTCTGCAAGGACATAGACAGGATGGAGGCAGTCCAGAGGAAGGCAACTAAAATGGTGCGTGGTCTGCAACAGAAGCCATATGAAGAGAGACAAGGAGCTTAATATGTATACCCTCGAGGAAAGGGGGGGCATGATAGAAACTTTCAAGTATCTCAAGTGAATCAACAAAGTCCAAGAGGGTAGCATCTTTCAGAAAAAGAGATGCACAAGAACAAGGAGCACAATTTGAAGATAGAAGGGAGATGGCTCAGGGGCAATGTGAGGAAGTATTTTTTTACAGAAAGGGTGGCGGACACATGGAATGGCCTTCCTGAGGAGGTCATGGGGTCAGAAACAGTGGGGAATTTAAGAATGCATGGAACAGACATAAAGGCAATTCTGGTGGGGTGGTAGGAAGAAGTAGAGTGTTGGTTAACTAGCATCTGCAGCTTATCCATAGGTAGGAATTGGGCAGACTAGGTGGGCCAAGCGGTCCTTATCTTGCTGTCAAAGTCTATGTTTCTGTTTCTATCCAGAAACATATGAGCGTAAAACCAAATATGCCTCGACTTTCCCTGTTGCTGTTACAATAACCCAAAACATTTCAGAAATGATAGCTGCTGATTTGCTACCATATAATGAGGTTGAAAATGTAGGACTCAGGTGGCTACTTGATTACCTTGAACCTCGATATAGTATACCATCACAGAAATACTTCCTGTCAGCAAGGACTCCGGACGCTGCGATGTTGTAGTGTGCAGTACTGTTGTGAGGGTGATGCATCTCACAGCAGATATCTGGACAAGCTGTCAACCTGAACCCTCCATGTCTGTCACGACACATTGGGCTTGTTTTGATAATTCATGTGGGGATAGTGAAGTGTCACAGTTTACTGTTCTAAGAATGTTTTATTTTCCATCTGAACATACCTCATACAACATCAACGAAGAGCTCCAAAACCCAGTTCAGCAATGGTTCACTTCACAGGGACTGTCAGTTGGCTTTATAGTTGCAGATTATGGGTCCAACATAAGGAAGGCCTTGGAGGAGGGTGGCTTTGTTCACATCCGTTGCTTTGCGCATTGCTTAAATGTAATAGTTCACAGTTTTCTCAATGATGACAGGGACATTAAGGCTCTTGTTAGCACTGGTAAAAGAATATGCGCTCATTTTAGTCACTCAAGCAAAGCCCGTCGCTTGTGTGAAAAAATACAACAGGAACACAGTTTACCTTTGCACAGACTTATACAAGACATTTTTACTTGATGGAATTCGACCTTTTATATGTTCCAAAGGCTGCTGGAACAAAAGAAAGCCGTCAGACAATACACCTTGCAAAACAAAATTGGTGATGCAGATGTCTATATTGCTTCACCACAGTGGGCCATGCTGGAGTTTCTAACCTTCCTGCTCCAGCCATTTGAGAAAATCACCAGAGATGAGTGCAAACACAGCAACTCTGAGCCAGGCGATACCCCTAATAAAAATTTTAAAATTCAGGTTGAACCTGATTAGGGAAAAGTTACAGAACTAAGACAGTTCCATGATCACACAGGCTGCCAGTGGTGCTGCTAACACATATAGGTTGTCCCCCAGAATACAAGATCTAATGAAACGTATGATCAGAAAAGTTGAAGAAGATGACAAACTACGTATAGTGCTTAATTCTGAGTACTACATTAAAACAACAGTCTTGGACCCACGATACAAATGGAAGCAAATATTGAGTGATGATGATGATGACACTTCTTTCGAGATAAACAAACAAGAAATAATTGATGAGGTGCATGCTGTCATGGAACAGAATACGACAGCAGCACCACATTCAGAATCTTCTTCATGACACAGCACAGCATCACGTGGACCATCCTCTACTGTTGTGGCATTTTCTCCCTCTTCCTCCTCAGTCACTGCAGATGAATCTTCTTCTTCACCACCATGCAAACAGCACTGTCCCACAGTCACTCGGTTCAGCTTCAGGTCTCTGGTATCACTTAGAAGATGCAATTGTAACATCTTCTTCATTTGCCTCTTGTAACACAGCCTCAGCGCACATTGCAGAGCCCAATATTGACTGGAATGCTGATCCTTTGAAATACTGGAAATCCAAACAAAGTATGTGGCCTGCTTTAGTAAACATTGCAATGAAGTACATGAATTGCCCTCTGACTAGCATGTCCTCAGAACGATTGTTTAGCTCAGATGGTAATATCATTACTGACACACGATCCTGTTTTACACCAGAAAATGCTGAGCACCTGACATTTCTAAAATTCAACATTCTTTACTTTAATTTCAAATATGATACCTGAATGAAATGTACAGTCTGAGTAAGTGGACCCTATCCACAAAACATTGTCAAGAATTTATTTTGTGCCTGTGGTGAAAATCTTTTGTGAACAGGGTCTACCACATGAGGCAGCAATTAATTGCAACAAGTCAGGTCAGGACTCAGAAGGATGAACTGCTAGGCCAGGCCAGAATTATTTTAATGATCACAATGAGCACAGAAACATGAAAAATAAATACCATCAGTGGGTCAGAATCCAAATACAGCAAACATAGAAACATAGAAGTTGTCGGCAGATAAGGACCACAAGGCCCATCCAGTCTACCCATTTCTTTTTCTACCTTATGAATGTGCCATAGGCCTTTGCTCTATCAATGGCCTATCTATTCATATTCATCTGTATTGCTCCCTTATGCCTGTCCCATGCCTGTTTGAAGCCATGCACTGTATTCATATCCACCACTTCCTGAGGTAGGCAGTTCCATGCATCCACCACCCTTTCTGTGAAAAGAACTTCCTCACATTACCCTTAATCGCCTCCTCTAATCTCATGCTGTGTCCTCTTGTCCTGCTAATATTCTTATATTGAAACATGTTAGACTCTTTCACCTTGTTAATGCCCTTAAGGTGTTTCAATGTTTCAATCATATCACAGCTCTCCCTCATTTGCTCTAAGGTATACATATTGAGTTCAGTTAATCTGTCCTCATATGTTTTCTGATGCAGTCCCTGCACCATTTTGGTCGCCCTTCTTTGGACTGCCTCAATTTGGTTAATGTCCTTGTGAAGGTGTGGCCTGCAGTACTGCACACAGTACTCCAGATGGGGCCTAACCAGTGTCTTGTAAAGAGGGATTACTACCTCCCCCTTCTGACTTGTGATACCCCTACTAATACACTCCAACATCCCTCTAGCCTAACCTACTGCTTTAGAGGTCTGCTTGGATGATTTCAGGTCATCAGTGATGATGACACCCAAGTCTCTTTCTTTCCTTGTGACTGCCAGCAACTCCCCTCCCAGCCTATAGGTGGCTTCAGGGTTTCTCTTCCCTATGTGCATAATCTTGCACTTCTTTGCGTTAAACCCCAGTTGCCACTTTTCTGACTATTTTGCTAGTTTATCCAGATACCTTCTCATTCTGCCCACACCATCTGGATCATCTACTCTTGCAGATCTTGGTGTCATCTGCAAACAGACAAACCTTACCCTCCAGTCCATCTGCAATGTCACTGATGAAGATATTGAAAAGGACTGGCCCCAGGAATGATCCCTGAGGTACCCCACTTGTGATTTGCATCTCTTCTGACTGTATACCATTTACCACTACTCTCTGTTTTCTGTCCATCAACCAGTTTGCCACCAGTTGACTAATGTCTGACCCACCCTGAGCCTACCAGCTTATTAATCAATCTTCTATATGGAACATGATCGAAAACTTTGCTGAAGTCAAGGTAGGCAACATCACTGCTCCACCTGGTCCACCACTCTGGTTACCCAGTCAAAGAAATCTATGAGATTAGTTTGACAGGACCTTCCTTTTGTAAACCCATGCTGTCTTGGATCCTGTGCTCCTATGGATTCCAGGTGATGCACTATCCTTTCCTTAAGGAGTGTCTCCATAATCTTGCTCACTACTGAGGTAAGACTGACTGGTCTGTAGTTCCCTGCCTCCTCCCTGCTACCACTCTTGTGGAGCGGGATCACATGTGCCCTTCTCCAGTCTTCTGGGACCTCTCCTGTGCTCAGAGACTCACTAAACAGTACTGATAATGGCTCTGCTAGTTCCACCCTTAGCTCCTTTAGTACCCTGGGATGCATGCCATCAGGTCCCATTGCCTTGTCCACCCTGAGCTTATCGAGCTCTTGTATGACCTTTTCTTTTGTGAAGGGACTAGTGCATGCCTCCCTCCCCACTGTGTCCATGGTGCAGAGCTGTGGACCCGGCCCTGACTTCTCTTCAGTAAATACTGAGCAGAAGTATCTATTTAGGATAGATGCTTTTACATGGTCCTCCTCACATGCCCCTTTATCCCCTTTGATCTCAGCAATACCCCCTCTGGAGTTTCTTCTTTCACTGATGTTTCTATATAAAGTCTTGTCACCTTCTTTTACTGTTCGTGCTAGTGTTTCCTCAGTTTGGGCCTTTGCCTGCCTTACTGCCATTCCTGCTTTCCATAGGGAAGTTTGGTATGCCTTCCTATCTTCATCCTGCTGCGTTCCCTTATATTTCCTGAAGGCCAGCCTTTTGGCTCTGACCTTTTCTGCTACTGTGTTTGAGAACCAAAGTGGTTTCCTTCTTCTTTTGCTCTTCCTTTTCTCACTAACACATTGGGATGTTGCTTCAATTATTGCTTCTTTAATGCTTGCCCACTTTGCCTGTACTCCCTCACCTGTGTTTCTTTTTGCCAGAGCTAGCTTAACTCTGTTGGCCATCTTATCAAAGTCAGCTCCTCTGAAGTCCCATATTTTTGCCTTGGAATGGGATGATTTTGGTTGAAGTGGCCAAATTGAACCATACCATGTGATGGTCCTAGCCCCCAGGTGACCTTCTACCTGGAGATCTGTGATCCTTTCCCTGTTAGTCAGTACTAGATCTAGGATAGCCCTGTCTCTAGTGGGTTGTTGTACCAGTTGTTTGAGGCCCTCCTCTGCAGGAATCCACCATGTGTCTAGTTCTGGCAGATGTCCCTGCTGGTATTGACCAATCTGTATCTGGCATGTTGAAGTCTCCCATTATCAGAACCTCCCCTTTAGCTGTCATGTTTTGTATATCTTCTAACAGTAATGTGACTATGTCCTCCCCCTGGTCTGGAGGCCTGTATACAACCCCAGTTCATATGGCTGTCCCATTTACTGTTTCCAGGGTGACCCACAGTTCTTCTGGCTCCTTATGTGTATTCTGAATTTCTGTAGCTTTGATATTTTCATTGACATAAGGGCCACTCCACCCCCCTTTTTTGCACCTCAGTCTTTTTTGAACAGTACATAGCCAGGTACTGAAGTCTCCCAAGTGTGGTTACTGGTAAACCATGTCTCGCTAATGGCTACTATGTCCAGTTTAGCCTCTGTCATTATTGCCTGCAGGTCTCTGATCTTGTTTCCCAGACTGTGAGTATTTGTGTACATGATTTTCCATTGGTCAGATTTCAGTGTATTAGTTGTTGGGTGAGGTCCTGCATTTCCCCTGTGCATTGTATGGGGAGCGGGACCTTTTTCTTTACCTGGTGATGCAAATGAACTACAAACATGCTGAACTCCTGTTTGACCACTAGCTGAGGGGGGAGGGGTGTTCTTCCTATTCAGTGTTATGGGTGCTGCACCCCTCTCCACATTTTCTAGTTTAAATATTCTGCAAAGACATCAAACTTCTGCCCCAATGCACCGACTCCTCCTTAGTGAGATGCAGTCCATCAAATTTAAAGAACCTTGCTCCCAAAACTGTTGCTAGTTCCTACAAATTTGTGTCCTTTTCCTGGCACCAGCCCTTGAGCTACATGTTTAGCTCCCCTATCTCCCCTTCTCTGACCTTCTGTCCATCTGTCCCCCTCTCCCAGACTGGCAGGATCTCAGAGAAGGAGATGCCGGACGAAATGGATGATAGTTTGTCACCCAGCCTGGTCAGGTGTTCCTTGGTCTCCACAACTGACCAGCTGGTGAGATCGTTAGTCCCTATGTGTACCAGGACATCAATGTTTTCTCCTGCTTCCTAAACAATTTTAGTAATGCAGTCAGTGTCTCTCCATGCTGATGTACCTGGGAGACATCTGACCATTACCCCTAGCTGGAGATAGGTATCAACTCCCTGAATCATGGAGTCTCCTATGATCAGAAGTTTTTTGGATTTCCTTTTTGCTTTTTTTGTTTTGGTTCTGGTTTTGGGCACGTTTTGTTGTGCTAGCTCCTGTGCTGCAGTGTCCTCTGCCCCTTTGTTTGTAGTTTTTATATGGTTTGTGGAGGTAATATGTTGGAGAGCACTGAGTGATGGGGCACCCGATTTGCCCCTCCTAACCACCTGCCAACCTCCCAGACCAACTACCCTCTGTGGTCGAGGTGCTTCTGTTGAATGTTGGGGAAATGGTGAGTGGTTCTTATATATTCCTCTTGAATATGCAATTTGAGGCCGCAAATCTCTGCCCATGCTGCCTGGAGCTGAGCTGTTAGCTCTTCAATGGCCCAGCATGTACGACAGTGTCCTAAATCCTGTAAAACTGCCCTTCTGAAAAGTGTTCCACAGTACCTGCAGTTCATGATATCCATTGCAGGTAAGTTGCTGGGTTTATAACTTGGTCAGAGTAATTAGAAGGAAGAAAATGAAAGCAAAAGTTTGATTTTGTGTTTTATTTGTTTGTTTTTTATAACTTGTTATAACAAGTTAAATTACTAGTGCCCCTGTAAATGAGGTCACTGTGTGGATACCCCTCTGAACTGCCCCTTCCTGCTTTGCTGCAGAAAATGTCATGACTGTGCTTCCCTATAAAAGGAGTGTCGTGTGGGGTGGTTGGGGATGGGGGTGGGTGGCTGGGCCCTTCCCCTGCTGAAAAAGAAGAACCACGGATGAAAGAAACAAGGAGGTAAGAGCAGAAACAGCCAGCCAGCAACAAATGCAGTAGCCCTGAAAGCTTATCCTAATGACAGATAAAACTGTGATACCTGTAAAGCACCACCTGTAATAATTTCACAGAAGATATACCCTGTAAGAAACACTTTGCTACAGAGAAAAATAAAGCAATAACAGAAGATATACCCTGCAAAGACAATTTGAATCAGAAGATTACAGCAATAATCTGTAAGCACACACCTGTAGGCACACTCTGTAATAATGCAGCAGAATGTATAACAGCAACAACAATTTGAATCCGAGAAAAATAAAGCAATAAAATGTTAGCAACAAACAGTAACAATCCCTTGTGAATACAAAATAAAAATAACAATGCACAGTAAACCTGCCTAGCCAAAAGGAGCCTTAATCCTTATTGTTGCTCTGGTAAGGTTCTTTGCTCTGTCCTTTTAAGCAACCTAGAAGAAAAGAGCTCAGGTGAAGCTAGGTGCCTTGGCCAGCAAAGCTTGTCTTCCACCTTTCACCCATGGGTGTAGGCAGGCATACTCCAAGCACTCCATGGTGTGCAATTTTATTTAAGGGGTGGGGTAGCAAGCTCTGAACTGCTTCCTTTTTCCATGAAAACTAACAAAGAAAATACTGAACCTTTCTGTAATTTTATTCATAGGAGTCAAAACTAGAAAGACTGGTCACTAATACTCTCTTTGCATCCCAAGGACAATACAACTTTACAGTCTCTGGGCTGTGCGTGGGTGTCTTAGGGAACAATGCATGGCATTTGTATTTACCATGCATGGCAACAACCATTGTCATGAGATGCAAAGTTGTATTTATTGTGCCAAATGTGGCAACAAATGCGGTCCTGGTATACATTTGTATATTGTCTGGCTACACTATGGGAGAGGTAGCAGTGAGTCCACTGGTGTGCAGATCTAAAATCTCTGGCTACACCCTGCTTCCACCAGCAAGTAACTGCATTTCATATCACACTTATTTGGTGGTACTAGGTATACCATTCTGATCGGAAAGGTAGGGTACTGCTGTCAACTACTACTACTAGTTGTCACTTTTTGTCCTCACATCATGTCATGTTCTACTTGTCACTTTTTGTCCTCACTACTACTACTTGTCACTTTTTTGTACTCAGCAACTGATTAAAAATTATTTTACCATTGACCTGACTGTACTGTTGTATTACTGTTTTAATTTTCGTACAACAGATGGCTTAGCAGAAGTCTAAACACTGAAATTGAATGCTCTTTGTATAATATATTTCTGTCCCCAATATTTGAGTGTGATTACAGAGAAAAATGTAAATTAATTTATTTATTTTGTGTGTGTGTGTGTGTGTGTGTGTGCGCGCGTGTGTGTGTGTGTGCACTATGCTAGCTTGGCCGTAACAACACCGCATCTCACTTACAGTAACTGGGCTGAGATTTTTAAATTTAAATTTTTACGTACTTAAATTATTTGGCACTGGTTGGCATGGCAGCAACTGTGGAACTAGAAAGGATGTAACTGTGTGTCATCATATCTTCAGGTGGCAGTAGCAACCTTTATTTTTATGACTGCACTGCACTTGACCGATGTGATGTGACTGACTGGCTGCCTGGGTGGTGATCAGTTTGTGTCTTTTATTTCTTGTTTAATAAATGTATTGCAGGTTGAACAGTAATATAAGTGGTCATAGACAATATAACCACCTTTTGGACCAGGTAGTGTACTATACCACAGTACACTGGGACATGCGATGCAGTTGCATCATTCTCAAGGATAGGGTGGGTGGGTTCTTACTGCAGCTCATTTTGATCATTAATTTCTTTCACCTGGTTTACTCTGACTGGAGAAGCTATCAAATAATACTCACACAGTAGCAGAATTAATAAAAATAATATTAGCTGCCTGCAGTGCTTGGTATTTATTTGTGGTACAATAGTGTTTGCATCTGTCTGTCTGTATCGCTCTCTGTCAGCACACTCATGTCACGGGCCCGAGCTAGATATTCACTATGCTATTACTAACACAGGCCAGCCGTCGAGCAGCTAGTAGAATTAATTATTGCTTTTATTTAGCAATTTTACTGTCATTTTATACAAATAATCGTTAAATTATTTCCTTTTGGCCTCTGTGTTGAATATGACTGACTTTGGCCACTTTTATGCATTTTATCGCATTTGTTCAAATATTTATAAAAATCAGAACCAATCAGAACTAATCAGAACAAATCAGAACTACACCTTGTTCTGATTCTTATTTAATAAGTCAGAACTTCACTGAGTTCTCCCAGCCCTATTACAGAGGGACTTAGTCAGCTGTGGGAGCTGTGGAGTGCTAATCTCCAAGGCTACACTCTGGAGGTGAGGACACTGTCCACATGTAGGATGTTTGCAGAGCACCAGGCACAGCTGGTAGCAGCAAGGGAGGAGATATCCCAGCTGCATCACCAGCTGAACTGGTACTCTCCGACACATTCATCACCCTCTCTTCCCCACAGGTGGACTGGCACGGGACTGGAAGGTAACAGGAAGGGGAAGAGGTGGCAGAGGCAGCCACAAGGAAGTGATCCAGGCTCACCAAATCCTGATAGCAAATTGATTTGCACCACTTGGTAAGGTGCAGGTTCCAGACTCCTTCAGTAGGGAAAAGGATGACTTGGTGGCACCCAGTGGTAAGAGCAGGAGGGAGGCCTCAAGGAGTATCCTAGTAGTGGGGACTCGATGATTAGAGGGCTGGAGAAGGTGGGGAAGTAGGGAAAGGGAGAAGTGGTCAGATGCCTTCTAGGTGCATTAGCCATCAGGGACAGGATATGAACTGTATAGGGAGCATAGCAGAGGAAGAGAAGGGGAGCTTGGAGTGTTGGTATACTTAGGTAGCAAAACTCTGGGGAACCAGCTGATTGAGACAGTGAAGTGCAATGTTAAAAGGCTGGGGGAAAGACTGCAGGCACACTTGGCTTTCCTGGTCTTTTCCAAAATCTTCCCTCTGGGGGAGGGGGAGCAGAAGGCAAGAGTGAGGAAGAAGCATAGAAACAGAATTTGTTAAAAGAAATGGACCACTTGGCCCACCCATTCTGACCAGATGGTCCCTGCCTAGTATGTCTCTACAGAATGTAACTAGTGTTCAGTGACCCTTTTCCCTCCCTGCCTTTTTACTAATATTCTCTTATGTCTATTCCATGCATGCTTGAAACCCCTTACTGTTTTTGCCTCCACCACTTCTGCTGGCAGTCTGTTCTAGGCATCCATTACTTTTTCAGCAAAGTAGTACTTCCTCACATCCCACTTAAACTTCCCCCCCTTTCAGCTTCTTCGTATGCCCTCTGGTTCTGTGGCTCTTTCTTATTTGAAAGAGGCTCCCCTCCTGTATCTTGTTTACCACCATGAGGTACTTGTAGGTCTCTGTCATGTCCCCTCTTGCTCTCCTGTCTTCTAGGGTGTACATGTTGAGATTCCACAGTCTCTCTCTCCTCACAGGGCTTTTGATGCAACCCCTGCATCATTTTAGTTGCCCTCCTCGGGACTTCCTCCACCCTGTCTATGTCCTTTCTGAGGTGCATCCTCCAGAACTGGGCACAATACTCCAGATGGGATCTTACCAGTGAGCGATACAGTGGTAACAACACCTCCCTCCTCCTGCTGGGATACCTTTCCCTATGCATCCCAGAATCTCACTGGCACAAGCCTCTGCTTTGTCACACTGCCCTTCCACTTTCAGGTCATCTGAAATGTTAACTCCAAGGTCCCTTTCCTGGTTAGTAACTATCAATACTTCCACCCATCCTATACTTAGCTCTTGGGTTCCTATGCCCTAGGTGCCTGATTGTGCACTTTTTGGCACTGAACCCCAGCTACCATGCCCTTGACCTCTTCTCAAGTTTCTCAAGTCCCCTACTCATTTTCTCCACCACTTCCTGAGTAACAACCCTATTACAGATTTTGGTGTCATCTGCAAAGGGACATATCTTCCCTTCTCTTCCTGTTCTTCTACAATGTCACTTAATAAGACATGGAAAAGGACTGGCTCCAGTACTGAGTCCTGCGGCACTCCACTGGTCACTCTCTCCTCATTAAAACAAGTGCCCTTAACCATCATCCTCCACTGCCTGTACATTAACCAGTTTCTTACCCAATTTTCTACTTTGGATCCCACACCTAGGCTGTTCAATTTCTTTATCAGTCACTTTTGTGGCATAGTGTTGAAGGCCTTGCTAAAGTCTAGATAGGCCCTGTCCACTGCCCTCTCCTCATCTAGTTGCCTTTTCACCCAGTCTAAGAAACCAATAAGATTAATCTGGCATGACATCCCCCCTTCTTGTATCCCACTGGATTCAAGATACTCTACTAACCTTTCCTTTAATAGGGTTTCCATTAATTTTCATACCACTGATGTGAGACTGACTGGACTATAGTTGCTAGGTTCCTCTCTGTTACTACTCTTATGGAGTGGGATCATGTCTGCTCTCCTCTAGCCCTCTGGAACCATGCCTGTTACTAGTGAGCTGTTGAAAAAGGCCATCAGTGGCACAGCAAGCACCTCTCTGAGTTCTTTTAGTTCCCTTGGATATATCCCATCCAGTCCCATAGCTTTGCCCACTTTTGGAGCTCAAGTCCCTTCAGAACTCTTTCCTCTGAAAATGGACTTGTGTCCACCTCCCTTCATTGTTTCTGATGCTCCCTGGTGGTCCATCTCCCACTCCTTCCTCTGTGGAAACTGAGCAGAAGTACCTATTCAGGAAGTCTGCTTTTTCTTGATTCTCTTCTGTGCAGCCTCCCTCTGTTGTCCTTCTTATCCTCCCTATCCCTCCCCTTGCTTTCCTCTTCTCACTTATGTACCTGAAGAAAGTCTTATCCCCTTTAGCTACCCCTTTGGCTACTCCTCTGTCTGAGCCTTTGTTTCCTTTGCTGCCTTACCTGCTTCACTCTGTTTTACTTGTTACACCTTACCATATTCCTCCCTTTGTTTCTTTGTGCCTCCTGAATGCCATCTTTTCTTCCTTCACCACCATGGTCACTTCCCTAGAGTAACGTAAAAGGTTTCTTTCCTTTTGCTTTTGTTCACCTCCTTCACACAGAAGCTGGTTGCTTAACTTATATTTTTATTCACAAGGGTGTGGTGTGCACATATATAGAACCCAAACAGAAAAGAGAAACAAATAAGTGTCTTAGCTGCACAGCCTCCCCTCAGGCTAGTGTAAATACTAATCTGAGTAACATTTAAGCCTCCCACTAAGGACTGTGGCCCCCTTCCTAAAAGGATGCCACGCTGTCACCCTTACAGAAGTACATATCCTCCCAGTCTGGCCCTTAGCCCCCAATGTAGTTGAAGCTTTTCTCCCTGCGCCATGCCTTCAACCAACTTTTGAAAGTCCTAATGCCCTATCCTCCCCATATCTGTACACAGGTAACACCTCGGTGAATGCCACCACGTGCACTATCTGCTTAAGACAGACAATAACATCTAACTCCATCCTGTGACCTGCCACCTTAGTGATCCTCTGGATGAAGTAGGATATTGAGGAGTTTAATAAATGGCTAAAGGGATGATGTCAGGAGGAGTGGTACCATTTTGTCAAAGATGGGGAGGGGGGCTTCTGGGACAGGAGTCTCTTCAAGGGTGACAGCCTTTACCTGACAAAAGAAAAGGCTAATGAACTGGGGCAAAAATCTGATGTCTATTATTGATGGACATTTAGACTAAATAAGGGGATACTGAGGCTGGGGGAGCCATAGAGAAAGGAGGACATAAGGGAACCTAGGAAGAACTCCAACCAAAATCAGTCTAGAAACAGGGGAAGTACTGTAGGTATCTGGACAGGGGTCCATAATAAAGTAAGAAAAGTAGTCAGACAGCAGAAGCACAGAGAACAAGCAGGAGGCAGGAAATTAAGGGGGGAAGGGGAGGACAAGAGGAGAGGAGAGGTGTTAACAATAAGGGAGGGGTACAGACACATGCTGAAAGGCAGTTTGTCTAAATGCCAGGAGCCTGGGGAACAAAATGTGTGAGATCCAGGAGAGGGTGGGAGATTTGGTATTAAATATCACATCCATACCAGAAAAAAAGCTCCAGGAATAACAACTAGGATATAAAAATACCAGGATATACAATGTATTCGATGAGATGGGATATGGGATATGGGAAAATAGGGTGGGGTAGCCGTTTATGACAAAGAAGGCAAAGAGGTGATTAAGGAGGGGGTCCATCGAAGTGGAAGGGGCAGACTTGTTATGGTGCAGCTGGGCCACATTGGGTGAGAAACTGCACAAGGGGATGGTTTACAGACCACTGGGAGAGGATAAGGAGATAGAGAACTAGGATCAACAATGAAAAGAATGGGTACACACCACTGCATAAAGTCTTAATTTATTTCTTATATTTTCTTCACACAACTTGAAATTGGGCAACAGTTTTGTGGTGCATTCCACTTCCTCAGGCCCCTCTGTGTTGCTAGTATAAAACAACAAAAAGTACGTATAAATATTATGTTCACACAATCATTAGCCATTTTAAAAGTTTGTTAGCTATATATGCACACACTACTGGAGAACTGGACAGAAATGTCAGATATATCATACTACAGCATCACTCTATATTATAAAAATGTTGTCTCATTCATTACTAACAAAACAATCTCTGTGTCTAAGGTCAAAAGAATAGAAATATACCCCATGTTGTATTCTACACCATTTGTTTAACCATTATTGATTAAAAATTTAGACTCTACCTTTAAATATATATCTCTAGCTATTTCCAGACTTGTCCCCACATTGTAAGTCCACATTAGATTTCTAAATAGGCACATAAAAATATCATATTAGGAATATGCATGGATAAACAAAATCAAGAACAAGCCAGTATTACTTTCCAAGTACCTGATAAATTATGGCTTCAGAATGCTAATTATCCTCCTGCCAGATAGAGAAAGAGTGCTTGCAATTACCTATTTGTGTAAAAAAGAGGAAAAATCTTCATATGTAAATACCAAGCAACATCCACAACAATACCTGTAGTTGCTATATATTTCAAGACTTCAAAACTTCAAAAAGAAAAGAATCACAGTTCCTTGAATCTAAATTATGCTGAGAGTAAAAATCAGCCTACTTATCATGCGCTTTTCTTATGGCAGACAACGCTATTCGTCTTATTATGTGCTTTTCATATAGCAGACAAATGCTGCTCGTTCTCACTTCTATGAGGTGCAATCACTTCTGTTTCTTCGTGCAGGTTACTTATGGCAAAAAAAAAGAGGGGTATTATAAATTGCCAAAAATGAAATAGAAAGAAAGACTTATAAATCTGAAATAAATAAGTATGCCTCCAGGGTAGCATGTAGTCTCCTCCTCCTCGCTTAATGGGGGAGGGTTACCGCTAACTTCCGCATTTAAATACCGCAGTGGTGGGGGGAGATTCATGACATCAAGAATGATGCCAGTGCACCAGCGCCTATTTCCTTCTGTAGTCTGGTTAGATCTAGGTAGGTATGGATCGAAAAAAGACTTGTAGTGTGGCTAGGAAAGAGCTGGCAAACTGTGCCAAGCTGTGCTCACGATCCATAGAACCAGGAGTTCTCCACCCACCTCTGGAATATAAATTCCAGATAAAAATAATTTATCGAAAACTGCTAATTTTTTATTTTTATGAGAAAAACTTAAACATCCTTAAACTTACACAATGCTGATGCATATTATAATAGTTGCTTGAAAATGTATGTATGCATATTATAAACTCATAATACCATACAGCATCTATTAGATGTTCACACACAAAATCTATTAAATGAAACTTATAAATGAATCTCCCAGTCTTTAATTATCTTAAAAGTGTGGGTTCTAATCCACCACACATGCCAATCTTTATTAACAAATGTGTTGTGGGTTCTAATCCACCAGTTCATAATTAGGCATCTTAGACCACAGGTAGGAAGCCCAGGGGTGGGGAGTAGAGCAACAAGTTATACCATGGGCCTCGGACACCGACCAATGAAAATGGCAGGCTGGCACCTTACCTCCATTGTAAATCCTCTGGTAATCACCACAAAAGGTGCCAGCCAACCGCATCTTGAAAAAAAAAGCAATCCGACGGTGAAATCACGGAACTCCGACCGCCATCTTGTTTCCCCGCTAAGTGGAGACTGTAAAACAGCAGCTCCCTGCATCACTAAAATGAAAGAAAACAAAAATTGCTTAAGCATTATACCAAGTACTGCTTTTTTTTTTTTTTTCCTATTTTTTCCACACCTCTGTCGACCATCAACTCTGGTCACCGGACCCTGGAGCCCGGCCACGGATATTGCCATCTCCCGGTCATCCCTGACCTACCCCCAGAGAGTGGGGCCGCAGTTACGACCCCTATCTCGGACAGTGGAACTGTGACTGGTTGAGAACGCTCCGGTAGCCAATCAGGGCTTTTCTGGGGCAGGCGTCACTGAGACACAAAGGCGTGGGATTTTGTTCCTCCCATTATCCCTCCCCAAGGAGGCAGGGACATGCAATGATGCCAGCGTCCTCCCGCCTCCTCACCCCCACCCTGTTTGAGCGTCGGCAGCGCAAGTTCTCCCGGCCTCCGCCAGGGAGTCCCAGTGCTCCAAATGTTGCCGCACCCTCCCCGGAGGGAGAGCTGCCCATTGGGCGCTCAATCCTTCTCCCCCCAGCCGGCCCTCTGGCGATCTGGGTCCGTTGCCGAGCCGGGTCGCCCGCGCCGCAAGCGAAATCCACCGCTGTCCAAGTACTGCTTTTTAAAAGTAATAAAAGCAGTACTTGGTATAATACAATAAACCACTCGGGTGTGGGTGATTGAGTTTACCACGGCTGCTGCGATTTACCCACTCGGCTGCGTCACTGGGCAAACCACTCCAGCCGTGGTAAATCCCCTGATCACCCACACCCCTTCGTGGCTTATTGCTTAAAGAGATCACTATTTACATGATCTTATCAAAATGATAATAATCCAATCATCTTAAATCAACCAAAAATGTCAAAACAATATATATTCAAAAATACAAATCCCAGTCACATTCTTCATTCAGACCTACAGTTGGGTTTGTGCAGTTCGGAGTGAAGATCCAAAAGACTTCTCTTTTCCTTAAATATATATCCCAAAAAGATTCACCCTTGACAGGGATAGGGACCAATTCAAGCCACAGAAGCGTGGTGATGTGGCTGTATATCCTAACTTCTGAATTGTGGCGAGCCACTGATGAGTTTTCACATTCAACTGAATATCACTTTTGTGTTCACTGATTCTCGATGCAGTTCCTGAGTTGTTTTACCAACATACAACTTATCACACGGACATTGTAATATATAGACCACATAGTGGCTCTTACAGTCAATATGTTGTTTAATCAAATATTTCTTGTTCGTATATGAATCTTCAAAAATGGTTTCTTGCTTGTATTTCCACATTGAAAACAGTGTCTGCATAGTACGTGTCCTGGTACTAGTAGGCCCAACAACAATTGTCTTTCTGTATTTGCTTTATTGTAATGTTGTGTATGGACTAATTTATCCTTAATAGTCTAATTCCTACGGGTAGAAAATAAAGTTTATTCTCTGAATCTATAATTTCTAACTGTACCAGTCTATAATAAGTACCAGTTATTATTTATAATTCTCTTAATTTTCCAGGTCAAATGACTGTATGGTGTGGAGAAAATGATCCTAGTCGTGATGGCTTATTTCTCCCTTTGTGAACTCAAAATTTCTTCCCTAGGTAAAGATGTCACCTATTGTGCTGTCTCATATAATTTTTCATGACTATACCCTCTTTGTACGAATCGTGTACCATTTCAGATGCTGTCTCCTCTATATCCTTTCCTCACTACAATTTTGCACCCTAATAAGTTGATAATAATAGAGAACTAGGGTCAGAGATTCAGAAGGTGGCAGCAAAGGAGGAGGTAGTGAGAGGGGGATCTCAATCTACCTGACATATTTTATTTATTTATTTATTTAAAAATGTCACCATAAAAGGCATTCTGAGCAGGGAGCTCATTTCCAGATGCATCCTGGGATTGGAACATTCCAACAGCTAAGAGCACAAGAAATCAGGCCCTGCCAAATACGTTGCAGTACTGCCTGCTGGTACAGCTGGTCAGAGAACCCACATGGCAGAAGTGACATTCTTGGTATGCAGCTCACCAACTCAGAAATTGTAGCTGGGGTGAGGACCGGGGAGCCTCTCAAGTCTAATGATACTAACACCATATGTTTGAACTGGCCCTAGGTACCAGTATAACCTCATCAAAAACTGTGGTTTTGGATTTCATAAGAGAAGAATGAATTAGTCAAGGGTATGCTGAGGGAAGCTGATGAAATCAAGGGGTGGAGGAGAGGTAGAGACTATATTTTTATTTATTTATTTATTTATTACAATTATTGGAAATACACCTTTGAGTCATAGACTCCTTTGAGAAAGTTCCACGTCATAGATACATCAGGGATTACATAGGAGAAACAAAAAAGAATACATAGGAATGCAGTCATAAAAATACAGTAGGAATTAGTCATACAGCACGTGGTAAGCAATGTCTTAGGGCAGTACAGGCCCATCGTCAAAAGTTAGACAAACATAGAGATTCTGAAATTTTTACCAAACAAAGCATTGGATAATGTGGGCTTCCTAAGCTGCTGCTGTGGCCCTGGCACTCTCTGAGCCGGCCACAGCTAACAGACTGCCTGACTGACCCCCCGGACAGGTTCAGACAGCCCATCTGCAGGCTTCCTAAGCTGCTGCTGTGGCCCCGGCACTCTCCGAGCTGGCCGCAGCTAATAACCACTAACTGACCCCGGACAGATTCAGACAGCCCATCTGAGGGCTTCCTAGCTGCTGCTGTGGCCCGACACTCTCCCGAGCTGGCCACAGCTAACAGATCACCCGACTGACCCTGGACAGATTCAGATACACACCAGACCTCCGAAACTCATGGTTTTGAATGCTGCTGTTTTGACTGGATGCGCAGTGGAGGAGCCAGGTACTGATTGGCAGTTTCTGCTTCTTGACTGATTTTCCAGCTCCTGGCACTTCCTGATCTCAGGGAAATCTCTTTCTGTACTGTGTTCTGGACTGAATTTTATGTTATGCATCAGTTGGTATTACTTTACCTGCCAGTTTAGCTAGTCTATTACAAGCCTCTAGTCTAGCCTGTCGGTGCTACTTGCTGCTGTGAGACTAGTGCTGGACAAACTGCATTGTTTAGTAGCTGATGTTTGTCTGCTTAGACCTAGCTACTGAGTAAGATCGCTGCATTTTTCCATTTCTGCCTCCATTGCCAAACCGTGTCTCCTATCCAACACTGGTCACTTTGCTAATTATTAATTTCTCCTCCCCAGCTGCAATGCTGTCTCTCTAAACAACTTAATTTCTTCCCTGTCTTACCTACAAACCCTACTCTTACACCCCTCCTGCTGCTGCTGTTGTCCTCCTCAGACGTCCCGGCACCAAAGCACAGAACCCCCCTCCCTGTTAACTCCTCTTCTATCTCTAAATAATTGCCCTGCATTTGCCACCTCTTTACCTCGTGCTTTGTCTTTCCCCATTGCCTGCCCCTCACTGAGTTTGCTATTGTACTCTAGCTGTATTTAATCCTCTGTGTTTCCCTTCTTGTTCCACAGACAGCCCATCTGTGGGCTTCCCAAACTGCTGCTGTGGCCCCAGCACTCTCAGAGCCGGCCAAAGCTAACAGATCACCCGACTGACCCCCGGACAGATTCAGGTACACACTGGACCTCCGAAACTCATGGTTTTGAATGCCGCTGTTTTGACTGGATGCCCAGTGGAGGAGCCAGGCACTGACTGGCAGTTTCTGCTCCTCGGCTGATTTTTCAACTCCTGGTGCTTCCTGATCTCAGGGAAATCTCTTTCTGTGCTGTGTTCTGGACTTAATTTTTACAGTATTAAATAAACCCGTGCTCCACCCCTTTCTTCATCCTAGCAGCTGATTGGTCACTCCACTGCTGCACATTCCTACAGCTATTGGCCTCCCTGTCTTCAATACCTGACTTGATCCACTTTCTTACCGCCCCTTTTTAAAGCAATCTCACCCACAGGGTTGCACATTTGCTCTCAGATTTTTCTCCAGCCACTCCAGTTAACTCCTCTCAATTACTGCTGTAACCTTCCCTATTGTTAGGGTCCTCACCCTAATTCGACTATATACCCTTTCAATTCTTACACTTCTACTGCCTATGGTGACATACCCAGTCACAGCCACACCATCCCAGTAGCTGGCACCTTTGCCTTAACTGAATTTTCAACAATATCACTAAATTAGAACTAGTGCCATTGCCACCCACATGCAGTACAGCAATATTATAGTGACTCTTTCCAGGTGTTTTACCAAAATTGCCCTGTGCTTCAGCTAATTTCACAGCTGGTACACCATTGCTGGCTCAGTTTTACCTCCAGCTACCTACTACATAACAATGGGCACCATCATTCTTCTACTAGGCCTGCTCGTGTATACCCTTCTGGCTCAGACCACCCCCTGTCCTGTGCCCCAGCCCTCCACCACAAGCATTTCTCCCTTAAGTCACCCCCAAACAGCTTGGCCCCCTTCCACCTTAGACACCCCTCAACTTCTCTGCATCCACCACCTACCAACACCCCGACTCCCTCTGCCTTTCCAGGCCCATCCTGTACCCACTTCTTCCTTGCCATACCTACCCTCCGTGCCTTACCCATCCCCTGCACCCCTACTATCAGGACCTCACATCGGCACCACACTAAGGGTCCATGTCATCACTGTCCCCTAATTAGATTAATCACTCTGTTCTTACTGCTCTCTGGGAATATACACCCAAACCCTGGACCTATGCCAACTAGTCCTCCCATACCCCACTCTGGAGCCGGTCTCTGCGTTGCATCACTGAACATATGCATCATTCTAAAGAAATCCGCTGCACTCCTGTGCTGGGTTGTAAAACACCAACCCAATATTATTGCGTTAGTAGAAACCTGGCTCTCTAAAGCAACCCCTGACTCTGTTATTTACCTCCTGGATACACCTTGTTCAGGGAAGACCGAGGTTAGTAGCGTGGTGGTGGGTGTGCAATCTACATGCGGGACACCCTTATAAGCCATGTGTCCCTGCCTCCAAGCCTTCCTCTAAAATTACTCCTGGCCAGCCAGGGGCCCTCTTCCTCACAGTTTCCTACATACTCCTGAGGAACCAGAACCCAGCGTCCAGTCTCTCATCGACTACCTCACCTCCCTACCACACAAACCGAGCAACTCATCTTAGGTGACCTTAACGTCAATTGGCTTGGTACCACTGCCTCCCATACCAGGGACTCCTTTGCTGCCCTGGACATGTCCCAGTCAGTCACCCAACCCACTAGATTCAATCAGACAAGTGTCTCCAGCACCCTCCTAGATGTAATGCTATCGAACTGCCCTCATAAAATCTGGGATATCAACATCCTCCCAGACTCACTTAGTGATCACTCACCTGTCCTCTGTCTATGGTCATCCTCCATACCGAAACCTGTGTCCCAGGCCACCTTGCGCCAGCGCCTATGCACCAGGGGTGTCAGAAAGCTAAAATTGCATCTTGCACAGCTGGACTAGTCCCCCATCCATCATGCCTCTGATATTGACTCTGCCCTAAACCTCTTCACCAATGCCTTCAGCAAGGCCTGGGACCTTTTCACTCCCCCGCACCAGAATCCATACTAAAAAACAAAATGTTGCATGGATCTCCCCATCCCTTATCTAAAAACTTAAGCATAGGGATAGTCTCTGGCACATCGGTATTGAATCAGGCAAGTTGGCTGATAGACAAGCCTACAACATGGTGCATAATCAGTGCACCTGGGCCATTAGACGGGCCAAGGCAGAACACTATCAGACCACCCTCGCATCCACCTGGGGTTCCATTGGTCTTTCTGGGACAGCATGAAAGAGCTTAACGGGAAGACTCGCTTCCCCCCACCGTCCCAGCCCTCCATCGATGGCACCATCACCACAGACCCAACTCGCATAGCTGATTGCCTCAATAATACCTTCGCTGACCTAAGCTCTGTCCTCCCAAACAACTTTTTTGACCCAATCCCTGCCTCTATCCCCCCTGCCTTGGATCGCCCTCCTTTCTACCTGCATGCCATATCCCCCCACATAGCCAGGTCACACCTGCTAAAAGCCCTTGGTAGCAACAACACCAGCTGTGACCCCTAGACTTCAGGATCCTCTGCCTGGTCTTGAATGTCATCCTAGTTCCCTTACAGACCTACCAAACCAGTCTCTATGCCTCGGTCAGTTTCCCAGTGCTTGTAAATCAGCTGAAATCACCCCCATACATAAGAGTAGAGATCGGTCCACATCTAACAACTACCGGCCAATCTCTGTCCTCCACGGCTCTCTAAAGCCCTAGAAAAAAATAGTGTCTATTCAACTCCCTGAGTACCTGGCCAAATATGACATAATGTGCCCAGAACAACATGGTTTCCACCCAGGACACAGTACCACTACTGCTCTCCTGGAGTTCTCTCAATACCTGCACTGTGCACTTGACTCCAGCAACCTTGCTGATGCAGTGTTCAAAGACCTCTCCAAGGCTTTTGACACTGTTTGTCACCCCCTCCTGCTCGACTCCTTCCACCAACTCGGCTTTTCTGCTTGTCCCTTGCCTGGTTCTCCAGCTACCTCTCTGCTAGATCCCAGTGTGTGAAGATAAATGGCTCCATCTCCAATACCCAGCCCGTTCGTTCCGCGGTACCCCAGGGCTCCATTCCAGGCCCTGTACTTTTCAGCCTCTATCTCAACACTCTACCCAGCTCCTACACAGGAAAAATGCTCCTTTATGCTGACGATGCAGTTTTCTTTGCAACCCAACCCGATCCCTCTTCTCTCCAGGTATCCCTCCAGCACACCTATAACCAAGCTGAAAAGTGGTTCCTTGACCACCGACTTGCTATTAACCTAAAGAAGACTAAGTCAATACTCTTCTCCCATCACCAAAATAAGGCCAAGAATGCCCCCCCTTCATTCTCCCCAGCACTCTGCACCTGCTGGAGCAAGTGACCTCTTACAAATATCTAGGCATCACTTTCGACTTGGCTCTCACCTTCCACACCCACATCAATGCCCTATCCTCCGCCATAAATTCTGGGATAGGCCTACCATACCGTCATAGAGATGGCCTCCCCCAAGTTGCCCTCTGGCTGGCCATCACCTCTTCTGTTCTGTCGCTAGTGGACTATGGCTTGCCCATTTACGCTGCAGTGGTCAATACCGCCTTGACTATAATCCAGCTCTCAATCAATAAGGCCTGCAGGTTCTCGACTGGAGCCCCTAGCCACACTCACACTTTTCTGCTCTACTCCACTGCCAACCTGCTCACCTTTGAGGAGCATCTGTGCTACCAGACCTTCCTACTTGACAAAAAATCTCTTCTAGGGCTCCCCTCTCCAGGGGTCTCTGCTTCTCTACAACTTGCATCCTCATCTGTTGCAACCCATAGCTCTGTCAAGGTCACCTTTCTGGTGCCCAGAACCAAGACCTCGCTAGCCCAGAGGTCCTTCCATTACTGAACCTCTGCTTGGTTCAACTCCCTCCCTTCCTGCATCACAGATATTGCCAAAATTGGTCCCTTCAAAATCGCCCTCCAGAACCATCTCTTCAACGCTCGTTGCTGTAGATTCACCTAATTAATCCCACTGAGGGATCCTCCTGTCAGGCCTCCCTGAATTGACAACATCCTCCGGACAGCCTATCCTCTCCCCCTCCCTCACACCCCACTCCCCATCCCTACCTCCACCCTCTCTAGGTATTATCTAGGTGTGTCCGGGCTGTACCTCCAATATAACCTTTGGGTACCTTGTATTTGATTGTAACCTATTATAAGTAACATTATTATGTAACCTATGTGTACTCTATGTTTAATGTTCTGCACCTGTACTGTTCTCACTGTTGTAACCACACTATGTAACTCTGTCTACCCCCCGACGAGATGCCTTTGTAAATGAGTCCATGACTCAAAGGTTGTAAATCTGAGTTTTCAATAAATAAATAAATAAATAAATTTGCAGAACCAGAAAAGTATTTGCAAGAACCAGACAAGCATTGGATAAGTTACAAGTATGTCCAAGTAGTGAAGGAGGAGGTAATTAGGGACTAGGTGGGAAAGGGTAGGAAAGTGGGGGTGGTGGGAGGTGGGATTAGGGACAGTCACAAGATGACAGTGACAGGAGCAGGTTTTTGAGGTGGGTCTTGAAAGGACCTAGTTTTATTTCATGTAGGATGGGTGTGGAGAGCTCATTTAGCTATTTAGGGGCCCCGACACTTGAAAGCCCTTTGGCCAAGGGAGGTCCTACTGTGGGGGACAGTTATGAGACTTGGCAGTTCTTATGGTAGGTCTGTTTGAAGTGGCTGGTTGGATAAGGTGGATAAGCCCTTGGGGAGTAAGGATAAGTAGTTTTCTTGGCTAGGAGGCAGGTATGATATTTAAGCCTCGAGTCGAAGTTTAACCACTGGGCCTGCTTATATGCTGTAGTTCACAGGAATGGGCAAATCTGTCACAGCCTGTGAAAAGATGACAGTCTTTGTTTAGGGTGATTTTGAGGTAGCTTAGGGCTGTCTGATCAGCAGAGCCATAAATAACAATGCCGTAGTCCATAATGGAGAGTACAGAGCTCACAGCAACACGGATGGCTTCTAGGGGGGGGGGATAGTGTTTAGGGCGATATAGGAGATGGTATAGGAGACCAAGTCTAGTGTTTAGTGAGGTGGATAGGAGCTGGATATGTTTCTTAAAGGAGAGAGATGTGTCTAGGGTTATGCCAAGGTATTTAAAGTTGTCAACCTGTTCCAGTGTATCACCCAGTGAGTTGACAATGGAAAGTGTTAATCCAGAGTGGGAACTCTGGCGGTGAGCAAAAATCATAGATTTTGTTTTTTTATGGTTTAGTATAAGCCTATGGTCCCTAAACCAGGCTTCCGCTTCTGTGAAGTACTTTTGGAGAGAGCTTTGGAGGGAGAGGGGGTGCTGGTTACTGCTGAAAATGACAGTGTCATCTGCATATAAGAGAAGTCTACCTGAGCAGGACTTAGGTAGTGAGATGAAAAATATGCTGAAAGGAGAAGGCCTGGAATTGAGCCTTGAGGGACACTGGCTAGGACAGGTGGCAATCAGAAAGGGTTGAGCCAATTTTCACGTGTTGCTTCCTACCATTTAGGTAATCTGAGAAACCAGGATATGGTATCCCGGGAGAGTCTGAGGGCAGGTAGATAGTGCAGGAGGAAGGCATGGTTGACCATGTCAAAGGCCTTTGTGAGGTCAGTATAGACAGAGCCAACTATAAGTCAACGGTCAAGGGCTTGATGGATGTAGGATGTGTACTCAATGAGAGCAGTAGTGGTACTATGGCCCCTACAGAAGCCATGTTGTTCTGGGCAGAGGAGATCAAGTTCTGATAGACAGTGCATGAGTTAGTCAGCTACTATTTTTTTCTAACGCCTTTGAGAGGGGCAGTATAGATATAGGTCTATAGTTATTAGGGAGGTTTTATCACCACTTTTTAGGATAGGGGTAATGACAGCTTGCTTCCAGGGTGATGGGAATTGGCCAAGGCAGAGGGATTTGTTGCAATTTTAGTTAGGGTGAGGAGGACTTCATCAAGAGTAAGGCGTAGTAGCTTTAGGTCCAGTGAGTCACTATTATACATATAAAAGGCCCATTCTAGAAGCAATTGTGTCATACTTAAGAATAGAGAAGCTGCCACCCATAGCAGCAGCTGGCCATTGTCTGGGGCCTCCCCTCCCTGGACCAGGTCATCTGAGAGGTACATCCTCCTGGGGTGGACATAGGGCCTGGCAATGCCCAGGGGTGGCACCAACAGGCTACCCTCAGGGAGGGAGGGAGGCATAGGCTGGAGGGAGGAGACAGAGGGAATTTATATTGATCTGTGGCCAGCAGATCCCCCTCTTTCTGGTGGATTGTACACACAAGCAGCTGAGGTAAGCAGCCCTGAGGCCTTCTTTGGACGAAGAGCTGGATGGGCCCACTTGCATAGTGTATGATCCTGAGCTAGTCATTTAATGTTCTGTGGCTTTAGGGGCTATGATAGGGGCTTTCTCCACAGCCCAATGAATGTAAATTTAATCATTAACACTGAGCTTGTAACCCCCTAGCCTAAAGAGAAATAATAATAATAATAATCATATGTGAGATATAATAACAACAATATATTTTATTATGGGTGCTTGTCTGATGATGGTTCCATTGGTCATTTCTGGCATGTTCCCCAGGGTGGTTTGCCATCGTGGGCTGCTCCTCAAGGCTAGAGGTTGGTGGTAGAAGTGGATCTTGACAGGTGGTGGATTACTTTGCTATGTCTCCTTGTTGTATTGGTGACAGAGTGGTATCAGTAGACTCCTTGGCCATGGCCGGTGGAGCCCATTTGTCTCCAGTGGCACTCTGAATGTTTCTTTACTTAGTGGGTAAAGGAGCAGCAGTGCAAATCCTTGCAAGGATGAAAACATTGGTTGCTTTGTCTGAGAGGGCTTCCCTTGCTGTGATCCACAGTGGTTCACTAGCCTACCTGAGGTTTGTCCAAAATTAGTTGTTTTGCTCTGGTATTCCGTGGCTCGCACCAAGTTCTTTGTTTGGATTCACGGGCTGTGGTTGACTTTGCACAAGATGCTAGGTGGCTAGGGATTGGCGGCCTGTATCTTGGCGAGGAGGATTCTTGTTGGCCATATTGGTAGGGTCGGGTGGCAATGAGAACAATTAAAAAAAAAAAAAAGCAAACCAAAGCAAGCAGGAAGAGGTTATGCAGAGGTTGGGGAGACTAAGCGACAGGGCCTGATCTGTGGGTTGTGAAGAGCTTGGTTTGGGGGCAAGGTATAGCCGCATTTTCAGCATGGCACTGCTCATAGGAGGCCACCATTTTCCTGTACATCCAGCTAGCTGTAGTGTTGCAGGAGTGACAGCGTCTAGGTTACAGGTTGGTGGTACCTCCTGTTGGTATACATCCTCATCCATTTGTGGTGCAGAAGCGTAAGGACACTAGGCTTCTTCCAATTTGCATTTTCATAAATAAGAGGTTGTAGGTTTGAATCTGGACAACATCCCTTCACTTTTGGCAAGAAGTTTGGATCTCGGGGTGAGGGATATGATAGAATGGATGTCTACCCAGGGGTTATATAATTGATATTGGGTGGTTTGAATACTAGCTGTTCCCAGTTGCTCCCCCTCTCAACTTTGTGGACGGGGTTTGATTATGAGCTCTGCCCCACTTTGTGGATGCTGTGTGTCCCCAAAAAGAACTAAAGAACTCTGTGGTTCACATTCTTAACCATACAGCCCTTTGCCTACCGGGTCATAAAGTTGCACGCTTAATAGCGTGATGACATTATGGCTAACCCAGTATAGGGCAATATGCTACCGCTACTGGTGCAATACCACATATACTGCTGTACGTGGTATTGCACCAGTAGCAGTTTCCCAGGCAGAGGATAAGACCTTTGCTGGGAGCAGGTTCCAACGAGCAGCTGTTGTGACTTACAGGACTGAGCCACAGTAGTAGGAACCCAGATGCTGCATCTGTGACCAGGTTTGTTTGCCGGTCCCAGAAACATTTTATTTTTTCTGGACTTGTGCGCTCCCCGAGTTGGACTCCCCCAGAGTTGAGAATTTTTAGTGGGGAGGGTCCAGAGGACGCAGCCCCCCATAACTGGGGGTGTGGTGGCAGATCCCCCCACAGAAAAGAGACTTATACCTCATGGCATAAATCGCTCTTTATGGGCAGCGCAATTTTGCCATGCGACATAATGTTTTGCGACATTATGACCCCATGCCAGCACTTTGTACTGCTGCTTACAGTTTACGCTTGCATAGCAAGAGGAGGAGGAGGTGATTACATCAGGTGAAAAGGGCGGTAGTAATGGGAGGTGGCAGCAAACTGGTACTAATTCTGTTTTTGGGGCATTAGTTGTCATTACAGGGATATGTCGGCATGCCAGAGGACTCCATCAGCCAAGAGGCAGGTGGTCATTGAAGAACAACTGCACCAGATGTATAGAAGCAAAGACACGGCATGGCTCAAGGCATGTCTGGATGGAGTGGATGGTCCATCGACTTCAGGATAGAGAGCCACGAAGAAGGGGCCAGCTAAGAAGAAGGTGCAGCCGCTTATGAAGATACCCCAGACCAGACACTGCTTGACCTATGAAGCTCTGAACTTGGCAATTAACAGTTCACTCATCATCTTGATTGACTATGGCCTAACTGTCTATGGCTCCGCTACTGACACAGTGTTCCAATTCCTCTCAACAGCCTAAAAAAAAGCCTGCCGCCTGGTTACAAATGCCCCAAAACTCACCCACACCTGTGAGCTTTATGTGCAATCGGGCTAGCTTCAATTGAAGGACAGAATACTTTATCAAACCTGCCTACTTGCAAAAAAGGTCTCACTAAACTTGCTTCCTTAAGGAGTTCTGAGCCTTCTCTCACCACCTATACATGTCAGGCACACCGGGAGCTCGACTACACAAGTATTCCATGTGCCCAGGTTCCACACAACTCTGGCCCAATGATTCTTTGCTCACCAGGCCCCTCTGTGGACAAATGGTCTACCACCTGACAAAGCTGGAGCCACAACCCTTGGTTCCTTTAAGCACAAACTCCATCAACACCTCACTGACAATAGTACCTGTAGGTGCCCCCACTAGTCTGCACCCGCAGGTTTAGTCTGCCTCAGCAATTTCAACTCCTGACCTGCCAAGTTAAGTCTTTGCCCAAGCACTTGCCTTTCACTCCTTTTGCCCTAGCACTTGCCTCCCACCATCTACCCCTTGGCTCTTTTCTTTCCTCTGCCCTTCTAGCCCAGCTCCACTGCCCTTCCTACCTCACCTAACAGTCTGCCTCTGCCTCTCTCTTCCACAGGATGCTAGCATACAGTGTACTATTTGTGTAACTGTTTGTCATTGCAGCCCATGTACTGTTGAAGTTTTTTGTACTCTGTATGCAAAATTACTGTAACTTTATTGTTTCTTCTTGTGTTAATGTATCTGACGTGGAACCTCTTAACAAGCATCTGCTCACAGTTGTCATCCAAGATTTCAATAAATAAATAAAACAGGTAAGGGATAGCCCGATGGGCCTCAGGTAAGGGTCCAGGCTGTTAGGGAGGTGCTCGGGGTGATTCGGGGGGAGAGTTCTGACAGCAAGGCAGAGATCTCAGATGGGTCGGAGTATAGGGACCCCAAGATGGAAGCGAAACAGGCTGCACCCCAGCCTGTGCTGGCTCCTGGAACAGTGGCACAACCAGGTGCCCACTTGTGGGTGGCAACAGATGAACGGTTGGCCAAGCTTGCAGACGTGGTAGTGACATTGGCAGAAAAGGTGAATAACCAGGTGCTGGCGACGCCTGTAGCCATGCCTCCAAGGAGCAAGCTGCCCCCACTGCCAGCTGTGGATCACTACATTGGATTGGATGTGCCAGTGAGGACACATTTAACTGACAAGGTTCACAGCAGATTAGGAACCAGGAGTACATGGACATGTTCTCCCTGCTGAACCGGGTGGCTGAACCAGAGAAGGTTAGGAAGGATAAGTCAGAGAAAGTCAAAGTCCACAGGTCATATGAGAATTGGATCATGGCATTCCCGGTGTATGCCATGGCGATTCTTCAGGCGGATGAGATGCAGGGTGTGAAGTTGTTTAACCACATGCACTGCATCTCGATGATGTACCAACGGAAAGGGGGTAGGGCCTGGTTGGAACACGATGAGGAATTCCGATAAAGGCGGCAGGTTGACCTTTCCTTGGGATGAGGTCAACTAGACATGCCTCTGTCGGTCGATGTCATGCAAGGTGGGGGGCGTGATGAGTGTGGAAAGTGGCCTGCTCATTCGAGTGTCCTCACCACAGCATGTGTAGGCCGTGCCATGCAGCTGTGCTACGTGTTCAACCAGGGGAACTGTGCTAGGGTGACCTGCAGGTTTTGTCATGCATGCATGGCATGTAGCAGACAGCACCTGTTTGTGCAGTGTTCCTCATCCCACCCAGCAACAGGGGGCTTTTGAGGTGGGAGGGGGAAGCTGAAAAAGCCACAAGGGGGAAACCCTTCACACCCCAGTTCTGGTGAGAAAGCTTAATCTGTGGTTGGACCAGTACCTGGACAGACCAGCTGCCATCCTGTTAGAGGATGGTTTCATGGTGGGCTTCAGGATACTGTACTCAGGTCCCCAGTGGGGTTACAAGACTGAGAATCTGAAGTCTGCACGAGATCATCTGCAGGTGGTCCAGGAGAAATTGGAAAAGGAAAGGCAGCTGGGAAGGGTCAGTGGCCCCTCCAAGTCTTCACCATGGCCTAATTTGAGAGTGTCCCCTATAGGCTTGGTGCACAAAAAGATGCCAGGGGAATTTCGCCTGATCAACCACTTCTCTTATCCAGCTGGGGACTCAGTTAATGCTGACATCAACCCAGCCTACACATTGGTTCATTATGAATCATTTGATAGGGCCGTCAAGGTAGTTTGGGCAGCAGGCCCTGGGGATCAGATGGCCAAGGCCGACATAGAGTTGGCTTTTCGGTTGTTGCCGTTGTACCCCAATGATAGGGTATTATTAGGCATGAAGTTCAAAGGTGAATTTTACGTGGATAACTTCATGCCGATGGGGTGTGCGATGGCTTGTGCGGTCTTTGAACAGTTCAGTACATTCTTGCACTGGGTGATGGCGCAAGTGGCCGGCAATGAGGCTATTGTCCACTACTTGGATGATTTCCTTTTTGTGGGCTGGGCTGGGGCCAATATTTGTTGGGCTACTATGGTGGCTTTTGAGGGCCTATGCAAGGATTTTGGAGTTCCCCTGGTGCCAGGTAAGGTGGAATTGCCTAGAACTGTCAAGACCTTTTTGGGTATCGAAATTGATTCAGAGAAGCAGCAGTGTCGCTTGGCAGTCGATAAACTGGAGTCCCTGAGGGAGCTGTTGTGTAGAGCAGAGAGGGCTAGAAAGATTATGCTGCTGGAACTACAACAACTAGTGGGCACTTCAGCTTTGCTTGCACAATTATCCCCAGTGGAGGATGTTTATGAGATGGCTGGCCAAAGAGAAGGTGCAGAAACAACACCACAGGGTCAGGGTTACGGCGGAGTTCTGGAAAGACCTGCAGGTCAGGAGAACCTTGTGGATCATTTCAATGGGGCAGTGCCTGTGTCAGGATCCTAGGGAGGGTTAGCCCTGGAAATCTTCACAGATGCAGCCAGAGAGCTTAGGTTTGGGGCATACTTTCAAGGGGAGTGGTGTGCTGAACAATGGACACAGACTTGGTTGGAGGATGGGTTGGGAAAAAGAATCATACTGCTAGAATTCTTTCTGGTCTTGGTGGCACCGTGCCTCTGGGGTCCAAGGTTGAGGGACAGAAAAATTCACTTCTGATCAGATAACATGGGAGTGGTGCACACTATTAACCGACAGCTTGGGCTGACGGGTCCCATGGGAGACTTGATGCGGTTTTTATTTTAAATTGTATGTTGCTGAATATTCAGTTTACAGCAGTGCATGTACCCTGAGTGGATAATAGAACTGCAGATGCTTTATCTCGTTCACAGTGGCAGAGATTCAGGGAGCTGGCACCAGCAGCGGAACAGCAGCCATGGATGATCCCATCATTCCCTTGGGAGGTGGTGACCACAAAACTTGGAGATGCATAGCTAATTCCATCACACTGGGGACAAAGGAAGCTTACTGTCAGAAGGTAGATCACTACATACAGTTTCAGGAGACAACAGGGAGACCAGATGCTTGGCCTATCCCAGTTGATCAATTGTGTGCTTATGTTATGTGGGCTAAGAGGGGTGGTTTCTCACTGGGAACTGTGGGTCATCACCTGGCTGGGCTGTCTTGGCTGGCTAAGATCATGGGTCATGCCAACAACTCCAGGGCCTTCAAGGTGCAAATGGTGTTGGAGGGATGGAAAAGGTTGTTAGGGGCTAGAATGGATGACAGGTGTCCCATTACTCCAATGATTTTGGCCAGACTCTGGACAGCCTTGCCCCAGGTGTGCTGGAATTTCTATGAGGCCCAGTTGTTTGAAACTATGTTTCTGGTGGCATTTTGCAGGGCCTAGAGGGTCTCGGGGTTGACCCAACCAATGCAGACAAGATGGTCACCAGGACTGCTGGTGGGAGTTGTGGTGTTTTTAGTGGAAGGCATCTATGTCTGTCTAAGGAAGTCTAAGATGGAGCAGGGAGGGCTTAGACACCTCCAGGCTCGATTACTGTAATGATCTATACTTCAGGGTCAGTGGGGGCAGCCTCCCTTGGCTGCAGCTTGTACAGAACGCTGCAGCCAGGTTATTGATGGGCCTTCTGAGGTCCGATCATATAGCCCTGGGTTTGTGTGAACTGCACTGGCTGCCAGTCAGGTGGAGGATTGTCTTCAAGGTGGGCTTGCTCACCTATAATGCCCTATACGGATTGGGTCTGGGCTATGTGTCTGACCTCCTGTCGCTTGCCCATTCAGTGCACTCCCTACAGTCATCTGCAGAGGGGTATTTAGTGGTCCCGAGGGCATGATTAAAAATGGTTGGTGATCGTGCCTTCAAAGTGGCGGACCCTACGTCATGGAACGCCATCCCATGGGCATTGAGGAAGGCCCCCTCTGCTGACAGTTTCAAACAAGGCCTCAAGACACATCTTTTTAAGTTGGCATATGAGGGATTTTGATAAATATGATAATTATGATAGTGAGCTGGATTTATTTATTAATTAATGTTAACATTTTATATTGATATTTATTTATGATAGATTTTAAATTGAATCGACTCTTAAAATAACTGTGTTTCAATTTTGTCCTGTACTGGGATTGGGAGTTGTAGAAATAATGTATGACCTGACTTGACTTCACACTGGTACATGCTGAAGGCTCCCCTGGGTGGTATGGTTGGTGGCAGATAAGGTACGGACCTATATGCAGGCTTGCCCGGCCATAGGGGAGGCTTTCTTTAGGCACAAGGATGAGAAGCCGGTGTCAGCTTATCAGTTCTGATACATTTTGAAAAAGGCCATGCAGCAGGTTGGCTTTGAGACACACAAATATGGCACCCATTCCTTTCGGACTGGTGCAGCAACTAATGCCTGGGGCCAGGGATTGTCCAATCAAGAGATCTAGAAACTGGGGCGTTAGAGGTCCCGGGCATTCTTGCACTATGTACGACCTCACTTGCAATAATGTACCTTTGTTTCCCTTGCAAGTCCCCCAGATGGTCTCAGGAATATATGGGTATGTGGACATTCTTTCATCTCTTGGGCAGCTAGGCGGTGGCCAGCCAACCTGGGAGCAACCCTGACATTCCACAACAGAGGGCACAAATTGTCTGATTGGGCAGGGAAGGCATGTGCTGGGGGGTTGCTCCCATTGCTTCGAGAAGAGGTTGGCCAGCTTGGGATTCCAGACATTCTGTTGATCCATTTCAGAGGGGAAGATTTAGGACATTGGTCAACCGTAAACCTCCTGCTGGTGATCAAGGAAGATTTACATGCCATTCGAGACTGGTGGCCCCATACAGCTCTCATCTGGTCACACATTATTCAGAGAAAGCACTGGAAGCATTTAAGGGATCATGTATGCTGAATTCAACATACATGAGAGTTTATCGAGAGATGAGAACTTTTATGGAATCAGTGGGGGTGCAATAGTGAGACATAAGGACACTTATGTCTCCCGCTATCCCATTTTTGTGGGGGAGGAAGGGCAAGTGCGGGATGAAGATTTAGACAAGATGCTACTATCATTTCATAGGATCTTGGAAGAACATCTGGTGCAAGCAGCTTTGGAGGGGTTGGACAAGGTCCAGCCTGTGGTGGCCTGGGGGAGCGCAGACCAAAAGTATTGGGGAAAGAAGGGAGACAAGGCCTATTCTCCTAAAGGACTTGTTGTCCCCGGTCAGCATGAGGGTGGGGAACCACTAGTGATGACCCAGGTGAGGGTCGCAGTCCAACATAATCAGGTGACACTGCAAGGATAGCATTGCTGGATGGGGAGCGGACACAGGTATCTTGGTCATATGACCTCTCCCAGGAGTAAGGACACTTCCTCCCAGTAGCGCACGCTGCTCAGGATAGTGTTAACAATAATTAACACATGGCTTCAGCCATTTCCTCCAAGATATGTGTGTGTGTCTTGATTTGTTAAAGGGAGATGTGGGAGGGCTACCAGACAATAGAGAAGCTGCCACTCATAGCAGCAGCTGGAGATTTGTCTGGGGCCCTCCCCCTCCCTGGATCAGGTCATCTAAGAGGGTGCCTCCTCATGGGGAGGACAAAAGGCCTGGCAATGCCCCAGGGGGAGGCACCAACAGGCTATCCTCAGGGATGGAGGCATAGGCCAGAGGGAGGAGACAGAGAGTATTTATATTGGTCTGTGGCCAGCAGATCACCCTTTTTCTCCTCAGTACGGTGGATCCCCTCCTGCCCACCCTCGTAAAAGCAGGGTAGGGGACCAGGGAAGTAGGGCCCCCTTTTGATCCACTATGGGTGACTACACTAGGGGTTGGAGAGTGACTTTTCCCAGTTTCCCCTCATAACAACAGGGTTTTTCTGGGTTTTTTGCCTCCTCAAAAGGGAAGTTAAAAACTAGGTAGACAAATAAAAGGGTAGGGTTAGTTAGGCATGAACAATACGGACTGATGTAAAAAACCAAAATGTCACAGTCATGTGAAGTGGCCTGGGAGGTGCGTGGATCGAATGTATCAGGGAAAGAAGAGGGACAAGGCCAATTCTCCTGAAGGACTGATTAGCCCCAGTCAGAATGAGGGTGGGGGACCACAAGTGATGACCCACGTGGGGGTGATCAACTTTTATCAGGTGACACTGCAAGTATAGCGTCTCACCCGGACGGGGGCAGCTGCATGCGCCTTGGATATGACCTCCCCCAGGAGTATTGGTGCTTCCTCCCAGTAGCTCATGTTGCTCAGGATGGTGTTAACAATAATAATAAACACATGGCTGTGGCCATTTCCTCCAAGATATGTGTGTGCCTTGATTTGGGAAAGGGAGATGTGGGAGGGCTATCAGGCAATGATTACCAAGAGTAACAGGCACATGAGACCAATTTGGTTCTTCTAGATGGTCGGGGTCACAGTGAGGGCTAAAAAGGAGCCTTCATTAGATACAAAGAGAAACAAGGAGATGCGGGATTAGGGTAAATGCCAGTTAAGGATGAGGGAGTTCAAAAGCATAGTCAGAATGCACAAGCAAACACAGAACTGCACAGTGGGAGGGGATCCAACAGTTCTTTAAATACATTAGGAAACAAAGAAGATGAGAAGAGGAATTATTAGACTGATGGGGGCAGGATAATAGGGAGGGTGGACAGAAGGAAACCATTCTAAATGATTATTTTGCTCTGTGTTCACAGTAGAAGACAGTGGGCCATTGCCTGAAAGTAGCATAACGTCTACTGCAAGAGGAACCCAGAAATGGGGCAGGTGGTGTATACAGGAGAAAGGGCTATGAAAGGCTAGTAGCCCTCAAAATAAACAAGAGTTCAGAGCCAGATGGGATGCACCTGATGGTGCTTTGGGAACTGGCATCAAAACTGACTGTACGCCTGGCAGGACTATTTAACATCTCCCTACAGTCATGGGTGATTCTGAAAATTGGAGGGTAGTGGACGTTGTCTTGCTCCACAAGGGAGGCCAAAGAGCTGCCAGGAAACTACAGACCCATTTGTCTTCCCTCCATAGCAGGTAAACTAATGCAGGCACTAGTCAAGGAGGACCTAGCAGTCTTGTTGCAGAGTGTGGGATTTCAAAGCACATCAGACACAGCCAGACAACTTTTAGGTGCATAGAAAATGCTTGAGAGCGTTTGTCATTTTATTTTCTTAATAACAGATGAAATGAACAGAAAGTCAAAAGTAGACTGGTTAGTCGAAAACAAATCGAACAACTGTTTTCCTCACAGTTTCTGCGTCTCTGCCATTCTTTAAAATGAACCATGTGCAAGCACACACCATCAGGAGGTCTTACAAAGTTGTAAAATACCTCAGTCTGCCTCCAACTGACCACCCTATCTGGCTCAGTGCCTCTAGTGACAGGCTTTTATACAGTTGGGTGGAGTCAACTGACCTGGCCCTTAACTCATAATACAGAAAAGAAACTCTCTGGGTTAGTCTAACTTCATTGTGTGACCTAACATACATGTATCTTTTGACACCCCACATCCTTCTAAACCTTTTATTTCCTATAAGTTAAACATAAGGCTACTAAAGTCGAAAATAGAGCTAATTACATAGCAACAAAAAGAACCCTCCTTAGTTACTCTTGATTGACAGATGGAGTGGTATAAGAACGGGACAGCAGAGGTACTGCTCCCTTAAAAAATTCCACATGCATTCCTGCAGTCAGGTAAAACACTGCCTTTGGTTTCCTTCCTGTGTTACAGTTTACCAGCAGAACCTACATAGAAGGACCTTTGAAACAAAAGGTACTAACCTCTTACTTGTTTTAATAGGTAGGGCTAGGCTGCTTATGTCTATCCCTGCAGATTTCAGCCCTTCATCTTTATTTGAAAAAAAAAAAAAGCAGCTCTTTATGTTTGTTTTTTGTTTGCAAGAAATACCCTCAAACACTTCTTAAATGGCTTACTGCAAAGGAAAGGCACCTTAGAGACTCTACTTATATTTTATAACCTTAAAACATGTTTTATTCATTTAGAAACCACACAGCCCAAAGGTCTTATCTCAAATAGCAAGCCCTACTATTTTCTTCTGTAAGGCTATATAGAAAAGCTGCAGGGCACAACTACTGTATTCCCAAGTGTAACTTTACCTTGACCAAAGGCTGAATGTTGGCCCATCAGCTTCACTTTTCATTTTGGCCTATTTTTCTTTGGGGCTTTTATTAGCCCTATACTTTTTCCTCAATTCCCCAAAACACTTTATTTTGAAATGGAACCCCTGCTTTAGGACTTTCTTGTTCTAGAGCCCTTTCTTTCATGTTTTAAAGGACTACAGGGGGCCCTTTATTTTACCAATGTACTCAGTTCCACTATTCTCTTCCTGGTTGGGAGCCAGTGCCACAATGTGCACACCGCCTCCCAGTTTGGAGCATGTTGCATCTCAAACCACCAGTGCTCATTAAAGTACTTCTATATCCTGCATCAGAGCACCTTTTGCTCCGATGCTGCATGGACATGATGCTGCATGCTAGACTCACTCTGGAAAATAGTTCACCTGCTTACTTAAGCAGCCACAGCAGTGGCAAAGGGAAAACAGGGCCAGCTGGAGCGAGAAAGAGCTTTCTAGATATCTGCAACCAGCGGCAATAACTACCAGGGGCAAGCCACATAAAGTAGTAACACATTCTAGGATTGCTCCTCTTTATTATTAACGCAGCCCTAGTCACACCATTCTGGGGCTGCAATCCTAACACCAGACACACTTTCATATTTTATGACCACCACGGGACTTATCTATCAAGACACATAGCAGATAAAATTAACTAAAATGTCCAGACCGCTGCTCCATGCTTGTATCCCAGTTTGGGATTCAAACCTGATTCCCATTCAGCCTCAGACAGCTGAACACTTCCTCGGCTCCTACATGGCTCAGCTGGCAAAAGTATTTCACAGTCTACCCCACTGCCAGCAGCCGGGAGCCTTACTCTCTACAGAAGAGCTGTAAGGGGGGGGTTGGAAATTTACAAGGCAGACCTTTGTCTTCTTACTAGGGTCAATCTCATGACAGGGGCACCCTGTCACAGGACTGCCTAGAGAGAAATGGACTCCAGGAAAATAAGCTGCATGGGTTTGAGGCAGAAAGGTCTTGTCAGACCAACCAGATAGTATTCTTTGACTGAATAACTAGGGCAGTGGACAAGGGACAAGGAGTGGATTTGCTGTACTTTGACTTCAGGAAGGTGTTCAACACTGTGTCACACAGAAGGTTGCCAAAGAAGTTAGATGATCTGGGAACAGAGAAGTAGCTAGTTAGATGAGTTGGAAGCTGGCAGGGGAGACAGCAGAGGATGGTGGAAGCACGTGGTCAAGTGAGAGGAGGGCAGTCACAAGGGGATGCCACCACTGGGCTTAGTCCTGGGACTGGTCCTTTTCGATATGTTCATCAGTGATTCAGGAGAAGGAATGCAAGGCAAGACATGTTTCTTCACAGATGGCATTAAGCTCTGTAGCAAGTCAGACAGAAAGGAAGGGGTTAGAAAGCTACAGAGGGACCTGCAAAGATTAGAGAGTCTGGCACTTGAAACTGAATGCTAAAATGTGCAACGTGATGCACATAGGAGAACCACGGGAAGGAATATTGGATGGGATGGGTTTCGTTGGACACTACACCTGAGAAAATGGACCTGGAAGTCATCATAAGTGGGTCTTAAAACAATCTAGCCAATATAACAAGGTATAAGGCAAGGCAAACAGGATGTTGGGGTGTATTGGGAAGGGGTTGGACACCAGGAGGAAGAAGGTGATACTGTCTCACTATAGATAACTGGTGAGGACGCATCTGAAATACTGTGCCCAGCTCTGGAACCCCCACCTTAGAAAATACAAAGACAGGCTAAAGATGTTACAGTGCAGCATAACCAAAATGATTCAGGGGCAGCAGGAAGAACCTGAGTGGATTGGCTTAAGGCCCTGAATATGTACTCACTGGACACTGGAAGAAAGGGGCAATATGATAGAGACCTTTAAGTCCCTGGGTTTGATTTTCAAAGGTTGATGCAGAAGTTGCATCAAGCACTGTGTCAAAACCATTTTTAGCACAGTTGCACCAAGCACAACTGCCACAACTACTCGAGCTTCTATTCTTGGGTGGAGTTGTAACACTTTCCTCACTTTAAGGCAGCTTACGCCAAATACTTGGTGCAAGCCCCATAGAACGGGTCTCTGGAATACCCAAAGTTAGACCTGGGGGGAACTGGTCTAACTTGTGGCATTTGGCGCATAGCAGGGAAAATCCTGATCACCAGCTGGGAGACTGCTTCAAGCCCCGTGTGCCATATAATGGGTGCAGCAGGGGCTTGCAACACTCTCAGGAGCTTTGAAAATCAAGCCCCCTTAAAGTGATGAACAAGGTAAATTGTGAAAATATTCAGCAGGACTGGTGAATCAAGAACATGAGGACATGAGTGGAAGCTGGTGGAGGGTTGGTTGTGTGGGGAGATTCAGGTGGGATGTGATAAAGTTACATTTTACAGAGAGTGGTTGAGCTGTGGAACAGTCTAGCAGCAGAGGTGGTGGGTGCAAGAACTATCAATAATTTTGAACATGACTGAGACCAAGTGAAAAACTTAATAGTTACACTGGGGAAAGAAGTAAGGCAGTAAACATGGAGGAAGGTGAGGCAATAACCTGACTATACATTAGGCCCCAGGGTAGGATAGAGTAAAATAGGGAAGACTGGATGGACCAATGGCCTTTTCTGCCAACATTTAGTGTATTTGTTATGACATGCTCTCCAACCGTTCTTCAACAATCACTTGATCTCAAATATATCCAAAAATAAAGAAACTGGCACTTGGCTCCCAGAGTACACTGAGGCACTCAATAGAACCTCTCAATATCAAGACATTGAGGACAACCCATAGAAAATAAAATAAATCAATGTTTTAAATATCTGGGGGCTCAATTCTTACATACAGTAAGCACTAGATCACATCCTGGAAAATGTAGGGCTCCAAATCAGCTTTCTCTTCAGGACTAAGCACTGCCTCAGTGCACACACAAAGAGGCAGGTGGTCTCACACTTCTAGCTTCTAACTATCAACAAATGGGACACCATATACTGACTGGTGATCAAATTCATGCTTCTAGCCTTAGATCGTCTGTATAACAAGCTATGCAGGTCTCTACTCTCGTGACTTGACCGCCTGTCACTTACACTTTTTGGCAAGCTCAGCTGGCTAAGTTCCTCAGGCTGGTGTGGCTGTCCTATCACTGGCTTCTACTCTACAACTGTGTACTTGGGAGAGCCTCTTATTATCTCTTTACTTACTTTACACAGTTGATAAATGCCTACTCACTCTGCTGATCTGCATTGCCCAACTGTTCAACTCCCAGAATGAAGCATGATTCTGTTCAAATGATCTTTGCATATTCTACCCCAGATTCCTGGAATAAGCTCATCCCACAGCTTAATAATGCCTCAACCTACAAGTCTTCTAAACCAGTCTTTACAGTACCTGAGAACCCCTTGTACCTGCTTAAGACCTGTGTTGCCAACACCACAATGCATAAAAAAAAATGTTCTCTCTTTTTCATCTTCTGTTTATACTTCTCGGCAACCGACTCTCCCTATTATCGGCCTTCCCAGCCCTGTCACCCCAGTGTCTACCAGTTTACTCACTTCCTGGATCAGAGGTGTCTAGCTGGCTGGTTGCTGTGCCTGAGACAGACTGATACGCTCCTGCTGGTTGCCACTGTTTTTCCAGTTTTCTGCCTCCCTATTGCTGGGGAGTGATATGTCAGTGATGTACGTGGAGGCATACACACACCGCAGAGTCCCGCAGCACCCTCCCTCCCTTCAGTGGAGTCCCTGACTGTTCTGCCTTCAGGCCTCCACCTGGGTGAAGTCATTCGGCAGGACTACCAGGGTACCCTCCCTTGGAGAGAAGAGGAGAGCTGTCCTCTGGATGCTTGATCCTCTCACTCCCCGGCAGACCTCTGGCAACCCACTCACACCATGAACATGGATCACCAGCATAGCATGAGGTAAGGCAGTGATGCCTCAGCCCTCCATGCCACTGGGCTGGCTCGGTACATAATACATTTAATACACAATTTTCCATACTACTGTTATTTCACTACGTCATCCAGTAATGAATTATGCTTTGCTTGTATCTTTTTGTGTTTACATTGAACTGTGATGTCATTCTACCTTAAATTTTTTTATTCATTGTTTTCTTCTCTGCCCTGGCATGGTGGGTGTACTGCCTTTCTAGATCGATATATCAACTTTCATGGAGCTTATGTGGAAGATTGGAAGTTACCTTAGTTTCCACCTGTTCTTTTTTTGTGTCCTTCCTGCCATCATGAGGACAATGGCATGTGGTAGCGAGGTCCCCAGTGTGAGCCTACAGATGCACACTCCATCAATATGCCACACAGCATCCTTCCCTACCTGTTACCTGAGCTGCTCTGCCACCAGGACATCTACAAGTGGCAATAGCACTGCAGGATGCAGCTCCCTCCCCCAGAGAATGACAGCATCCTTTGGGATACTCAGTCCTTTTCCCCGGACCAGCCCCCAATGACCCAGGCTCGCTCCTTCAACAAGCCCGTCAGCATTGCGAGCAGAAGACCTATCGCTGTGCTGATGGGATGGCTACTACCTTAAATTTTTAGAATGTCTGCAATTGCTTTTCTGCTATGCTAAGTTGTACTGCTGCTGTACTAAGTTATACCGCTGCCTGCCTGTTCTCCTCCTGCACCCCCCACCATGAAACGAAATGCTGTGTCTCATGGGGTTATCCTGAGATTATCTCAGTTGGAGAAATTTCAAATAAATAAATTGATAAATAAATAAATATCTTGATGTATCAACTCTGAAATATAAATAGAAAGGAATACCTTAACTGGGTTCAAGCACTCCTCTCCATTTCTAATTATGTCTTTCAGTATATAAAGATAACATGTTCTGAAAAATATAGAGATATTAATAATTATTCCATATGTAACCACTTGATGAATAATGCTACCATAACCAAATGCATAGCAAAGTAACTCTCACATGCACGTTTACATAACAGCTCTTCATACAGTTTAAATAAACATATTAGATGATAAGGCTTACTGATTGCTTTACTAGTTGCAGTTTGGAGTTGATTTTACAATGGATTGCAAATGATACATTCAAAATGTATGACTAACATATGTATCAATGCAGCTTTATGGTTGGTGTTCTAGTACATTAAGTACCACTTCCTTGAGAAAGTGACAGAAGAACATCGTGCAATATTGGTGACAATAGTGGCCTGAAAAACCTCAATGACATTTAGGAAATTTAAACAGCTGATACAGCATCTTCCTTCCTCTCTTTTTGTTACTTATCCTGTAGGACAGCACCTCTCTGCGAAATCTGGTTCTCTTTTGTTTCTAAGCAGCTCCCATGACCCCACACATTCCTTCCCATGCTATTCAGTTTAATTAGAATCACATTTACTATGTGATCAGTATGTCGACTAGTTGCACTCTACGTTGTAAATAAATTAAAGGATGGATATTATATGATTTTATTCACATAAAGCACCACTGTTTTACCTTGAGGAACTGGTTTGGTAGACATAAAATGTTTAGCGAGAATAGGTGGCCTGTTCTATAAAATTTGAGGCAACAATGCTATGGGGCTTGAGAACCACTGCCTTAGAGTACAGCCTGCCTTGATGCTGGGACAATTCAGCATGCAGCTAGCAAAATAATATCTGAGCAGCTGAGACTCGGGAGTTTTCTACATCAACAAACTCAGTGATGTCCTTCTTCTCAAAAGACACTGTCAGATACATTGGTAAAGTGCAATTGTAGCAACTGACACAGTAAGATATTTCTAAATATTTTTAAAGAGTTTGACTGGCATTTTCAAAGGTGGTGATGCAGCATTTGGGTCCTTATTTTGGATGTGTGCTACATCCTTGCAAATGCATCCGTATCCTTGCAGTTTTTTTTCAAACATCTCAATACATTTGCAACACTTGCCACTTTTTACAGCAAAAAAAAGATGCATGCATTTAATTTAGATGCATGCTTTCTTTTGGGGGGTGCAAGTTGCAGTAATAGTGCCCAGATCTTAGACCACCTTGTAGGTGGTCTGACCATTTGGATAGATGTTGGGCAGCTGCATGCATAAAATGGACACAGCTGCCTGAAAATCTTGCTCATTCTCTCTAGTGTCCCTACAGTGGCACTGTAGGCAATGAGTTTCGTAAGGAATACCACAGAAAGTTTAGGAAATATCTGATTATGTCAAGTCTTGTAACTGTATGATATGCCAGCATATGGCCAATTTCCTCATAAAACAAGGTTAGGCAATACTTTTTTTTCCTGACAAAACAAAACAGGTGCATAAGAGTTTATTGCCCAATTTCAATGGCAGTTTATCATATCCTGTATGGCATATTGCCAAGCAGACAGTCACACATTTTTCTCTTCTCAGTTTTCTAGAGACGGAGGTTCCCCTTCCCTACAACTTTATTTAATACACTTTGCCTCCTCCTGAGTGTCAGTAAAGATGTAGACCAGGGAGGGTCTGTAGATATAGCCTACCTAGACTTTAGCAAGGCATTTGACACGGTCCTGCACAAAGATTGATAATCAAGTTAGCCAGCCTGGGAGTGGGTCCCAGGGTGGTAGCCTGGGTAGCAAACTGGCTGTACAACAGGACACAGAAGGTAATAGTTAATGGAACACATTCTGAAGAAAGGGGGTCACTAGTGGAGTACCTCAGGGCTCAGTACTAGATGATCTAAAGGTGGGTAAGCAATGTGAGAAGTCAGTAAGGAGAGCCAGGGGATACTGGGATGCATAGGAAAGGGCATCACAAGTAGAAAAAGAGAAGTGGTTATCCCTCTGTACAGACAGTTGGTGAGACCCCATCTGGAGTACTGTGTGCAGTTTTGGAGACCTCATCTACACAAGGACATTGACTGGATGGAAGCAGTCCAGAGGAGGGCAACTAAAATGGTGCAGGGTCTACATCAGAAACCATATGAAGAGAGACTGAGAGAGCTTAATATGTATACCCTTGATGAAAGTAGGGACAGGGGACATGATAGAAATGTTCAAGTACCTCAAGGAGTCAACAAAGTCAGGAGGTAGCACCTTTCAGAAAAAGAGATGTAAGAACAAGGGCACAATTTAAAGATAGAGGGGGACGTTCAGGGGTAATGTGAGAAATTTTTTTCATGGAGAGAGTGATGGATGCATGGAACCACCTTCCTGGAGAGGCTGTGGGGTCTAAAACAGTGGAGGAATTCAAACATGCATGGGACAGACATAAGGCAATTATAGTGGGGGGTGGCAGGAAGTAGGCTGTTGGTTAACTAAAATCTGCAGCTTATCCAGTAGGTAGGGAGATGGGCAGACTGGGTGGGCCAAGTGGTCCTTATCTGCCGTCAAAGTCTATGTTTCTATGTTTCTGTGTTTTGCCATTGATAGTAAAGCTCAGTCTGGCTGGGATCTGTATCCTGAACAGTACATCATGTTCCCTTAGTTTTGTTTGAGGCTATAAAACTCACGGATTAAAGCTTAAGGCCAAATAAAAACCTTCACAACTGCATGCCAGAGCTCTAGCAATTGACAACTGTGTGGAACCTGATGGGGCCTTTCCCAGCTTTTACACAGGTAAAAGAGACGTGCAAAATGTGATGCAATAAGGTACTCAGTTGTGTTTTCAGGGCTCCCACTCTAACATAGCTGAATTGTTATCCTCCTTGTCCCACTCCAACAGAGCCAGTGGAGTGCCCTCCGGAAGTTGAATGGGATTGGTAACCTTGAGGCTCTCAGAGATCCCCACAAGGTAAACAGTATGCTTGCAAGTAGTATTCTACAAGGTGAACAGATGGGTTCTTCAAGGAACATCTCCTTTAATCAGAGCTCTGGTTGCCATCATAGCAGTTTACGATTATATCTTCAATGTCTTCTCCCAATGTTCCATTTTGGGTCTCTATACACAGTATCTGCTCTGTTAAGGTATCAAGTATTTTTAAAGGCTTTGTATCACCTTACAAATGTCTGAAATTGGGTTTTATGATTTTTTATATCAGTTTCCTTGGTACTGTTGAGCAGTGATGGGGCTGCATTTATGATGCCGGTGGGGTGGGGGGTAAAACAGTTTGAGGAAGATTGTGATGCAGTATTCTGAGTTCTAAAATGGCTGTTAATGAGTATCAAGCCTCAGTCTATCACATAATGTTATCTGTACCAATAATCAAGTTGGAAAACAGTTAAAGGGTTTGTTTAAAACCATTCCACTGCAGGAACTCTTCACAAGCATGCGGGTCATGCTGGACTGCTCATTTCACCACTCCCACATTAGGATATTGTTTTATAAAAGTTCATTTTGTTTTAGAGTTCTCTTACATGCAGTCCTTCTGTGTGGTGATGCAGATTTCATAGGCTGTGTTTTAAAGAATACTCAGAATCTATCTTCTACTTAGAGGCAGTGGGACTATTTTCAGAACCACAATCGATTCATGACAACAGGCTATTTCTGGCAGTATGTGTCCAATAGTAGATGCAACTGTTGCTATTTGCTATACCCATGTAGACCGAAAGGAAAATAGTCTAAGAAGACTTTGCCCCTAGCCACCCATGTCCACTGATGGAAACACAGCTGTTTGTCGCCAGCTTCCCTTGCTCACCTGCATCTAGGGACACAGGGCAGATGCAAACCATTTAAACATAAACATGGATGCAAGGCAGACTTTGGAGCTTGACAATCCTGGATCCATAATGTATTTGCAAAAGCTAAGCAAACAGAAACTTGTGTTGTACAGTGAATCCAACTCTCAGATCCTCACTTACTGGTCAGTGAATGTCACCCTGCAATAGTTACAATAGTCACAACAGTATTCACTGTGACAGCTGAAGCTGCCCTTCACAAGTAATCATGACAGCATCATGGATCAGACACAAACTATCCTTTACAGTCCTTTCCACATGAATCGCATTGATAGTTTATAACTGTGACCGTCAGGTGAGGGAACTGTCTGATAGACTATTTCCTCTCTGCACATATCTCTTGCCATTATCATACGGTAATGGTCTTTTGAAACTGGCATATTGCACTGTTTACATAGCAGTAAAAGAAAGAACAATGAGTGAAAAAGTACAATTTAACTTAATAAAAATGATAAAATGTGCCCTTTCCCACCTTTTTTAGATAAGGAACTTTGGTGGGTTCTTTAAATGCCCTTAAAGGGACGCTGTCAACCTGTTTCTTGTCATATTATTTCTAGTTAAAAACTTACATTTTATGATTGCTTACCTTCTCTAAAATTCATTGATGTTGCTGTTTGTTTTGTCTGTCTCCCTGTTTAGTAGAACTGAAATGCATGCAAATGCATATTTATAAACAACCTTGTATTGTTTACAATCCTGGGTCTGTTCTTACTGCATACTTCCTGATCATTACAAACATACCCAAACTGCGCAGTCATTCATAAGCCAGTAGCCTCCTAAACTCCCACTGCATCATGAGGGGTTAGACTGTGTTGTGGGTGTTCCCAAGTCCAGGAAAATGCAGTTGAAGCTGATAAAGGAATGTAAACAAGCCTGTGTTTGTGTAATAACACCAGTATGGTGGGCAGTCTGTTTTTCACTTTGTTAAAGAAAAAAAGAGTCAGAATCAAACTACCAGCTATATCAGCAATCTTTACATAATGTTGGCGATCATAAAATGTGTTTTTGAAACCAGGGACACTTTGAGACCTAAGGAGGTTGACAGTGTCCCTTTTAATTGACATCATAATGTTTGATAACAACATAGTCCATTTCCACATTACAATACCCACTTCATGGAGTACAGCTCACGGTACAGTGCCTACTTCATAGAGTTCAGTTGTTTAATCAATAAACACTGGGACCTCTCCTACCTTGATTTGTATATGATTTATTCATAGAAAATAACAATCAAATTGCTGAGGATTAGAACTAGTTTTATGCTTAGAAGTCACTTGTGGACTATTTTTCTCTTTATGCATTTTTAGCCATGTAATAATTTTACAAGTGACAGTTGCTTTATCATGCATTTAATCATGGAGCTATTTGCAATATGTGAGTATGTCAGCATTAACAGCATGCATACATGTGTATATAGTTTCTGTTCCAAATGTGACCATATAAATCATGAACATTAAGTGATAGATGCTAAGGTTTACAGGCCTCTTTAAAATGTTTTCACGGGCATAAGTCAGCTCATAAGGCAAAAAAAAGACCTTGGATTTGCTGTCAATTTACCATTTTAAGCTCTTGGCAGTTTAGAACATTTTGCGGCACTGGATTCTATTGCAAATGGCAATGACATAATAGCAATTCATCATGAAATTGAAGAAAGGAGCAGAATAGAGAAGGCTACATATCTATTCATGGACAGCTATAGCTATGGGGATTTATTTAGTATACATTTGGTAGCAACAAACTTACCAGGGCTGAATGTAAAAAAGTATTTTTGATGAGTTAAAGAGATTAAGTGAAATCAGGCTGATTCTGACAGAGAATGGTGTGTAAATGAGAGGTTTTATCTAACCAAATCTGGCAGTCCCATTTTTTGTGGTGGTGAAAAATATCAGTATTATTTACTAAGAAGATTAGGGCTGAATTGGAAGAGAGGCTGGTTGTTGTGTGGAGATTGAGATAAGATAAAGGATTTTACCTTCCAAGCACAGGCTGAATGCAGTACACATAGGGCTGTTATCTCAAGCTCAGGCCTAGCAGTGGTATATTAAGATGTATGCCGTAATTACTAGTGGCAGGAGTAGATTTCATAAAGGGAATGTTAAAGCCTAGAAAATGTAGCATCTGATTAGACTGACAAAAATTTATTTTTGTTTTAATAATGCAGCGGAGAATTGGATATGTTGCTGCTATAATCTTATCTGACCAAACTGTGCTAAAATTAGTTAACCCAGTGTTGATCAGAAACAACATTTTGGGGGAAAATGCTTGTTCGTGATATGGTTTGACTTTCATGTTAGCCGGTGCGTTATTTGCTTTAAATTGTATAAATGTTCATCATATTTTTCAATCTTTTGTTTAAAAAAAACAAGCACAGTGCTGCAGTTCATTGCACATAACAATTTAGTGAGGAATAATGGCTGCCTTTAAAAATTAAAGGTTGTTTTTAAAATGAAACCCAAAACGAGCATATCACTTAAGATCAAACATGTTTTTTTCACATTTCATTCAAGACGTTTTCCAATTATGTGTTTATCCCAGCCATTATCCATTGAAGTGATACACCCTGTTCCCAGGGACATACCCAGTTTCAGGCTGGCCCCTCTCCTGTGCTCCAGCCAGGTTCTGCCTAGCAGACATCCCCATGACTGTCCCTCCATGGCAGGGGCTGCATGGGGAAGGCTGCTGTCCCTTCAAAAGCAGTCTACTTATATGGATTGGATCCAGTGGTAGTAGGTGCTAGGGCCCAACAGCCACACAGGGGGCTGGCCATCATATAGATGGTGTGTGGGATTTTTTCCTGTTTTTTAATTTTTGGCTCATCCTTCCTCCTCCCCCCCTTGCCATGGGCAGGATGTGAAGCAACAGCTGCATGCAGCAATGCCTTACTGAGGCAGAAAGCACCCATGGTCAACCACAAGGGTTGCTGCAGCACCAGTTGCCCAGCACCATCCCTTCCAACTCTAGTGCACTGCTAAGTGGCAGGTGCTACAGTTTGTCCTGCCTCTTGAAGCAGCATACTGAGCTCCCTTCTAAACTTGGGCTGCCTGCACTGCAGAGTGAAGTGCTGCTGCTGGGCTGTCAGGACAGCCCTTTCTAGACAGTCTAACTGAGAAACCTTATATGGTACAAAATTTTTATACTAATTGGTCCTGATCACTAAGCAGAAATATAAAGGAATGAATGTGTAACCCATAGGTGGTGCTATCCCAAGGGCTACTACCCCTTTCTGCTTGGCTAGTTGCAAGTTAAGGGGCCTGGGTACTAAAACAGGTGCCCCCACCTGGTGGACCGGGTTGTTAGTAGCATGGCTAACCTTAGTACAACCCTCAGGGACACTGTAATTCCTTCTTTCCCCTCTAGTGGTCTAGACTATATGCAATAAACACTTTCGCAGTAGCACCTATTCAGCATACAAATCCCCACACTGTTTGCACTTACCACTAGGGTTGGTTCCACCAGTTCAACCCTGGAGGCCCCCTGTAAAACAAGGCTAGGCACAGCAAATAACAACAGTACAGTGCTTTTGGTACACACTGGAACCACAGTCAGATTAAATGCAAAATGAGTTAGAACTGTTTACTCAGGGGAATTGAACAAGGGAGGAGTGTAATCAGGTTGATTGATTCGAAAACTGATAGAGTCAGGCAATTACACATGCACTTTTAGTCCCTACACAGTCACACTCTCTGGGTACCCAGTTGGAAGTAAGGTGGGCTAGCCTGGGACGTTGCTTGGGGTAGGCCAGCAGTGCAGCTGGTTGGGGCCCTGTGATGAAAAGAAAAGGCATGCACAACCACACAAAATTTGTAATCCAGAGCTTGAAGGCTCAGTTCGTGAAAGGAAAAACAACAATGCAATCAAATGACAACACTTTTGATTTAGCTGTTGTTGCAGGGAGCTGCCCTGATTGTTACTTATGCTACCCAATACGAGACACAGGCTAGACAAAATGGAGACTGCAGGTTGATGACTGGTTTGCCAGGAGAAGCAGGGCCACGTGAATCCCTGAGGCATTATTCCTGTTCCAGATGATTGAGCAGGGGGCTGATCCCGGGCAAGTCTCTCATCGATGATGGTTTCTGTGCCTGAAGTATCTGGCTGGACCAGGTGGCAAGGCCAGGCTGGGTGGAACAATTCAGATTTCGAGTCCAGTAGTGTTGAATGCAGCTTCCAACAAGAGTGCCACATTTGCACAGTGGGGAATCAACTCACGACCCACTAACAATACACAGCACATTTATAGTAAAGCAATCACCATACCACAATGCGGATGGCAGTCCAGCTGCAATATCAGTGTCTCAGAGCAAAACTGGGAATTCTGTGGTAAATGGATGTCCTGACAGGCTGATCACATACAGCAAATATTTGGTCTTCTTCTGGTTTAAATCTGGTCATTCTTCAGTGGCTTTATCACACTCCAGTTTGGATACAGTCCGATTGCTAACAGTACTCTGCTCAGTATGCCTTCCTGGTAAATCTCTTAAATAAAAAAATAAATAAATACACCTTTCAAAGGATTCCCTCTTGAGGAACAGCAGGCAGACAGGCCAAACTCAGCCTTTTCACCAGTCTCCCATGTGAACTATGCAGAAGCAGCTGCTCGAATCACTTGAGCTGTTTACTCTTCAAACTCTAACTCCAGACTGACACACTGCAGCAGGCAGCTTAGAAATTTCCCTTTGGTCCAAAAGGTTCTGGTTGGTTGATCCATCAATCTGTCAACGCAAGGGCTCCCCCTCCAGGTCCGTTTAGGAGCCAAAGTGCAAAAACTACAATTCCTACAGAGATTTGCTCCCACAAGACCCCTGGGGATAGACACCATTTTAGAGTCCCCAAAGGTACTGATTGGTCCCAATAGACAGTCCAGAACCAAGATGGTGGGGCAATACTGAAATGTTCATGCTACAAAGGAAGGCAGGTTAGACAAACTGCGACATTATTATTAAAACAGATACACAGTAAACAGGCACAGTTTCTAGCAGGGCTCCCTCTGTGCAAATAGCGATGGTGGAATGGAGTGATAACACTGCAGCCCAGGTGGGACTCAAGCCTGAGACTATGCCACAAGATAGGCAGCTCTTAAAGAGACAGGCACAGAGGCTAACAGGGCACTTCGCGTACAAACACTTTTAAATCAGCTAGGACACAGAACACCAGCCTAGCAGTGGGCATTTAGGCAAGCCCAAGCAAAACTTTTGGGAACCTCCATTTGCTGGGGGTACAAATGGTTACAGGAGTATGACCCCAAATCATCTTATCTATCAATGCAGCTCACCAGAATCTGCAGAATGCGAACAGGAATCTGAAAATGGCATGCTTTTAAGGGCATCAGGAGCTTGGTTCAAGACTCAGCTTTTATTAAAACCAATAACTGTGCAAGTTGCTTTTGTTAGCTGCTGCACCATTTCTGAGGTTTGCATGTGAGCTCTGGACTCCCACAGTAAGACTGGTTGGAGGCCAAAGGTATCCCTTAGGTGAGGTGCTTGGTTTCCATGGAAAGCAGGACACTTGAGACACATGCAACCCCTGCCTGCCAATCCAGGGTAGGCACTGGTACTGACTCCAATGGCAATAGCTCACCTACACTTCTATTTAGGTGAAGGTACTGCTATGGTGGGTCCAATTATCAGGGTAAGAGAAAGCAACAAAAAGAAGAAAGAATATACTGTTTAATCCTTGAGACTGTTATGGTGGACAGGAGGTTGCAGGATTAACCAGATAAAAATGTGAATTGCAGAAAGAAAGACATACGGTAAGTAAGTGAAAAAAAAATTATTTACTGGGACAATTTCCTAAATCAGGACCTGTAAGTCTAACCTCAGTGGTGAGAAAGCTGGTGATGTCCCTGCTTAAGGAGAGGGAGTGAAGTTCCTGAGTCAAGCAGTGCAAAGGATCCAAGGCAGCATGGATTCACTGAGGGAAGGTCCTGTCAAACTAATCTTATCAATTTCTTTGACTGGGTGACTAGGGTGGTGGGTCAGGGAGGGTGGTGGATGTGGCTACCTGGATTTCAGCACAGTCTTTGACACCGTTCCACATAGAAGGCTGCTTAACAAATTGGAGCATCTGGGTGTGGGCTTTAAAGTGGTAAAATGGGTTGGAAACTGGCTAAAAGACAAGACCCAGAGGGTGATAGTAAATAGCATAAAATCCAAAGAGGGAGAGGTGGCCAGTGGTGTGCCACAGGGATCGGTGCTGGGGCACGTCCTATTCAATGTCTTCATAAGCGACATTGCAGAGGGACTGGAGGGGAAAGTATGCCTGTTAGCTGATGACACCAAGATTTGCAATGGAGTCAATACACAGGAGGAGCTAGATAAAATGAGAAACGACCTAAGACTACTTGAGGAATGGTCAAGGGTTTGGCAGTTGGGTTTCAATACTAAGAAGTGCAAGATAATGCACCTGGGACACAGAGACCCAAGAAGGGAATACAGGATGGGGGAGGCAGGTTCTAGCCACCACAATTCAGGAGAGAGACCTGGGGGGGGGGTCATCATATCTGATGACATGAAGTTGTCCAAACAATGTTAAAAAGCAGTAGGGAAAGCAAACAGAATGCTGGAGTGCATAGGAAGGGACATAACCAGTAGGAGGAGTGAAGTGGTGATGCCACAGTATAGATCACGGGTGAGGCCTCATCTGGAATACTGTGTCCAGTTCTGGAGACCACATCTCAGGAAGGACATAGACAGAATGGAAGCAGTCCAGAGAAGAGCAACAAAAATGAAACATGGAAAGCACCACAAACCTTATGACGAAAGACTCAAGGAACTAAACATCTATTCACTGGAGGAGAGAAGGGAGAAGGGAGAGAGGGGATATGATAGAGACTTTCAAATACCTTAGAGGACTAAACAGAGTACAGGAGGGGAGCATATTTCAGAGAATAAAGTGCACAAGGACAAGGGGACATTTATTTATTTATTTATTTATTTCAATATAGGATTACAATACCTTTGAGTCGAGGCTCTTTTACAAAGGTTCACGTCAGCGTGTGCAACAGTCATCATTTTACTTACAAACATATAGTCATTGACTTACAGACATGTAATAAGTAGTACAAAGACTTGAGCTATGAGCAAGACAAGGAAGGAGGGGGGTGGGTAGTGGGAAAGTGAAGGTAGGGAGATCGGGGAGGTGTGGGGATAAGTGGTACAGGAGGTGGTTGGGGCGGGGGAAGAAGTGGAGATACGGGGTGGAGGTGGGTGAGGGTGGGAGACAGTGCAGCCAGGGGGCCTTGTCGAGGGAATATGACAGGTAAGGTGCTAGGGGTGCAAAGACAGATTTTAAGTGCTGGGTGCTGGGGCATTTGCAGCTGGAATGGTGGAAATGTTAAGATGGGCAATCGCAGGATACAAGCAATGAGAGGCGTAGCTTGGACTTGAAGAGGCCGAGTGTTGGAGTGGTCGTTATGTTGCTGCCTAGAGAGTTGAGCCAGTTGGATGTCCGATAGGTGAATGATCTTTGTCCTTGGGTGCGTGTGACATTGTGGGATATGTAGTAGATGGGAATTAGATCTCCTTGTAGTGAAGTTCCTATGTCTAGGATTAAGGAGGGCACAGACATCAGGTGGGGCAAGCCTCATTATAATTTTCTTGGCTGTGATGCAGGTTTGGTATTTTATGCGTTTGTCCAGTTGAAGCTATCCAGATTGGGAATAAAGGTCACATGTGTGGGTACGGCCGTGTGAGCCAGGGATGAGATGACAGGCCTTATTCAGGGAGGTCGCGATACGTTTGAGAGTAGTGGTAGTTGCAGACCCATATGTGATAAGAGCATAGTCTATGATGCTGACGATGGAGCTTTGGATGGCCACTGACATTGCTTCTGGGGTTAGATGTTTCCTGTGCCAGAATAATATGCCTAACCTCACATTGGCAGACTTTGCAACATTGCTGATATGGACAGCATATGAGAGGTGGGGATCAAGGTGATGCGAGGTACCTGAATGATTGTGTTTGCTCTAGGATGGCTCCTTGTTTGGTTGCAAAGGAGAGGTGGAGTTGTTTGTTTTACTGTGTGACATAACATGAGGCTGGAGGGAGGCTTGGGGAATGCTAGGAAGTATATTTTCACAGAGAGGTGGTGGATCTATGGAACAACCTACCAGCAAAGGTGGTGAAAGCAAAAACTGTATGGAGATTCAAAAGTGCATGGGATAAGCATAAAGGCACCCTGCTGTACAGCAGAGTGGGGGAAATGCAGTCCAGATAAGAGAAGGGATTGCCAAACCAAGTAGGGAAATGGGCAAACTAGGTGGGCTGTATGGTCCTTATCTGCGGACAGATTCTATGTTTCTATGTAGGATCTTAAGGTCCCAGTGCATTAGCTTAGGGGGTACATGGACAACCACATTTAAGCTGCAGTGAGTGTAGTATGCTGCAAGTAGTCATATGAGAGTATCTCACAAGTCACAATCACATATGGTCTGCTCTGTGTGTTGTATGCTACAAATAAAAAGATTCAGTTTTGAAATGTTTAATAGAATACAGAGGAAAAAGCAAATACAAGTTTGACAATCTTGTACCATTTGTCATGCCACACACTTCTTTCACAGTGAGGTACTAAAAATAATAGTAAGTGTAGGCACTTGACCTAGACCCCGGAGTCAGTTGAAAAAACAATTATGACTGACTTACAACACATTATGACTGATTTTTCAACTAATTTGAAATTTCTGACTTCAGCTAACTGAAGAAAATCCAACTAGTTTTTCCAACTTTCACCATCGTTGAATTTTATTATGTAGTAGTTTATCGTATTTTTTTAACTTCATTTTTTTTGCTAAACTTTTGACTATAAAAGTTAATAAAATGTATGGAAAAGTTCCCCCCATTGAAATCAATGGGGCAACCGCACACACAGCCTTCACCTTTTGACATCACAAAACGGGTCTGTATGTGCCTACGTGGAAGTGTGTTGGTGGGTTGAGATCAGGAAGCAGCTCCATTTTTAGCATTTGGGATTTAGCAGCATTATAACTTCATAAATGGGCAGAAACAAAAGGAATTATTTATGTCCCTCAACTCTGGGGCAGGTGGTGTGCATATGTTGGAGGAGCAGCAACTAGGCAGCAGCAGCTAAGAAGCTGGCTGCTCTTTAAAATTGCAAATACAAAATGCAGTGAAACAAATCCCACAGTAGGGACCCACTAAAAGCACAATAACCAGTCAAAACAACAACAAAATATAGTAAGTCCGAAAGTAACAAGTTGAAGCAGGGCAGTAAAACAGTATACGGTATAGAAAAATAAGTAACAGTAATACTAGTTACTTAGAAAAAGAACTGTGAGTATAAAATACAGTATAGGTAGAGCCTGTTGAACACCACACAGAAGCTAGAAGGTACCATTTTGCAAACAGAGCTAACCATCAATATATGTTAGTTTACTAGTAGTGTAGAATCTGTGAGACTAAAAACAGTTTAAAGAGGATCTAGCAATACTTCCTGTATGGTATACCAGAACTCAAAGTATCCATAGTTTAAATTTAAAAGCTAAAAAGACCATGCATATTAAAAAAACATTTCTGACAGTTTCTGAACTTGTTTTGGCTTTCAGCATGTACACTAATGTGGTTTTACAATTGTATCCATCTTGCCGTGAGGACTTTAATATTTAGTCTGTCCAATTCCTACAGTGGCAGACAACAAACACGGGCATGCTCCACGCTCTGGCCTCCTATGGACCCGAATTCACCAACTGACCACCTGTGCCTGGCCTGCTCCACGACCTCATGGGAGTCTGACTTACTCACAGTGCCACCACAGTCAGAAGAGCCCAGCTGGGCCACCAGCAGCAGACAGATGATGATCAATCACCTTGGCTTTTCAAGTTCGGTCCCCCTGAGCCCCACAGCCCCCAAGCCCTCAACCAGCCAGACAAGCCAGCCCAGCACGCAGCAGACACACAGACAGACTGAGTAGTCTGTGAGAGACCATCCTCCTCCTTCCTACTGTCCAGCCCTGGTGGGCCTTACATACACATCCCATACAGTACCTTGCTCACTGTAATAGCCTGTTGTCCGTTCGGTCAGGTGTCAGGTGATGATTTGGTCATTGTCATCTGGTGGCTCCATGGCTCTGGCAGCCACTGCTGCCCTACCTGGTGGTGGTGCCAGTGTTTTTTTTGAGCTGTGTGCTCCCTCCTCCAAACCCGCACAGTCAGTCCCCAACCCAGACCCACGTCCCCGCTCTGGTACTCCGTGCAGTGGAACTAGTGCACCTACCACTCCTCCTCCTCCTCACCAATTCTGAAGACCTAACTGAGACTGAGTGAGAGTCGCCCGATGGACCCGGCCAATGGGGTCACGAGCTGATCCTGACCACGACCAGACCACTGACTTGCTGCCTTCACACAACTGCTGCCTGGCTTTGCTGGAGGACTGACTGGGACCTGCACAGCCACACACTAGTCTCTCTTCAGACACCAGACATGTCAGGACAGTGGACATAGTTGACTTATTTTTAAATTAAAGGCCGAACCACCAAACTTCATCCCTGCAGCAAAATGCTGCTTGCTGTGTGCCCACACACCAACACAGAGCCTCCTCTCTGACAGTCTCCTCTCCTACCTAGGCACACTCTCCCACTACCTCGTGTAGCCAGTCACAGAAACTTTCAAGCTCCTGGCTCTTCCTCCTATCTCTCTAATTGGCGGATGCTTCATATCCAGGAGCCAGGGGTGCATCTTATTGACTGTAAGGCTTGGTATTGGCGGTTGAGGACTGTTAGATATTAAGTGGCCCCTGGCCGCTTCTTCCCAGGAAAGAAAAAAGAAAACACACTGCAGCGCCACAAAACAAACCTGGATGGGTCACGGAATCATCAACTGCAGTGGATTTCAACTCCACTATTTTAAGGCTGCAATCCAATGCAATTACAACTGATTGCAACTGCATTAAATTGCAACTGACTATTTCAACTGCCAATGACTGCTCTGGGGTCTAGCTTGAACTCATGAGCAGCAGGCACTGTACAATGAATACAGTACACTGACTGCAAGCTTGCATACAACACAGGTTTATTTGTCTGGATCAGCACTATCTTCAGACACCACAGAAGTAGAGGTGCAGAAGGAGTGCTGCACTGGGTTTAATAAAGAAGGGCAAAGGGAAAGCTGAACTGGGTTTAGTACAGAGAAGTGCAGAGGCACAAGCAGATTGAGCATTTGTGGATTTTGGAATTGCCACATGAATCTGTTAGACAGAGATACACACAAAAAATGTGTCACTTTTCTAGTCAAAACTCTTTACAGCCTCCCAAATTTCTTGTTAAGAGAACTGATCACAGGAATGGCCTGGCTAATGGTGGCATTCTCTTTGTTTGTTTGTGGCATGTCTTCTTCAATGGGGTCATATCAAAATAGTTTCATGAGGATCCACTAAAAGGAATTCAGTTCTATCTGCAGTGCTGTGCTGAATGGTCTTTTATTTATCTATCAAAACGTTTTACCAGGAAGGCACACTGAACAACAAGTTGCTCGTCTCTCGGTGCAACCGGGGGAGGGGGGGTACAATTGGATGAAGAATTAGACATACAGTTTAACATTTATCATCTCTGAGAAATTAAACATTCAATTACATTTGTAACAAGATATACAGTTAAAAAATATCATAAATAATCATACAGTTGCATTTGTAACATAACATACAATTAAATATATCATACCTGAAGAATATGCATTTAATTACAAGTGACATATCTGAGGAACATAGTACAGAAGTTTTATGTAGCCTTGGAGTCAACTCCTTGCAGGAATGGATCACGGTTAAGAGGCAGTTATTTAGCAATTATTGAATAAATGAGGTCCAGTGGGGGGATATCAAGGAGGGTAGAGGGGTAGACAGGGGAAACAAGCTAGGGGAAGGAGAGGATAAAGATGGGGGGAACGTTACCAGAGAAAAGCGAGCAAAAAAAAAAAATCAGTTGTGAAGGGCAAGTTAACACAGTGCTAGTGCAATCTGGGAGCACCTCAGACAGAACAAAAAGGGCAAATTATTAGCTCAAGTGAACTAATTAGTTTGATTAAGAGCAGGGAGGTAGGGAGGGGGGCAGGAGAGGTGGAGGTAAGGGACAAAGAAGGAAAGGACGAGTCATACCTGGAACTAGCCCCTTCAGACTGTGGAGATAGCTGTCAGTGGCAGAATGAGGCGAGGACTTACAGTAAGGGACAGAAGTAGGCAAGGACAAGTTGGGTAGAGATAGTAGAGGGGATGGTAAAGGGAAAAAGGAGGAGGAGGGGTGGGAGAAACTTGTTTAAGACTAGGCCTCTTCAGGATGCTGAGAACCCTACCAGAGAGCAAAGTCAAGCAATGACGAGTTAGGTAGAGAGGATGAAGGGGAAGGGGGAGGGAAGGAAGAGTCATTTCCCAGTACTGGACCCCTCCAGGATGCTGAGAACCCTGCTGGAGGCAGAACTAGGTGAGGACAAGTTGGGCAGAGAGAAAAGAAAGGATGAAGGGAAAGGAGGGAAGAAAAGGGAAAGAAGAAGCTTGCCTAAGACTAGGCCACTCCAGGATGCTAAGAACCCTGCCAGAGCACAGAATCAGGTGAGGGCTAGTTGGGTAGAAAGGATATAGGGGGAAGGGGAGTGAAGGAAGAGTAATTGCCCAGTGCTGGGCCCCTCCAGGATGCAAAGAACCCTGCCAGGAGATAGAATTAGGCGAGGACAAGTTGGGCAGAGGGAATGGGGGGATAGAAGAGGAAAGAAAAAAAGAAGGTGGGAGGGAAGAAAATTTACCTGAGAGTAGACATCGCCAGGGTGCTAAGAATCCTGAAAGAGGACAGATTTAGGGGAGGACAAGTTGGGTAGAAAGGAGAGAGGGGGAAGGGGAAGGAGGATGCTTGCCCAGTGCTAGACCCCTCCAGGATGCTGAGAACCCTGCCAGAGGTCAAAACTAAGATGGGCAAGTTGGTAATGGGAAAAAAAAAGGTTAGAGGTAGGAGTGAGGGGGTAAGTGGTGAAGGAAGAGGACAGCATGCTGAGACACAGGCTTGGGGGAAAAAGGTTTAATAGGGGATGTGAGTCATGGAGAGGAGCAGAGGCATTCGAGGACAGTTAAGGAGGGTTAAAGCAGAAGCAGTTAGATGAGAGAAAGTTATATAAGACAGAGGCAAGGGGTAAGAGGAGGAGGAGGAGGAGGTGTCGTATTTGGGGTGGGAGTTCAATGAGGTGGTTTGATGGGGGACCAACAAAGTGCAGTGTCAGAGGATCTGAGGTAGTGGGAGGTGGTGGGGGTAGAAAGTGAGCATGAGAGGTAGGTGGAAGTTCTCCTAACCAAAATTTAGAAGTGAGTTTGGCACAATGAGTGAGGTGCCTGTTGGAAGTGGGGAAGGGACAGGGCATGGTAGAGGTCACAGTGATGAGTTCATGATGGAGGGTCAAGGGCAAATTAACAGAAGGTGTTAAAGAGAGTGTTCAATCTGGTTAGGGAGGATTTAGGAGTGGCACCATAGACTACATCACAGTAGTCGAAAATAGGGAGGATCATCTTCTGGACTAATTCACGCTGCACCATAGGAGAGATGCAACTATGGTTCCTGAATAAGGCACCAAGCTTGGGGCGCAATTTTCTCAGGATGGCATCAATGTGGCCAGAGAAGTTGAGGTGTTGGTCCAACCAAACCCCAAGGTATCTGAATGAGGAGCTGTCCTCTAGGATTGTCCCATCAAGGGTATGGAAAGACAGTAAAGGGTGGAGCCTAGAGACTCTCAGCCTGGTGCCAAAGGTCATGGAGACAGTCTTTTTGGTATTTAGGAATAGTTGATGTGAGGCAAACCAGAGCTGAACCTGGTGGAAGTCATGCTGAAGGGTGGTTGCTACATCAGCGGGGCATTTGCCAGAGGAGAACAGGACGGTGCCACTAGCATACATATTTTATTCATAGACAGCTATTTTCAAAACATGTCTTTTACACATACAGTATAGTAGACAGATGACCACCTTGTGGGCATATCTTGCTTAAGTGGCTGTACTGGAAAATGTTTCTATCTAGAAATTCACTAAGATGCCATGCGATTTTTCTGAGTGTCAGAAATGACCATAGATTTCTTAGCTGCTCTCACTGTTTATTTAATATTTATTTGTATGTGTATGTGCATGTATTTATTTTACCAGGAAAACTTCTTTGAGCAAAGCTCATTTAGAAGGAGGTCCTGGTTAGGACAGATCATATACAACGTGTGAAGAGGCAATTCACATAGTATAAGAAAAATGAGAAGCAGTTTTTGATAACTGGCTAATGAATAAAATCTAAATAAAAAGACAAGAAATAGCAGGCGTATTTATATACAAGGCTTACAGAAGATCTTAATTTATAGAGAGAGCTACTAACAAATACAATATCTAGCATATTGTCAACTATCATATACATAGTCTATTACATTGCAGAAAACAATTTATGAGACAGCTGTATGTTGCTATTGTGGGAAAGGAAATATCTTCTGAGAAGATTTAAGGAATGCTCTAAAAATGGAATATTATAAAAGCTATCATCCTTAAAAGTGTGGACAATGTTTGCATTAGTCAGAAACCAAAATGTTATTCCACATCCTCAGTGGATGCAGCAGTGCTGTGATTTGTCTGATACAGTAGTTATCCTAAAAGTTTGACTGTGGTGTAATGCTTACCAAACCAACAGACACACAAAGAAAACATATTTCCTCACCTCTTGCTTTAGATGGCTGCTGGATTTGGTGGTGGTGGGGTTTGAAGAGGACTCCACAAATGCTGCACAGTGTAGTGATGCACACGCAGTTGGTGGTTTGACATGTTACCATCACTATCCTTGATTTGGATTTGCCCAGCTTTTGTACATCTTGGGTACAGACACAGCAGCTTGGGGTCTGGCACCATGGCACAAAGTATTTCAGCAGAACCTTGAAACCGTAATTTTCCAGAATGGAAAAGGGCTGCAGGTCCCTGGCAATCAATTCTAAAGTTCACTGATTAATTTTGAATGTGTGCAGTGTGAATGAGTATGTTGTTTTGCACTCAAATACAGTAGCTCACCGATGGTCTGTTATTGTGAACATATGTGGTGGCCATGCTCCCTATAAGGTCTTTTGTACCTTTTTTTCATGTTGACACCTATGGAACTTTTACCAAAGAAATGGCTTAATAGACTTTTCTATTCAGGTAAGTTGGAAAAATGGCTCAGTCACCACTAAATGCATTTCCAATACCTTATTTAACTGCAAGATAAATTAGCCAACATTTTGTGCCTGTATCATTTCATCAGGACATCTTTGCTGGCTATAAAAATTAATGAATATATACAAATTAAATTCTCTGCTTTGTCACATCCTACTCACATACATATGATACAATATTGAAATATATTTAGTGGTGAGTGGGCCATTTATCAACTTACCAGACTTGTTACTACCTGCTGTTGGAATAGGTTCCCCGTTATACAATACAGATTTCTGAAGCCACATTGATGGTTGGCTTCTTAACAGACTTTTCTCTCAGGTCTCTTTTACCCATATGGTGCACACTCACTTGGTTATGGCTCACCTGAACTGCGAGTGCCCAGTGCTATCCTATTAATTCTCTCCTTTGATTGTACCAGACTGCTTTCGGCAGATGTGTTTTCAGAAGGTTGTTGCCACTATGTTCTGTAGGAAATGCAGTACACACAAATAAGATATTATAGGGAAATGATGTCTCTTAATAGAATATTGACAGGGATAAGTTTCAGCACATGCAGTATGCAAAAAAAAAAACACAATGGTTTTAAGTGCCATTCACAAAGGGCCTGGTGCTTTGCTGTTGTCAGTTTCAGGTTGAGTGTAATCTGCCAAGCCTTTTCTGACCCATTCTAAATATATCTCCCATTTTGAGGCTGTCTACTTTCTTGTTTTGCAGTTGCCCCATGAAGATGTGAACCCTTTTCTTTGACATTCTGCTTTAATAAACCTCCTCTAAGTGTTAGATGTTTCTCCCAAAGGGCTAAGGACCCCATAGAAGATTTCAAATGGCTCCTTTTAAGTCAGTCTCTCCTCTTGTTAAGACTTCCTAGTCTGAACTCTGTAGTTAGAAGAAAAATTAAATTTTAGCTTGAAAACTTACTGATAGCTAGAATCCCACATATGAGTCTATTACCTACAAAACTAAAAAATCTATACTGTTTTTCGAAGTAGCATGGCTGCTACCAGCAGTTTTAGCTGCTCAAGTGACATGACATATAACAATATATAAAGTCAAACATGATTTAATGGAATGCTGTGATTGCCATGTTTAGAAAAATAACTTTACTGGGGACCTGGAGGTATGTATGTGTGCCTTCTTCAGACTCTCCTCTGCTTCCTACTCTTCCTCATAATATGTTGCTATATTTTGCTATATTTCCAGTAGCTTAACCTGTCTCTAAGTAGTACCTTTCCACTCAAGATGAGTTCTTTTAAATTCTGCTTTAGTGATTATGTACCAAACTGCCCCTGCTAATTTTCATCTGACAAAGTGTACATACAGCTAAGCATTAATGTGTTTGGCAAATATGAACATAGATCTGTACCAGTGAAGTGGATTTCTTCACCAACATGCTAAGGACTGCATCAATTTCTGGTGTAAAGGGATGTCTACAGTACATCTAGCATCTTGTTCACTGACCTACACAGCCAGTATAGTGTTATGCTTATGTAACTATATTAGTTTGGTTGTGGCCATTCACATTTTCTATTCCAGAGGAATTACCACCCTGTTGGGGTACGAAAGCAAGGAACTCTCAGAGAGGGTTCTGCCCCTAGAGGTACCATGAGACGGTTCTCGTGGCTAAAGGTACCTTAGGAATCACCCTAAGGAGAGAGCACTGCTGCTGGAGGAGGAGGGGAGGATGGTGAGGCAAAGACAAAATGCTTCACAGTGAGGCTGAGAGGAACTGCTTATATAGCTCAGGAAGTGGGAGTGGCTGGCTGCTTGGTCACCGAACTATAGGCAAAGCCTTTCAATTCACTGACCTATGCAGCCAGTATAGTGTTAAGCTTATGTAACTGTATTAGTTTGGTTGTGGCCGTTCGCACTCTATTCAAGAGGAATTACCACCCTGTAGCGGTACGAAAGCAAGGAATCCTCAGAGAGGGTTCTGCCCCTAGAGGTGCCATGAGATGGTTCCCATGGCTAAAGGTACCTTAGGAATCCCCAAAAGAAATGTAGTCTCATCCCCAAAGGAGGCAACATGATGCATATGAGCAAGCAGTAACAGTGACGTAGAAGCAGTAACTGGAACACAGTAGTAGAGAAGGATAGTGATGGCTTGTATGAGAGAAGGGGATCCCCTAAGGAGAGAGGGAATGGCAGGACATCTCCACCTCCATCCAACAATGGAACCTACCTAGGGAGACTAGGAAAACAACTATGCTAACTAAGTGATATGTCCTGAGGCAATGGAGGAGAAAAAAACCCTATGAGGAGGAAATCTCGGGATCCAAGGCCTAGGTTGCCTTCCTCCAGGCTTGGGAAATGTATTTAGTGACATCTCTGCAGCTGCAATTTGGAACCCAATGAAAGGGAGGTGGAAAATATTCCAGTTTGGAGGAAGGCTCTCACTCAAACCCTCTAGCGAGAACATTGTGGAGGGTTGCGAGAAAACGCTGCAACAATACGAGCATCCAAGGCACAGGAGGAGAGCAACAACTGCTGAGGCAGTCACCTGGCCTACCCACCCTAAATCAAACCAGGTGAACCAGAGGCAGTTGTAGGGAGAATGCGGTGAAGGTGTCTTGCTAGGGAAACCACTAAAGTCAATGGCCAACCGTTATAGTGGAACACTAGAGCCAAAGGAAATCACCATAACCACCCTTCACCGCTAGTCTTAAATTCTACACCAGAAGCTGCTGTCACGTAGCAGGCCGCTAAAGCCAAGCCCAGGGTGAGGACATTCCCAGCTATGGGCCAGGTGAGAAGGATCCCGCCCCAAGTTGGACACGGTCGATGATGTGGACTAAATGCAGAGCAAGACCATAGACTGCAGTAACCTGTGCCTGATTAGAATGGCTGGCATGCCCCAGAATTGATTGAGAGCTGTAAAGCTGGTGAGCTGAATGAGCACGGCCAAAATAATTTGTCGTAGTATATACACCCCACCCCCCCTTTTGCCTTTGCCTGCCTTATTATTAGGGAGCATGTGATGAGTGGGATGCCCAACTCTGGTTTCTTTTCTTATACTATGGCTGAAAATGTAGCAAAACCTACAAACCACCCATCCCATGTGTTCCCTTTTGTGAATTTGTCCTCCCCTTTCCTTCCTAACAAGACTACTGTTGCTGCCATTTCACTCTTTCCTATATTCTCTGCTTCTTCATATTTCCCCGTCGCTTCCTGGCTTACTAAAGCAAAGATATCCACATACTCTCCTTTCCAGATTTTTTCTTTTGTGGCCAGTGGGACATGTTCTTCTACCCTCATCCCAGGGGCATCAATCTCTCTTGTCCCTTTCCCTTCTTTCTCTGTACCTCCTTCCTTCTCCTTTGGTACCTCTTTTTCTGTCCTAATTTCTGCCTCTGCTGCCTCCACCTGCCCTAAACCCCCTGACCCAAGTGCTGATACAATTTGGCTTATATACTCTTTGATACTGTCACCCACTGAACTGGGAGCGTTACCTGCGGCCTTGCTCATTCCTTGTTGCATGCTATTTTCCTGGTGCCCCATTATGGTCCCCTGTGGTTAAAGGGGTGGTTGCACCACTAGCAGCTGCGGAGGAACCACTATACCATGGGGATCTGGTCTGGGATCCCCTGGGGAGGCTCCGACCTGGTCCTGGAGAGGTACTGATGGTACCGGGTCAACAGGCTGCAGAGGTACTGGATCAGCCACCTTGGTGGGTCCCACCGTCAGTGGTTGTACCCTGGTTGGGCTACGTGGCCTTTCAGCTGTCCATTTCCCTCTGCCTCCTTCACCCTTCCCCACTTTCCTTTTCTCCCCGGATCTCCCTGGTTCCTTTCCTTCCACTGGTTCCCACATTCTGTTGGCTTTTTCCACCAGTTCCACTATAGCCTTGTAAGTGTCTTCCTTTGAAGGCCTGCTCTTCTTTGGTCCCATATCCTGTGCTCCTTTCAACCTGTGAAGACAACTGAAGAGAAGAAACAAGATTTCTATTATTAAGATTTGTGTCTACTGTAGTCATTCTTGTGGCCAGGCCCTCTGTGAAACCGTCACCTAGTGGTAACAAAACATGTCCCCTTTTTTTTTTTTTTTTGTATGGGCCTACTTCCATCGCAAGTGGTCACAAACAGGCCCTTTCCATGTGAATTTGTTGTTCTTCCGTCCTCCCCTGTTTGTTATCCCTTCTTCCCATCCCCTGCCCACCTGGTCCCTTATCCTTCCCAAGCCCACACCCCAGGGCCTCAGGATGGTCATAGCCTCCCTGTGGGCTTCCAAGCCTAATCCTCTTTCCCCTTGAAAGCTCTTGCATCCCTTTGCTGTTGCCCCCAGGCCTGATCATTCCCCTTTCCATGCCCGCCCCCATGAGCTTCAGGTTGGTAGTCACCTTGAAGTGCTTCCGCACCACCTCCAGTGTTTTCCAGGCTTAAAAGAAAACTTCTCTCCCTTTACATGCTCTTGCATGCCTCAGGCTGTAGCCCCTCCAGGGCCTGTTCATTCACCCCTTTCCTTGTCTGCATTCTGTGGCTGCGCCACATGGCCTGTTGGCCTAAATCTGATCTCCTCCCCTTGAAGGCCCCACCTTTGTCAGGCCCATTCCCTTTATGGCTACCGCCGCCATGCTCCTTGTATCATGGCCTCCTAGGACCTGAGCCTCCCCACCCTCCCCACCCTTGCAAGCCTCTGGTTGTATACCTTTTTCTTCCAGCAAGCCTGCCTGCGTGGTCTGCCTCCCGATGCTGCTGTCCTCTTGTTGGCCGATGGTAACCTGTTACCCCTTTGTAGGCCAGACCCTTGTGGCTGGACTGCATGGTCCTGCGGACATGTGACATCACGCCATATGTTTTGTACCATTCAAGCCTGTACCCTCTCCTCTCCATGGCCTCAGGCCACAAATTAGTCACTTCATCCTTTGTTTACTGTCCCTGGGTTCCTCCCTCCCCCATAACTCCTTATCTGTCCCCCTACTTCCATTACTGGGCCCCCGCTCACCTTGCAGCCTCCACGTGGCATGTGACATCATGCCACGTGGCTGCCCGAATCTGTCCCATGCTGTCTTTCCATGCTAGGCCCCTACCAATCAGACTTACCATGTGACTGCCCTCTCTGGTCCCCAATTCACTCTCCAATTTAAATTCCTCCCCAATAACACCAGGGCCTTTGCAGGCCCCATGCTACCTCTTTTCCCAGTTAGAAACCCCTACTTCATGGCCATGATCCTCCCTACCATCCTGTTCCCCTGGCTCTTCATTGCTAGGCCAAATTCTGGCAAAGCCAGCTGCATGCAAAGCAACCCTCCCTCTTACTGGCATTCCTTCGGCCCCATTTAACCTGTACAACTTCCCCATCAGCTGCCCCTTTTGGCGCTTCACCTTTTTCTGCCAAAAACCTTGTAAGCTGTGCTTTTTGGGATTTCAGCGTAAGAAAGCCCCTCTTGAGCTGGCGATGCCATTCAGGCTCAGCTCCTTTCCTGCAGCTCTTCCTCTCTGCTTCTCCAAACGTTTTTTTATCACTGCCATATGCAAACCTCAATAAAACTATGCCTATACAAATGAAATTCAGCCTCCTGCTGCAGGCTTCCTCTACTCCACAACCACACCATTTAAACTCATTGCACTACTGTAGCTCTTCACATCTGCTTCCACAAAGAACGTTATTTATCACTGAAATATGCAAACCACCTTAAATTATGCACATCTTTCTCACATTACTGACTACTCAGCTTCTCAAAAATTTCTAGTTTCCTGATTCTCTTTCTTTTAATTATTATATTGTATATTATTATGTGGTCATTACCCCTATTATATATATATTATATATATATATTTTTTAAAACATCCTCTTCCATATTATTTGTTTGTTTCTTACCTCTTTATCTTAGCGCACAAACCTTCCAATTAATCTGCCAATCTGTGCTGCAGTTTCAAATAGCTCTATCAAAACCCCGCAAAAGTGTCTGAACCACTCCTGTGCTGCCCCTTATGTACCTCCACTTGCCCCTCCCTTTCCTGTTGCTTGGTCATTGTTCTATCCCCTGGCCCTCCCCTTCCTTTCCCCCCTTCTGAGCACACCATCTTGATGAAAAGGGAAGGGGTGCACCAGGACAACCTGGTCTGCCCCTTAAAAGGGCAAACTCCATTAGCACTGAAAAAAAATTATTTAAGTGCTGTATTTTCTGGAGATCTACCTATTTGTAGACTTGTTTGTTTTTTCATTCTGCCTTCATCCTGTCCGGGTAGCACCCTCTACCTTGTCTGGCCACCAAAGTTTACTTCAACATGCATAGATGTTAATGGTTTTAAAGGGTCCTTCTATTCATCTGCATAATGCAGCACTGACACAACTCTTTTTCCATGGCAACCAAGAAACTGCAAATGTGTGAGTGACATATCATGGAATAGCACATCAGGTGGTTCTGGGCTGTGCTTTTGCTTAACCATTACATTGGTTCTAAATGGTTTGGGTACTTCTTGGATGGTTTGGGTACTTCTTGGGTGCCATTTCTTAGTTGGTTCATATGAACTTTCTTCTCTGGTGCAGCAAGGTTACGAGCAGAAACTAATGCAGCTGTCACCATTGCAGAAACTGCACTTCTCGTGTCCTTACATATGATTATTTACCCTAGTTTTTCACTTATTCTGTGTCTTGCACTGGTGTTGGTGCTTTACTTACAAAAGCAATGGCACAGTAACATCTTCCAGAACATTTGTAGTACTTACTGCCAACATCAGCACTGTTTTCTGGTGGCATGCTTTTTTTCATTCTGACTCCATTTTTTTTGTGGTGCACATTAAGTTACTAAAAATCACATCACGTAGGCACACACACTCTGAAAAGGAATTTTACCTTTGTCATAGATTTGTGACTAGTGCTATCAGCAATGGGGAGAGGAAGACACAGTGGTAGGCATAGTACCAACGACAGTAGTGTCACAGCTTGTGGGAATAAACTTCAGATGAGGCAAATTTACAGGTTTAAAACACACCATGAGGTGATATGTATTTTTCAAAAGTTAGAAAAATAATGAATGAAAACAAAAAAATTGCAAAGAAAATCACTACTTAACATCAGTAGTTTCTCACATAATACAGTCTTGGTCTTAGAGCACCTAAGACCCTTTTCATCTGCATTCAACAGCTTGTCTACAGTAGCACCTCTCTCCTTCACTCTCAAGACTGAACTCTACTGGACTTGAACTGACATGAACTCAGTGAAGAGGTTTAATATCTTTTGGTGGGGTCGCCCAAATGAGCCCTTTCTATTTAGATGTCTGGACATGTTGTTACAAAACCAAGGGGGGGGGGGTTATTTCAGGGGACTTCCTGGATCAGTTAAAGGTACAGTGTCTATCTCCACATATACTGCCTCTCTATATCTCTGATCCACAGTGACTAAACACTTTTAGAAAGCATACCACCTTACACAGTAACAGGTTTATATTGTGAATTTATGAAAATACCTTAAGGATTTCTTATAACTGTACTAATCATGAAATTATTATTGTTTTATATGGCTTCTGAATCCTTTTTATTTAAAATGGCTTTATTAACTGTTTGTATTCCTATTTAAAACAGCCTCAATATTCTTTGTACACAAAATTCACTTATGCACTTTATACAACACCTCGCCTGGTGTTTGGCATAATTTAGGGACTGGATAAATGGAAATGGAAAAAAAATGAAAAGAGAGAACTAGTAGGAAGTTTAGTAGGGATAGTAAAGAGCTACACTAGGTGGCCAACCTAGGGTAGGGGGAAAACAAGAAAAGCAAAGAGAAAAGCCTTAAATGTTGCACAACAGAAGTTTTGGTAGCTAGAAAATAAGGAGACAGAAAAGTGGTCAATCAGTCACAGCCGAGGGTGCAGCCTAACTCCACCACACACCTCCCTCCTTAAAAAAAAATCAGTTCTCAAAACTATGCTGGCTTTTCAAGAACCCCCTCTCTTAAATATTTTGCCAAAACAGTAGAATGGGAGTTGGTTAAAACTTTCTCTCACCCACTATGAGAGCTTCACCCCAGGGTCCCTAAAATCAGCTATTTTTATGCTGGCTCACATGCATGAGCAGACAATATACTGCGGTACTAGCAGATTTAGAGGCACGGTGACTGTTGGGCGAATGCAGGGCAAGCATCAGTAGGTGTGTCCCTCATTGCCCAATCAGCCAGAAGTGGGGGCCGACACCCTGCATACCTAATATGGTCACCAGATCTGAGAAGTTCTGCTGTAATGAGAGCAAAGCTCTCATGCAGCAGGACCACAACATGCCTCCCGATGTGCAGGCAACATGGTGGCAGTGACTGCTGCCTGTCACAATGCTGACGGAGCCCACTCCCCATTGGCATTATGTAACCCCTCTCCTGCTTTGCTGTGTGCCAACTGGGGTGCCTTCCACGTTTGGCATCCTCCACCACTTTTGTGTGTGCCAACAGAGTGCCAATCCTCGTCACGACATAATGTGCCCCCCACTTTCGTTGTGTGCCGATGGGGTGCCCAGTCCCCATCAGCTACAGCTGTCCCCCAAAAAAAAGACTCTCGTGGCATGCTGGGAGCCCACCCCAGTGTGCCACATGCCCCTGTCATAGAAAAAATGGTCCTGCTATTTTTTTTTACCTGTGGGAAAATAAAACAGTCCCTCAGCGGTCTCCCTGCCCCCCTCCCACAAACCTGCACCTGTCCACTGCACACCCTGCCTCCCTACACCCTCCCTCACCCTATACTTACCTGCAGAGTCCGGTGCAATGATCTTCGGTGGACCGGGAACACGTTTGCATTCTTCAAAGCAGACTGCGAACTGAGGAAATGCTGGTAAGCTGTATAATGGAATAAATATTTTTTTTCACCTTTGATGCATATCTCAGGCATTTTGGGGAATTTTGGCACCAAATTTTCAACATGGGGTTTTTGGGACCCCTCCTTGTGAATTCTATCACTGTCATGGCGTTAATCGTCCCAGAAAGGTGATTTCACAGTCACTGCATGGAATCACCTTTCAGGACTGATTAATAAAATGACAGTGCCAGTGTTCATGAGGTGGGCTCTCAAAAGCCTGTGTTAAAATTTAGTGGAAAAATCAAAAATGACTGTTTTCTGACGTGCATTGCACAGTTTCTATGCATGCTCGTAACTTCGTGAATTTGCAATATTTTCACCCAGATTTTCAACATTGACATTTTTCCACACCTCTTTGTGAACAGTACAGCTGTCATTTTTCACATCCTGACTGAAATGTGTTTTCGCACTTCTGGCACAGAATAGCGCGGTCACTTTGGGAAATCAGTGTTCAGGACAGATTATGAAAATGACAGTGACACTGTTCATAAGCAGAGGTCCTAAAATGCCTATGTTGAAAATTTGGTAACAATGCCCCATAAAATGACTGTGTTACTAGTGTGCATTGCGCAGTTTGCACGCATGCTTGTAAGTTCGCGAATTTATAATATTTTCACTCCAGATTTTCAACATTGCCATTGTTCTGCACCTTCTTATGACCAGTACAGCTGTAATTTTTCACATCCTGGCTGAAATGTGTTTTCACATTTTCAATGCAGAATAGTGCGGTTGCTGTGGGAAATCCGTGTTCGAGCCACATTATGAAAATGACAGTGACCCTGTTCATTAGCAGAGGTCCTAAAATCTCTATGTTGAAAATTTAGTGACAAAAGTCCATAAAATGAGAGTGCATTGCACAGCTTCCATGCATGTGCGTAACTTCATGAATTTGTAATATTTTCACTCCAGATTTTCAAAATTGGCATTTTTCCACACCTCCTTACGAACAGTACAGCTGTCATTTTACATATCCTGGCTGAAATGTGTTGTTGCATGTCCAGTGCAGAATTGCATGGTCACTGTGCAAAATCAGTTTTCAGGGCAGTTTGAGGAAATGATGGTGACACTGTTCATGAGCAAAGGTCCTAAAATGCCTATGTTGAAAATCTGGTGCTAAAAAGTCCATAAAATGACTGTGTTGCAAGTGTATGTATCGCAGTTTCCACACCCTTGTAACTTCACAAATTTGCAATATTTTCATGCCAGATTTTCAACAGTGGCATTTTTCACACATCCTTATCAAGTACAGCTGTCATTTTCACAGCTGCCCAAAATGCATTTCGCAGCTGTGGTGCACAATGGCATGGTCGCTGTGTGAAATCACCTTTAGACACATTAACAAAATCACAGCACCACTGTTCATGAGGGGAGGTCCCAAAATACCTATGTTGAAAATGTGGCTAAAAAACTCCCACAAATAATTGGGTTATGGATGTGTTGTGCAGTTTCTATGCATGCTCATGACTTCACCAATTTTTCATTTTTTCACTCCAGATTTTCAACGTTGCCATTTTTTTATGCGTCCTCAAGAATAATACAGTTGTCATGTTCCACATTCCTGCCCAAAATGTGTTTTCATCCCTGTGTCACCAAATGGCATAGCTGCTGTGCAAAACCACCTTTCAGCTTACAAACTGATCATGCCACTCTTCATGACGTGGGGTCACAAAAAGTCCATGTTGAAAATTTGGAGTGAAAGCACCAAAAACACGACTATGGTGTTACAGTTTCCAACTGTGGCACCCCACCCTGTACAGACTGACAGGCATCAGGGGTGTGACTTGAGATCATTGGCTGTAATGCTCTTGTCATTCCACCACACCCCCCACCCCACCCCGCAGCCAGTGACAGACATCATGGTGTGCCTTGCAGTGTTCGGCCAAAAGTTCACCCCATTCTCCCATACTGTTCCACCTCAGTGTATTTCCTCATGGAATGGGGTAAGTATAATGCCCAAAGACCCCAAAGCACACCACAACACTTGTCAGTGTCTACAAGGTAGGGTGAGGTACAATGGCATGAGCGTTATAGCTGATGACCCAAAGACACACCCCCAATGCCTGTCAGTCTCTACAGGGTGGGGGTGGGGTTGGCGTCACTTCAATACTTCATTGCCATTCCTATTATGCATCTCTAACTCCGGCACTACCAATGTCAATGCCAGCAAGACAGCATTCGGCATTGACAAATGTTTGTTAGTATTGTCCACTATACCAAGTTACTGCAATACAACAATACTTTCACAACATTACACTGGGGCTGTCATACAGTTCAGCATGGTATCCATCTATGCTCTCAGAGGACTTCAATCTGTAGTGACTGTCTATCCCCTAACCATTTCACTCTTTTTACTAGAAGTCATACATTTAATATTTAATATCAGGCACCCATCAATAGGCATTGTTTCAGCACCCATCACTTGGCATCATTTCAGCCCTGCCTTGGGAGGCAGTATAGCGCAGATGGTTTAAGGCTCTGAGCTGCAAATCTGAGTCCTGGGTTTGAATCCCACAGCCTCCACTTGCATACTGTGTGACCCTGAGCAAGTCACTTAACTTTCCTGTGCTCCCAGGTTGCACCTGTAAACAAGCTTTCAGCTTAGTGTGTCTCACCTGGTTAAACAATTGGAAAAAACAAACAAAGAAAAAAACACCCACTATTGTACCTTCATCAGTACATTAAACAAGCTCTGGCAGAGCCACTATGACTGTGAATGCATTAACTAGATAAGGGTGTTTCATGGGCTTAAACATAAACATTTATTTATTTATTTAAAAAATATCAGATTTACAAACCTTTGAGTCAGAGACTCATTTACAAAGGCACCTCGTCGAAACTAATACAAAGACAGCACAGTTAACAAGTCCAAAAACAATGGCTCAGAGAGCAGACAGTTATAACAATCATTCACTGGAGATACATGAGTAGCAGTAGATACACAGATTACATAGTTTGGGCACACAGGCACCACATCAAGAAGACCAAAGCAATTCAAACATTATACAATAGCTAAAGCAAATAGACATCAGGAGTCAAAGAGAAGCCCAGAGTGTTCACATGAAGGCTGTTGCATACACTAACTGAATCAAAATATAATACATTGAGAAAGAGCATATTTAAGCAATAAGGCACAACAGTGTGTGTGTTCTCGTGTAATAACATCACTCCTGGGGTGGGTTGAAGCATGAGGCGAAGCTGAGTATTTATTTATTTGCACGTATTTATTTGATTGACTGGATTAGCAATATTTGCACAAGCTGCACCCAGTGCAGATTTTATAGCACTGGTCCTAGTCTGGTGATCTGGGTTTCACTCATACCACACTGCATATGGCTTAGTGATATACTGTACAGATGGCTGCAGAGTCTAACCCATTGAAGGTTGAAGTTTCAGAAAACCATTATGCTACAAATATCAAGACTCACTTCCTCCCTCACCCCCAGTCACAATTAATCCTCTACCAAAATCATGCTTAAATACTGGTGCCTCTACATCCATGCCATTAAGCTTTTAATGCTTCTTCTGCTGCTGTGAGTTAAACTCTTTATTTAAAAACATTTTGTTGATAAATTTTTGTTTTAGTATATCCATGGTCAGGAAAATGAATTTGTAAAAGAAACCAAAATCCCCATTTATCAGTTCATTGAATCACAATACAGCATGTTATGAATTTTTCAGATTCTATGTGTAACCTACAGTAAGTCAAACAGAAACTAGACACAATGCCCATCTATTTGCAAGTGGAGCAAATATGGTTATTATCATTCAGTTGTAAACACCTATAGTCATAGCCAGGATTAGCATTGCTAGACTCTGGGTAAGTATGACAAGTTTCCTAAATACTGGTACCTTATCCAGCAGTATTCTGCTGTGTGTGTGAGTGTGTGTGTGTGTGTGTGTGTGTATGTGTTTAAACATGTAACTTTCTATAGTATATTGTATAGCACTGTGAATCCTGGCTGCAGTGTTTTTTTCTCTGCTGTGGCTAAGCAAGACACTGGCCTACTGTAGGGGCTATTAGACATCAAACCAAAGGGTACACTGTGAAGACTAACTTGGAGAAGATGCAATAAAACAAACTTGAATGACAGCCCCCAGACATCATAAAACACCCAGGGAAAATTAGAAAAACTCCCCTAACAGCCTAGGCAGAAACAAAACACTGGACTGAAGTGAGAACTCAAAACGGGTAGTAATACATATATTCCTGATTTTAACATGCAGTTTCCTTTAAGAAGATTCAGTAGAATATAAACAGTAGCCTAGAACTGCCTGCCTGAGAATGAAGTTGGTATATTATTTGGAAAAAGGGAAGACTAGGTCTCTTATTATGCAATGTCCTGTAAAGTATTACACTGACTGCTCTTAGGATGGTGATGTCAAATGCTGTGAGGTGCCATGGGGAACTTGTTATACAGAAAGTTCCAGGAAGTGTTTAACCCATTCTACTTCTAATAGCTTTCTCAAACTTAAAAAGAAAAATACACTTCATCACAGACTGTGTTTACAAAGTACTGTGCCCATGATTAAAATAATTTGAACCCCACCCCCAAAAAAATGTGCCCTCACATGAACATGCATGATTTATCTGTAAAAACATTTAAAAAATGTATTTCTAAATGCATTAGTAACACCAACGCTGTCAAGGTTATCTGTAAAGACAATTAAAAATGTATTTCTAAATGCATTAGTAACACCAATGCTTTCAAGATTTTGAAACTACTAAAAGACAAACTATATATATATATATATATATATATATATATATATATATATAGATAGAATATGGCAAACAAATATTGTTAATCCCAAAAGCGGAACTTTGTTTTTAGTATATAAATGTTTAAGAAATACCTGAAAGCTGTCTATTTTCCTTAGTTTTTAGACACTTCTTAGTCTTTCCTTTTGAGATACCAGGTGACTCTGATAATAATTTGTTCCAAGGGTTTTTAAGTCAGTTTGAAGGCATTTTAAGTATCTTCTGTTCTAGTCCTTAACAAAATGCAGGGACTCCACAGAATTATTCTATTCCTTGGTCCACATCCCAAACATGTGAATCTTCTTTCAGGATAATAGATCCACCTCATGCCCCTCCCTCATGAATAAAAAAAGGTGGGATGGACTTTTTGGAGCTTCTTGGGTGGGGGGGTGGACCTTACTTCCCTCAAAAAACAATGCTGCCTCCCACTACTCAGGTTCCAGTTCTTGTACCACCCATTTAAGAAAGAAAATAGTACCCAGCAACCATTGACTAACATGAAAGCATATTTATTTGAGGGCAGAAAACGTTTCTTGGAGGAGGACAAGGTGGAGGAGACTATTTACACCTTCAGTCAGTTCCACGGACAGAAAACATGACATCACTTCTTTTGTACATGCAATACTCCTGTAGGCTCTGCCCACAGCCATAAAAAGAGAAGTAATGCATAGTAGTTTTATGCTGACTTCTAGCTTCCTCCATCTAGCTATCAGAGTGGCCGTCCAGGCGATACCATAACTTTCTCCGGGGTGAGTTGTACCCAGCTCTAACCCTATTCTAGCACATTGCTTCCACTAAGGGCCCAATCATAGATTCCATCCTATACCTAGATCCTCCAAGATCCTAGGTTCTCATTTTATATCATATAGTATAGACATTTCTTTTATGTTATAAATTTCTTGTAATCATTTCAAACATTTCATTTATCCATTTCCCTTTCATATATTTTCTGGTACACAAGGAACCTTCTCATGCTGAACATCAACCAGCCAGTTCCTAACTCCCAAAGCCTTTGGGGTTTCCTTTCAACCCTTATTTGTAACATACCGGGGTTTCCTTTTGACCCTTATTTGTAACATACCAGGAGTTTCCTTTCAACCCTTACACCATTCTCATACCCTCAACTGACTGTACTCTGCACCAGACCTAAAAGCTATATTCATTTTAAACATTACATGTTTCATACATTTTATTCCATATCACAGGAGGTTCAAAACATGGAAAGTCCCTTCACCCACCATGGTGTCTTCCCTGTTACTAGTAGTCTTCACCCCAGTATGCATATGTCCTGAAACAGTCTTACCTGGGGCCTTCATCTCGTCATCCTCCAAGTAGCAGCAGCCTGGAAAAATGGGCAACAACAGGATCTCAAAAGTGGCTGGCAACAAAGCTTCCATCAGGGGGTCTTCCTCCTCCTATAGAACCCATGGATCCAGGTCCTCTGCCTCTACCATGAAATCCTCCAGTTGAGAACCCTCCATCAGCACCTGGCAGCAGTGCTCCACCTGTGTCTGGCACTGATCCACCTCCATGTTCTATCAAATCCAATCTAGGCAATAGCTCCTCTCAGTTCTCTCACATGGGCTCTGGTATGCACCAAGAATCCCTTCTCCTCAGAACCTTGTCCTCCATGGGATCCTGTAGGTATGCCATCCTGCTCTTTGCCCCTATGTTTGGATACCAGTGCTGGTATCTGGGTACTGGTCTTGCCCTTGCTTCTCTGGACAAGTACTATCCCACTTCTGACACCATGTTTGTCACAGTGTGTGGGAATAAACTTCAGACAAGGCAAATTTACAGGTTTAAAACACACCATGGTGTGATATTTAGTTTTCAAAAGTTAGAAAAATAATAAATGAAAACAAAAAAACTGAAAATAAAATCACTACTTAACATCAGTAGTTACTTACATAATACAGTCCTGGATCTTAGAGCTCCTAATACCCTTTTCATCTGCATTCAACAGTTTGTCTACAGTAGCACCTCTCTCCTTCACTCTCAAACTGAACTCTGGGACTGAACTCTACCTGACTCTGAACTGAAGTGAACTCAGTGAAGAGGTTTTATATCTTTGGTGGGGTCACCTGACAAAGTCCTTTCTATTTACATGTCTGGACATGTTGTTTCAAAACGGAGTGTTGTTTCAGAGGTTCCTGATTCAGTTAAAGGTACAGTGTTTATCTCCACAGATAGTGACTCTCTATATCTACATAGATTCATAGACATGTGTCGGCAGATAAGGGCCTATGGCCCACCCAGTCTGCCCATTTGAGCTTGTAAGTTCAGTTTATGTTTCTAGAAGTCTGTTGCCCTTACCCCTGACCTCCAGAATTTCTTTATGTCTATCCCATGCATTCTTAAATCCTATGATTGTTTCCAGCCCCCACCACTTCCTCTGGCAGGGTGTTCCACTTGTCCACCACCTGTTCTGTGAAGAATTCTTCTTCACGTTCCTCGAATCGTCCTCCCTCCAACTTCATCCCATGCCCTCTAGTTCTGGAACATCTTTTTCACTTAAAATAGTGCATTCCTGCACCCTGTTCCTCCCTGTAAAATACTTGTATGTCTCTATCATATCCCCTCTCTCCCTCCTCTCCTCCAGGGAATACATGTTCAGTTCCTTCAACCTGTCCTCATAGGACTTGTGATGCAATCCATGCACCATCTTTGTTTTCCTCCTCTGAACCTTCTCTACCCTGTCTATGTCCTTACATAGGTAAGGTCTCTAGAACTGTATACTGTACTCCAGGTGGGGCCTCACTACTCTTGTATAGTGGAATTATGACCTCCCTTTTTCTGTTGGTGATGCCCCTGTCTATGCATCCCAGCATCCTATTTGCTTTACCGGCTGCCTTGTCACACTGTTTCCCTACCTTGAGGTCATCAGAGATGATAACCCCAAGATCCCTTTCCTGCTTGGTGCATGCTATATCCTCACCCCCCAACTGATATATTGCGCCAGGATTTTTGTGCCCCATATGCATTATCTTGCACCCCTGCACTGAATTTCAACTGCCAAACCCCTGACCATTCTTCAAGTTTCTGCAGGTCCCTTCTCATTCTGTCTACACCATCTGGTGTGTCTACTCTGTTACAGAGCTTTGTGTCATCAGCGAACAAGTGAAATTCTGCCTTCTAGGTCCTCGCAAAGTCACTGATGAAGATATTGAATAGGACCGGTCCCAGCACTGATCCCCGTGGTACCCCACTGGTCACTTTCCCTCTGTGGAGTGACAGCCATTTACCACCACCCTCTTTGTCCTGCCACCCAGCCAGTTACCTACCCACCACACTACTGTCCTGCTCACACCCATATTCCCCAGTTTGTGTAATAGTCTTCTATGTGGCACAGTGTCAAAGGCCTTGCTGAAGTCCAGATAGGCCATGTCCACTTCCCTTCCCGATCCACCTCCCTAGTCACCCAGTCAAAAAATTCAATGAGGTTGGTCTGACATGACCTCCCCCTAGTGAAACCATGCTGCCTTGGGTCCTGTAGTCCATTGACAACCATATGTTCCACCAATATCTCCTTCAGTAGTGCTTCCATGATCTTCCCCACTACTGAGGTGAGGCTGACTGGTCTTTAGTTCTCCGCTTCCTCTTTGTTCCCACTTTTGTATAAGGGGACTACATCTGCTATCCTCCAGTCTTTGGGTACCTCCCCTGTTTCCATCAGCCACCACCTATCTTAGTTCTTTAAGGACCCTGGGGTGCACCCCATCTGGCCCCATTGCTTTATCAACTCTTATTACTTCCAGTTCCTTCAGGACCCTTTCTCATGTAAAGGGACTTGTGTCCATTTCTGCACCATTCTCACCCCTTGTACTCCCTTCAGACCCGTTACCCTCCTCTTCCTCAGTAAAGACTGAGCAGAAATACCTGTTCAGTATGTCAGCTTTACTGTTGTCATCCTCCACGTGGCCCCCATCCTCCCCCTTCAGTCTCACTATCCCTCCCTTTGCCTTTCTTTTTTCACTTATGTACCTATAATCTGATCCACAGTGACTAAACACTTTCATAAAGCATACCACCTTACACAGTAACAGGTTTATAGTATGAATTTATGAAAATACTTTAAGGATTTCTTATAACTGTACTAATCATGAAATTCTTATTGTTTTATATAACTTCTGAATCATTTTTGATTTAAAAAGGCTTTATTAACTGTATGCATTCCTATTAAAAATAGCCTTCATATTTTTTGTACATAAACTACACTTATACACTTTACACAACACCTCACCTGGTGTTTGGCATCATTCCAGGGTCTGAAATGGATGGAAATGGAAAAGAATGGAAAGAGAGAACTAATAGGAAGTTTAGTAGTGATAGTAAAGAGCTATGCTAGGTGGGCAACCTAGGGTAGGTGAGAAAAGAAGAAAATCAAAGAGAAAAGTGTTAACTGTTGTGCAACAGATGTTTTGATAGCTAGAAAATAAGGAGATAGAAAGTGGTCCATCAGTCACAGCCAAAGGTGTAGCTAACTTCACCACAAGTAGCACCATACAAATTACACAGAGCACACTTAGTACTGGGGCAAAAATAAAATAACTGTTATATATAATAATAACATTATATAATAAAGAATATCATTTTTGGTTTATTTTTGCTTTCTTTTTTTCTTGATGTACCCGTCCTTATCCTTATGAGTCCTAGCCTACACTGCCCTTTTCATTTCCTTCTTGCTTCTCCTTATACTGCTTTCATGTTCTCCCCCAGTAGAGATAGGCAAGCAGGAATTTTTCAGCTAGAACCAAGCCATAGCTGAGCCAGGGGTCTGGGTTGACTCTACAAGCCAAAACATGAGGTGAGCCATGGTTACTGCAGGGTGTTCTCAACTTAGGAGTTTAATATTTCAGACACTGCACTAACTGCTCAGGCTGACAAAAATGCTTACGTTGACCATAACTGACTTGACTTGACCTTGGCTCTTAATTGCTTATAAATGTGGAGCTGAGCTGAGCCAGGCACTAAGTTCAAGCCTGGCTCAAGCGTACTCTGGCTTGTCCACCTCTACCCCATGGTTTCAAACTCCTCATTAAGTTATTTTGCAATTCTTTATGTAAATTTCATATTATATTCCAACTTTTTATGGGCTTTAATTTCTCCTTTTGACACCTGCTGAGCTGCAATAAAGACATCTTTTCCCTGGTGTTCTGTTTCCCTGATTGAGATGACTGCATGGTGCACATTAGCATGGGCCAGCTCAGTCTAGTACCACATGGTGTATATTCATGAACACCATATTGGATACTGGAGTAATACAGATAAATAAATAGTTCAATTGTGCTTACGCAACTGGATGAGATGTATGCTTGTGTGACTTTGATACATTGTGTTTGTTCACTCTCTATCTGTGGGATATACCACCCTGTAGGGTACGATGCAAGGAACCTCAGAGGAGGGTTCCCCTCTCATAGGTGCCATGGGAATAATTCCCTTGCCTAAAGGTAGCAAGAAGAAGCCCACAGGACACAGAGACAAGCCAGTGGAGGAGGAGGGTGGATGGTGGGGCAATGAAGAATGAATCCTGGAACAGTCCAGGAGGAGTGGTCTTTTAAGGCCTAATGGGAGAGTGACATTGTTGCTCACCCATTGAACCTCAGGCTAAAAGCCTTCCATTCAATTGTGGTGATGTAACTGGATAAGATGTATGCTTGTGTGACTTTGATACATTGTGGCTGTTCGCCTCTCTATCTGTGGGATATACCACCCTGTAGGGGTATGACGCAAGGAATCCTAGAGGAGGGTTCCCCCATACGTGCTACAGGAATAATTCCTTTGGCTAAAGGTAGCTTAGGAAGAAGCCCCAAAAGAATACCCAAAAGGGTGTCGAGCATCGAAGAGGTGAGAAATCAGAAGATATCTAGACCAGAAATAAATATGACAGACAAAGATAGGAAGGACTGGAGAAGAACAATATAAGGCTAGGGCAATGAATGAAAGGAAATCTGAGGAGATGTAGAAGGGTGGACTTCCTAAGGAGAGTGGGAATGGCTGGGGCCACCATCTGACTCCATCCAACAGTGGAACCTAACTACACAACCTGTGAAAGCACTAACCCTGACTAATATTATGACCATTGGCATGAAGGAGAAGAAACCCATCCTTTGAGGAGGAATCCTCTAGGGATCCAAGGCTTAGGTCACCTTCCCTCCAGGCTGAAGTACATTTGATTAGTGATGGCTCAGCTGCAGCAAGATCGAGGAAGGAGGAAAAGTCCAAGTTAGAGGAAGCTCTTGCACTGTCCTTCTAAATGGACAGCTGTTGAAAGATGCGAGCAATGTCTCTGCAACTAGACGCTCAAAAGCAAGGGAGGATGTACGAAGATGGAAAGAAGCCTTGAAGGCCTGAATGGTTCAAGGTGAGGAATGAAATGGATGATGTGATTATGAAATGCGGCCTAGAAGGCTTGTATGGATAAGGTGAAATATGAAGATGAATGATGATGGAGTGAAGCTGTGAAGCTGGTACAGTTAAGGTGAGGTAAGAAATGAATGATGTCGATGATGGAGAAGCCTGCCAGCCCTGAGTAAAGGGCAATAGACACAAAGACATGTCTCCAAGTGGAGAACAGGTTGAGTCAGGTAGCATGGACCCAAGAGGGCTATGCCAAGTAGTCGATGTGAAGGAGTAGACTCATATGGAGTCGGATGAGTGAGAGATACCCAGATCGTTCATGAAAGACTAATGGTGATAATAACCATGGAATGCAGCAGGTCAATGAGGAAGCATAGACCCAATGAGAAGTATGCTTGATTAATCAACATGAACGAGTAGACCCTAAGGTCAGACTGATTGAAGGAAAACCAGACTCATGTCAATGAGGAAGCTACCGGTGTTTGGTAACCATGGGAGTGCACGCCAAACGGGTCCATTGAGCAAAATTAGGAATAGATAGAATTGCATGAATAATGGAGCAAGAGTGACCAGGCAAAGCCAGCAGCCGACAGTGAGGTAAGCAGAACCAGGAGAACATCTAAATAGGTTTGACTAGAATGGAGAATAGGGTTGGAGGAGGAGGCGAGTAATGGGAAATATGATCAGAGGAGGAGATGAGTAGATGTGGCGGTATGCAGGAGGGAATATCAGGTGATGTGAATGAGTAGGGTAAGGTGGGATAGTGGGACAGCAGGATAGAAAGCCCCAAAAGAAAGCAGAGGTCGGAGAATGAGAGGAATGGAGGGCTGAGGGAACAGGAGGAGGAGAGTGAGTGCCCCCCACAGGGAAACACAGCCAGGATGAAAAGAAGGCACATCAGGTGGGCACATCGTGAGTCAAGAGAGTAGCCAGGGGATGGGCCAGGAGATTGACAAAGAGGTGGTATGCAAAGTAAAGCAGCAACCTGGGCAGCAAAGCGCTATACCAAACAACACACATGGAAAGCAGAGCAAGGGAAGGAATACAGAAACACCAAGACCCACTGCATGCAGCCCAGTGTCCAAAGATGGGCAGCAAAAGTCTTGTCCGGGCTAGAGCTAGGAAAGACACAGAGGAGCATGGAGTTCCACCGGAGAATGGAGGCATCCAGGTGGCAACCTGGTAATGAGGCCAGCAAACTGCAGAGCAGGGTGTGGCAGTCCTCAGACCTCAGCCGAAATGTGAGGCAGGGAACAAAGGGCCCAAATGTTTCCTCAGTCCCACGCAAAATTTGGGTTCCTGCAAGAGAACAGAGGGGACAATAAACACGAAAGAACAGCACACAGGAAGGTACAGACTGGTCCTCATTGGAAAATGCATGTGAATACAAATCCCATTATCCTATTAACCAGTGTGAGAGAATGGTAAGCATTAGTAAGAGATGTCCTTGAGTATGGGACCGCGTCCCAAATCGGACACCATGTCCCTGATTCAAGAGGCAAGATGGTGAGAGGCATGGAGCAGCAGCCAAAAACAGACACTGTGCACAGCAATTGAGGAGAACAACAGAAACAGTGTATGGGTGAGAAAGGCACAATCATATGGAGGCAAGCAAGGGAGGCAGAACGAGGGGCAAAGGAAGCCTAGACAGAGAGAAATCAAGAGGCAGGAATGGGAGCTGAACTGCAGAGGATGGAGACAAATCCAGATGGAAATGGGGGCACAGAACACGGAACAGTGCAAGAAGAACTTTGGAATGCAGGCAAAGGAGGCTCAGAATGCCATGAACTGAACTATGAACAGGCAACTGAAAGAAGCATGGTCACTGTAAACAGCTAGTATGAATTGACATTAGCTCAGTACAGTCAGAAGTTAAAATCTGTGAAATGAGCTCAACAGAATGAATAGTAAGTCTTGCTCTTCTAAGCCTGGATTGTAAAGTCCATGATTGTGTAGAAACCTGGAACAAATAAAGCAATTGCAGTTGAAATAGAGACTTTTCTTGACTCTGTGCAATGTACTTTACAAGAAAATAGCCATACAATCTGTGAGAGTGTTTAAAAAGTATGAAACTCTCCAGCTACTGGAATGCATGTTTAAAATGAAATGGTCATGAACATTTATAGTCGAGATCGAGGAGGAAAAAATATTCCAATTTGGAGGAAGCTCTCACTGTGTCTATCTAGATGGACAGCTGTTGAGGGTTGTGAGTGATGTCTTTGCAACTATAAGCTCAAAAGCAAGAGAGGAGAGAGATGATTGCTGAGGCAACCAGCTGGCCTATGCAAGCCTTCAAAACAGACCAGGTGAACCAGAGGCAGCCTCAGTGGAGAATAACATAGAGGGTGCTTCCAAACCCACTCAGGCAGTCAAAGGGGGCTCTGATGAAGATAGCCCCACCCCTCACAGCTGAAAGTCATAAATTTTACATCCAGAGGTGTCACCAAGATGAGGGACAATAGAAAATCCACCCAGAGCGAAGACATTCCAGCTATGGGCCAGGGAGAAGGACCCCACTCCAAGCTTCCCACCCTTTAGATGTGGACTTCATGGCTATGGAGTGAGACTGTTGGCTACAGGCTAGCCCCAAGCCAAGGAGCAATGGACATGGAAGGCCTGTCTCTGAGTGGGAGAGCAGATAGATGAGATAGCATAAGACCCAAGGAGAGGCATGCTCACTTAATCGATGTGAATAAGGAGACCCTGAGGTTGGACTGAGTGAAGGACAGCCAGACTCATATCATGAGGAAGCTACCATTATAGGTAACTATGGGAGTGCATGCCAACCAGGTCCACTGAGAGCCAAATTAGGAATGGATAGAATTGCATAAAGGTAGGAGCAAGAGTGGCTAGGCAAAGCCAGTAGCTGATGGTGAGGTAAGCAGTGCCAGGAGAACATTAGAAGAGATTTGACTAGAATGAGGGAATAGGGTCAGAGGAAGAGATGCATAGGCAGGGTGATATGCAGAAGGGAATAGTAGGCGATGCGAATGAGTAGGGTATAGTGGTAGCAGGAGGGAATAGCGATATTGCAAGATAGGGAAGCCCCCAAAAGAAAGCAGTGGGCAAAGAAGGAGAGGAAAGGAGGGTGGAGGGAATGGGAGGAGGAGGAGGAGGAGGAGGAGGCAGTGCCTACCACAGGGAGGAATGATGGAGGGGGGAGCAGAGGGGAAAGGGGCAGGGCAAACAGAGACAGCACCTCAGGGGACAAAACTGAGAAGCCAAAGAGACAAGAAATGCAGGCGAGACCAGGGGGAGGACTGGAGGGAAAGCGCAAGGAAGAGGCAGACCACTGAATTGCCAAATGAAGGGGAAATGTGCAGAAGGAATGAATGCAGATGGTTCCCACGTGGCAGACAAGGACAACCGCCACAATAGAATGAGAGATGATGGGGTGGTCGAGAGGGTCAACGTGGAACAAGAAATCGAGTGAAAGCCAGTAGCTGGAACTGGCAGACAGGAGCAAATATATAAGCAAAGCCCAGAGTGGCTACTGAGGGAGGTGATGAGGTGATCGACAAGTGGCCTATGGGGTCTGGAGGGAGAAGAGTAGTGTTCCACATAGTTGGAAAGGTAGGCACTTTCGAATAGGAAACAACAATAATTCAACAGAGAGAAGGCTCCACGTAGTCGACGAGAAGGAATGCAACCACCAACAGAGTTTAATGATGCAACGGATAGCGGGCCCAGAAATAGCTGCAACAATAGGAGGAACAGCAGGAAGCCAATGTGGAGCAAGGCAAAATGGAGTATGAAAAGCAAAGGGCTAAGCCAAATTCATAGCAGCTTAGAGGCAGGTGATGTACTGCCCCAGGCTGATGCCCCAGCACTCAGGAGCAGACCCCGATCAGTGGGAGGCATGAGGGATAATGAGGAGAAGATGAGAGGAGGATGAGCGGTGGAGCAATGCCAAGCAGCAGGAGAGAGGAGGCAAGACATGGAGCTAGGCAGAATGAACACCAAGGAAGATGGAGGGGAGACTGAGAGAGGCGGAGGGCCAGGAGAAGCCCGTGCTTCGAACCAGACCACCAAACCTCCAGACTGCAAATCAGGAACAAGACTGAAAAGACTCTGGGACAAACGACTAAAAGCAGGGACACATCGGACAAATGGAAACATCCTCTCAAGAAGTTATGCAGAATGTGGGGCTCGGTGTGAAATGCAGGTTGCGAAGGAGAACTGTACTGTAGAATGAAATCCCACAATAAAGTAAACAGCAAATCCTGACCAAGAAGCAACAAAAATGCCAAAATGATGAAGAACCAGGGAAAGACCTGAGAAAAAATCAGGGAGGACCCAGAAAATCAGGACAGGTGAGAGGCATGGGTGAACGCATTACAGGGCTGCAGTGGAGAGGGAATGGAAAGCTGGGTTCAGGGGTGACATCGTACCCAGGAGTGCCAAGGTGCAGAACAAAGGTGACAGCTGGAGACAGCAACAGAAGGCCCAGCCAATGTCGAGTCCTCCTTGGCAGGAAGCCGGATGCCGTGGGAGACTCGCACCCAGGACACCGGCAATGCATGGGGGAGTAGATGGGAGGACGCAGACCAGTATCAGGCAATGAAGAAGGACCGGCAGAGAATGAGGTACTGGGTTGTGGGGGTGGAGACAAGGAGACGAATGATGAGAGGAGGTGGCAGGGATGGTATCCTAGAAGACTTGGGGAAAGTGAGGTATGAGTACAGCAAGTCAGCAGCCAGAGGCAACCACAGGGATGGGGTAGAAAATGGGGAAAAAAACTGAGAGCAGAGAAGAGTGGCACCTCCGGCCCAACAAAGAATGAATCCTGGAACAGTCCAAGAGGAGTGTTTTTTTTTTAGGCCTGATGGGGGAGTGACGTTGTTGCTCTGCTCACTGAACCTCGGGCTTAAAGCCTTCCCAATAAATATGATGGAGTTTTGATACCCAGTACTTTGCATACTTCATAGGGACTTAACTTCCTGAAGAGTAAATTTGAGACCAGCAATAGTAACCTACATTTAGGGACCATATTACAAGAATGTGTCTAGCCCTGTAGTTTGAGGGAGAGGTGATAACTCTCTAGCTTGAGGCCTCAGTTAGTTGATAGTTGGAGGTGGGATTGAGTCAGATTTCTGACAGCAGGCTAGTTATATGAGACTAATTCTCCTGCACATGCTGCCTTAAGCAGAGAATTTGCCTGCATTTTCCACGGGGGCAAAAAGGATTGTGTTTTTTGGAGACAACATAGGTGGGGTAAATTGCAGTGAAATTGTTTTAACTGGTGTATTAATTATTGGTGATGGGTAAATCTGAGAACAGACATAGTAGCCACATTTAGGGATCCTATTGTAAGAACCGTGTCTAGCCCTATAGTTTGGGAAGAGGTGATAACTGTCTGGCCTTGGGTCTCATCTAGTTGATAACTGGGGGTCAGACTGAATCAGATTTCTGATAGCAGGCTGGTTGTGGCAGGGTGACGTGGCAGCCAGGGGATCTGGGACTCAGTAGTCTAAAAGAAAGTACTGCCATAAGGGGGCTGCACAGGAAGAACAAAAGGCAGTCACCCCTAACGTATTCCCACACAGGTTAGTTTGTCCACACATGAGTGGAAGAGCACAGAAGTGGAACAGATGTGAGACTGGCATTTTAGGTGTCGGTATGCATCAGCAGAAGGAAGCAGGTGGCTCTACCAGTCAGCTAGGTAAGGTACCTGTTCACTGCTGTGTAATATTCACTGTTGGGAAAGGTGGAAAGTCAAAGGTAGGCCAAAACAGGGAATATGAACAACATCCTTGTGACATGGTGAGCCGTATCAAGGTAGGAAACCCATGTGTTGAGGTATCCGAACCCCTATTCTTTAGCTCTTTGTTTCTGTGGGACTGCCACTCATGCTGGATATGAAAATGCTGTCTTGACCTCAGGTGCTTTCTGTATACTGCCATAGTGGTCAGGTGTCCTGCTAGCAAGCCTTCGGCTGGAGGTGGTTCTTCCCCTACAAGGCATCTCCTCTGGCTCTTCATGGTGACACTAGCCCTGGCTGGGGACATTAAGCTTTACCCTTGTCCTACTTATCAAGCCTTCTCATTTCCTGTGGGCTGGCTGTCAGGCAAGGGGATGAAAATAGCTCACCTCAACATCTGCAGCCTCCTGCCCAATCTGGCTGAACTCTCTGCCTGGGTCACTCAATACAAGCCTGACATCCTTGGTATTACCGAGACTGGGTGAAACTTTCCACCCCTGACTCAGCCTGCACGCTTCCTGGCTTTGATCTCATTAGGCAAGATCGGCCTGGGAAAAAACGTGGGGGTGGTATCTTGGTCTACTACAAGAGTCACCTAAACCTGTCTGCTGTATCCCACCAACAGCCCTTTCTGTCTTCTTGTGAGCTGCTTCACACAGTCCTATTACTCGGGAACACTAAGAAGCTGCACATCATCTGTACATGCAATCCCCCAAGGGTGGTCTGTCAGGGTTATCCTACCTCCTTGATACTGTTGGTGCTAAGACTGGGGATAATGAGCTAATGATCTTGAGAGATCTTAATTTAAATTGGCTTGGAGGACACACCAAGCTGTATGAACCTCTGCTTGCTGGCCTCTCCTTGTTTCAACTTATTCAGGAGCCCACTAGGTGGTCTACCACTGGCGGTACTAGCTTCCTCCTGGACTGGGTTTTGTCCAATAGACCTGAGAGGATCAGCTCCTCTGGTACCATTTCTGACTCGATCTCTGACCACACCCCTGTGTACTGCATATGGAAGATCTCATCTGAGAAAATTCCTCACAAAATCATCCAGGTAAGGGATTTCTCCAGGTTCGACCTGGGGTCCTTCCATGAAGATCTGAGGCTTATGGACTGGTCTGCAGTGCTAAATGCTCAGGACTCTTCCACTGCTGTTAGTCATTTTCTCAGCACCTTCAGGGCACCACAGGACAAGCATGCCCCTCTTATCAGACAGAGGGTAAGGGGGTCTGCCACTAAGTAGCTGCATGGGTGCCTACTATCCCTCATGAGGGCTAGAGACAAGTGCTGGGCCAACTTCAAGGTCATGATGGACCAGGCCATATTTCAGCAATATAGGAGGCTCATGAATGAATGAATGCAAAAAAGCAATCAGGGCTGCCAAAAGTGAATACTGCAAAACTGCCTGACTAAACTCAGCTAAGGACCCTAGGAATTTCTGGAGGAACATTAAAAATATAGCAAGTGGTTTCTCCAACTCTGGGGTCTCTGACATGGTCATAGATGGATCTAATTGTAACAATCCACCAACCATCGCCAATGCATTCAACTCCCACTTCTCGGATCTGTCTGCCTTCACCTCCCTATTCTCCACTGATGGGAGTGATAGTCATGTCCTGGTCTCTGCCCCACTGTTGGCCCCTATCTCCCATCCATTTCTCTACTTCAGGGCTGTGATGGCACAGGAGACACGGAGACTTCTCTCTGGTCTCTCCCCTCACTCTAGTGCTGGCCACGATAGCATGGAACCTAAGCTCCTCCATCTTAGTGCCTCTTATATTGCCTCCCCAGTGGCCCATATCTTCAACACGTCCCTAGCTTCTGGCATTATCCTCTACCTCTGGAAAGTGGTGAGGATTGTTCCTGTTCTCAAACAGGGCAACCCAAAGATTCTTAACAACTACCGACCGATAGCCATCTTGTCGGCTATCAGTAAACTTCTGGAGAAAGTTATGGCTGGGCAACTCACAGATTATATTCAGGCCCATGAACTACTGTCTCCCATGCAGCATGGCTTTTGCAAAGGGCACAGTATGTCCTCTGCCCTTGTCACTGTCTCCTCTGGGATCATGGCAGCTAAGGACCAGGGTAAGCTGTCAGGCGCCATCTTCCTTGACCTATCTAAGGCCTTTGACCTAGTTGACCATGTCTTACTTTGCTCTCAACTTCAGTCCCTTGGTCTGTCCCCACCTGTCCTAAGATGGTTCATTAATTACCTCCAGGACAGACAGCAACTCACTAAATTCAGTAAGGTCCTCTCGGCCACCACTCCTGTGACCTCTGGTGTCCCCCAGGGTTCAGTCCTAGGGCCTCTTCTCTTATCTTTGTCAGTAATCTCCTCTTCTTCCAACTGTAGCTCTATCCTATATGTGGATGACCTGGTTATCCTCACCCATTCCCATGACATTGGGGTCATCAACCACCAACTGAGTGAAGATTTCAGAATATCCAGTCCTGGATAATGACCCACAAACTGGTCCTCAACCTTAAAAACTCAGGCCATGCTTTCTGGGTCACTGGCCAAGATAAAGGCATCCCCTGCCCCACTGAATATTACTGGTATTGATGGTACTCCTGTCTTAATCACTGACTCCATCAAATACCTTGGGGTGACACTTGACCCCAGCTTGACCCTGGGCATCATATCCAAATGTATGCAGAGCTGTCATCTGCAGCCTGGGTCTGGCCTACAGAGTGAAGAGCAATCTTACTTGCTGCTCGCCTTGCACTGGCCTGAACTGTGTTTCTCCTTCTGTCTGTTATGGACTCATCCTGTTTGCACACACCTTCAAAGTTCACCTCTCTAGGTGGAACATAGCCTATAACATCATTTGCCACTTTGCACTTGCTGGCCCTCACCTCACCCACCACTGTAACTTGTATAAACAAACTTGACTGGCTCTTCCCATCCAACCACATGACTTTTATCTTGGGCAGCTTCACGGGCAAGGTTCTTAGAACTGGCACCCCCCCAGGACTGGCTGAGCTCCTCAAACCGGCTGCCTCTTCTTCTTACTCCCTTAGGTCATTGGGCCCTGCTGTTCTCAAAGTTCCTGCCACTCGAACACAAATATGGGACAGAGATTTTGCTTCATGTGCCCCCACAGTATGGAACTCCTTTCCCAGGTCCATCCCCCAATCATGCCTTCAGAGCTCCTATGGAATTACTTGACTCTCCTCTGCATGTGGTTGTCCTAAACTGCCATAATGCTCACAGTTTTGAAACAAGATCCCAGACCAAGGCAATAATGACAAAACTAAACTGGACATAGTAGCCATTAGCGAGACATGGTTCACCAATAACCACACTTGGGAGACTTCAGTAACTGGCTATGTGCTGTTCAGAAGAGACTGAGGTACAAAAGGGAGGTGGAGTGGCCTTTATCTCAATGAAAATATCAAAGCTACAGAAATTCAGAATACACATAAGGAGCCAGAAGAAATGTGGGTCACCCTGGAAACAGAAAATGAGACAGCCATATGAACTGGGGTTGTGTACAGGCCTCCAGACCAGGGGGAGGACATAGACACATTACTGTTAGAAGATATCCAATACATGACAGCTAAAGGTGAGGTTCTGATAATGGGAGACTTCAACATGTCAGATATAGATTGGTCAATACCAGCAGGAACATCTGCCAGAACTAGACACATGGTGGATTCTCTGTAGGAGGACGGCCTCAAACAACTGGTACAACAACCCACAAGAGACAGAGTTATCTTAGATCTAGTACTGGTAAACATGGAAAGGATCACAGATCTCCAGGTAGAAGGTCACCTGGGGGCTAGTGACCATCACACGGTATTGTTCAATTTGGCCTCTAGAACTAAATCATCCCATTTCAAGACAAAAATATGGGACTTCAGAGGAGCTGACTTTGATAAGATGGCCAACAGAGTTTCGCTAGCCCTGGCAAAAAGAAATACAGGTGAGGGGGTACAGGCAAAGCAGGGAAGCATTAAGGATCCAATACTTGAAGCAACATCCCTTTGTGTCAGAGAGAAAAGGAAGTGCAAAGGAAGAAGGAAACCACTTTGGTTCTCAAAAACAGTAGCAGAAAGTCAGGGCAAAAGAGCTGGCCTTCAGAAAATATAAAGGGAATGCAGCAGGATGAAGATAGGAGGCATACCAAACTTTCTAAGGAAGCAGGGAAGGCAGTAAGACAGGCAAAGGTCCAAACCAAGGAAACACTAGCACAAACAGTAAAAGAAGGTGACAAGACTTTCTGTAGATACATTAATGAAAGGATTAAGTCCAGAGGGGGTACTGCTGAGATCAAAGGGGATAAGGGGGCATGTGAGGAGGAGGACCATATAAAAGCATCTATCCCAAATAGATACTTTTGCTCAGTATTTACTGAAGAGAAGGTAGGGCAGGGCCCACAGCTCAGCACCATGGACACAGGGGGGAAAGAGGTGTGCACTAGTCCTTCACAAAAGAAAGGGTCCTACAAGAGCTCGATAAGCTCAGGGTGGACAAGGAAATGGGACCAGATGGCATACATCCCAGAGTACTAAATGAGCTAAGGGTGGAACTAGCAGAGCCATTATCAGAACTGTTTAGTGAGTCTCTGAGCACAGTATAGGGCCCAGAAGACTGGAGAAGGGCTTGTGATCCTGCTCACAAGAGTGATAGCAGGGAGGAGGCAGGGAACTACAGACCAGTCAGTCTTACCTCAGTAGTGGGCAAGATTATGGAGGCACTCCTTAAGGAAAGGATAGTGCAACACCTGGAATCCATAGGAGCACAGGATCCAAGACAGCATGGGTTTACAGAAGGAAGGTCCTGTCAAACTAATCTCATATATTTCTTTGACTGGGTAACCAGAGTGGTGGACCAAGGGGGAGCAGTTGATGTCGCCTACCTTGACTTCAGCAAAGCTTTCGATACTGTTCCACATAGAAGATTGATTAATAAGCTGGGTAGGCTCAGGGTGGGTCAGAAGTTGGTCAACTGGGTGGCAAACTGGTTGATGGGCAGAAAAAAGAGAGTGGTGGTAAATGCTATACAGTCAAAAGAGATGCAAGTCACAAGTGGGGTACCTCAGGGATCAGTCTTGAGGCCAGTCCTCTTCAATATCTTCGTCAGTGACATTGCAGATGGACTGGAAGGTACGGTTTGTCTGTTTGCAGATGACACCAAGATCTGCAGCAGAGAAGATGATCCAGATGTGGTGGGCAGAATGAGAAGAGATCTGGATAAACTAGCAAAATGGTCAGAAGAGAGGCAACTGGGGTTTAATGCAAAGAAGTGCAAGATCATGCACATAGGGAAGAGAAACCCTTTAGCCACCTATAGGCTGGGATGGGAGTTGCTGGCAGTCACAAGGGAAGAAAGAGACTTGGGCATCATCATCACCGATGACCTGAAATCATCCAAGCAGACCACTAAAGCAGTAGGTAAGGCTAGGGGGATGTTAGGGTGTATTAGTAGGGGTATCACAAGTTGGAAGAGGGAGGTAATAATCCCTCTTTACAAGACACTAGTTAGGCCCCATCTGGAGTACTGCATGCAGTACTGGAGGCCACATCTTCACAAGGACATTAACCAAATTGAGGCAGTCCAGAGAAGGCAACTAAAATGGTGCAGGGACTGCATCAGAAAACATATGAGGACAGATTAATGGAGCTCAACATGTATACTCTAGAGCAAAGGAGAGAGAGAGGTGTTATGATCAAAACATTCAAACACCTCAAGGCATTAACAAGGTGAAAGAGTCTAACATGTTTCAATATAAGAAAAATAGCAGGACAAGAAGACACAGCATGAGATTAGAGGGAGGCCGATTAAGGGGTACTGTACGGAAATTATTTTTCAAAGAAAGGGTGGTGGATGCATGGAATGGCCTATCTCAGGAAGTGGTGGATATGAATACAGTGCAGGGCTTCAAACAGGCATGGGATAGGCATAAGGGAACAATACAGATGAGCATGAATAGATAGGCCATCGACAGAGCAAAGGCCAATGGCACATTCATAAGGGAGAAAAAGAAATGGGCAGACTGGATGGGCCTTGCGGTCCTTATCTGCCATCAACTTCTATATTTCTATGTTTCTATAACTAACTTTGGTCCCCTGCACTGGACTTACATGTTCTTCTTTTGGTACCCTTGCGCAGGTCCTACTGATGCATCTTGCCTGCTTGGGTTCTGCTCTGTATATAATGTATTTACTCTCTGTTTCAGGTGATGCTTTGACTGTGGCTCTGCTTTTGGGACTCTGAGCTGTATAGAATTAAATACATTGTTCATAGCCTTGGCGACTCTATGTATATATTTTGTTTCTATTCTAACTGTGTTCACTGACTGCTTGTGTTATATTCATCTGGTTCTACCTGATTCTGTGTAATGCCTAACTTGTGTCATGTTGTCGTCTGTATGAACTTGTATTTCACTGTACTCTCCTGGGTTGTACCTAAAAATAGGCAAACATCTTGTCTAGTGTACTTACCTGGTCAACAAAAGCTAAATAAATAAATAAATACATTTGCTGTATGCTTGTCTATTTTACGGTGTCACATTTAATGGAAATAAAAAGAAAAAGATGTGATGAGTTCCAAGGGTTGGCAGGAGAAGGGAGAAGAGGACTGTGCCCTTAGTCTTCCGTTCCCCTTGCAAACCCAGTGGAAACATTATGGACTTACTATCTTATTAAAACCATCTTTGAGGTGAAACAAAATGGAAACATAAAACCCCCTTAACATAAATCCCCTTAACCAAGAAAAGAGGAGTTGAGTCTAGGCTAGAAAGATTAACATGCATGAACATGTATCTTTACTGTTTGATGGGGAACTCCTGAGAATGCAGTAAGAGGTTTATACTGGTTTTAACTAAAAAGGGTGGATTACCTGACAGTGATGTCATCCACGAATGGTATAAAAACCCACCACTTGGAGTAACAAAGATAGGTTGGGGAATTGGTTGAATACTGACTACCATGTAAAGAAGACCTCAGAAGTGTGCTTGTTTCACACAGTTCTATTTGCAAAGGCTGAAGCTAAGCCTCAGGAATTTTCAAAATTAGAAAGTTTGCTAGATACTGACATTGAGTAACCTTTGTTTGCTGTATGTTTTATTATTTTATTTTTGTTTTGTTTTCTGATTTTAATAAAATACAATGCACATTTGGTTTTACACACCTGACCTCTGGTTTGTTGTGTTTGCTTTATCTCACACCTTCACAATCCTATCTATGGTATGAGTATAAAGGCTTTAAATAGGATATGAGGGAACACTAGTAGCATCCCATTTGGGGTCAGTTAACAAAGGGTTAGGGAAGGTGAAAGTGCTGCTGCTGCTACAGTAGGGAAAAAGCACATAAAGGTAAGAGGTAAAGAAGCTGTAAAACTCTTCAGACAAGAGGAACTACTTGATGGAAGGTGTAGAAGGAAAAAATCCTATCATGGGTAAAGGTACAAAGACACATAACAAACAGAAAAAATGGAACACTAGAAACATCCTGTCATAGATATGAGTGCAAAAGTACTTTAAGTAACACAGGGAAATTAGGAATTGGGAATAGTGGCAGTGGTGCTGTGCAGTGACTGTGGGGTGCAGTTTTCAGACAGACCTTCTAGAGACTGTGGTGCTGCCCCATCTGCACACACCTCTCTGGGTTGAGGGAAGATGTTGCTAGACTCCAGGCGAAGTTGGCTAGGATTCAAGGGACTTGTTTCCTCCCAGGGGCTACCAAGTCTACCACCATTACCTCAGAGTATGCCGGGGGGAGGAGGAATGGCTGGACTGTGGTGGACTTAGAAGGGTGGGGTGGGGTCATAGGCACATTCCTCAATCAGGATCACTATGTAATTCCTGCACCACTTTGGTGGGGTGGAACTGCTAGGAGGTGGCATCCATGGTATTGACTAGGGAGGATATTGGGGTCCTCCATAATGGAGACCCTATGGAGGGTGGTAGAGGACCCCAGGGGAGGAGGAAGCAACTTCTAGTGGGGGACTCAATTGTGAGGAGGGTAGATTTGGGAACAGGAAGTGGGGGAAGGGAGAGGTCAGGTGCCTATGCGGTACCATGGCCAGGAGTGATGGAAAGCAGATCCTGAGGATTGATAGGGCAGCAGGAGGTGAGGGAGAGCTGGATGTCATAGTCTACATGGGCACTAATTACCTGGCTAGGGACAGAGGTGGGATAGTATATGGGGAGTTCGGGGAGTTGGAGAGAGATCTTTGACAGGTATCGTGCTCAGTGGTTTTTAACGAGGTGCTACCTATCTACAATGGGGGGGAAGGATCTCCACACCAGGAGCATCAACTCATGGTTGAAAGAATGGTTCAGAGAGAAGGGGTTTGGCTACATTGTGGACTGGGGACCCACCCTGTGCAATAAGAGCCTATACAGGGGTGATGGCCTGCTTCCATCAGGTTGGAAAATTGCAGTGCTCAGTAGCACATTTAAATGTTACATTGATGAACATTTAAACTAGCCAAGTGGGGTGGCGGAACAAATTGGAGAGGCAGAAACTGCCCCACCCACAGGCTAAAGTAGAGAATAGGGAGAACCTGAGGGGAGAGGAATCTTCCAGACTGCAAAGTAATAAAGGAAACAATGTGGTAGAAATGAAGGGAGATGGGAAGGGGAGCATTAAAAAGAGAGGGAGAAAGGAGGGAGAGCAAAAAGGAAAAAAGGAGCTACCAAGCAGAGCGGTAGCAAAAGCTGGAAGCCCAAGTGTGTGAATGCTAGAAATCTGGGAAATAAGATTTTGGACCTAGAGGCCATCATGGCAGAGACCATCCTGGATATCGTGGACATTACTGAGTCATGGTTAAAAAACATGACTGGCACATGGCCATACCAGGCTATACTCTGTTCATGAAGGACTGGGTGGGAAGAAAAGGAGGGGCTGTGGTGCTTCATGTGAGGGAAAGCATAAAAGCGATGGAGATACAGGGAATACAGGGGAACAGAGGTATTGTGGATCACTCTGGAGATGGGTAGACAAAGCCAGTATTCACACTGGTGTGATCTACAGCCCTCCAGCGTGGGGGGGGGGGACTTTGATAAGGTACTGGTGGAAGCCATTGGCAATATGGCAGAAAAGGAGAAGGTGCTTCTGGTAGGGGACTTTAATCTGCCAGATGTAGATTGAAGCCACCCAACTGCAGCTTCAGCTAGAAGCATGGACATCCTGGACTACCTGCTGGTGGCATTCCTCAGGCAACTAGTCAGTGAACCCCCTCAGTGTTGGAGACATCAAGATGGGAGGCCACCTTGGGATCAGTTATCACCCTACAGTGTGGTTCAATATAAGGACAGCTGCAGAACTGAACCACACAAGGGGGAGGGTCCTGTACTTCAGGAGGGCAGCTTTTGCAAAGATGGGTGAATGCCCTTGGTTATTACCTGGTTGGGGGGATGACCTGGGTTGGGTGGAGGAACAGTGGGTAAATATAAAAGGGGGCTTAGTGAAGGCAAGCAACCTTTAAAGCCTTTAAGTCCTTTAAATCTGCCTTAAAAATGTATTTATTTGAACTGACTTTTTCTGATTCTTAGTCCTGCTGTTTTATAATATGTTTCAAATGTTTTTACTGCGTTGAAATGGATGTTTTATGATTTTATGATTTTTTCTGTAAAATGCTATGATCTAGTTGGAATAGTGTTCCATAAATAAACTTTGCTTTGCTCTATGTCAAGCAAGAGAGCAAATGCAAGAGGGAAGAGACCAATAGTTTCTTGAAAGAGGTGGCTGAAAAGGTAAAGGCTAAAAGAGTAGCATTCAGAAGATATAAGGAGATGCAGAGGGAGGAGGATAATGCTGTGTATCAGGGAAACAGTGGGAAGTAGGGAAAGCAGTAAGGAGTGCAAAGGCACAAACTGAAGAGAGAATAGCCTAGCCAGTAACAAAAGGGGAGAAGATATTTTTAGGTATATAAGTAAAAAATGGAAGAAGAAGGGAAGGATTATATTAAAAGAGAAGGGAGGGACTGTGCAGAGAGGAACCAGGAAAAGGCAGACATCCTGAACAAATACTTGTGTTCAGTGTTCACAGAGGGAGGAGGAGAGGAGGTGCCACAAGAAAATAACAGGAGTTTTGGAGGGAGGGAAGTGGACACTAGTCCTTTTTAGATGAGAGAGTCTTGAAGAGACTTGCAAATCTGAAAGTGGACGAAGCAATGGGGCCAGACAGGTGCATCCAAGGGTATTGAGGGAGCTCAGGGAGATGCTTGCTGCACTTCTGATAGTCCTATTGAACAGCTCACTGGAAACAGCAGTGATTCAAGAGGACTGAAGGAGAGCAGATGTAGTCCCATTTCACAAAAGTGGTAGCAGGGAGGATGCTGGCAATGATAGGCCAGTCAGTCTGACATCAATGGTAGGAAAGTTGATTAAATCTGCTGAAGGACAGGATTGTGGAATTCCTTGAATCCAATACATTACAAGACTCGACTTGAGGCAGCATATATTCATGGGTTGGGGATCCTGTCAAACGAATTTGATAGATTTGATTGACTGGGTGACCAAGGAATTAGATCAGGGTGGAGCGGTGGACATGGCATATCTAGATTTCAGTGAGGCTTTCAAGACCGTTCGACATAGGAGACTCGTAAGCAAGCTGGGTAGCTTAGGAGTGGGTTCAAAGGTGGTAAATTGAGTAAGAAATTGGTTAGGGGATAGGTGACGGGGTGGTGGTAAACGGAGTTAACTGCAAGGAAGGGAGGGTGACCACCAGGGTGCCTCATGGATTAGTACTGGGACTGGTCCTCTTTAATGTCTTTATAAGTGACATTACAGAGGAGCTAGAAGGGAAGGGCTGCCTCTTTGCTGATGACACCAAAATCTACAATTAGATGGACACTCAGGGGGAAGGGGTGGAAAGGATGAGCAGAGACCTGAAAAAACTCAAAGAGTGATCAAGGGTATGGCAGCTGGGATTCAATTCAAAAAAGTGCAAAATAATACACTTAGAGCACAGAAACTCAGGGGAGGAGTACACAATGGGTGAGGTTGTATTGACAACCACCAAGCAGGAAAGAGACCAGGGGGTAATCATATCAGATGATCCAAAGGTGGCCAGGTAGTGTGACAAGGCAGATGGGAGAGCAAGTGGAATATTGGGGTACACAGGGAGGGGTATCACCAGCAGAAAGAGGGAGGTGGTTTTGCCTTTTTATAGATTGCTGGTTAGATCCCATTTAGAATACTGTGTCCACTTCTGGAGACCACATCTCCAGAAGACCATAAACAAAGTAGAGGTGGTCCAGAGGAGGGCAACTATAAAGGGGCAGGGTCTGTATCAAAAGCCCTGCAAGGAGAGACTAAATGACCTCAATATGTACACCCTAGAAGAGAGGAAGGGGTATATGACAGAGACCTTTAAATACCTCACAGTGGGAAATAAGGTACAGAAGAGAAGTATTTTTCAGGAAAAAAGGTGCTCAAGAACAAGGGGGCATGCTAGGAAACTGGAGGGGGGTAGATTCAGAAGAGATGTGAAGAAGTACTTCTTCACAGAAAGAGTGGTGGATTCCTGGAACAGCCTTCCAGTGGAGGTGGTAGGGGTGAAAACAGTGGTGGGGTTTAAGAATGCATGGGATAGGCATAAGAGAATCTTAGTGGAAAGGAAGGGGGAAGGGAGAAAGAGCCGGAAATGAATTAGGGTCTGCGGTGGTATTTAAGGGCATAAACAAAGTGCAAGTGGGTGACATCTTACAGAAACATACAAACATAGAAGTTTATGGCAGAAGGAGACCGCTAGGTCCATCTAGTCTACCCATTTGTTTTAGACCTATTTAACACTCTAGTTGCCCTTTGTAGTCAGGACTCCCTTGTGTCTATCCCATGCATTTTTGAATCCCCCCACAGTGTTGACCCCCACAACCTCTTGGGGCACCGTGTTCCAGGCATCCACCACTCTTTCTGTGAAGAAAGACTTCATGGTGTTGGTAGAGAACCTCCCTCTTTGCAGCCTGAAGTCATGTCCCCTGGTCCTGGAGCCCTTCTTGAAGTGAAAAAGTTCCTGTGCCTGTACCTTGTTAATGGCTTTTATGTACTTGAATGTTTCAATCAAGTCCTCTCTGTCTCTTCTCTGCTCCAGGGAGTACATATTCAGTTCCCTAAGTCTTTCCTCAAAGAACATGTACTGCAAACCCTGAATCATTTCTGTTCCTTTTCTCTGTACTGTTTCCACCTGGTCAATGTCCTTTCTGAGGTGAGGCCTCCAGAACTGGACTCTGTATTCCATTCCAGGTGAGACCTGATTAGCGAGCTATACAGTGGTAGTACCACCTCTGTCCTCCTGCTCATGATTCCCCTCCCAATGCAGCCCAGCACTATGTTGGCCTTCAATGTTGCCTTCTCACTCTGCTTATTAACCTTCCAGTCATCTGAGATTATGATTCCCAGATTTTGTTCCTGGCTTAGGGGCTGCCAGTCTTTCACCTCCTAGGTAATACTCCTTTCCTGGAATTTTCTTTCCATGTGCATGACCTTGCACTTCTTGGCATTAAATATTAGCTGCCACACTCCAGACCATTCTTCTAGTTTCTTGAGGTCAGCTTCCATCTTGCTCACTCCTTCAGAGGTGTCCACCCTGTTACGTATCTTGGCATCATCTGTGAACAGACACACCTTCCCTTCCAGTCCATCAGTGATGTCTGCTATAAAAACATTGAAGAGCAGAGGCCCCAGCACTGAGCCCTAGGGCACCCCGCTGGTCACCCTGCCTTCTGTCGATTGTGTTCCATTACCTGTACCCTCTGGGTTCTGCCTTGTAACCAGTTTTGTACCAATCTAACTACTTCTGGACCAACCCTGTGTGATCAAGCTTCTTTACCAGCCTTTTGTGTGGAACCGAGTCAAAGGCCTTACTGAAGTCTAGGTAGACCACTTCTACTGTCCCACCATTGTCCACTATTTTTGTAGCATAGTTAAAAAACTCAAGCAGATTTATCTGGCATGACCTACCTGCTGTGAAACCATGCTGCTTAGTGTCTTGTTGGCCACTAATTTTGACAAATGCTATGATCCTCTGTTTCAGTAGTGCCTTCATTAACTACTATCTACAATGTGTCCCAGAACACCTACAGAAGTCACCTACATACTTCCTGTGTACCCTAGAAATGTCTGGAGAAGTCACTCAAATATTTTAATATTACTTGCCAGCCAGAATTGATTAGAATTGACTGCATAGTACCATTAGAAAGGTAATGTTGTGCTGAACAACCTTGCCACTGACACTTTGTGTCTTATCATGTTCACTTTAGGAGTTATTCATATTTGTTTATGACATTTTGTCAATCTAGAACCACCTAAGCACTTTGAAGAAAACACACATTCTGGGTATCTTAGCCAGTTTAAAACAAACACCAAATTGAGTACAGTTGATTGCATAGAATCGTTGGAAAGGCAATTTTGTGTGGAACAACTTTACCACCGATACGTTGTGTGGGTCATGTATACTTTAGGAATTATATGCATTTGTTTAAGGTATGGTGTATATGGTTCAGATGTGTCCCTCAAACCTCACCAATGCACCTTGACTCAAATGGGGAAAAATGATTAATACTACAGAAATAGCTGTTTGTTTTACAAACAAGTTATTAAAATTACATCTAATGTCTGGATGCTTAATTTGGTGTTGATATGTTACATATTTCCCAACAAAAAAAGGTTTATGGTGCATTTTTTAGTGGAAAAAATATTTTGTTTTGCTGTTTCAACCAGCACAGAAATAAAACTAAATTACTTGCTATTCCTTGCATACCACTGTTGGAAAGGTAATTTTATGCTGAATAATTTTGCCACTCATACTTTGAGTCTAGCACTTATGGTTTTTGTGCTATTAGCATTTGTTTGCAGCATGCCAATTATGGCTTGATTTTACTTAGAAGGGCCCAGGATTAACTGTTAACAGTATACAGGAGACAAGTGCTGCAACTTCAGAAAGCTCCTGGGGAGGCAATGAGTTAAATCTTATCATGCGATGATCGTTGTTGCCCATATGGCATTCCACTTCAATGTCCTTGATCCTTTCTGAGTTTGTGATGACAAGATCGAGAATGGCATTTCCCCTTGTTGGGGTTTTAACAAGTTGGCACAGTCCCGTACCTTGTAGTGACAATAAGAAGTGCCTACTTCTTCTTGTTGCTGCCATTAGTGTGCTCTAGTTAATATCTGGTAGGTTGAAGTCCCACACTAGTATTACTCCACCTTTATCAGACATTTTGTGGATTTCTTCTATTAGGTCTTTGTTTCCTTTATCTCCTTGATTTGGGGGCCTGTACACAATGCTGATTCTGAAGGGTTTTCCCTTGCCCATGTCTACTGTTAGCCACAGTAACTTGAAGTCCCTAGGTTGCCCTTTTACTTCTGTGGCTTTTATTTCATCCTCAATGTAAATGGCTAAGCCCCCCCCTCTTTTTTTGCCCTGCCTATCTTTCCTGAACAGATTGTAACCCGGAATGGCCATATCCCATCTGTGGTTTTCCGTGAACCATGTTTCTGTTACAGCCACCCAGTCCAACCTTTCTGTTTCCAAGATGGCTGTGAGTTTGGGATGTTTGTTGGTTAGGCTCCTAGTATTTGCAACCATTGCCTTCTAGGAATGTACATCCTCTTTGGCGTGGTTGTACCCTCTTCCTGGACTGCCCCAGTTTGCTCTTTCTGGACAAGAGATTATGGAGGTTGCTGGTTCAGGCAGATCTTGGCTCTGATTTGTTTTCTGAGGATGTATGTGTGCATTTGGCATTTTGGAGAGTGATGACAAGCCCACCGATGGCAGGGGTGTGAGCTGCATCATACTCTCCTTTATTTAGTTTAAACTACCAGGATAGACATCACATTTTTGTCCGAGTGCTCACACACCTTCTCTGTTTAGGTGCAATCCACTTTATTTAAAAAAAGCTATTTCCCAAAAGCTGTGCCAGTTCCCTATGTAGTGGTATCTCTAGTCTTGGTACCAATCATGTAGCCATGAGTTGAATTCGCCTACTTCAATCTCTCTGACTCGTTTGGTGCTTTTTCCTTTTTCCCAAACTGGCAGCACTTCTGAGAAGGCTAATTTGGACGGACGGGAAGAAAGTCTGTTGGCCAGGTCCTCGAAGTGTTTCTTGGCCTCCTGAACTGTGTGATTTGCCAAGTCATTGGTACCAAGGTGTATTGTTGTATGTGTAACATCTCCTGAATCCTGCACAATTGTCTTAGTGCGGTTAGTGTCCCTACTTGCAGAGGCTCCTGGTAGACACTTTACCACAATGTCGCTTTCAACATTTTGTGTTAGATGGTGTTCCACTCCTCAGATCATGGAATCCCCGATTATGAGAATTTTGCTTTTGTTTATATTTGTGTCATTTTTATTTTAAGTTTTAATATTTTTTTTTATTGCATTTGATATTGGTATTGTTGTTGGTTATATCTTGAGTATTAGTATTTTGTTTTTATTATAGCTTGTATTGGTTTTAATTGGTGTGTTAGCCATTTTTGGTGGGTTGATTTCTTTACCTTGTATTACTTTGTCTGTGGTTGGTAGCAGTGGAGCGGATGTTTTTTGTTTGGATGGCCTGGAAGTGTTCCTGGTTTTTGGCTTCCTTCCTGGGCCTCCTATAATGCCACTTTTTACTTACCACCTGCCAGTCTTCCGGCCCTACCTCAAGTCCTGTCCCCTGGCTGACATGCTGGTACTGGTGGTGGTGGTGGGGGGGGGAGTTGAGGAGATGTGCAATAGCGTTCCCTGTATTGGAGGTCATATATTATAGTCCAAGCATCCTGTAGTTGGGCTGCAAGATCTGCTATGGCACAACACATATGGCAGGGTCCTGGCTGCATTTTGTAGATCGTACTGTACAGTGCACCACAGTTTTCGCAACTAACAAGGTCCATTTTTTTCTGTTTGTTTTAGTTGAGAGATAATGCTGATTCCTGTTTCTTGGCAGGAAGTGTGGATGAAAAAGAAAACAGAACTGTGAGTTATTTTTTGTTGTACCTTACTACCTCCTATCAGGCATTGTCGTGGTGCTACACATCTATAAAGCAAGAACATTCAGGGAGGGTGGTGGGCATATCCGACTGTTCCTGTATGCTGTAGAAAGAATCAGGTAGCTGTTGAACAGATGAGATCTAGCTTGTACTCCTGCATGGTAAGAAGGAATCTGGTTACTAGCTCAGTTGTTCTGCCCTCTGGCTCAGAACCCAGAACAGCTCCATGGAGTCCTGAGTTTGCAGTAAAAACCCTTGCCTGTGGTCCATGTGTCCCGGCTCCCTGTTGCTGTGAGGGAGAGTGGATTGATCTACTGGTTACAGGACAATACCCACCCTTCTCAAACGTTGGAGTTCCTAGGGAACTGCTGCAGCAGAAGCCACTGACATGAGTAGAAGCCGCAGATGAGATGAAACCTGGATATGGCTATACTGCTGTGAGTTCCACTTGTAGTGCTTCAGCTGGCAGACCTGCAGGCAAGAGCATGGGAGAATTTAAATCTCCTATTTGTGCTTCCCTCAGGTGAAGATAAGTGAAGCTCAGCAAATATTAAGGCTTGGGGCTGGACCGCACTTGGTGTATACCTCCTAGGGTTGCCCTTTGTGTCTGAGCTGTTCTGCTTGAGAGAATTGAAAGGTATTAAAACAGAACCTTTGTTTCTCCTTCCTGCTGAAAAAACAATCAGTTTGTCAAGGTCTGTCATTTAGTAGCACAACTAGAGACTGGAGGAGAGGTGGTCTCTCTCCCCAGTAGGTGAAGATCAGTGAAGCTCATCAGACAGTAAGGCTAAGGACTGGACCGCTCTTGGCATATGCCTCCTAGGGGTGCCCTTTGTGTCTGAGCTGTTCCTTCTGGTTGTTTCTGGCTAAGAGCTTTATATTAGCTGGCCACTATTTCAGTAGTGGGTATAGCAGACAGTAAGGCTAGGGGCTGGACCGCTGTTGGTGTATGCCTCCTAGGGGTGCCCCTTGTGTCTGAGCTGTTTCTTCCAGCTGAGATCTTTCTATTAGTTGACCACTATTTCAATAGTGGTACAGCAGTATAAATGCTGATTTACATACAGCAGCCAGAAATTCTGGGGAAGTGTTCCAATTGCTTCTTATGCTGAGAAACCAACCACTGGCTGGGTCTGAGCAGAGCGATCGAGGAGAGAAGTCACCTCAGTGGAGATAGAAGCCTGGACTGTGCACTCCAAGGGGGATTCAGCCAGGTAGAACTGCTGTCAAGGAATTTCTGCTTCTGCACCTGTCGGAGTCTGCCTTCCCTCCGTGATTGATCTCTCTCATAGTCAGTGAAGATCATTGAAGCTCAGCAGACAGTAAGGCTAGGGGCTGGACCACACTTGGCGTATGCCTCCTAGGGTTGCCCTTTGTGTCTAAGCTGTACAGTATAGTAGATGTACAAGGACAAGGGAGCATGATATGAGATTGGAGGGGTAGGATAAAGGGGAATGTGAGGAAGTTTTTCTTCATGGAAAGGGTGGGAGCTAGCACAGTTGGGGATTCAAACATGCATGGGATGGGCATATGGGAACCCTAGAGGTGGGATGGAGAGGCTAAGCCAATGACCAAGTAGGATCAGCGGCCACTGATGCAGGTAGGGGATAAGGGCAGACTGGATGGCCCTAGCGGTCCTTATCTGATTCAATTTCTATGTTTCTATGTTACTGTTAAGTATTGAAAAATGGGCAGACTGGGTGGGTCAAGCAGCTCTTATTCATTAAATTGTGTTTCTGTGTTTCCTCCAGAAGACCATTCTGTATGTCTACTGCTCTTCGGGTAAAGAAATATGTCCTTTGGTTAGTTTTGAAAAGTTGTCCCGTAAGTAATCTATTTACCATGACCTCTTGGTATTTTATTGCTTGCCAGTTTAATATTTAGAAACATGAATTTAATGGCAGATAAGGACCACTTTTCTCATCCAGTCTGCCCATTTCTCACTACCAACACTATTACATCAGACCATGCCATGTCTACAGCTCAGTCTCCCTCCCCCCTTCCTTTCCACTATGATTCCTTTGTGTTTATCCCATGCATTCTTGACCCCCACTACTCTTTATGTTCCCACCACCTTCACTGGAAGGCTGTTCCAGGAAACCACCACTCTTTCTGGGAAGATATACCTCCTCACATCTCTCCTGAATCTAACTCCCTCCAGCTTCATAGCATGTCCCCTTGTTCTTGAGTACTTGATCGTCTAAAAAAAAAAAACTCCCCTCCTGTACCTTAATTACCCCTGTAAGGTATTTAAAGGTCTCTATCATATCTCCCCTCTCCCTGCTCTGTTCCAGGATGTACATATTGAGGTCCTTTAGTCTCTCCTCATAGAGCTTTTGATGCAGATGTTGCACCATTTTAGTTGCCCTCCTCTGGACCACCTCCACTTTGTCTATGTTCTTCCGGAGATGCGCATCAGTGTGTTGCCCAGGCACTGTGTGCCAATGGGCTACTACCCCTGCTTGTTGATCACCACACAGGTCAAGGTGCCTATGTCCTGCTATGGTGGTGTTCGTGGGTTCTATCCCAAACTGGTAAGAAAGTAATGCGGTGCCTCCACCCAGAGTAGAAAAACAGTGGGCCAGGTGTTTGCTTGGTACAACCTCTTGGGATGCTGTACCTACCCGTCTCCCCTTCTAACCACCTCACACACTAAATACCACATTGTATCCCAGTACTATAAAATACATAGACTTAACTGCTATTACCAATAACTTAATTACAACACAGACATTGAAACAACAAACCACATCTTTATTTTTAAACGGGAGGGCTAGGGAAAGGGGTACCAGTAAAAGGGTAGCTGTAAAGAGAAAAATGTTTTGTTATTTTTTGAATTAACAGAGCCCGTGGGCTCAAACACACAGAAAAACTCACACCCACTGGTACCAGAGAAACCCCCTATGTCCCAACTGGGTACCCAGGTTTTGTGCAGGCCTGCTAGGTGCCCCTGGTTGGTCAGCATTGTGGTCCTTAAAACAATACTCTCATGAGTGCTAGCAATTTTTAAGCCTTTGCTACCCTTTTTGGTCAGGGCAAGCCCTGGGTTACTCATGCTTCTGAAGCTGGGGTCTCAGACACTAATACTATGGGCTCTGGCAGATTGGGTTCTGACAATCATTCTCAAAGGACAGCAAGCAGATGGGCAGAAAGGATTTGTTGGAACAGCCTTGGACTTGCTTGAAGGTCTAGCCACTTGTCCCCTTCTGACTTGCTTAGAGGTCTAGCTGCTTGTACCCTTCAGCCTGTTTCCAGGCCCATTGCATAGCCCCAAGTGCAAGGCCTATAAGGCCACAAGGAGCCCAGACTCAGGAGTGGCTCCACAGCATGGCTCCCCAATGGGTCTAGAGTATCCTAGCACCCAGGCTCATGCCTGTGGCCCCCTGCAGCCCAGTCTGCCACACTCAGTAGGGGTAGCAGGCTCTCTACTTGGTTTTGAGTTGCAGCTGTGAATAGCCTCAGATTTTGCCTTTCTCTTGAGCAAACAAACAGCTCTAGTAAACAGCAAAACAGGTTATTAGGGCATTCCACCTTTCCAGTGGCTTTTAGCTAGTGGCTTTCAGTCTTTGATATGAACCTCCACCTTTTCATTGCTGGCTTTCAGAATACCACCGGCTCCTGAAACATTGGACATCTGCAAACCTCTTCCTTCTTGTCACAGCATGTGGGAATAAACTTCAGATGAGGCAAATTTTCAGGTTTAGAACACACATTGGTGTGATATTTATTTTTCAAAAGTCCAAAAAATGATAAATGAAAACAAAAAAATTGCAAAAAAAAATCACTACTTAACATCAGTAGTTTCTCCCATAATACAGTCTTGCATCTTAGAGCTCCTAAGACCCTTCTCATCTGCATTCAATGGCTTGTCTACAGTAGCAGTAGAACCTCTCTTCTCTCTCTCTCTCTCTCTCTCTCAGGGCTGAGCCCCACTGGGCTGAACTGAAGTGAACTTAGTGAAGAGGCTTTTTATATCTTTTGGTGGGGGTCACCTGACTAAGCCCTTTCTGTATTTACAGGTCTGGACATGTTATTTCATGTCTGAAATATGTTGCTTCAAAACCAAGGGGGGGGGATTTGTCTCAGGGGATTTTCTGGTTCAGTTAAAGGTACAGTGTATATATCCACAGATATTGACTCTCTATAGCTCTGATCCACAATGACCAAGCACTTTTATAAAGCATATCATTCAGCCTCATACATAAAACCTTATATAGTAACAGGTTTATATTGTGAACTTATGAAAATACCTTAAGGATTTCTTATACCTGTATTAATCATGAAATTATTATTGTTTTATATGGATTCTGAGTCCTTTTTTCTTTAAAAAGGTTTTATTAATTGTATTCATTCCTGCTATCTCAAATAGCCTTCATGCTTTTTTGTGCACAAAATGCACTTATATACTTTACACAACACCTCTCCAGGTGTTTGGCATCATTCCAGGGACTGAATGGATGGAAATGGAAAAAGAATGAAGAGAACTAGTAGGAAGCTTAGTAGGGATAGTAAAGAGCTACGCTAGGTGGCCAACCTAGGACAGAGGGGAAAAGAAGAAAGGCAAAGAGAAAAGCATTAACTGTTACTAGGAAATAAGGAGATAGAAAAGTGGTCCCATCAGTCACATCTGAGGGTGTAGCCTAACTCCACCACATTTCCAATGTCCTCCGCTTCAAACAGAAGTGCCCTTTTGGCTCTGGCACTCACAGTCCAAATTCATCCCTTTCACTGCCTTGGGAGGATTCCTCACATTTTAGGTTTACTGCCAAATTCTGGACCTCTCACACTGCCAGGATCTTTTCACCAAATAGTCTTAGATATTCAGCTGCATTATCACAACTCTCTCCTCTAGAATAAAGTCATTTTCAGAACCTTCAAACACTTGAACGATTTGCCAAACCAAGGCCTGGAAAAGGCCTTCTCCCTTGACACACACACACACACACACACACAGCCTGAGTTCTTCTTGACTCAAGAGAAGCCCAGCAAAGACTGCCCAAACTGCCCAAGGACTCAGAGATTTCTCCCGAAAATCCTGGCACCCGATTGGCTGGATGCTCGTATCAATCACAAATATTAATAATCATAACCCACTTTGAGTACTGATTGGCAAAGGTCCTTGGTGCCTGATATTACTTCACACCTCTTCCCATAAGCCATCACAAGCAGCTTTTGGGCACCTAGATAGCTGATTGGCTAGTCATAGGGGTCAAAGTGGCAAGATGGCCGCTACTGTTTACAGTGTATCACAGTTTATCAGCAGTTCCCACTTTAGAATGCTTCTGTAGTCAGAGTACACAGTTTTTTATTAATACATGACCTATTCAACAGTGCACACAGAAGCTGTTTAAAAAGCTATTTGGCCACTCCCCTGATGCCTCATCCTTGTCACCGGCCCTTGATTAGCTAAACAGGGGGGCTGGGAGCACCACAGAAGCATTAACATGTTCGCAGAAATGGCTAACACCAGAAAGTGCTAACGTGCATGCGTGGGCCACCCGATTGCAGTGAAATGCAAAGAAAGGTCAGCGGCTCTGCTGTCCAGCTCCTCTGGCCCTTATCCATTGGGAAACTACATGTGGGGCCAGATGGAGGACCCAGCATATGCTGGGGCACTCAGGGGGTGGGGAATCAGGAGTCTGGGGCAAAGCTGGCAAGCCTCTGTGGGGGGGGTTACACATACTCTGTGCTGAACAGATTTACTTTTCTAAGTCTCTTTTCAATAAAATCGCCATAGAGTAACACCTGTATCATTTTGGGGGGGGGCATTCTTTGGACTCTTTTTACCCCAGCTTGTCTTTTTCAACTTAAGTGACCAGAACTTCATGTGGCATTACAGAAGAAGATGTACTATGGCTCTGAATTGTGGTAGTATTATTTTAATTCCTACCAATAACTGTTTTCCTCATTCACGCCAATACCTTATTTGCAGTTTCTGCACATTGCCTTTTTTGTTTCATGGTCTTTGAGATAACAAAAGTGCTTAGATACTTCTCCATCTCTATAGCTTTAAGGACACTTCAATTTATTAAAAATGTGGCTTTTGGGTTATTTTTGCATAGATGCAATGCTACATACTTATCAACTGAAAACATCAACTAACATCTGCCATTCCATTTCGTAATTTGTCTAGGTCTTTTGTAGACCTTCTATATCCAGAGGAGTTTGCTTCCCCTCCTAATTTGGAGCCATTGGCAAATGTAGCTACCTTATTTTCTATACTTTCTTCAAGGGGAGATGTGGCAGTGTCCACTGCGGTGGCCAGTGCTCGACCAAGTGCGGCAAAGTGCTTGGGAGTCAGTGGGTGGGTGAAAGATCCAGCTGCTCCCGGTGAAAGCACATTCCAACTAGGGCTATTAACTGCAAGACCAGAGGCACTGCTGTTAATCCATCTGTGAAGAGCCTGATGACTGGTGATTGTAAGCTGGGATATGGCCTGGATGTATAAAGGAACCACTGCTGTGTTAAGTTGGAAGTATAGGGAATGCTGCTTGTGACTTTTATTGCCACTTTTTACACCATTTATGCTGTTGCCTGTGGCATTCCTGCTTGTCATTTATTATGCTAAGCTGCTGCTTGTGACATTTTATGCTACTATTGTGTGGGACGATGCCTGCTAGCTGACTCTGCCCTTAGTTGTTTAATTTAACAGGGTTTTAAATAATTGATTAGCAGTTTTTTTCTTGGGACAATATTAACTGTGCAGAAAGCATTTATGTAGGTTTTCTAGAAGTGTTATGTTTGTTAAACACAGTGAGGCAAGTGCTATGCATTTTCACAATGTTTTAGAACTTTTATGAGCAAAACGCTAATCAATTTTTAGAGTTAAATAAAGCCCTGTTTAATACCTGCTGCTGTTGACATTAATCACACTGCTGCCTTGTATTGCCAATTTGCACCTTAGAGGTACTGTCAGCATGGGCTATGGACCTGTGTATACCAGGTGTCTTTGCTGCCCTGATTAGTGTTTAGCTGTGCCCCCCAATTGGTGATGGCAGCCCAAGAAGGTGGGGTTGTAGTGCTTAAACTGGTGAGTGTGGTAGATGTGGCAGTGTCTACTGCAGTGGCGAGTGTGCAGCCAAGTGTTGCAAAGTGCTCTGGAGTCAGTGGGTGGGTGGCAGACCCTGCTGCTCCTGGTGAAAGCAAGTTCCAACTGGGGCTATTAACTGCAAGACCAGAGGCATTGCTGTTAATCCATCTGTGACAAGCCTGATGTCTGGTGATTGTAAGTTGGAATATAGCCTGGATGTATAAAGGAACCACTGCTGTGTTAAGTTGGAAGTACAATGAATGTTGCTCAAGACTTCTATTGCCACTTTTTACACTGTTTATGTTGTTGCCAGTGACATTCCTGCTTGTCGTTTATTATGCTAAGCTTCTGCTGTTTGTGACATTTTATGCTGCTATTGTGTGGGACGATGCCTGCTGCCTGACTCTGCCATTAGTTGTTTAATTTAATACCTGCTGCTGCTGAAGTTAATCACACTGCTGCCTTATAATGCCAATTTGCACTTCAGAGGTACTGTCAGCATAGGCTATAGATCTGTGTATACCGGGTGTCTTTGCTGCCCTGATTAGTGTTTAGCCACACCCCCCCTCCCAATTGGTGATGGCAGCCCAAGAAGGTGGGGTTGTGATGCTTAAACTGGTGAGCATGGTAGTCATGGAGGCATCTACTGTGGTGGCCAGTGCACGGCCAAGTGTGGCAAAGTGCTCAGGAGTCAGTGAAGTCTGTGGAAGACGTGGTATAGTGGGGGGGTTAGCTTTGTGACTGGTGGTACATAGTAGTTAAGCATGGCTAAATATTATTATGTGAGTGTGCAGTTTAGTGTTATGTGATGTATGTGTCTGTAGTAATTTAGTAGGGGATTTTGTTTCTCAAGGGGTTACAAAAGATTGCAAGAATGAGGATGACTTCACTATGTCTAACCTCATTGCTGGTAGAGATACTAGGTGTATCACTAGTCATCTCTTAATTGAGAGGAAATTTGAAATTAGGAACTATGGGTACTTGAGTCTGCATCTTCCCAATTGTCATTTTCAGGGTGGGATTAAGAACATAGTGCACATGTTTAACTATATTACTTTACTTTTGTTGTCAGGGGATGTGGAAACCAAACCTGGCCCTCCTGATGTAAGCCCTGAGTCAACTGGGTACAATTCCCCTCAATTGTACTCTTGTAAAGGATTAAAGATTGGCATTTTAATGTCAGAAGTTTGGTTCCTAAGTTAAGCGAGCTTGAATATTTTGTTTTATGCCAGAAACCGGATGTCTTAGCAATTTCTGAGACTTAGTTGAAACCCCAGATTCCTGATAATTTGTGTACCCTGTCAGGATATAAACTTGTTCGCGCTGATCATGGGGGTAAACAAAAGGGAAGGGGAGTTGCAATTTATTTTAAGGATAATCTTCAACTGATTGTTTTGGGTTCCAGTGTTGAGACCGATCATCCTAGTGATTGGTTGTTCCTTAAACTCAGTTTTGGGTGGGAAGAAACATCTGATTTTTGGCTGTCTCTACAATCTTCCTCAAATAGGTATAGATGGGCTAAAGGTATTTCTGGATATTGTTTCTCCTTATTGTCTGCGTAATGATGTAGTTTTAGTGGGAGATGTTAACCTGAATTGAGAATATAGGGATGAACTTGGGCTGGAATCATTGTTACAATCATATGGCTTAGCAGAGAAAATTTCCAATCCTACTTGTTTAAATTCACAGTCGACTAATCACTCAATTCTTGATTGGGTAATTACCAATCATGAGAATATTGTAAGTGCCTCTGGCATTATGCCAGATTCAGTAAGTGATCATCAGGGCATTTTCTGTGTTTTGAGCTTTAGAACTATTGAGGTTCCTCCCTGTATTATCAAACACCAAAGTTTTAAAAAGGTTAATATTAAAGCAGTTATTGCTTCATTGACAGCTATTGATTGGGCTTTTCTTTAGTTAATTCCCAATGTGGAATGTGCCTTGGTTTATTTTCTTACTCAACTATGTTGTGTCCAGAATGCCTTTTTCCCATTGCATACTGTCAGACTTCGAGGCAAGTTAAATAATTGGTTCTCAGATTAAATCAAATCTTACATCAAACAGAGGAACCATGCTTGGGTACATTATAAAGGCAACCCTTCTCTTGCCTCTTTGGCTGACTACCAGAATTTGAGAAATAAGGTGTCTGAAGTGGTGAAGGGTGCAAAAAAGGAATTTTATAGAGAACAGTTTACAACCAATCTATTGGATTCTAAAACATTTTGGCAGAATGTCTATTCACTTTTGTCTCCTAGGCCTAATAGTGAGGTGGATAGATTGTAGGTGAATGATGATATAATCATTGATCAAGCAGCAATTGCTGACTTATTCAATTCTAAATTCTCAGATTATTCGAGTTACAGATCAGGATTACTTGATGCAGCAGTGATCAATGAAATAGGACAAGTGGAGAGACCACAATTAATTTCAGGGAAACTGAGTTGCATGAAATGTATGGTTTACTTCGTTCCCTGCCTGATGATGGTTCTGACTGTGACAGAGGTCTGGATGCTAGGTTTTTGAAGTTAGCTATAGATTATATTGTTGATCTGCTGTGTTATATTTCTAACTTATCTTTGTCTTCAGGTAAATTACCACTTGATTGGAAATGTGCTAGGGTTGTTCCAATCCCTAAAAAAACACATGCTGCGAACCTGGATGATTTTAGGCCAATCTCCATTTTAAACCTTTTGAGTAAATTGTTGGAGAGAGAGTGGTTTCTAACCAATTGAAGGAGTATTTGGATAATTATGACGTCTTAAGTTCATGGCAGCATGGGTTTCATCTGGAATACGGAACTGGTACTGCCTTGGTCAGGTTCACAGACACTGTCCTCAGAGGCTTTGAAAATGGCCAAATGACTGGAGCTGTGTTTGTGGACCTGACCAAGGCATTTGACTTAATTGATCATGGTTTATTGTCATGTAAGTTGAAATCTATTGGTCTATCTGCAAGTGTAGTGTTGTGGGTGAATGATTATTTGGTTAATCGTAAACAGTTTGTATGTGTTGGGTTACAGGATTCACAGATGGCTTTGATTGAGTGTGGAGTACCTCAGGGGTCCATTTTGGGACCCCTGTTGTTTTCACTATTTGTCAACCAATTGCCAGCCCAGTGTGGATCCTGTAACTGAACAATGCATGTGAATTACTATTTCTTTATTGTCAGGCTAAGTCAATGGAAGATCTAACAAGAGTTCTTGATGTCAGCTTTAAGAAAGTGTGTACATGGTTTGCAAAGAATTCCATGATCTTAAATTGTAAAAAACAAAGTCAATGATTTTTGGGACCCCATTTATGTTGAAAGATAACCCCTGTTTACAACTTTTGATAGGGATGGTGCTGCGATAGAACAAGTTACCCAATTTAAATATTTGGAGGTGTGGTTGGATTGTGGTTTAACTGATTAATTACATATAAAACATGTTAGTGAAACAATACACCAAAAATTGGGTATTCTGTATAAATTTCGATCTTATTTTTCTTTGGAAACTAGGAAAGCTATCGCTGTTGGGACACTTCTTTCTCATTTTGATTATGTTTGTTATCTGTGTCAGAATTTAAATGTCACGGAATATAATATTTTGACTGTTGCGTATAATAATATCTGTAGGTTTATTCTTTTTGTTCCATATAAGACTCGCTACTGTTCTTTGTATTCACAACTGGGCTGGTTGTCACCTAAGGCTAAAATTGCTTATTTTTCAGGCTATATGCTTTATAAGTTTCTTTTCTTTGCTAATTTTCCTTTCGCTGTCATGGTAGTAGTTTGGTTGTCTCTTCCTAATTTGAGATCTGCAAATGGTATTCTATTGGATTTACCAGGTTATCGGAATTGGAATGGGTTGTGTTGTTTTTCTGTTGCAGTCCCATTCCTTTGGAATATGTTGCCAATTAATCTTTGCCAAGCTTTGTCTTTTGGCAGTTTTAAATATAAGTTAAAGTTATTTTTACTGCAGCAGTTTAAGTGTGATTGTTAATGAATTTATTATTTGTATTTATTATTTGTTATTGATGTTGTTGTTATATGTATGTCCCAGGTTTGACCTGAAAAAGGACTTGTCCAGTGTCCCAACCTGGTTAACAAATTAAAATAATAAATAAATAAAAAGGGGATCCTAACTAGTACTCCCACATATCTGGTGGCTTGTGGCAGCATAGTAGGTACAAAGCAAGATGTGGCTCATACTGGACTAGGTAAAGGGACTTTGGGGAAGAGGAATGCAAAGGGTGCAACCACCAAGAAAAACAAGGGTATGAGAAGACATGCAAAGTGCAAGGGTAGTAGCAAAGCAGGATGAGGGTTCAGATAGAAGGGGGTATGCCTTAATGCCAGGAGCCTAGGCAATAAAATCAGTGAGCTCCAGCTGCTGATGGCAGACACAGAGGGGGACATTGTGCCCATAACAGAAACTGGACTTCGGGAATAATAACTAGGTACTGACAGTCCCTGGGTACTCAATGTTCAGGAGGGACAGAGGATCAGGTAAAGGGGGGAAAGTAGCCCTTTATGTCTAGGAGAGAACTGAGATGAAGTATGATGGATGCATCAGGGGTAGTAATGAGGAGACTGAATCACTGTTGGTGGGTGTAACTCATGGCAGCCTCAGGCAAGAAACTGCACTTTGGGGTGATTTATAGCCCACCAAGGCAAGGGGAGGAGAGGGAGAGAGAGAGAGCTCAGGGAAGAACTGGAAAGAGGGATAGCTAAAGGAGTAGTAGTGGTGGTGGCTGATCTGAACCTGCCAAAATTCAGTTGGGATGTTTCAGTGGCCGGGGCAATAGAAGCCAAGTCATGCTGGATGCATTCCCGGAATGTCTACTGGTACAATTAGTTAAGAAGCCCACCAGGCAGACCACAGTTCTCAATGTGCTGCTCACCAATTATGAGTTCATAGGAGCTGTGAGAGTAGGGGAGCTGTTAGGGAACAGTGACCATAACCTTAACAAGAACAGGGATCCAGAGATGGTTATCCCTCTATACTTATAGCTGGTGAAGCTTATCTTGGAGTACTGTTCTGCTTTCTGTGCACCTCAGAATACAGGTGCAATGAAACTGATTGAGAGGGTACAACATAGGGCAGCAAAGAGTATACAAAACTTAAAAAATAATTCATATGGAGAGAGGATCTCTGAGCTTGAGCTGTACTCCCAGTACTACCATAGAATATATGGGGATCTTTGCTATATTTATAAAGCACTTCAGAATGAAGATTTATGGGAGAATGTGGGTTTGATTTAGAAAACTAGAGACAGATCTGCTAGGTCACATAGTTTACAATTAAGGGGTGAGCTTTACAAAACAACAAAGAGAGGAAGATGGTTTAACCAGAGAGGGATAGAAAAGTGGAATGCCTTACCAGAACCAATTGTGCTAAGTGGCACTATGGATTTTTTCAAGAAATATTTAGGTAATTTTATGGGTGATTTTTGTATTAGACAATATCACTGATAAGTGACGAGTCTCATCAAGGCTTTATGCCACTGGACTCAGTCTCTATCCTATGAACCTATGAACTCTGTTTGGTTCAAACTGGCTCTTGGGTCTGGTAAACTGTGATTGAGCACTGAAGTCTTTGATTTTAGAAGGGCAGACTTCAATGGGCTGCAGGAGCTGGTCAAGGATAAGTTAGTAGGGGTGGACAATATGGATGGGGTGGAAGAGAGATGGGGGTAATTAAGGAGGTCAATTTCAGGGCATCTAACATATGCAAGAGAATGGTGATCAAAAAGAACAGGTTCAAGAGACCATTATGGTTCTTTGTAAGAGAGAAGTGGTGAAAGCCAAGAAAAATGCCTTCTACAAATTTAACAAAAAGCGGGGGGAATGGAAGAATATTTTCTGAAAAATAGGAGGGCAAAGAGGGTGGTTAGGGAGGCAAAAGCAGACATAGCACTGATTATTGCATAAGGGGCCAAGAGCTGAGAAAAACAGTTCTTCAGGTATATTAGTAAAAAAATGGAAGAAAGGAGGGGGAATTGTGAGGCTAACAAAGAGGGATAGCATGACTGAGGCAGACAGGCCTTATCCTCAACAATAACTTTTGCTCAGTTTTTTCTAGAGAGAATGTTGGGCCCTTACTAGACAGTGGCATCGAATTGGCAGTTAAGGGGGTCCCATAGATGAGGCAGCCAGCATTTACTAGTGAAAAGGTCCTGAAAGGGCTGGCAGCCCTAAAGATTTAAAGGACCCCATGACCAGATGGTTTGTATATGAGTATACTTAGGGAATTGGCACTGGAACTGGCTGATACCATGATAGGTCTGTTTAACCACTCTCTAAGGGCAGGGATGGTTTCGAAGGATTGCAGGGTGGTGGATGTAGTTTTGCTCCATAAGGGAGGGGGACAAGGAATAAGTAGGGAATTATAGACCTGTCAGTCTTGCCTCTATTGTAGGAAAACTGATGGAATCACTGGTCAAAGAGGATCTCATAGAGTACTTGGAGAGCAACGATCTCCAGTATGGTAAGCAGCACGGATTTGTGGCAGGGAAGATTTGACAGATAACCTGATAGTTTTCTTTAACTAGATGAAGAGGGAACTGGAGAAGGGCCACACTGTGGATTTGCTCTACTTTGACTTCTGCATGACTTTTAACTAGGTATCCCACATACACTTGGTGAAGAAGATAGAAAATCTGGGTGTGGTTAAGGTCATAGTGAACTGGGTAGGTAATTGGCTAAAGGGGAGGCAGCAAAAGGTAGTGGTCAACAGTGTTTAACCAGAAGAGAGGGAGGCCATGAGTAGGGTTTTACAGGGATCTGTCCTGGGTCCAATCCTTTTCAACATGTTCATCAGCGACATTGTTGAAGGGATCCAGGGCAGGCTGTGTCTCTTTGCAGATGGCACTAAGCTCTGTGAGAGGCTGGATAGTGATGAGGGATTAAAGGAATTGCAGAGAGATTTACAATAGCTGGAGGGGTGGACAAGGGTTTGGCAGCTGAAATTCCATGCCAAAAAGTCTAAGGTGATGCACCTAGGGAACAAGAACCCCAGTATAGAGAACTGATCAGGAGGGGTGAGACTCAGTACCACAGCTGAGGAATGAGACCTTGGAGTTATCATCAACAACTCTCAAAGCAATTGAGTCAGTGCAACAAGGCTAACAGCAAGGCAAATAGGATGTTTGAATGTATTGTGAAGGGCGCTGATAGCAAAAAAAGGGAGGTAATACTTCCTCTGTATAGATCCTTGGTGAGGCCACACCTGGAGTACTGTTTCCAGTTCTGGGTCCTCACCTCAGGAAGGATAGGAATAGGCTTAAGATGGTGCAGTGCAAGGTAAGAAAAATGATTCAGGGCCAGCCAGATATGTCCTATGAGAAACATTTCAAGGCACTGAACATGTACTCGCTGGAGACCAGAAGGGAGGGGGAGATATGATAGAGACCTTCAAATTCCTAAAAGGAATTAACAGCGTGAACTGCGGGGAACTATTTAACTTGAATACCAGCTTGCAGTCACATGGTCATGAGTGGTAGCTTACAGGAGGGAGTGAGTTTCAGGAGGGATGTGAGGAAATGCTATTTGACAGAAAGGGTGGTGGAGCCATGAAATAGGCTGCCAGCTGATGTGGTGGGTGCAAAAACTGTTAGTGATTTTAGACATGACTGGGACAGAATGAAGAGTAGAGCAGTTGCTCAGGGCATCAGAATCAGGGAGGAGAGTGGGTTGGTAGCAGGGAGGGCTAGAACCCTGGAGGAACAGTAGACCCTTGGGCTAAATAGGGAACTCTGGCAAATTGGCTCGACCCTTGGTCTTTTTCTGCCATCACTGTCTATGTTTTTATATTTCTAAGATCACTGACATATACTGTAGGGTAAATAGTGTTATACTGTGAACTGATCCAGGGAAATCCACTTATGACTTAATTCTATTGTGACTCAAAATCTTTTCTCATGATCTTTTGCTTCCCCCTCAGCACATCAGCTATCCAACTGTGAAATCAGTTTCTAGTAGTACTACTATTTAAATGCTTTGTTATGGCTGCCAATATACTTAAAGTTCTTTGGATTTTATTTGCCTGCAGTTTTTCCCTCTATGTCTCTTTAGTAGATTTTCCTCTTGGTTTTGCCAATTCCCAAGATTTCCTTATAGTCCAGTTTGGCTTACTTTTAGGTTGTTTTTTTTTCTAGCTGTTCCTTTCTAAATATCTTTCGTTAGCCACATTGGCATCTTACCACTTTTGTTGTATGTTTTCTTATTTGGGATATATACTTTCACCACAATGTCTCTTATTTCTTTAAATTTGTTCCATTGTTTGTTTGGTCCTACATCTTCCAGGGTGAGTCCCAAACTGATTTTTTTTTGTAGCTCTTGTCTCATTTTATCATAGTTTCCTTTCGTTTTCAAGGTGAAGTAGATCACCCTGTGATCACTCTTTCCATGTGTTATATTTATCTTTCATCCACTGGAGGAGTTTGCTTCAGAAAATAGCACTAACTCCTATAAAACCCTGCTTCTGGTTCCCTCTTGAATATTTTATGTCAAGAAACAGTCTTCTGTTGTGAACGTAAATTCTCTACTGATAACATCTGTAGACAGTCTCTTCACTATCTAGTTCCTTGACAAACTTTTTAAAGAAAGTCAACAAGACTGGCATTACTTTCCCTCCCTGAACCTGTGCTGGCCTCGTTCAGTATTTATACAGTACCTCAGTAAAATACATTAGTTCTTCTCTAACCTGAGGTGTCCAAAAGACCTAGAAATCTATCTAGATCCAGGTCCCACTTTGAACCATATTGGAGGCTGAATTTCATACTGCTGTGATCTATACATTTGGCAAGATCCTTTTATCCCCCTCCAGTCCCATCAAAAACAACAGGTCCAGATGTGACCTTTCTCATAAATTTCCATTGAAAACATATGTGCTCCAGGGAATAAGTAGCCTGTAGGAATATGTTGGCAAAATTATGAGAAGTGTCATCTACCCATGAAATAAAATCCCGAAGAACTAAAAGCCTCAGTGTTTCAAGTGTGAAAGTGAACTGTCAGTTTTCTTCTTGGATTTCTGCCCAGTCTCCTAAGGGGATCTCCTTGCCCAGGTTTTCTTTCCATTTTTTCCTGTTATTTTCACTAGTCATTAACACTGAAGACATGATTGCTTTGTATATGCTGACACCAAGCCTTTAGTGTCCTTGGCACTGTCCAAAGCCAAAATAACCCCAGAAGGTTCATGCAGCTTTAATTCCAGGCCCATCCTGCTGACCAGAAAGTGTCTAACTTAAAGATATTTGAATTTGTGCCTCATTGGCAACCCAAACATTTGTTGTAATTCTTCAAATGTTAGCATCTTACCACCCACAAACAGGTGCGCTAGAGGTTCAATGTCCTGCTGTTACCATACTTCAAATCCTTGTTCCCCAAGGAATTTCAGATATCTTGGGTTTCTCCATTCAGGGATGAGAACCATTTCCACTGCTCTGTGTTTTTTGTATTTATGCACTTTGTGCCATATTCTTAGTAAGTGGACAATTATCTCCTTGCCTTTAGCTTCTGCTGTATTGTTTATTTTGGTTCTATACAACAGATCAGTGAACCTTCCTTTTTTAAGCAGTGCCCCTTTATTCAGAACTGCTTATCATGCCAACTTCTCAAATTAGCTAATTTTGTGTCCCAATGAGTATTCCTGTAGTGGGGGACCCCATACCTCCTTTGCCTGGAGGATGGGTAAGTTCCTCAAATTTAGTCCTTGGTGAGTTGTTGGTCCAACGTGAGGCAGAAGAGCTTGCTTTAAGATGGTTAAAAAATTCTAGGGGGATGTGTACAGGGTGCACCTGAAATAAATAGAGGAGTTTAAGGAGAATGGCCATTTTTAACACATTGTCTCTCTCTGCAAATGTCAGTGGGAGAGAGTACCATATCAAGAAAAGCTCTTTAGTTGTACAGGTATTTAGTAATGGAAGGAAGTTTGCATGGTATATGTCTTTAATTCTCAGCTTTATATGTACTACTAGATATTTAAAACCCTGTTTTGTCCAGGAGAAAGGGAGGCTCCTTTTCTGATCCTCGTGGTGGCAAGTGCACAGTGGCATAACAATAGTCTTTGACAAGCTGATCTTGTATCCAGCCACTACCCCAAAGTCAGACAGCATCTTTAGAAGAGCTGGTAGATATTGTTCAGGTATGGTTACACACACAAGCAGATCATCTGCATACAAGGTCACCATAACTGTGGTTTCTCCCCCCTGCACCCCCACAATATCCTCATTATTGCCTGTGGATCCATTGCAATTTAAAATAACAGTGATGAAAGGAGGCAGTCTACACAACTGCTCTTGGTGATTGGTATATAGCCCTCATCCAACTAATATAGCAATGCCTACATCCCATTTGTCCCACCATGTGTCAGAGGTTGTCCCACTCTATCAGATCGAATGCCTTTTGGGCAGCAAGTGAGATCTCTACTGGACATTTGCTAGTATCCCTCTGCCCTTCAACTGAGATCTGTAGTAGTATTCTTAGGTTCATACTTGCCCCCCAACCCTTAACAAAGCCAGCTTGATCCTCTGATACTAGCTTCAGTAGTATGTTTTCTAATCTCATGTCTAGGATCTTTGGAGAGATCTTGAGGTCTGTATTAAGAAAGAAACAGGCATACATGAGGTGACTTCTTCCTTGAGCTTGCCTGGCTTAGGCAATACTGAGATTCTCACCTGCTTTCATGATCTGGGTAAAGCTTCTTCTTTGAATGCAGCCTCCAGGGTCTCAAATAGGGGTCCTTATACAGCTGGAGCAATTTTTTTTATATCTCTTATTTATGCTCCTGCAGTCCAACCTGCTTACCTCCAGCCGCCTTCATTCCATTCAGCCCACAGGTTCACTCACATACCGGCTGGCACAGTGCCGAACCCATGGCAGGATCTCCCTATATCTCCCGCACCAGGCCAGGATCCACTGCTGCAGTAAAATTCCATTACAGGCCCCTTGGGTGCTGAAGTGCTGCCATCAAGCTGCCTTGATCATCAGCCATTTTCTTCCCTGTATTTCTCTGTGAAGTGTGGATGTGCAATGATGTTAAGGCACTACGTGCTGATGTCTGCTGCACTTTACCCCACATGTGCACTGCTCCCGCAGTGCCCCTGATTTCCATCAGGGGCCACTGCAGAGCAATGAAGACCCCAGTCACTCCCCAGGGAAAGGAGAGCAGTCCTTTGGATGCTCAATCCTTTCCCTCCCTGGGCAACTCCCGACGGCCCGGGTGTGTTCCTGAACATGGGTTGCCAGCATGGAGTGAGGTGTGGCATCCAGCACCTGAACCCACAGTGCCACTGGGCTGGCTGGAGCAATTCTTTTTATGCAGGTTTATTGACTGTCTGTCTAGATCCAGAGCTTTTCCTGATGTGAGCTGTTCTATTGCTCTGAGTGTTTCCTGTTTTGTCATCTTAGCTACTAGTTCCAGTTTATGTAACTCCTCTAGCTTTTGCAGTGTAGCTTAAAATACTTCAGATCCCACAGGTTATGTGGCTTCAGAGTTACCAGATCCTGTGGTGTATAGGTGCTTTAAAAATGTACCAAATTCTACATCTATCTCTTTTTGTGCGTGTTTACTGTAGGCAACCCAATGCTGTCTGTTATCCTCCCATGTATGCCTTTCAACCCCTTCCTGTTCCAGCTAGTATGTTAGCAGTTCCCCCACACTTGTTGTAAATTTCATAGAACTTGGCCATCTGTTAGCATAATTATCTTTCTATTTGCCTTGTTTGTGTCTCATTACAGTTTATTTTTAGATCTGCCTGTTCTTTATTTATTTATTTAAAATTGGTGACCTGGAAAGGCACACTGAGCCAAGGCTTGTTTCCAGGTGCGACCTGGGTATAAGATATACATTGTAGGAGGCAGAGAGTACAAACAAATTTTTGTTACAGATGATTAGTACAGTTTAAGGACAGTTGCATAGGGTACGCAGAAAAGTAACAGTTGTAGCTAGTACAGATTAATTAAAGTAGCTAGTACTGATGAATTAAAAACATTCAGACAATTCAGTTCAACAAAGCAAAATGTATTTACAGTGTATTACAGTATATTACAAGTGTACATAAAAGCATTTTTACAAGTAGTGGATATCCAGAGTTTGGTAAGCTAGCACAGAAATGTGTAGTAGGTAAGTGGTTAATACGGTTTGGGGCTGGCATGTGCATACATGTTGACTTGGTGGGATTACCCAGGGTAGGCTAGGCCTGAGTTAAAGAGAGTTCGGATGAGCATTTGGTGTAGGGAGGGAGGGAGGAGGAGTCAGAGGAGTTGTTTAAAGGCTGATAAGAATGAGGCCTGGTGGAGGTTGAGTGGGAGCTTGTTCCAAAGGAGTGGGAGCTGGTAGAAAAAGGCAGCTTGCCCAGTGGCAGAGAGGGGGCGTGGGAGGTGGAAGGTGCATGCGTGCCTATGGTGGAGAGAGTAGCCTGGGGAGATGGCTGGAGAGATGTGAAAGAAAGGTAGGGGGGAAGAAGCCAAGCCAATATTTTGCTATGAGGAGGTGCTGTGGAGAGTCCTCCTATGCAAGATTGGTGACAGGGAGAGCGTGGAGTATAGGAGGCAGTGATGAGTGAGTGGGGGGAGGCAGTGGCAAAATGGCAGAGAGCTGAGCAGGACATCAAGTTTTGAGAGGGAGGAGATTGGGGCTGTGCCATAGATGACGTCTGCATAGTTCAGCACTGGCAAGATGGTTTTGAGTATGAGTTCACTCTGGGTGGGAAGAGGAAGGCTGGCTTTGTGGTGATAAAGGATGGTCAGTTTGAGCTGGAGTTTGGTGCAGATGGCATTAATGTGGGTGGAGAAGTTTAGGTGGGTATCCAGCCAGACTCCCAAGTACTTAAAGATGGGTACTGACTCGAGGGGAACAACGTCCAAAGTGGAGATCGCTGGTGGGGTAGGTAGGGAGGTGAGCTTTTGTCTGGTGCTGAAGGCCATGGTGACTGTTTTTTTGGTATTTAGTTTAAGCTGGTTTTTCATGAGCTAGGCTTGCACTCGATTGAAGTCTCTCTGGAGATTGGGGAGCACACTTTCATGAGAGGGGCCTGAGGTGTAAATGATAGTGTCATCAGTGTATAAATGCACTTTTGAGGTGAGACAGGCAGAGGGGAGGTAATTTATTAATAGGGAGAAAAGGATGGGGCCAAGGATAAAACCTTGGAACACCCGAAAGGATTGGGGGAGAGGATGTCACCTATTTGTACTGACTATTGCCTATTCTGGATATAGGAGTGGAATCAGTTGATGGCAGGTTGAGCAAGGCTGAAAGAGCTTAATTTGCAGAGCAGCAGAGGGTGGGAGACAGAATCAAAGGCTTTTGCCAGGTCAATGAAAATGGAGGTAGTGGTTTGACCATTGTCCATGGCAGAGAGAATTGAGTCAGTTACTCATAGCAAGGTGGTGGTAGTGGAGTGATGTTTTCTGAATCCTGATTGAAAGGGGGAAAGGGAGTTGTTTATGGAGGGAAAGGAGGACAGTTTGGAGAGCATGAGGGATTCTTGGATTTTGGCAAAAGAAGGGAGGAGTGAGCTAGGTCTATAATATCCAGGTTGGGAGGGGTTGCCACCTTTGTGGAGAGGAAGGATTTTGGCTAGTTTCCATGCAGAGGGGACCATGGCTGTGGAGAGAGAGAGGTTTAGTATGTGTGTGAGAGGTGTGACTATTGTTGGAGCAGAGATACAGAGTAGTCTAGGATGCAATCCATCGGGGCTGGTTTTGAACTGGTTCAGAGAGGTGAGTGCAGTGTAGACTTCCAAGGGTGTGAAAGGAGGAAAGATGAAATCTGGGTGGGGGGGATTGTGGAGGTGGGAGGAGGAGGGGGTATGTCAGGCAGGGCACAGGAAATGAAGAACGAGTTGAATAGTTCAGATACTGAAGCAGGATTGGAGACCATTGTGCCATTGATGTTGAGGATTGGACTGGCTTGCTTGGTGGGGGGGGTTGATGAGTGAGTTAATCACCTTCCAGAAGGATGCTGGGGAAGCTTGGTGATGGGTTATTTGGGCCTTGAAATATTGTGTTTTGGATTGCTGAATTGTTTTGGTGCATTTGTTTTTGAGAGTTTTATAGGATTTGGAGGTCGCAAGAGGCTAGGGAGGCCTTGTACTGTCTCCAAGCCTTGTCTCTGGTACGACACAAGGTGATGAGGTTGGCTATGATCCAGGGGTGATGCTGTTTTTTAACTCTGGCTTTCCCGAGGGGCCGTGGTGGTCCCATGTGCTTAGGAAAATGTTGTAGAAGTGGGACATGGTGATGTCAATGTCCTGGGTGTCAAAGACTAGGGACCAGTCTGCATTTGTCAGGTCATGTTGTAGGGCAGGTTCATTGAGGAGATGTAGGGAATGTGAAAGGATGAATTTTGGGCAAAAGTGCGGAGAGTGGATTTTGCCGATACAGTAAGTAATACAGTGGTCACTAAGGGTATCGGAGAGGATGCCTTCTTCTGATTCCTATGAGTTTTAAATTTTGCCTCTGTTTTTATTATCTTTTTTTCTAGCTCCTCTAGTGTTGCCTGACTTTCTTTCTTTAATTAGTTGATATAGACTGTCACCCTCCCCTGGATATATGCCTTGAGGGAATACCAGACAACTTCCATATCTGTGACCATGCTTTTGTTAACTGCTGTACTCAACTGCTCAATAAATTCCATCTTTTAAAGAATGATAGGATTGTGGCACCCTATTCTGCATCTCTCCTCCTGTTCTGATCTCCACATTAGTTTTGGAGGGGTATGATCAGGTATTATGTTTTGCAGATATTTGCATCCCACTACATTGGGGGCCATTGCCTTGTGTTAGACCAGCCTGACCTGTCTTCCAATGTGAGGACTAGCAGAGCCATTATCAGAACTGTTTAGTGAGTCTCTGAGCACAAGAGAGGTCCCAGAAGACTGGAGAAGGGCTCATGTGATCCTGCTCCACAAGAGTGGTAGCAGGGAGGAGGCAGGGAACTACAGACCAGTCAGTCTTACCTCAGTAGTGGGCAAGATTATGGAGGCACTCCTTAAGGAAAGGATAGTGCAACACCTGGAATCCATAGGAGCATAGGATCCAAGACAGCATGGGTTTACAAAAGGAAGGTCCTGTCAAATTAATCTCATATATTTCTTTGGCGGGTAACCAGAGTGGTGGACCAAGGGGGAGTGGTTGATGTCACCTACCTTGACTTCAGCAAAGCTTTTGATACTGTTCCACATAGAAGATTGATTAATAAGCTGGGTAGGCTCAGGGTGGGTCAGACATTAGTCAACTGGATGGCAAACTGGTTGACGGGCAGAAAACAGAGAGTGGTGGTAAATGGTATACAGTCAGAAGAGATGCAAGTCACAAGTGGGGTACCTCAGGGATCAGTCCTGGGGCCAATCCTCTTCAATATCTTCATCAGTGACATTGCAGATGGACTGGAGGGTAAGGTTTGTCTGTTTGCAGATGACACCAAGATCTGCAACAGAGTATATGATCCAGATGGGGTGGGCAGAATGAGAAGAGATCTGGATAAACTAGCAAAATTGTTGGAAGAGTGGCAACTGGGGTTTAATGCAAAGAAGTGCAAGATCATGCATATAGGGAAGAGAAACCTTGAAGCTACCTATAGGATGGTAGAGGAGTTGCTGGCAGTCACATGGGAAGAAAGAGACTTGGACGTCATCATCACCAATGACCTGAAATCATCAAATCAGATCACTAAAGCAGTAGGTAAGGCTAGGGGGATGTTAGGGTGTATTAGTAGGGGTATCGCAAGTCAGAAGAGGGAGGTAATAATCCCTCTTTACAAGACACTGGTTAGACCCCATCTGGAGTACTGTTTGCAGTACTGGAGGCCACACCTTCACAAGGACATTAACCAAATTGAGGCAGTCCAGAGAAGGGCAACCAAAATGGTGCAGGGACTGCATCAGAAAACATATGAGGACAGATTAACAGAGCTCAATATGTATACACTAGAGCAAAGGAGGGGAGATAGGTGATATGATTGAAACATTCAAACATCTTAAGGGCATTAACAAGGTGAAAGAGTCTAACATGTTTCAATATAAGAAAAATAGCAGGACAGGAGGATACTGCATGCGATTAAGGGATGCCGATTAAGGGGTAATGTGAGGAAGTTCTTTTTTTACAGAAAGGGTGGTGGATGCATGGAACGGCCTACCTCAGGAAGTGGTAGATATGAATACAGTACAGGGCTTCAAACAGGCATGGGACAGGCATAAGGGAACAATACAGATGAGTATGAATAGATAAGCCATTGACAGAACAAAGGCCGATGGCACATTTATAAGGTAGAAAAAGAAATGGGCAGACTGCATGGGCCTTGCAGTCCTTATCTGCTGTCAACTTCTATGTTTCTATGTAGGACCATCATCGCTATCATAACAGATAAGGGATAGTACTGTAATGCTATATATTAATGGAATACCAGTGCACTGACAGATTTGTTGTATTAGGACCTAGATAGGAATCTCCTGCTTAGCCAGACATCTAATGTATTAGACAGAGATATGTATTTGTGGTCTATAATGCTGTCCACTGACATCTGTAATATTAGCAGCCTAATCTGATATACTATATATACATGATACATATTTTGTGGTCTGCAGCGCCACCTGTGTTCCAAAGTCAGAATGCTTTAGTCAGTGAATTATATGAGATGATGCCTATTGTTCTAATAAATTAGTTAATCCACACATAGCTGAAGATGCAACAAAATGTATCTGCCTGGGTGCAAGATGCCCATGTATTGTCCAATGGAACACCGAATATAGGAATACACTGATGCATATGAGCACATTATTCTGGTAATGGAACTTTCTTATCTTGGGTATATCATTTTAGTACATGGCCAAACCCCTTGGGGTACCCGGCAGCACCCAGCTTCGACACCTTGTGTATGTCTGTCTCTGTGTTCCAGTTGGTAAGAGTAATCTTATGCTTCTTTCCTTTGTGCTATTATTAGGGAGAAATAAACAATTTTTCTGCACATCTATGGCTGTGGTGTTTTAGCATCAGGTTATCTCCTGCACAATCTGACAAATGGCAACCGCAGCAGGACCTGATTGTGATAGAACAATAACCATTTGGGTAATTTACAGGTGTGTATAAATTTTGGGAATGAAAGAAGTAGGGACTTTCAGAGGCAGAGACATTTTCTCGACCAAAGGAGTGTTCATGGTGGAGATTGACAGTTGTGTGCTTCTGCCTTCTGTGCTGAGTCTTTGGCAATTAAGTGTTGAAACTCTTGTGCCCTCCTGTTCATTTATTTGCATGGAATAACCCCCAAGTTTTGTCCGAGGGGCCTTGTGACTCCATCTTGCACCCTGTCAGCTGTATGTCGAAGCTAACCTGCTTACCCTGGATGAACGGCTCCGATACCAAACCTGTCTCCTCACAAAAAAAACCCTACTCGGGCTCTCCCCCCTGGGGTAACGGCATCCATCCACCAGAGCCCTCCCACTATTGCATCACGGTCTTCCTACAAGACCACTCTAATGGTCCCCAGATCAAGAACCAGCCATTGCCAGAGGTCCTTCTGCTATAGAGCCCCAACCTGGTTTAACTCTCTCCCTGCCCCCATCACCAATGCCACTACCATCTCCAAGTTCAAAACCACCCTTCAGAACCACATCATCAGCACTCGTAACTGCTCCTGTCTCTGAAAGTAGGCTCCACCTCTGCTTCTGTTGACAATGCCCTCCGGGCGGCTCTCCACCTAGCCATCCCCACCACCACTTTCCTGTATACCATGCCTATGTTTAACCTGGCCAGTGCCAGCTGTTTCAGTGTTTACCTATTAGATTGCTCACTTGATACCAACTTGTGTAACACCTGTTCTCAATTACATGTACCCTGTAACCTAATTGTATTTGTCTGACCCAGTGTGACGTGGCACCTCTGTTGAACACCTACTGTTTTGCAAATCTATGCTATGTAACCAAAAACACAATGTATGTCTTTATGTGGCGAAATACCTTTGGAAACGAGCCTCTGGCTCAAAGGTTGTAAACTGATTCTTGCAAATAAATAAATAAATAAAACTGTAACTGTCTATCAGGGAATGTACAGGGTGTTCTGGACCACTCTGGGCTTCTTGGCATGTACAGAAAGGGCAGGATAGTCAGAAAAAATGTCAGTCAGCGCTGAGTTAAAGTTAGACACCACAGACATTTTAGTTTCCCATGGAGATTGGGGTGATTTTGCACAAAGTTCAGTATCTGAAGATCACCCAGTGCAGTATGTGTGTTCGCTGCACTCAGAAACTAAACTAACTGTTAAAAAGTATAACCGTAAAGGTGCAATGGTCACCGCATTGTACATTGCCCTACAGACAGTTGAAGCAAGGGTGTCGGCTTTGGAAATAGAGCTGGAATCTATACTATGAGAAAAAGGTGAGCAACAGAAGGCGTAGGAGAAGGAGATGGAAACTCAGAGGCATGGGACACAGGCAGAAATGTGTAACACTCTGCTAGAGAAAGGCAGAGATTGCTAGGTTGAGAGAGGATTGTGGGGAGAATGTATCAGGATGAGAACAGGCTTTGCAGATGAACAATATTCTGACAGATGCAAATGATGACTTGAAAGATGCAAATGAACAACTGTTGGAAAAAATGGGTGAATGTCAGCAGGATTTGGATAGGGAGATCAGGGAGAACAGTGAGGTTACCACCCTTATAGAATTTTACAGAAACATCTCAGTACAGCACAGCATGTAGATGCAAAAGTAAAACATGCTAGATGTAGGCAGAGGTATGCACAGTTACGTCAACAGTTTGAAATCCTGAAGGTTCACACGAATACATTGCCTTATACCCCACGCATTGATCTGATGTCCCCACCTGATGATGAAGGGGGGATGATGATGAAGACACTCAAGATGGTGGTCCATGGGACTCTGGAGGGCAGTGGCCTAGCCCACCTGATAGCTGTCTTGTGGAAAAGCAACCGAGAGGAGGTCGAGTCCATAGTCAATCAAGCAATCGAGAGGGCCGGCATCCCAGCTGTTCACCAAACCATGGTGGGTCTGATCCAGAATGAGGTAGGCCAGAGCAGCTTTGTCCAGGGCATGGCTTCAACCGTGGCTGAGGTGGTGGTGAGAACCATGGTGGCCCAGCAGGAGCGAACCCCCCACATCCTTGGATCCACCCAAGCCATTGCTAACACTGCAAGCACAGTAGGCCGATTGGGGCCTAATGGCAATTTGAGTTGTCATTTGGAGAAAGTGAAAAATCAGTGTGAAATGCTTAGCCTGCTGGTTGAGCAAAGAGTACAGGTTTTGAAACAAACAGTGAACCCTACACTCTGGGCCAAATTGCCAGATGCAATATGTAGCAACACATATGCAGGGTTCAGTGAGATCACAGCAGGCCTGCTGGCTGTGCACAACCCCAGCATGGTGGGCACCATGGCCTACCAAGTTAAGTAGTTCAACAAGGAAACCTCCACCCAGTATGACAGCCATCTATGGATGGCATACTATACCATACCAGAAAGGGGATGGCAAATGAACCAACAGACAGAAACTCAGTAGAATACAAAAATTTGTTTTTGAAAAACGTGGTACCACTTATTTGTGAAGAGATAAAGGCTTCTACTTTTATGAAAGCGAACCTTTTTGCTGAGATTATGCAAAAGGCAGAATGTGCATACCAGCTGTATGTGTGAGACCAGGGTTCTGGACAGAAGGTCAAGGTGGCCATGGTGCAGCCTAGCTCTGAGTTGACTATGCAGTACATGGTGGAAGGTAAACAAAAGACCCAGGCCTACTACCCAAAGAAATTGGGTAACCAGAAGCAGAAACAGGCGAACTGGAACTCTTACTACCAGGGCCAAAATCAGAAGTGACAAGGCCCTAGCTACAAGGAGTTGCAGGAGGAATGTAATTGGCTCCAAGAGTTTGAGGCCTAGGTGAAATCCAAAGCCGATACTTTCCCTCAAAAGCCAATTGCGGCCCTTGGCCCTGGAGCTACTCTGTCAGCATCACTGTACCAGGAGGAGCCGACCGGCAGAGGAGGCCCTGGTATCTCCTTAACAAGAATGTACACAGATGCTCCATGAAGCACAGACCCAGTCCCCATCAGAAAAGGAGGATTCTGAATGACAGTGTCAGGCCCTGGTACACATCATCACCACCTTGATTATGGATGAAACCAGCCGAACATGTATACAAGTGTTGGTAGGGGGGCACCAACAAGAACTACTTCTAGCCATGGGAGCTGCTGTCTTGGTGTCACATTAAAACAACCCAAAATGATCTTGATGGTCTACAGGAAGAGTTATTTCCACCCAGACCTTTGAGGTCACCACCTTTACCACCTACCAGTCCAGTCCCATACCAGTTACCATTGATACTGTGGTGGTGGATCACTGTTTTGAACTCGTGGTCTTACATCATCATCAAAGTATCTTAGAGATAGACTTTTTGTCACAACATGGATGCATTGTGGACCTAGCCAACCAGCTATTACTTCAGATAGGAGGCTAGCTTCACATGATACTCACTCCTGATTCACATGTGGTGGCACTAGTGATCATCAATGACAAGAGTATGACATCATCATCATAAGCTGCTACATCAGATCCAACCAATTCTGGGAAGGCATCAAGAGGACTTTGCCAAGAATAAACATGACTGTGGAAGTATGGATAACCTCATCCAGATCACTGGAGAGGACCTACCTTGCCAAAAGCAATACACATTCTCAACAGAAGCAATACCCTCACTGAGAGCCACAATTGATTCACTTGTCCATCAAAGAGTCAAAAGGCCTAGTGTGTCAAGAGTCAGTTCACCCATCTGGCCTGTGAAGAAACCCAACAATAGTTGGAGGCTCACAATTGATTATCACAGACTCAATCAAGTAACCCCCAGCTGTGCTCCAACTGTGCCACCTGCACCACATGTACTAAAACCTTTCAAGCCTGAACACCAGTGATTCAGTACACTGGACATGTCCAATGATTTTTGGTCCCTACCCCTGGCCCAGGAGAGCCATTACAAATTTGCCTTCACATTTGAAGGATGCCAGTTCACATGAAACTGCCTCCCAGTAGGGGTTCCATAATAGCCTGTCACTGTTTCACATCCACATGAAGGATGCAATGAGTGTTTTTTCCACACCTAGGTGACTTCTACAATATGTAGATGACCTTCTCCTAGCCACAGTGGACATGGAGAAACACCTGGGACTCTTAGATGAGCTTCTTATCCTGCTACAGAAAGCAAACTTCAAGTGCAATCCTGAAAAGATATAGTTGTGTCAACCAGAAGTAATATTTCTGGGCCTGTGCATGACTGGAGAAGGGAGGAGCCCTTCTACGAGCAAATTCAGGGCCTACAAGATTTGCCATTATCTTTCAGTGTGGCAACCCTCAGATGCTTTCTGGGTACGGTCAACTACTCCAGGGATTTTATTTGGAATTTTGCACAGCAGGTTGCTCCTCTGTACGAACTCCTGAAAAAGGATATCCCATGGCAATGGTGTCCTGAGCACACTGATGCTGTCACCTCCCTGAAGAAGGCCCTGGCCTCTGCCTCAGTGTTGGTCAACCCAAACCAAGAACTTCCATTCCATTTGGAAACTGCCACCTCTGATGTAGATATGTCAGCAGTCCTTGCTCAAAAGGCCAATGGTACTCGATACCCATTGCCTATGCTTCCCAAATGCTCTCCATGGTACAGCTGAAGTATTCCCTTTGTGAAAGGAACCTGTTGACAACCATTTGAGCTGTCAGACACTTTACTTTCATAATAGTGTTTTTTCCTATTATGCTATACATCAACCACACCCCTACCAACTTCCTATTGATAGATAGGATCAAAGATGGCAATGTGTCTAACACCAGGCTCACACATTGGTCATTATTACTTCAAGATAGAGACATCACTGTACTTCCCACCACAATGCACTCCATCTTGGCACGTGGTCTTCTATACCAAGGAGAACCACACAATGTGGTCTAAAGCCACCAGTACTACCTGAACTGTGCCCATTTCTCCCAGTGACTGAAAAAGCACTGAACAATACCACTATGCATTGTGTCTTCACAGATGGCTCCTCTTCATATGATGAGGGGGTGAAAACAGCAGGATTTGGGGTCTTGGTCCTGGTTCCCACAAGTGACACCACTGAGGTGTCAAGGAAGAGCAGTTTCAATCCCTTGGGATCCTGGGGAGCACTCAGCTTCTACACCTAGTGTATCACACCTCTGTGTTCCAGTTAATAAAATTTGTCTTATGTATCTGTCATTTGTACTATTATTAGGTAGAAATAAACCATTTTTCTGCACAGCTGTGGTTGTGGTGTTTTACGGTCAGGTTATCTCCTGCACAATCTGACACTTGCTCATCAGGAAGAAATTAATACATGCATGGGGCTGATGCACTGAGGGAATAAAAAGAATAGCACCTTGTGGATGGATTTAGGGCTGTTTATACTTCAAGCAGCCCCAGGTTGCACATTTGTCTTCTTAACCCTTGGGCTGCTGATAGAATTAGAACATATAGGAATTATGAACTGATATATCAGTCCACGGCACAGCAAGGGTTACAAGTTGTACTGTCCTCGTCAGTTGATAGGGCCAAGTTGGGGATCTGTCTAATATATTGTGTAACACCATATTAAAATCACCACCTCAAATTATTTCTCCTTGTGCTTGCCCCGTATTTATCAGAAGTTCCCCAAAAAATTGGTAAAATAAAAACTGAGGGCATGTATGTTTGGTTTTCCGCTCTCCCATCCTGATCATACCTCTGGCCCTCCCAGCCCCATCACTCTCACTTTCCCCATGTCTTACCTCTCCCATAGTCTCAAATGGCTTGCCCTCCATGACAGGGTGGTGGGGAGTCCCTCGACCCAACAGGACTGGATCCAGATTTCCGGGATGCACCTGAGTCATCAAGTGTGTGGCCTGTAGAGGCCGGTGGTCTTCCATCATGACCAGGAGATTATTCTGTTTTCTCCTCTGGGAGATGTAGTGTGTGCTTATGTCAAGGTGTGCACGCCGATGTCTGCCACATTTCCTCCATCTCTTGTGATTTGGGTTGCCTTTCCACTGGCTTCTGCCAGGGGACAGTTGAGCATCAAGCTCTCCCCCTGACAGGAGCAGAGTGGTTCGATGGACACTCAGTCCTTCCCCCCAACTGTACAATTTTGGCTTCTGAACCTGGGTCATCGGCGATGCAAGTGGTAGTGGTGCTGCTGCGCTGGTGGGCCAGGCATATATGTTTAACAGTGTCAATAGTCTGTTATTAATGGTGTCCTGTACAATCACCCATCTTCCAGCAGTGTCCCTGTGTATGTTTGTTACTAGGAATGGGACCTCTCTATTTATTAATATGGCCACACCCCTAGCATGAAATATGTATGAAGCAGCCATCACCTACCCCACCCAATCCTGCTTCAGTTTAGCAAGTTCTGTGTCATTAAGGTGAGTTTCCTGTATGAACACTATTCCTGGGTCTTGTTTTTAAGATGGGCTAAGACCATTTTATGGTTAGCTGGATGGTTAAGTCCCTTGATATTCCATGACATAGAATTAGTTGATTCCTACATAACCCTTCTCTGTTATCTGTGGCTGCTTATCTGTTGGACCTTCTCCTTAGTCTTATCTTCCTGCATGCCCCTTATTCGTTCATGAACCACCATTACTATTACTATTGTCATTTGGCCAAGTCTGATCTCTAAATCTTTGTACCGTATTAACAGAACAACCCAAGAACATAAACACTGTGACAGTAAGCATCAACAAGTGCAGCCCTATTCTATGCATGGGCTGCTGAGTGTTTTTTTTGGTGAACAGACTGCAAGTTAACAACAAAATAATAACACAGATCTCATAACCGTGAACTGGTGCAGTGATAGCTACACTTAGTTTATCTGTTATCCTGAAATAGCATCTTCATTGTTCTAGAGGCTATGGCCCAATTTTCGAAGTCCAGAGTATGATGCAAGGTGCCTGGGATAAACATAATTGACTCAAGTGGCACCTTGCATCAAAAGATGCAGCAGTCCTTATTTTCGATCATGGGCCCGGATATTCAAACTGTGCCCAAAATGTGCGCAACAACAGGAGCAATCACAAATCAATTGCGCATATGTGCAACAGACGCGATATTCAAACATGGAGCAGAACAAAGTGCGCAAGCAGCCAACGTCTGAATATCGCACAAACTGCGCCATAGCAAAACCAGGAAGGGGAAGCTGAGCAGAAAGGTTGCGCCATAGCGCAACCAGGAAGGAGAAGCTGAGCAGAAAGGTTGCGCTATAGCGCAACCAGGGCAGCCCAGCTGAGCAGTCCAGAGGTGCCATACCGCAAGCAGAGCCCCCCCCACAGAGCAATGGAACTGCACATCCAGGGAGGCAGGCTGGGGCCCACCGCAGCCATGCCACACATAGGCACAGGAACACACTGCAGAACCAACAAGACACCTGCACACCCCAAGCACAGCATCACTGGGGGTGGGACGGATGATCCACTGGCCCCTGGGGACAAGCCAACAAAGCACAGCAGGGCCATGATGACCCAGCACAACCACTGGCAGGCTGAGACTGCTACACGCAGGGGGATGACAACCACAGTGCACATCAGCCCCCCCGTATGCACAGCACACCCTGCACCGTGACCCCAAGACACCAGCCATGTGCAGTGACTGGCACTGCAGGAAACACCATGCATCCCGCCCAGCACACGTCAACCCCGTGTAGCAGAGAAGCATATAAGCCAGACCCACCCTGTGCACCCAGCAGTGGGCGGCAGAAGATGGCAAGACCAACAGAAAGACACTGCCACACTGGAGACACCTCCCCATGCACACACACACACACACACACACCCAGGACCATACCACTCCAGATGGCATGCACACCACTGCAACTGAGCAACCATAGCCAGCTGCAAATCAGAGACCACCACAGTATTCATAACAAAATATATATATTCATAGAAACAATAAAATAAAACAACAAGAACAAGAACAACTATATACAGTCATGCTACAAGACAAGGGGTAGGGGTACAAGGTAGGGGTGGGTAAGGGGTAGGGGTGAACAACTGGGAGAGGGAAGGCAGGGTGGGAGAGATTGTTGAAGTGGGAAGGGGAAGCACAATCATGGCCTGGCAGGCTGATCTGCCACTGCCTGCCACTGTCGCTGTCCCCTCCACCGTCTCCGGATCCCATGGTGGTAAACGTCGGTCAGGATCCCATGTGTTGCAATTGACACATGTGTAATCTGCTGAAGGGCATGCTCCATCCTTCTTAGGATGCTGAGACCTAGGAAAAGGGAACACAGTCAATGGCTGTGACTGTCCAAAACCCTGAACACCACCCATCCTGCAAGGCATAAAGCCTAGTGCCCCGCACCTGTGATAGTATGCACCCACCCACAGTGACCATGCACATGACACGCCCAACCAGGCAGCACCAGCTATGTGCACCACTGCACACACACACTGGCCATGTACATCACAGCACAAATAAGGCTGTCAAGTGACGTGGCAACGTGGTGTGATGCCAGTCCCACAGCTATGTGCCCAGTGCATGCATGGACCACCAGTGACGCATACACAGATGTGCTGTGACACTGGACAGTGATGAATGTTGCCTGTGTCATGCATGGTTGTGTTGTGCATGGCTGGTGGTCATGCCCCCCCAGCATGCAATAGCATCCATGAAGTAATGATACTCACACTCCTCAAGCAGCTGTGTCTGCCGCTGCTGCTGCTGCTGGGGTGCACCACCCACAGCACCACCCCGATCGCACCGGGCCCTGGCACGGCCCTCCTCACCCCTGCGCCTGCATCCTCTCTGCCCGTCCTGTGGGAGACAAATGTTGAGAAAACATCAGTGTGACTCAAAGCAGACTGCCCCTGCCCCAGTGTGAGAGCCTGCCCACACAGCCAGCCCCATGCATCTCACACCTGCACACACTGACACAGCCAACCATGTCAGAGCCATCACCTATGCACATCCACCAAAACACACTCACACCCCTACAGAGAATACAGGTGCATAGACGGTACACCCACCTGGCCTAGGCACCATGCCCCTCCTGGCACGTGACCGTAGCCACCCATGAAGCTCAGGATCCCTCCTGCGGAGGTCACTGTACCAGTGCTGGCACTGCTCAGCTGACCGGCACTGCCCAGTGACCCCCACCAGGTCACTGGCCACTTGCTGCCAGACCTGGGTCCTAGCTATGGTGAGGGGCACCTCACCATACAGTGCCCCATAGTGGGGCTCCACCAGGGCCACCAAGTTGGCCACTTTCACGGGGCTCCATTGCACTGCCCTCCTGCGTGCCATGCTACCAACTTTACAGCAGGCAATATGGCGCCCCGCTGCGCCGTAACCCCACGTGGAGATGTTGTGCAATAGACCACCATAGGTTTCAATCGCGCTGTTCGAACAGCGTCGTCAGTTCACATAGCGCTGTCACCAGACAGCACAATAGGGGCATACACATGGCAGCCGAACAGCGCCAAGGGGCAAAGGTCGGACACCAGGTCATGGGCAATGACGCAAGGCCATGCACAGCACCATCTGACATATACGCATCCTGCGAGACCAACCACCTGCGTACCAGTGCCACAGTGGACTATTGCGCAGTAGTGCCACAGCGCCATATAGTGCCCAGTGCTGTAGCGCCACTGGCACAATGGTGGCCATGGCCTGAATTGCCGATCGCGCACAGCACGTCAGCAGCGCGGCAGACGCCTGTGTAAGCTATCTGGGCATGCGCAATGCAGTGTACCACACAGTCACAGATCTGCACCATAGGCTCAGCCGGCTCAACCGTATTGCGCAAAGCGCAACTGCGCGATATTCAGCCGACACATGCAAATCATCTGATCAGCCATTCAAAGGCACAGTGGCGCGATTTGCATCTCATTATAGTTGCTTCACTCCTAATTTGCATGCATTGCACTATAAATGTGCGACATTGGGCTGCGCTGGCCAGATTCGGGTACTGCAGGTGAGAGGTGAGTTGCATGCTGTGTGATGTGCTGGACGATGGTCATGGGAAAATGCTGTAGACTGCACAGTGACAGGTGTCCACTTCCCTCCATACAGATCGCCATGACCGAGCAGAGACAAGGTGAGGGTGAGGATGGTGGGCGCAGGAGGAGGCCCAACTTTACCCCAGCAGAGACAGAGGCCCTCTTCCAGACCTACCTGGAGGAGGAGCCACTACTGAGTGGATGGCGGGGCACACCTCAGTCCCGTGCGGCTGCATGGGAAGGGGTAGCTCGGGCCGTGAACCTGCACGGAAGCCACCAGCACTCCATGCAGGAATGCAAGAAGAAGATGGGGACAGACCACAGGAGGGTGAAGGAGAAGGTGGCAGCCTTCAGGGCGGCACGTGCTGGCACTGGCGGGGGCCAGCCAGCGGTGTTGGAGCTGACCCTGGCTGAGGACAGACTGGCTGCATCAATGCAGTGGAGCTGCTATTGAGGGCATACCAGGAGGTGGATTCCAGACAGGTGAAGCCCATCACTGCACGGATGACATGGTGGTGGTGTTGGGGGGAAGGTTGTTCACATGCACTCCACACGTACTCTCTTTCTGTTACAGATCCTGTTCGTCTTCAGGAGATGGTGGTGGTGGGTCCAGGCAGTGATGATGACCCGCTGGACATGCAGGAGGGTCCATCCACCTCAGTCACCAGCCAGCATGCACTGCAGCAGCATGCGCTGGGCCGCCAACTCTGGTGTCGGTGATTCGGGTGTGGGGGTGCACAGCCTGTGTCTCAGCAGTCTGGCATGCAAGCATGCCAGCACGCTGTGACTGTGGCTGTAGCATGTACCTGCACCATTGATTATGCAAGGACTGCAATGGGCAGTGATATGTGTGTGTCCCATGACGGACACACAGCAGGCCAGCACGTGCCCCTGGGCCTTTCTGGTTCCAACTTGTGTACCAGCATGTTGGCACAGTCCCAGGCTGTGCCTGTCAGCACCGGTGGGGCAGCACCGGTGGCTGTGCAGGTGTCTGGCACTGTTGCGGCCACAGCGGTGGAACGAGTGGACCCTGGGGCACAGCGGTTGGAGGGACACCAGCAGCAGTCACCCACCAGGTCTGGGGGTACAGTGTCAAGCGGTGGCACATGTCCGCCGCCCTTTGATCCGCCCATTCCTGGTCCTGGCGAACAGCGCCCACCCTCAAGGGGTGTTGTGCATCAGGACCTTCCACACCCTGGGGGACAGGATGCCGCTAGCACAGTACCCATTGGACGAGCACACCTGCCTGCTGCAGGAATCAGTACAGCAGCAGAGGTGGGTTGCAATGTCCGTGGAGGCACTGTCTGTGGCTGTGGAGCAGCACAGCAGGGAGTGTGCTCTGAACCATGCAGAGCTGGTTCGTATGTGGATGGATATGACCGCCGCCATTGACAGGCTGACCCAGGCAGTGGTCTCTGTCGTGGACACATTGGGCACACAGTCAGGTGCCCCTGTACCGCACACCCCACACAGTTCACTCTCCACCCTGTTCCCGTGTCATGCGACACCAGGCTGTCGATGCTGGGTTCTGCTGTGGCATCCCGAGCACCCCTGGTGCAGGTTTGTTTGGCATGCTGCAGACCCCTGTGCGGGCAAGGTCGCAGTCATGCAGTGGGACCCCTGGTGGTCCAACAGTGCCACCCCATGTGGCCCCTGCTCAGCCTGCCAGGGCTGTTGGGTCATGGCGGGTGCCCACGCATCTGCAGTGGCTGGGACAGTGCTACATGGACTGACCTCTCCCAGTGCAGGCCCCTGTCTGGTGCTGCCCTGTGTGCAATGTGTGTCAGTGGGCAGTGCACTGTTGGGTGCTCTGCTCAACACGCCGAACATCGGACCACCTGCACACACTCCCAACTGCTGTCCACAGGTGCGTGTGCGATGATGCCTGCATTGTACTGTACACCAAGGCGCAAGGTGCCCAGCATCTGACACACAATGCGTACTCTGGACAGCACAAGGGTGGGGTGGTGGTCGGTGGTTCTGTGTGTTGGCAATGTCGGTTCTGCTGTGCTGTGCATCTGCCCATGTACACTCTGTGCCTGGTGTGTGTGTGTCCATATGAGTGTTCACCCCTCCCTGATGGTATGTTTGTATGCCTGGACCCTTCCACTTCCTGGCCATGCACCCCTGGTGTGTTACCCTGTGTGCCTGTGGTTTCTGCATGGACAGTGTTGGTTGCACACACCCCTGACTTACCTGTGTTGTGCATAGTGTCCTCTCTGATGGTGTCGCGCAGCTGGGCCTGCCGGATCAGTCAGGGGTCCCGCTCCCCCAGGGGCTGCTCATCACCATCGAGCACCGGCGCCACTGGCGCCCCATCGCTGTCCCCCTTCAACCTGTAGGCTATCCACAGTCTTTGGCCATGTTGTGCAGGATGCAACAGGCCAGGAATATCCCACCGGCCTTTGGGGGGCTGTACTGTAGGGCACCGCTGGAGGTGTCAGGCATCGAAGCATGCCTTGAGCATCCCAAACACCCACTCTATGATGTTGTGTGGGAAGCAGTGCCTCATTATAGCTGCTGCGATGGGGGTCACGGGGCTGCACGTGAACAGCCAGGACGGAGTGGGTATCCGCTGTCACCTGTGTGGAGATAGTGGAGATCAGTATCATGTTCAGGTCCATATTGCCCATATCCCTGTGTGCCACTACCATGGCACCTGTGGCATTCCCACCCTTGCCCCGAGTTTGCATTCCATACATGTGTACTCACCCACTAGATGGCCTGTGGGGATGTCCCCACTCTTGAATTGATGGCACAGTGTGGACTGATGCCATATGAAGGCATCATGTGCTCCACCAGGGTGTGTGGCACAGACATTGATTATGCGCCCAGTGGCATCACACACCACCTGGCAGTTGACACCGGAGAAGCCCTTCTGTTCCTATATGCAGCCCCATCGGGCCAGGTGGCATGCGACGTATTACGGGTGCAGTCTATGGCCCTAGCATGCCAGGCATACGCAACCCTGTGGAACTCCTGCATGTTTGCTGTATGCTCTGCTGCAGTGCTGGGGAAATGGATGTACTCCGCAGCATGTGGCAGCAGTGCGCTGAGGAATTGGGTGAGGATGCGTGATGTGGCCGACTGTGTGATGCCTGTGGTGTCCGCTGTCTGCCTCTGGAAGGTGCCCGTGGTGAGCAGGCACATGCAGGCTGTCACCTTGGTCTCCACTGACAGAGCGTGACTCCGTCGTGAGGGTGCCTGCATCACATCACTGCACAGCTCACAGAGCAGCCTCAGTATTGCCCCTGTTCAGCGGCACCGCCCACGATCTCTACATCTGTGTACAGCTCATAGCTGATGCGGGCACGGTACTGCCTGTTGGGGCGTACCGACAGGCCCTTCCACGGCGTCGCCCCTGCAGCTTGTACTTCCTCACCCTCATTACAGCTTTCCATGTGGAAGCTGGCACTGTCCATCTCCCTGGCTTGATCCCCTGGCTGGTGTTGCTGTGTTACCCCCTCTGTCCTGACTGCTACATCCACTGCACTGGGTACCCCCCGCTGGCCTCTGCAGCCTATGGTCCACGCTTGCCTTGCCTGCCCTAGCCTGTCACTGTCTGTCGTTCTGTCTGTCTCTCTCTCTCTCTTTCTCTACCCCACTTGGCATTCTTGTAGCGTTTTGCTACCGCTTCCTTGAGCCTTTTATTTTGGCTCATTTCCGCTAGTGCGCACTTCCGGAAGTTCCGTTATTGCGCATGCAAGTCCTTTCAATTCTCAGATTGCGCTTCTTTATGCATGGCTCCACTTCACGCCGGTTATGTATGCCTTTCCTTTCTATTGCGCTGTTGCTCAGCATGTTTTCGCATGCAACTGCCTCCCTGCTGAATATCGCAATGGCGCACTTTTGACTTCCATTGCAGACCAAGAACTCTATTGCGCATGGCTAACCCTTTGAATATCCGGGCCATGGTCTGCATTGAAGAAGGGAGACATTGTGCCAAAGTGGCACTGCACTAGCCTTGAGACCAAAATTGTTTGTTTGTTTGTTTTGTTTTGTTGGATTTTGTTGACCCAGTAAGCCCACTGGGCTTAGAAAGTCCCTTTTTCATGGTCGACCGGGGGTGGGATTCAGATGGTAAGCAACTGAAATTGAACCAGATTAAGCTGTTGGTGGTATTTTTAGTGAATGAGGGAAATTTGGCCAGGATACCGGGGAAATTCCCCTACTCTTTCCAATAAGTGCCATGGGATCTTTAACATCCACCTGAACTACCACCAATCCAGGCAGATGGGACCTCGGTTTAACGTCTCATCCGAAAGACGGCACCTCAGAAGTGCAGCACCCCTCTCAAGCTGCACTACAGTGTCAGTACTGGGATATTAACCCAAGTGTCAGATGTGGGAACTGAACCCACAGCCCTCTGATCTCTCGGCCTCAGAGGCAAGTGTGCTACGTACTGAGCCACTGACACTGTAAATTTGGGTGTGATAGGTCACAAGGGGGCTTGTACAATGGCAGGGCTGCAGCACCCCCTTTAATGCAGTTTTGCAAGCCCCTCCATGGATTCAGCAAGCAGCTCCACTTAGACCAGCCAGGAGGTGGTCAAAGTGACTTGCACCAGTGCCACACACACACACACACACACACACACACACACACTGTGGTGAAGGGGGGCGAGGACTGAAAGTGGGCTGCAGGGGGCAGTAGGGGCATGGGGGATGTCATAGGGAGCATTGGAGAGACAGCAGGCATGGGAGGGAGTAATGTGACACCCTGTGGGGGTGCTGTTTGCATAGTCATACAGCCGATGGGATGGGAATGCCTGAGGGAGTTCCAAGAACAAAAAGTGACATGGCCCCAGTTGGGCACAGCCCTAGCAGCTGACCCATAGGTGGCCACCTATAGGGCAGCTGCCAGGGCTGTACTGATCTAGGGTCATGGCACTGTCTGTCCCTGGAACCCCCACCCCAATTCAGTCCCATCCCATCAGCTGTATGGCTGTGAAACAGCATCCCTGCCAGGTGCCACATCACTCCCTCCCATGCCTGTTGTCTCCATGATGCCCCCATGACACCCCCAAGCCCCTGCTGCCCCAGGCCCCCTCCTGGCAAGCAGTTTGCCACCCTCCAACCATCCCAGACCCCTCAGGATTGCACCAAGTGAGAGGAAGGTTCTGTGGCAATTCCTGAGGTTTGCCAAATGTTTGATGCTAGCCTGCAGCTGTGGCAACTCCTGGGTTTTTGGCACAGGGACCCCCTCCCTTTTATAAAATTGGGTGCAGGGTCCCTGATGAACATAAAGTTCACTTCAGCCCAAGAATGATGCAACTTGAGTCACTCTAAGGGCTCTTTGAAAATTGAGCCCTAAGTGTATGTGAGCTTATGTATATTCCTTACTCAATACAATTTGAAGCTTTTATAATAATCCAACTCCCATATGCAGGATGTGGTTTGAAAAATCTCATTGCTGTGGCTTAGAAGTTTACCACATAGTACATCCCACCCCCTCCACCGGGAGCTCCCAATCAAACCTTGAGGTGAGATGCAGTACAAGTGGGACTCTGTATTTGTGAGCCAGGTCAATCAGGTTACTGAGGTCAGGTGCAGGTTGAAATCTTGGTAGGAGGAGCGAGGCATCGATCAGCTCCCCAATCCATGGCCTGTTGTGATCTTGGCCCCCAAAATCTCGAACCCACAGGCATTGGTGGTGCTCCAGCTGAGGCATCTCTCCATGGGTCTAGCTTGGGATACAACATGTCATACCAACTGGGAAGTGAGCACACTTACATATTAATGAGAGTTCTGCCCACGCTCCCACTTCCCTAGATCTTAACCTCTGCATCTGTTATAAATACTGATGCTTAATATACAACACTCTACAGAAGTTCCATGACAGTACCTGGAGTCCTTGGGCTCAATTTTCAAAGCCCCATGAATGCTGCAAGCTCTTGGTGTGCTGATCGTTTGGCACACAGAGACCTGCCTGGTGATTGGGATTTTTGATCCTGAGAGCGAAATGCTGCAAATTAGACCAGGTTTTCTTTGGTCTAACTTGCGACATTTGGTGGATCATTTCATGGGTCTTGTGCCAAATATTTGTTGCAAGGTACTGTAAATCATGGAAAGTGTCACAACTGTGCCTGATGTACTAAAATAGAGTGCAGATGCATTAAAGGAGTTTGTTGCAGCTGTGCCAAAGAACAGGGCTGATGCAGGGTTTGATGCAAGCCCTGCATCAACCTTTGAAAATACAGACCCTATTTTTAGCATAATAAAAGTTCTTGCTTCTGAATTCATAGAATTGATGCCCTAAGCTGGCCCGGTGGTGTAGGGGGCTGAGGTGCTGATGCCTTACCTCTTACCATGCCAATGACCTGGGATAGGGATCGCCCTCAGGTATCAGAGTGTCAGCCGGGAGAGGGACTGAGCATACTATGGACAACTCTCCTCCTCTGGGGAGGGAGGTGGGTGGGAAGACTACTGCGGTGCAGCTCCGGTGGTCACAATGTGGGTCGGTGCGGGCTGACATCAGATGAGCTGTGCGTGGGAGCATGTGCAACAGCATCCTTGGTGTCATTGCATGCCCGCACCATGGGGGAAGGGATCACGAGGAAAACTACTGCTCTGAAATGTGCATGATGATCGGTCCTGACAGTGCCGCATCACTCCCACACAGGCTGCTCCTCCCAGATCTTGACCCTGGGCTTTCCATGGTGGTAGGGTACGTGCCCACCATGATGTAGCTTATGAAGAGGAATGAAGGAGGGGGTTGAGCACAGTACTGGGGTTGGTGCGGTGCTGTGGGGTCAGGCAGATGGGGAGGGGCCATAGGTAACACTCCCCTCACCGCTGAGGATGTATAAAACAAATAATCTAAAAAAGAAAAAAGAAAAAAGAATTGGTGCCCTGAGATGACTTTTCCAGTATGGGCTGATCTCAGTTGCAGTGTTGTTAGCTTGTTGCAGCTGTCACTCAGTCAAGAGGTACGGTAACCTCCATGAATGTGCACACGTTTGCACAGTCAAATGCTCCTTCCCTCTTGACTGTTCTGCCAAGTGGAAATCAGTTAAGCACCTCTATACACCAAAATGGGGAAAAGGAAGCTGAGATATATTTTTGATTTAAAGGAGGGGAATCAAAGAGAATGGGAGATCAAATTGACATGAAGTAAAATAAATGTTAGTGACCTAGTCCCAGTTAGACCCTTCCCAGCACTATTTAAGGTCTCTGTTCTCCCTCTGTGCTTGACACCTTAATAAAGGCATTTACAGACATTAAAGTTAATTGTCTTTCAACAGTCAAACCATCAGCAAAGCAGGTTAGGCAAACAATTATTCATTACTAACACTCTCACTCTTACTTGTGTGAGTTCGACATTAAAAACCAATGCTCCAGTCATGTCAAACACCTAGGATATCTCCTACTGTAATTAAGCAAGTCTACAAACTCCATTGCCTTTGTTGAGTCCTTGAAGGAGTGTTTCCCCTCCATCATAATTCTAAGCTTGGTTGGCATTAATAGGGCTAATATGATGTTTTTTGCTTTCATCTCAGCTTTTGCATCATTGAACTCTTTCTGTCTCAAAAATAACTCCACACTAATGCTGAGAAAGAGCTGCAGCTTGATATTTGTATAAGGAACTCCTCCCTCCTTTCATGCTCTCCTTAGCACCCATTGGTTTCGATGGTACTTATGAAATTTCTTAAGCATGAAGTGTGGCTGTTTTTCCAGAGTCAGATGGCCTTGGAGGGCTCTGTGTGCCTTATTGATTTCAATTTCTTCCTTGAAGCCTTTTGGTGCTAGGAATAGTGGAAACGACTCACTGAAGAATTTCTCAGTGTGTTCTCCTTCCATGCCTTCAGGTACACTGACAAATGTAATATTCTCTCTATGACTGTGATTTTCCAGTTGATCTACTTTAGTTTGCAATTGTTGGATTGTTTTTCATGTTTCGTGAGCCACTGAGCCATAGCTGTGCCCTCCCATTGAGTGTAACTTACTGTCCTTCTCCCTTTAGCACCTCCTGAGTGCAATCCGACCCATCGCCTTGTGACCTGCCCATAATATTTTCAAGCTATTTTAGCTAAATTAGCCTCAGGTTCTAATGCCCCATTACCTCCTACTTTGCTTTACTCCTACTTGCTCTGCTCTACTCTGTGCCATGAACTGTCTCTATATCTGCCCCTTCACCTTATCTCCACTCTCCTCAGTCATTCTCTTTGCTTTCTCTTACACTGTCATTTTTCCCCCCATCATTCCACCTGCCATAATTCCCCTCCTCCTGGCCTGCTTCATCCTGCTATTCACCCCAACATCACTTCCTCCTATTCCTTTCCAACCTCTCTGCCCCCATTGTCTCCTCCCTCTCCCCAACCCTCCCTCCCTCCCTTCCTCCTGCCTACCTCCCTTAAATCACTTCCCTGGTGCTGCTGCTAGCCTGCTTTTCAGAACTGAATCCCACCTGGCCCCCTACATGCCCTTATTCTTCATAACAGCAACATGATCAATAAGCCTTTCAGTTTCACCAGCCGTCCACTTCCCCTCTCCAAAAAATGGCTGTCCATCCTTCCTCAATCACTCATACTGCTTCTGCTTATCTCAGCTGGTGACATTGAACCTAACCCAGGCCCCCTCCACGTCACCTCTCCTGAATTGCCTAAAGGTCTTAGACTCTTATGTCTAAACATTAGAAGCCTACTCCCAAAAATTGACCTACTGCAGCCACTCATGTCACATCTTAACCCCTCAGTCCTCATTCTAACGGAGTCATGGCTCAGCTCTAAAATCCCAGACTCTGCTGTCTCAATCCCTGGTTAATCTCTCATCCACCAGGATCATAAGTTCAGTGGTGGGAGAGTTGCCATGTATATTTCCACATCCACCAAATACTCCATTTGCCTTTCCTTGGCATCTCCATCTGCCAATGAGCTGCTGTTAGTAAAAATCTCCCTCCCCTTCTCCCTCCCTATCTTTGTAGGAGGTGTCTACTGCTGTCCTAACCTCCCTGTCTCCTCCATCTCCTCTATCACAGACCTTCTCTCCTCCATTTCCTCCTAGGGGAATTTAACATAAATTGGATGTCCACTACACAGTCCAAAGTCTGCAACCATGTCTTGTCCCTGAAGGTAAAACAACTCATCGCTGACCCTACGTGAATAAATCACAAATCTGGTAAACATGCCCTAATCGACTGGGTTTTGACCTTTTTTTGTTACCAGGAGAGATGCACTAAGCTGAAAGCTTGTTTACAGGTGCGACCTGGGAGCACAAGAAAGTTAAGTGACTTGCTCAGAGTTACACAGTATGCAAGTGGGGGCTGTGGGATTCAAACCCAGGTCTCCAGGTTTGCAGCTCAGAGCCTTAAACCACTGTGCTATACTGCTTCCTAAACTTGCACCCTCACCGTGTCTTAAAGTCAGGTATACTCACCGATGCACTCAGTGACCACATGATCTATTGTGTGCATAAAATCCACTGTGTGAAATCCCCTCCCAGTCATTCTCAACTTTCATTCTTTCCGCACCCTAGACCTATCCTACCTCCATAATGACCTGTTTAGTATTGACTAGACACCAGTTGCCACTGCCACCTCTGTTAATGTTGCCCTGTGCTATTTCAGCTCACAGTTCCTTAATGTCTGGAACTGGCTTGCTCCATATAGAAATGTTAGAGTCCATGGTAATCATCTCCCCTGGGTCTCTGCTGAACTTATTGCATGTGAGTGTGCCAGAGACCAGGCCTGGGCAACATTTAAAACCTCCAGCACTCCCCATGACCTTCAACACTACCGTTCACTCCACAATGCATGCACCAGTGCCATTCATCTCTCCAAGGTGGAATACTTCCTAACCTCCTTCCATGAAAATATCAACAATCCATCCAAATTCTGGAAGGTTATCCATGCCCTATTTTCCTCCCCTGCTCATTTCCTATGGCCAGTCTTAAAAACTGGTACCCTTACTTTAGAAGACCCCCCCCCACCATAGCAGCTGAATTCCGCAAATATTTCACTTCCTGTGCCTCCTCCCTCCTTGCTTCTCTTCCCCCCATTGCCACTGGTGAGACTTTGTATCCAATCTACAACAATTCCCACTTTCAAACCCCCTCTACATCATGCTTCTCTTTCAAGCCTGTACTCCCTGAGGACACTCTGCATGCTTTACTCACTCTGAAGCCCTGCAAGGGCCAAAGCCCAGCTGGCATCGACTCTAAACTACTCCACCTCTTAGCTTACTCCACCGCTCGGCCTTTGACTAATCTAGTGAACCTCTCCTTCTTACACACCACTGTACCTGATGCCTGGAAGTCTGCTACTGTTATCCCCCTTCCTAAAGGAGGGGATCCCTCCATCCACCCCCAGCAACTTCCGTCCTACTTCCTTATTCCCCTCACTGGCCAAGCTCTAAGAGCACCTAACCCTGGAGCAACTCGCCTCCTTCCTTAACTCTTCCTCCTTTTTCACCACTTTCCAGTCTGGGTTCCATAAAAGCCACTCTACCACCACCTCCCTTCTATGGCTCACTGACTCCATTCTCAAAGGCATGGATTAGGGACACATCACCTCTGACATCTTTGTTGGCCTGACCAAAGCCTTCGACACTGTCTCCCACTCCCTTCTCCCAAGCAAGTTATCTATGACTGGCTTCTCTGAATCAGCCACTAACTGGTTCAGGTCCTGCCTTATAGAGTGGTCCCAATCTGTCAGAATCGGTAACTCCACCTCCCCCCTCCCATCAACACAGGTGTCCCCCAAGGCTCAATACTTGGACCAATACTATTTTCTATTTTCCTAAACAACCTTCCTAATCTCTGCACATCCTCATGTATCCAAATGTACGCAGACAACACTGTCTTATTCTTGTCCACAAACTCTCCCTCTGAGGTGGCTTCCTGCCTTCAGCATGACTTTAACAACATATAACACTGATTTAATACAAACCAACTCTCCATGAATGTAAAAAAAATGGTCTCCATGACCTTTGGCTCCCGACAAAAGCTGTCTAAACTTGACAGCACTCCTACCTTCCATACCATCTCTGGCATACTACTGGATGATGTCCCCTCCTTTAAGTACCTTGGGCTATAACTTGACAAGTTTCTAGATTCTGGGGTACACGTTGATGCTATCCACAAAAAAATTACTCCCCAAACTTGGTGCTCTTTACAGACACCACAGCTGCCTGCCACAGCATGCCAGGAGAGAAATCGTCCAAAAGATGATTCTCCCGGTACTCGATTTTGGGGATATAGTCTATTGTTCTGCCCCTAAATCCACCCTCTCCAGAGTGGATGCCCTCTTCAACTCCTTCTGTCGCTATGTACTTGGCTGCCTTCCACTCACTCACTACTATGATCTTTTCACCTCGCTCTCCCTTCCCTCCCTCAATTCCAGACACCTATCACACAGCACAAACTTAATTGGGAAGTTCTGATTTGGATCTCTTCCTTCTTACCTGTCCTTCCTCTTATCTACTCCCACCCCCTCCTGCTACTCCCGCCATACATTCACACACAGAATGCTTGCCCTCCCCGCAAGACGTACTTCATCTGGTCGCACCGCCTTCTCTTACAAGTTCCAAAAAATCTGGAAGTCCCTCCAGCTTGAAATTCACTCCGTTCAATCCCGCCATTCACTATCACTCCTCTTCTGGAAGCACACAGTGCACAGTTGCAATTGCACCTAATCCCCCTCTCCGCCTGCCATATTCCCTATCCTCTTCTTCCCCACACTACTTCAAACCCCCAACTTCCAGGACACCTTTGGCAGCAGCCCCAACTATCTCCCTGCACCCTTTTCTCCTTCCATCCCCCAAATGCTTCCCTTCTCTCTCTTCTCTCTCTCCTCACCACCAGCTTGCAGGGTCCTGTCCTCTTGCAGGGTCCTTAGCATCCTGAGGAGCAGTTCTCAGCAAGCTCTCTTCTCTCTCCCTTCCCAGCCCCCTCACTCTCCCTTCATTATTATCTCTACTCTTCCCACACCCCACCCTCCTCTCTCACCACCATCTTTGTAGGGTCTTGCCCCTTGCAGGGTTCTCAGCATCCTGAAGGGTGCAGTTCTCAGCACACCTCATTCCCCTCCCTATCTCCAGCCCCCTCATTTCTCCTTACAACTCTCTTTACTCCCCACCTTCACCAGCCATCTCTCTCTCACCACCATCTTTACAGGGTCCTATCCCCTTGCAGGGTTCTCAGTATCCTGAAGGGGTGTAGTTCTCTGCATGCTTCTCTTCCCTCTCTAGCCTTGCCCAGCCCCCTTGTCTCCCCCTCCACTACTCTCTATACTCTCTCTCTCTCCTGCCCTCTCTCATCTCCATCTTTGCAGGGTTCTGTCCCCTTGCAGGGTTCTCAGCATCCTGAAGGGGTGCAGATCTCAGCATGCTTCTCATTCCCTCCACTCCCCTGCCCCCCTTCACCCCTTACTACTCTCTCTCTCTTCTCATCTCCCCCTCCCACTACTCCCCTTATTCTTATGGCCATCCTTGCAAATAAACTTAGCACTTGTCTTTTTTTTTTCCTGCGTTTAGCCTACCACTCTTACACTTTCTAGGGGTACTGAAACTGCTGGACTATACCTTACCTTGTTACCTATTTTACTAATGTGCCCATGGAATTGTTCCTGGTATGCTATATCATCGTGATGCTGTCTGTCTCAGCCCCCCCATTGTCGTGCATAATTGTACCTTGTTTTGCACTTTATGTAAATTACTTGTAATGCTTTTCTTTATTTCCATTCCTATGTAACCCCTCCCCCAGGATGCTTCTGGAAATTAGCTGTTTATAGCTCATGTTGTCTTTTCTAGTGAAATCTTTTCAAATAAATAAATGTTCAGTTACTAAGAGCTCCAGGGGTACCAAGCAATCCTCATTGGTGTTTACTCTGCTTCCTAAATGGTCCATTCTCTTCTCTAAGCCTTTGATTTTCTCTGACATTTGGGTAATATTTGACTGGATTTTCATGAGTTTGTCACTTTTAGATGCAAAGTCTTGTCTCATTTCAGTGAGCAGAATGTCTTGTTTTTTGGTGCTGGGTCCCAGTGTTCTGCTGGTGTTTTTACCACCACTTGACGCTTGTTGAAGCCTGCTTTCTCTGCTTGGGTGGCTGCTGACTTCAGCAGCATATTCTGAGATGTACAAAATTGTAGGATATCCTTTCAGATTGGCTGCTTCTTTTTCAGTGCTTTAACAGCTACCCCTTTTTATTTGCCAGTTTGCTGCTTTAAATCATTGGCTGTGAGATTTTAAATTTAACAGGCTTGGAAATCTATTCTGATGCAGCTTCCTGGTTGGGGGCTATTTTTTCTATATAGATTTATATGGTATTTTGTTCCCTTTTTCTCCCGTCCCCATGCCATGGGCATCCATGCTCGTGTGGAGGCACATGCACACCACACCTCAAGGTGCCCACCCACTACACTGCTGCCCCCTCCCACCTATGATACCCACCAGACCTCCACCCAGTGAGAGCAGAACTATGGGGGGACCACAACCACCCCGGGAGAGAAGATTTTCCTTTCAGCTGCTCAATCCTGCTCCCTTCTTCCCCCTATGCCAACTCTCCAATGATCCAGGGATCATTCCTGAATCTGGGTCGCCAGCATAGCACGAGGTAAGGCATCCAGCGCCTCAACCCTCAGCATCAGCAGGCCAGCTTCAGTGGCCATTTTTTGATACTCCCATCTTGTTTCTATTCTATATGTAAGTTGACATAAAGTATCAAGAAAGATTGGACCAGGAAGTGAAACTTTCAAAAATGCATTTTCATACTTTATAGGTTGATCGTAATAACCTGAATTGTGTCAAAGAAGCAACAAAGTGGACCACAAATTTCTACATGGAAAAATCCAGGAATGGCCTGGATCATGTCATGACCACATACTAAACTCAGTCAATATATGATCATATTGTCCAATGGGACACAAAAAAAATCACCTTTAGAACAAACTCCTCACAAAGGCATCTTGAAAAAAAATAGGATGCATTTATTGTGGCTCCAGGTAAACAGAAAAAAGTTAAAACTTTCCTAACCACAGATCACCTCTACCATTGTGATCACACAGGTCTTTCACAGGAGGTGAATTATCAGTGTACTCATAATGTATTCATACTGTCAGCATACTCATTTAACACCTAATGCTTAAACATACAGTGTATAAATAATACTTAAGCAATTATTGGTTATTATTAGCTGGTGAATCACAAATAAACACTGACTCCATCCAACAGTGGAACCTAACTATGGAACCTATGAAAGTACTAATCCTATCAAAGTATTATGACCACAGGCATGGAGAAGAGGAAAAACCACCACTGAGGAGGAAACCTCTGGGGATCCAAGGCCTAGGTCACCTTCCCACCAAGCTGAAGGATATTTTGATTAATGACAGCTGAACTACTGCAATTTATAGTCAAGATCAAGGTAAGAGGAAAAGATTCCAATTTGGAAGAAGCTCTCACTCTGTCCTAGCAGGAATGCTTTTGAGGGTTATGAGTGACATCTTTGCAACTAGGCACCCAAAAGCAAATGAGGAGAGAAATGACCATTGAGGCACTCAGCTGGCCTACATAAGCCTATGAAACAGACCAGGTGAACCAGAGGCTGTCAGAGGGAGACTAGCTGTGTCTGAACTCCACTTCTCTGGCAGCTAAAGGCCCTGCAATGAGAGCCTCACCCCTCGCAGCTGAAGTCATAAATTCTACATCCAGAGGTGTTGCCAGAATGGGTGATGACTTAAGGTCCACCTGGAGTGAAGACATTCTCACTATGGGCCAGGGAGAAGGATCCCGCTCCGAGCTTCACATGCTCTAGATGTGGACTTTGTGGGCACAGAGTGAGATTGTCGGCTACTATGGAGTAATGGACACAGAAGGCACATCTCTGAGTAGAGAGAGGTAGAGTCAAGAGGTAGCATGAGACCCATATGAGGGGAATGCTCAGATAGTTGATAAGGACCAGTGGACCTATATAGAGGTCAGACAAAGCTAAGGAGATCCCGATGTGGGTCTGGAGGAGGAGACAGTAAGTAGGAACCACAGGAGTGAATGCCAACTGGATCCATTCATGAGCCAAATTAGAAGTGGATTGAATTGCATGAGTGGGAGATACAAGAATGGCTGGGTGAAGCCCACAGCCAATGGTTGAGGTATGAAGTACCAGGAGTAAAGCTAAGCAAAATGGTAGGTAGGTAGGAGGAGCTGCTAAATCAGTAAAGGAAGGATGAGGTTCAAGGCGAATGGAGTCAGACATGGAGTGGAGGGAGATACGAGTCGAGTGGTCCTGAACGTAGGACTAGGGGAAGAAAAATATGCAATTAAGTAAGGTAATAGTAGGACAAGGGTTGACAAAACAAGAAAGGATAAGAGGCAAGGTGCAAAAATGAAGCAGACTGGCTTGGAGCCATGGTGCCCATCGTAACAGTGCAGTCCACCACTATGGGAAAAACAGAGAAGCTATGAACAAGGCACCATGAAACCAATATATGAAGAGAAATTAAAAAAATGTTTAAAGGCCAGCAGATGGAAGCTGCACTGACTTACTGGTAGTCAGAGAATTAAGAGACTTGGTGAGTAAAACAGTGAAGGAAATGGATGATAAAAGGGAAAGAGTGCACAAATAAGGGAATTCTCCAAAGGGCTCCAGTCGAGTAGCAGGTGAAGATGAAGGCTGGGATTCAGGGTATGTTGGTCCCAGTTACAGTTGCAGATGGAGCAAAACATTAGGGTCCTTTGCCGGCACCGAGTAGTGAGGTGCACCAAGTCAAGCTAGTGGACAGGGAAGGAGTCCACAAGCAAGAGTTGGAGACAATGGTACAAGGAGTCTGTAGGTGGAAGAAGGCCAGGCACAGAGGGTGACATCACACTCCAGAAGCACTGGCTTGACAACAAAATGGCAAATGTGGAACTTGAAATAAAGAAAGGAAATGGTCTTCCCACGGGCAGGGATGGAATGACAGCAGGGAAACGGGTGATGCCTGCACACATAGATATCCAGATAGAAAGTCTGATCCAGGGTAAGGAAGGTGCAGCAGAGGTTGAGGATGCCAAGTGTGGAGGGAGGCGGCAATCAGGGAGCACAGACCAAGGAACAGGAAGCTATGTGCCAGTAGCAGCTGGGGATCCTAAACCAGATAAACTGCACTGAGATGCGGTGAGGGACAGCAAAACCAGAACCACAGCAGAGCGAGGGCAGGAAATGAAGCAGCAGGAAAGGTAGAGGAAAAGTGGAATCAGAGAGGGAGAGGTGGCCAAGGAAGTGGCACACAGGAGGAGAGGACAACAGAATGGGCGGGAGTGAGGATAGGAAGCCAGCAGCTATGGGAGGAACTAAGTGGGGGTGAAAGGTCATGAAGGAGTGGCACAACAGAAGAGAGAGGGAGGACAGGGAGAAGTGAACCGGCAGTCAGAGGCAGCTGCCGGAACATGGCAAAGAAGCACTGATGCAGGAAACCAGAGAGAGAGAGAGAAGGGGCGGAGAGCAACGCCTCCAGCTGCAACAAAAAAGAATCCTGGAGTGACGTGGAGGAGCAGCCTTTTAAGGCCTTATTGGAGGCATGGTTAGTTGCTCCACCCATTGAACCACAGGCATAGCCTTACAATTGTGTTTGTGAATCCTTTGTTTCATCTGTAACTTTATTAATTCCATTAACTGTTAATAACAGAACTGTTTTTTGTTGTTTAGTACCCTGCTCATTTTTAGATGGAAAACTATTCTCTAAGTTTTTGTTCTCATTAGATTCCTAGTTTTTATTAGTGTATAATACTTCATCCTAATTAACATGTTTACCAAGTTTAAGGGGGAATAGTTTTCCTGTTCACCATATTTTCCTTGGTTATCGTTTACCTTGTTCTCTTTTTGCAACACTTCTTTTTTTTATTTTATTGGATCTATGTTTTGTTTTTTCATTTTCTGTTGGACCTTCGTTATCTCTTTCCTCTTAGTTTTCTTTTATTTCTACCTTATTCACTAGACAGTCTGGAATATTTATTATTATATGTCTGTCGAATGGTGGTAGCAATTTAGTTTGAATACACTTATTTGCTTTCAAGATCTGGTTTTCAGTTTCCTTATCAACTTTGTTTGTTTGTTTCTTGATAAATGATCCATTTTCATCCATTGAATGATTTTGTGCAAGGTATTCTTCTAACAAGTTTTACACCATGCATTGATTTTTCATTAAATCAGCCCTAATCTCAAAAACTTCTTCCTTGAGGATTTATAAGGTTTCAGGAATGAAAATATTTGCATAATAAGGATTTGTCATGTAATACAAGAGTTCCTTTGAGATAACCATTGCTGCTGGTTTAGTATTTATTGTATGAAGAATAGAAACATTTATCTGCTACTTCCAAGTCACATTGTTCTCTCATGTTTTATCTGTGAATGGTTCACAACTAAATATTGGGGGAGGAAAAATCTCTCACTTCTTGTGAGGCTGATAAGGAATCATCCTTACCACTTGTTATCTTATCTTGAGACATGATTCTTTCATTGTTCCTTATGAGAGATTGTACTCCATTAATTGTGTTACCTAAATCATTAATGACTTCCATTAGGTTTTCATTATTAGTTATAGGAGTTTTTGAAGACTGTGAGATCAATCTGTTTGAATTAGCTGGATTATGAGGCCCCTGTTTTGTTACACAAATAGGATTATATTCAAAATGGGAATAATTTTTAAGTATTTTCCCAGCTCTGTCAGATTGATTCTCTTTAGTGGTAATTATTTCCTCTGATACTCTTTGTGCTATCCCATCAATTTCAACTGCTTTTGAATTACATATGCCTTGTGTTGATGCCAGTTGGCATTTTTCCCAATTGGTTATAGGGGTCAAATAACTTTTTTCCCGTAAATAAATCTATTTTTAAGTGATTTATATCCTCCTTCATGTCTTGTGTATTATATAGAATAAAGTATGGGTGGTGTGTGTAACGAGGAGTTTACCCCTCCAAGGTGTTAGATGCTACATAAACCCCAAGAGTGAAGCTTGAGGGGTTTATTAAAGCATCTAACACCTCGGGGTGTATAAACGTTAAGTTTACACACACCACCCCATATTTTAGTTTATATAATTGCTGGGTTCCCCTTTTTTTGCCACAGCAATTATATAAAATATCACTGGTTCTGGTGCGGCCATGGTCTGGTTTCATTTTTGGCTGGTTTGCCTGTACATTGTCGTGTGCTACATTTTTTGAATGTTTTGAAAGTTTTTTTTTTTTGCCTCCTTGTGTTGGAAATTATCTCATTTAGAAAACAATAACTTACTGCCGAGTTGCAGTGGCGGTTAACTTTTCAGGCAGAAACCGAGCAGTTGGGAAGTGAGGAACTGAAGCGTGCGCATGCCGAGAGTGAGGGAAACCATGTACGTGTTTGCCGTAATAAACAGTCCTTTATTATGGCAAATTACAGCATAGTTTCCATATGGGAAAAAGGAGAAGCCGTTTATTATAAAGAGTTTTAATTTTTTGTTACTAAAGGGCTCTTTTATAAATCGTTGTCCCTCCAAATTTTTAGTTGGTTTTAATTTACTTTTTTTTAACCCATTCCTAGTTCAGAATTCAACCTTCTATTACCATACTCTATATTTTCCAAGGCATTTGGTGACATTAAAAATTTCTTGTGACTTATTATTTCTGGTCCTCATAATTATTAACTTATTTATAGTAATATAAAACATGATTCTGTACAATTAATAGAATCCCTGGCTTTAAAAGTGGGGATAGCAAGCTGTAGAATTCTACAAATTCCTAATATTCTTTGAAAATTAAGTATAACTGAGACTTAATTGCTCTAATTGTACAAAATAAATTATAACATTGAATACTTTAGAATAACATTCTCAATGCAAGACTGCCTTGCTCATTCCTTCATAATTTTGCGTGGTATTTCTCACTCCTTTTGCTTTTCACAACTCGAGCCTCTGTTGTTCTTGCTTTTCCTCTACCCTTCTCCCCAATTTTTTGCCCTGGTCAGTTTGTCTCTCCATGAATTCTTCCCCTTCTCTTTCTTATCTATAACTTTATCTTTGTAATTCTGTCATGTAATCAGTTAACAAGGAGCTCTGTGTACAGTAATACTTCTGGGCTTGACACAAATTATAGGGGCATGGTAATTTTATGCTAAACCAAATTTTTGCACCTTAATAACTTGACTGAGGTGATCACCCCCATTACTGCTTCATATTTTGACCCCTCCCCTCTAGGCCATTCCCTATTCCTACTAAGTAAGTGGTGGCACTGGGGTGCCCTCTCTTGGTGCTGCCAAACAGTAGCCCAGCATTGGTGTATCCAATCTCCAGCATCAGAATATCCCCTGAAATAAAAAAAAAAATCTCTTGATGTTTTTTAATCCTGTAAAAAAGAAGATGGTCCCTCTCCAGTCTGATCCCCCCATACACCATGCACACCAAACCCTGACCCCTCCTATTCAGCACCCACACTCAATCCCCCCATACACTGTCACTGACCTAAACATGTCCCATGGCATAGATCCACCCTCTGATTAAAGACACATCTTGCTGCTGGAACTGGAAACTGCTATATGAGAAAATAAGGTAAGTGGGGTTTAATGCATTTCAATGGGGTTTTGAACTTTGATTCCTAATTTTGTAATTTTATATATTTTGATCCCACATTTCCACATGGCCTTTTTGGGACCCCTCCTCATAACCAATAGTGGTGGAATTATACAAATCTGGCCCAAAAGGTAATTTCACAGTCACTTTGCAAAATCACCTTTCAGGTAGTTTTTGAAATTTTCACCACCCTGTCCATGAGATGGGATCATAAGAATGTTATGTTGAAGATCTGGGATCAAAATATGTAAAAATTACAAATTTATGAACATATGTTGAAAATTTTCTACACCAGCTCATGACTTTGGTAATTTTAGATATTTTGAAGCAAATTTTTAACATAGCCTATTTCCGCACCACCTCATGAATGGGACAGCAGTCATTTTTCAAATCCTGGCCAAAATGTATGTCCACACCTGTGACATGGAGTGACATTTTAGTGGCACAGAATGACATTTCTGCAACAATTTTAAAATATTCACCTACTGAGTTCATGAGGTGGGGTAATAAGAAGGCTATGCTGAAAATTGGGTGTAAAAATATGGCAAAAGACCCAGGTTATGAGTGAATATTGCAGTATTTCGATTGTTCACTTATAACGTCACTAATTTTCAATATTTTGACTTTAAACTTTCAACACCGCATAACCAATTGTGATGGAATTGTACAAATCTGGCCCAGAAAGCAATGTCACATTCACTTTCTGAAATTACCTTTCAAGCAACAGTTAAACATTTTCACCACCCTTGTTCATGAGGTGGGGTCATAAGAAGGCTATGTTAAAAATGTGGGGTCAAAATATGTAAAAATGACAAAGTTATGAGCGTACATTGAAATTTTTCTACACTCACTCATAACTTTGGTAATTTTAAATATTTTGACTCAAATATTTATCATAGCCATTTTTTTCACACCACTTCATGAATGTAACAGATGACATTTTTTCAAATCCTGGCCAAAATATGTTTCCACACCTGTAGCATGGAGTGATGTTTCTGTGGCACAGAATTGCATTTTGGCAGGGATTTGAAAATTTCACCTCCTGGTTTCATGAGGTGGGGTAATAAGAAGGCTATGCTGATAATTTAAGGGTACAAATGCAGTACAATGCCTAGATTATGAGTGAAAGTTGCACTATTTCAAAGTTCACGTATAACTTCGCTAATTTTCAATATTTTTACTTCAAACTTTCAACATAGCCATTTTTAGGCACCACCTCATAATTGTGACAGGTGTCATTTTTTAAGTCCTGGATGAGTTTGGTGCAAAATGAAATTTTGGTCAATATACTATAAATGCTACATGCCATGTTTATAAGGGGAGTCATGAAATGACTATCTGGAAAATGTGGGTCAAAATTAAAAAAAATGTATCTATATCTATATATCTTGATAAGCTGAAAAAGCTTAGATAATGCTCTAGTTAGGGTCAAAGTGACAAAAGTTGGGAAATGAGGCATTAGGGTTTCCCACCCTAACACCCCACCCTCCCAAACCAGGCAGAAGTGCAGGTGTGGGGTGTGCCTTGGGCTTTTCAGGGACTGTTTTCTTTATTACAGGCTTTGCCTGCAATGGGAGGGTGGTGGGTGCCACTAGACACCAGGGAATATACTAAGCAATGATGGGGATGGCGATCAGCTGGTGGGGGGGTGCCACTAGACACCAGGTAAATGGGGAAAACAGTGATTGGCAGGTGGGAGGGTGCCATTAGACTCCAGGGAAGATATTATTTAGGCAGATAGTGATCAGAATGGTGGGGGTGCCACTAGACACCAGGAATCAAATAAAAATAAGGAGGATGGGGATCAGAGGGTGGGGGTTCCACTAAACACCAGGGAATGAAATACAAATTATGGGGAAGTGATCAAGGGCAGGGGGTGCCACTAGACACCAGGGATATAGATTTTTTTAAATCCTTTTTTGCCAGCCAATTTCCTTTTTTGTGATGATGTAAAAAGAAACTTAGTGAGTCACAAAAAAGGATTTAAATAGTCGTAAAAACATTCAGAAGTCATGGGAGCTATAAAAAGTACACAGTGAAGTTTATCAGCTCCCGATAAGCAAGATACATCTTTGGATGTCTGTAGAAGACATCACTGGGCAGAGTTATGAAAGTTTGTTCACTCATGAAAATTAATTTTTTTCTGGCACTAAAGGATTGGCACCTCATGAAAAATAATCCTTTTTTGTGAGGCCAAATCCTTTTTTGAACTTACTCCCTCTTTCCTGGAGAGTCATCGTCCCATTAAAAATAATGGTAATTTAAAAACTGAATAACTTTGCAACAGATTAATATTTTTGCACTAAACAAACATGTCATTTCTGTTACCCAAGCTGTTTCTACCATAAAACATTTACACCAAAATTTCACACTGTCTGGACACAAGGCGATAAGGAAAAAACTGCAAAAAGTGGCAACTTTTAAGGTTTTTGCACTATCAGGATCTCAGAATCCACACATCCAACTGGAACAAAACTTGCCATGTCAAAAGATCTACCCCACAGGACAGAACATGCCAATATTTGTGCAAATCCAGTGATCAGTTGCAAAGTTATTAAAGTGCAAAATATGAGGTTTAACATTAAACATATTACTTAACCATAACTATAGGGGGCATGACTGTGCCCTTATAATATATTCTTTACAAAAAACTTTATTAATGCATTAGTTAGGATTGCAGTGAAAAAAGTAAGGAAATGGGCCATTAGGGTTTCCAACCCTAACACCCCACCCCCACCCACCAGGCAGCAACAGGAAAAACCATTACAGTTTCACCTCTTCTGTGTTGTTGCTAATCAGGCATGGGGTGTGCCTCAGGGTTGTCAGCCCTAATGCTCACCCCCACTCGATCATGAAAGAAACTGAGATGTGTAGAGTATATGAGAATAGGTGAGCTTTAGGGCTGACAACCCCAAGGCACACCCCATGCCTGGTTTGCAACGACACAGGAGAGGTGAAACTATAAAGCTTTTTCATGTTGCTGCCTGGTGGGGTTGGAGTGTTAGGGTTGGAAACTCTAACAGCACATTTCCTTACTTTTTGTCACTGTAACCCTAACTAGTGCATAAACAAAATTTTTGCAAAGACCTTTCTTACTTTTTAAGATATCAGCTTGAGCACAGAAGCACAAGAAAAACATACTTTCCTTGATCTCTAGTAGCTATATGTGGACTAAGTTTCCCTCAGGATTCCATCCAGTTTAAGAGGGAAAAAAAATCCATATGCTGGAATCCATTACCAGACCATGGAAAGAACATTAGCTAGCTAGACCATCTGAAGAAAGCCCTTGATGGTTATTTACAGAAGCCATGTCATTATTACATGATCATATTGTTTAATTTGTATTACTTTATTATAGGACTGACAAATCTCCCTGCCAGTCAGGGAGTCCCCTTGCAAGGAATCCATTTCTACCTCCTCTGTAGACATAATGTACTAGGAAATTTCCTTGATGGGAATGCATCTCTCAGTTTGTGCAGTCATTAAAGATCAAACAAATCATGTAACGCTAAATAAATATAAAAAAGTGAAATAAATGCAGTTTTTTAATTAGTGTCCAGTAAAGTAGAACTGTGCCTCTTTTAAGTCTGTAGCTGAAGGCTGCTTGACGTAGATGTGCCACTGCTTTCCAGGGTCCCCAAAAAAATCTCTACTGTTTGTATCTGATGATCGCTACACCAAGCTGCTAGTTCTCAGTTCATTCAGCTGATTATCAACAACGTTAAAGTAATGACTAAAGGCAGAGAGCAGCTTATAACTAAAGCACCAGGGAAAGCCCAATTATGGTTTGCCAATAAACTGAGCATAATTTAAGACAACTGTTTTCCAGTATTTAACTAGTGCTGGAACACAGTTTAGGCACTTATTTTCTCCATGCAGTGAGGTCCACCTCTCCTTTCCCCCTTATAAAAACATGTCATGACTTTTAAAAACATTACAACTCATTTGGCAAGTCAAGTTTAAATAATTACATTGGTGTTATTAGGTATTGAATAGATAACAACCAGTACAGTTTTTGTTTTGTTTCTTTGTTTTGTTTTTTAAGTAGCTTGGAAGATATACCCCTGCTTTACAAGCCTTGTTTCTCTTTTAAAGTACAGTCTGTACAAATTGTTCAGCATACTGGGGGGATGCAGTAACAGTAAGGTGCTTTATTTTCTAGGCAGTGAAGATGGAGCCTTTCCACACACTTCTAAGGAAATGTTAAGAAAATGAAGGACTGGTCCTGGTTTCTATGCAGGGAACATTGTACCTAGTAGAGTGAAGCAATAAAATGGCACATTTATGTGTTACTGCTACGCAGCTATGTTTATGTATTGTAATCACTAGCTATGCATTTGATTTCACTTAATGTGAAATGTGGTTGGAAGTTCTACAGTTTCTTCACACAAGTTCAATTGCAAAATGCTCTATGTATTGTTTTTACCGGAACTGTATTGAAATCAAAGTTTTGTATCATGCAATGCCTGTGCCAATATTTTTGAATAAAATTTTCATTGCTCTGAACCTTTTATATGTCGCAGGCAATGCATACCTTGCCTTTTACATGGCGTTTAAACTCAGCAACATTTTGCATTGCTAAAAATGGAACAATATGTATGAAAATGTGCAGATTTTCATTTCTAAACTTGTGAGAAAATGGATCCTAGCACACATAGTGTATTTATAAGGGACTTCCATTTTGTATAAATACATTCTTACTTTTGCTGTCTATGAAACAAATGTGTTTCCAGGTGGTCAGCCAGCAGTGTTGGCTATATTTTTAAGCCCCATCAATTAATCCCAGACAATCTAAAACACACTTCCCAGATTATCAATGTGCCCCACTTTAAAGAACTGCAGATCTAAATTTACTGATTACAGGTATAGTCATGATACATCTTCCACCTCCCTCACTCAACTGTATGTGCATCTCCCCTAAGCTTTCAAAATGTGTGTGTTCTCAGCTTGAAATGGTGTGTTCCATTTGGTTTGACCTATTAGTAATTAGTTTTTTTTTACTTTAAAAGTTGAAACCTTGTTGCATATTTCTTTGGTATTTCCATGTCTGTGCTATGTGAATAAGTTCCATGTGTGACCTGAGGACAGCAGTGCAGGTGCACAGTACCACTTCTCCCATCTTTTTTGTGTGTGACTGAATGTGTGTGTTAATAGGCATGGCCAACTGGGGGTAGCAAAGCTGTCATTCCCACCTTCCCCAAACACACATACATATACACCTTCTGTATAAGCAAAAACAAAACTCTACAAATCCTGCAAATGACCCCTAGTGCTCCCTTTCCCTTGTGACCGCATTGCAGTAGGAGGAGTGGGGGTCACTTGGGCTCTCTGCCTCTATACTCACCCTGCTGGCTTTGTAGCTGTGCAGTGTGTTGCCGTCCTTCAAGTGGAAGCCTGCACTGTTGTACTTACTGTAGAGACACAGCATGTGCTCTGACATTGTGTCCTCATTGTTGTCCTGCTGCTGAGGAGGTGGGTCCCAGATAGTAACTCGAGCAGCTCTGCCAGCATCATCAAGAGCAGTGGGGACAACACCACTGGCAGCCTGTTTTCTCCTCCATCCAAGCCACAAGTTCATGTCCTGCTGCTGCAGCACGTTCCCCCATGCCATGCCCCAGCCTGACAATCCCCATCTGAGCAGCAGCAATAGTGGCCATGACAGGTAGTGTCAAACAACCATACTGACCCAGTCAACCTTCCTTCAGGTCAATGCCAGCAAAGTAGCACACAGGATCGCTTCAATCAATCATCAATATTTAAATTTTATTTGATATAGTGCAATTCTTATTTTGATTCAAAGCACTGTACACAATTTCTAAAAAGCAATTAAAAAATATATTACAAATACATAAATAAAACACTAATTCATCAGTTAAAACATTAATTAGGTTCAGAGAAAGCCTGCCTAAATAAATAGGTTTTTAACTCCTGTTTGAAAGTGTCTACAGTAGGACTTTCTCAAATATACTGAGGGAGAGAGTTCCAGAAACTTTGGGCTGCAAAAGAAAAGGCACGAGCACCCAATGTCTTTAAGGAAATCCTTGGAACCTCTAACACTCCCTTATCTGTGGAGCGAAGGGGTGGGAAGGGCGATAGGGACACAGGAGGTCATGCAGGTAGCTGGGTCCCTGATCATGCAGGACCTTATAGGTCAGCAAACTGACCTTGAAGGATATCCACCACCTAAACGGCAGCTAATGCAGATAGTGCAGCACAAGTGTAATATGACATGACCTAGGTAGACCGGTCAACAATCTGGCCGCTGCATTCTGCGCTAGCTGCAGGTGGTGAAGATCTACCCCTGACAGCCCCATGTATAGGGCATTACAGTAATCAAGGCACAAGGTCACAAAGGCATGGACCAGTGCTGGAATGTCACCTGGGGGTATCAGATGCTTAATCCTGGTGATGTTTCTCAGATGGTAAAAAGAGATCTGGACCACGGTTGACACCTGTGACTTGAGTGTCAAGCTGCAGTCCAACACAAGATTCTTTACCCGATCAGAGGTAAGCAACTGGGAACCCCCAAGCCTGAGCTCTGGGACTTGACCAGATTGCACCTTCACCTCCTGGTGACCAAGTTCCAGCACCAGTACTTCAGTCTTGTCCGGATTCGACTTCAAACAGTTGGCCGTCATCCGGTCCTGGATCTCAGCAAGGCAGTTGTTAAATACTGAGACCGTCTTCTGCTGCTCAGATGCAAAAACAGATAAAGCAGAGTATCATCTGCACAGAAGTGAAAACTCAGCCCATACCATCTTGTAATGTCCCCCAGCAGTAGCATATACACTGCAAACAACATGGGGGACAACACTGAGCCCTGCAGGACCCCACATAGCAGGGGCAGGGGTGCAGAAAAAAAAATCCCAGATACCACACACTGTGACCTGCAGGTGAAGAATCATTTATACTAGTTGAGGACTGAACCAGCCAGTTCATAACAAACCTGTAGGCACTCCATCAGTACTCCATGGTCCCCGGTGTCAAATGCCACCAAAAGATTGAGGACAATCAGAATGGAACATCTCCCCTGATCTTTTGCCACTATGAGATCATTCAGCACCCAAACCAGGGCAGTCTCAGTACTGTGCCTTTTCCTGAAACCTGACTGGAGAGGATCATAGATGTTGTAAGCTATAGTCTTTATTTGAGTAGCCACCACCTTCTCAATAACATTACCTACAAAGGGCAGGTTAGAGACAGGTCTGTAGTTCACCAGGCAGTCTGTGTCCAGTAAAGGTTTTTTCAGGAATGGCCTTACAACTGCCTCCTTCAAGGGACCAGGAAAGACCCCTGTCACTAGAGAACATAAGACTATCCTGGCTAGGACCAGGCCAATGACAACAACACACCTCACTAGAAGGCCCATTGGTCACGGATCCAAACTACAGTAAAGAGCAGCTGATGCCATTAGGAGAACTGTCACAAAACATAGTATTAGACACAGTTCAGGTTATATTTCCCATTAGTTCTGCATTCCTCCTCCCTTTTATTTATTACTGAGGTCATTTGCACAAAAATATGACCTCTGCTACAGACGAGTTTATCTAGTCCTGTTGCTTTCTCCTTACCTGAGATCATAATACACTGCTTGTGACATCACAATTACACTCATGGCAAAAGATTGTGATGTCACAACAGAGGATTATGACTTGAAGTAGGGAGTAGGCTATAGAGACAGATGAACTCTAAGAGATAAAAATCATGTTTTCATGCAAACGTCCTTAGTAATAAATAATCGGGAAGAGAGATCTATAGAATATATACAGAATGCAAGCTGAATTGTACCTAATTAATATGTTATTCAAAGTTTTCTTTGAGGCGTCAGCAGCTCTTAAATTAGTGGTTATTCTCAGACAATCTTTTTTCCGTATAGGTGTTTATCAATACTTTGGTGGGCCGCAGCTGTTCGCTAACCAGCTTTACTGGACTTTGGGGATCATTTGGGATCTTTGGATGCTATACACATGCTGGCAGTACCCTGGAGCTTGCCCGGAGACTTCATCCTGCCATGGCCCCTGATTTTTCCACATTTTCTCCCCAGTTACCTGTGGCCCCAGACAGAGAGGTGCATGTACGAGGAGTCACGCATTTGCCCTCTTGCTCCAGTGATGGTTCCTTCCTCCCACCCCCTTGGCCTAGTGCCCTGGCTCCCACAGATTGCACTGCCCCCTGGCCTCCATCGCAAGACAGTCAAGAGCTGAGGGAAGCACAGATCCTTCCCTGGAGAGGAGAGCTGCCTGTCAGCAGCTCAATCCTGCACTGCTCCCCCCACCATGCTGACCTCCAACAGCCCATGCTTGTTCCCGAACACGGGTCACCAGCTTGGCAAGAGGTAAGGTGTCCAGTGCCTCAGCCTTCTATGCCACTGAGCTGGCTATTCCCCAATGATCTTCACCACATTTATGACAGCCATGTGGTCAAAGTCAGACCAGACAAACTAACTGCCTATTACCTCAGACCCATCACCGCAAGGCTCATTAGAGAGATCTGACTGGATCTCCAATCTGATGGAGGTAACCTTATCAGTAAAAAACAGAGCAAATTCATCACACCTTGATTGTGAAAAAGCTCTCCCAGACTGAAGACAGACTGGATTACACAACCTATCAACAGTGCAGAAGAGCTGAGTCAGTCTGTTACTTGCTGCAGCAATCTCCTTGGACAGGAACTCTGCCTTCTTATAGGAGATTGCCAATTGATAATTTCTATAGTGAATCATCAATATAAGCTTGTCCTCATCCAAAGCAGACTTCCACCAGCACTGTTGCAACCTTTGACCCCTCATCCTCATTCCCCTGAGAGTTCCATCAAACCAGGTGGACCTTCTTATGTGAGGTGAGGGGTTGAACACGGACAGGTGTGATAGAGTTGAGGGTTCTCAGTAATAACCCTATTATAGGTCAAAACCATTTCCTTCAGCTCCTCACATGCACTCATCAGACCTAATAGATTCAGCACCGCCATCGGACCCTGTGGAGTCAAACCCCTAAGTGGGTGGTACTGGACCATCTTCATAGGGGAGGGTCTATTTGGGGAGCCTCAAACAAGAACTTCACAGTATGGTGGTCCATCCAAATGACCGGCTCCACTATAAGGTCAGAGACCTCCATTCCCAGCAGGAAGACAAAGTCCAATGAATGGTCGTGAATATGGGTTTGCTGAGGTAACAACCTGTGTCAAGTCCAGCAAACACATTAGTTGGTGGAAGTCTTGACCAAACTGTGAGAGTTCGTTGTCAACCCAATCATTGAAGTCCCCCAGAATAATCCATCTTGGAGACTCCAACATCAGCTTGATGATGAAGTCTGTGACTTCCTGCAGGAAATCCTTCCCATCTCCCATGGGACAGTAGATGAGAAGGATCCTGCAACTCACACCTGCATACCTTTGAACGGCCACACATTCAAAATACCTCGTTGTTCCCACTGGGAAGGCTATGAAGTTCAGATCCAATTTAAAACAAATTACCCCACCCCCACCCCTACATTCCTTTCTTGGGCAGTGTACCATTGAATACCCGCCAGAACAGCCAATTCCAATATTGGGCCAGCATTGTCATCCAGCCAGGTCTCAGTGATGCAAGCAAGAGCAGATGTTGCAACAAGATCAGCAATAATTGCCATCTTGTTCTTAACAGATCTGGCATTGCACAACACTGTCCTAGAGGGACAGGTAGATGTTGCTGGTCCAGCAACCTACCCACTAACTGTGGAACCCTTGGGTATGGGCATCAGGTAGGGAGGACCCCTTTCCTGGGCCCATTTTGGCACAGGGCACCAACTAGTCCCCACCACTCCAATCTGCCCCCAAGTATTCCCCTCATCAGATTCCACAAATCCCTATTTCCTTCCCATACACACTATCTCCAGTGCTCTACAATGCCTATACACCTCTGCTAACAATGGAGGACACTTAAAGAGCTGGAGATCATGGAGCCTGGAGGGTGAGTAATACCTTCCCCTGGGAGCTATTGACCAGCACATCTTAATACTTTATCAACTTTACTATCTCAGCTATGTACACCTGGAGTACAGGGTCCAGTTCTGGAGACTGCACCTATGCAAGGACATAGATGGGATGGAGAGGGTTCAGAGAACGGCAACCAAGATGGTGCAGGGTATGTGTGGGGAGACATATGAGCAGAGGTGTAAAGAGCTGGATCTGTACATGTTGGAAACTAGAAGAGAAAGGGGGACATGATTGAAACTTTTAAATATGTGAGGGAGATCAACAAAATAAGGGAAGGGTGTTTACTTAAAATGAAGGAGGGGCTAGAACTAGAGGGCATAGCCTCAGACTGCAGGTTGGAAGTTACAGAGGCAATGTGAGAGGGCAATTCTTCATGGAGAGGGTGGTGGAGGCCTGGAACAGACTACCAGAAGAAGTGGTGGGGGCTAAATTGGTGGAGGGATTCAAGAGGGCATTGCACAGACATATGGGCTGGCTGACTAGAGGGGGAGGGCGGGGGCTGGTAGAAGGGGGATGAGTAAGGGGGGATAGGGCAGACTAGATGGGCCAGTGTGGTCCATTTCTGCTGTCAGGATTCTATGATTCTATGATAAATCAACCTACATAACTATTAAACCAACATTTATGCAATCTTATTTACCATTCACTCCCACACACATCACTCACACACACATTCACACCACCACCTGAGAAACCTCCCCAGCCCTCCCAAAATTAATTACTAATAAAAATGTATTTCCTTCTGGGGAGTCCATAAATCTTTGAAGCAGTTTTCAATGTCAGTTCTTAGCCAGATAGCTTCAATATCAAAAGGCACTCTCCTCTCTCGCAGGGCTACCTCTCAATAACTGTATCTTTCTGAGTGAGCAAGTTTCCAGAAAAGGGGTCAAAGGAAAAGGGGTCAAAGAGTCCAACACAGTCCCATGCACCAATCACCTTAGGTTTCTCACCACTAAGGCTAGAACTCTTCAGTTTAATCCAGGAATATAGGGCCCCCAAACCCTCTCATCAATCGAGGTTTCCTTCTAGTCCTGCCTATGGGTCCTAGAATGCCTGGATTCACTTTACCAGTGTAACCCCCCAATCCCCTGGGGTTACTAGAATCCCATCAGTGTCAGTGCTAGGTAGGGAAAGCAGCTGATGAATAACTAGTTAAATGTTTTTTCACCTGCTCCCTCTCAGTTTACTTGGTCTCAGCTGAGTTGAGAGAGGTGATGTCATTTAGAACTCTCGCAGCAGCATAAGCCATGGTAGCTAGCTGTGAGTGGGGAGCTTTAGAATTTTCAGTTAGTCTGTCAGTGTAGTTGAATGGAGCTCAGTGTGAGCAGTTGGAGGAGTGAAGAGCTGCAGTGTGGGCTCTGAGGGAAGAGTATTTTCTCACCCTGGTACTGAGGAACATCTGCCTGCCAGTAGAAGTGGTGGAAACCATATGGTAGGAGTTCCTGATATTTCTCATCCCCTGTGAGATGAGAAGGACTGCAGAATGGATCCGAAAGGCAATCCCCTGACTTTGATCCAGGACATTGAAGCTGCCTGTTTGTGTACAACCTTGAGTAATCTGACTTTGGTTATCCCAGGAGGAATGCACCTGTTTTTTCTTTTGGAGTGTACTCTGATAAAGGGACATATGCACCAAGTTCTGTTCTAGTTTGAGACCGTTCTCTCATCATACCTTTTAAAGTTGGCTGACAATTGTGGAGTCCCCAGAGAGACATGGCACATTGTTCAGGACTTTAAGTTACACTCAGAATTAGTGTGTTTCTAATGCTGAATGTGACAGACATTCCAGGATGCATAGTTCTACTGTTTTACTAAAAGTTTGAGCTGTAACTCTGAAAGAATGGTGGGGTATGGACTGTGGAAGCAAAAGGTGGGCAGCACCCTCATCTGGAGTGACCAGTTCAGCACTACAGGTTCCATAAGGGTGCCTGTTTATTCAGGACATGGTAGCCAATGCTTGAAGAGAAAGTTTACCCCCTGGTGTGGGTTGTTCTAATTTTGAGCACCAGTGTGCTCCATCATTACCAGTTGCCACATTGCCAAATGTTTAAATCCTATGCCATATGGGAAATGTTCTAAGTTGTGGCTAGTGCCACTAGAAGAAATGTGTGTTTCAGCTGAGACCAATGCCACTGAAGGGAGGCCCTCAGGAAGGAGGCAGAGGGTACCACAGGGAAAGAAAGCAGCTCCTGGTGGGGGACTCAATTATTAGGGGGATAGAACTGGAGGGAGCAGGGAAAACTGAAGTAAGGTGCCTGCCTGGTGCCATGGCTTGGAGGGACAGGAAGCACATCCTTAGGATCACGAGAACAGTTGCAGAGTCTGAGCTGGACATCATTGTCCACCTAGGGACAAATGACTTGGCTCATCATGAGATTAGAGCAGTGCAAAAGGACTTTGTAGAGTTGGGGAGGGCTTAAGACAAGTAGCACACACAGTATCCTTCTCAGAGGTGCTGCCTGTCAGTGGCATGAGTGTGAGGCGGTGCTGCACCATGCAGTTTAACAAATGGTTAAAAAATGGTGTGGAGCACAGGGGTTTGGCTTCATTGGGGACTGGGGTTCCACCTGGAGGGACACCAGCCTATACTGGCAGGATGGTCTGCATCTGTCCAGGAAGGGAACAAGTCTTTTGGGCAATCGGTTTAAATGCTTCATTGGCAAGCCTTTAAACTAGTCAAGGGGGGAGGCACTGATAAGCAGAAGGAAAATCCCAGCCTCCACCTACAAAACAGGGTACTAAATGAGAAAATGACCATGGTAGAAAGGTCAGTGGGGGTTGCCGCTACAGAAGGTAAAGCCATCAAAAAATGGAGAGCAATGAGTACCAATGCCCGTAGTCTGGGTAACAAGCTTCCTGAATTAGTGGCCTTGATGGAGGAGGAAGATCTGGATATTGTGGCAGTCACAGAAACATGGTACACACAGAACCATGACTGGGACTTAAACATACCAGGATACACTATCTACAGGAGAGACAGGGAGGGTAAAAGAGGAGGAGGAGTAGCTCTATACATAAGAGAAGAAATCAAAGCAACAGAACAAAAGGGTAAACAGGGAGGAGAAGAAGCACTGTGGGTCAATTTGGAGGCAGGCAATGGCACCACAATCCGCACAGGGGTTGTATACAGACCTCCCTTTCAGGGAGAGGAAATGGACAAGGAAATGATAGAAAGTATACTTAGAATGGCAGATAAAGGGGAGATATTGCTGATGGGTGATCTGAATATGCCAGATGTTAACTGGTGTGCAGTTGCAGCAGCCACTTCTAAGAGTGGGGTTATTCTGGATGCCCTACAGGGGGCATGCCTTAGACAACTAGTATTGGAGCCCACTTGAGAGGGAGCAATCTTAGACCTGGTTCTCTCAAACGGAGATGAAGAGAGGATCACAGATGTAGAAGTGGGTAGCCATCTGGGAACTAGCGACCATAGAACAGTATGGTTCACAATAAACACAGCAATAAGTCAAGCCATACAAAGACAAAGGTACTGGATTTTAGGAGGCTGACTTTGCCAAAATGGGTGGTGCGTAAGGAATGCACTAGCAAATGGGCAGGAAGGAGGTGGAAGAACAATGGGAATAATAAAACTGCCATCACAGAGGTAACAAGCCTTTGTGTAAAGCAAATAAACAAAACAAAATGAGGTAAGAAACCACTGTGGTTCTCAAAGGAAGGGGCAGCGAAGGTTCAAGAGAAAAAGAAAGCATTCAGGAAGTACAAGGAATCACAGAAGGAACAGGGCAGAGAACTGTATCAGTTAAAGCAAAGGAAGCTGGAAAGGCAGTCAGAACAGCAAAGGCCCAAACCGAGGAAAAGATAGCCAACTCAGTTAAGAAGGGGATAAAACCTTTTATAGGTACATCAGGAGCAAAGGAAGACCAAGGAGGGATAGTGAGGCTTAATAAAGGGAGGGAGGGTGGGCAGAGGTTGACTGTGAAAAGGCAGAGTACTAAACAAATATTTTGCTCAGTATTTACAAAGGAAGAGGGGGAGGTACCTAAAACAAACAGTAGAAACACTCTGGATACAGAAGTTGATACCAGCCCATTTACAGAAGAAAGAGTTCTGAAAGAACTCTTAAAACTGAAGGTGGACAAAGCAATGGGGCCTGATGGGATTCATCCCAGAATCCTAAAAGAACTAAGGATAGAACTAGTGACACCACTGACTACCCTCTTTAACAAATCATGGGAGGATGGGGTGGTACCTTAGGACTGGAGGAGGGCAGATGTGATTCCCCTTCACAAAAGTGGGAGCAAGGCAGAAGCAGAAAACTACAGACCTGTTAGTTTGACCTCAGTGGTAGGGAAAATGATGGAATCACTTCTGAAGGAAAGAATTGTTGTGTATCTAGAGGCCAGAGGGGCACAGGACCCAAGGCAGCATGGATTCACAGCGGGAAGGTCATGCCAGACAAATCTGATAGATTTCTTTGACTGGGTGACCAAAGTAGTAGATCAGGGAGGGGCTGTGGACATGGCCCACCTAGACTTTAGCAAGGCATTTGACACAGTCCCACACAAAAGATTAATATACAAGTTAGCCAACCTGGGAGTGGGTCCCAAGATGACAGCCTGGGTAAAGAATTGGCTGGAGAATAGGACACAGAGAGTAATAGTAAATGGAGTCCACTCTGAAAAAAGGGGTGTTAGCAGTGGGGTACCACAGGGTTCAGTATTAGGACCGGTTCTCTTCCATGTCTTTATAAGCGACATTGCAGAGGGACTGGAAGGAAAAGTATGTCTCTTTGCAGATGACACAAAGATCTCCAACAGAGTTGATGCACAAGGTGGGGTGGAAAGGATGAGAAGGGACTTGGCAAGGTTAGAGGAATGGTCAAATGTATGGCAGCTTAGATTCAATGCTAAGAAGTGCAAGGTAATGCACCTGGGAAACAAAAACCCAGGGGAAGAGTACACAATGGGGGGTGAGATACTAACAACAACAAAAATGGAAAGGGACCTGGGGGTAGTCATATCAGATGACCTAAAGGTGGGCAAGCAATGTGAGAGGGCAGCAAGGAGGCTGGGGGATACTGGGATGCATAGGAGAGGCATCACCAGCAGAAAACAAGAAGTTATTATCCCTCTGTACAGACAGCTGGTGAGACCACATCTGGAGTACTGCGTGCAGTTCTGGAGACCCAATCTCCGCAAATACATAGACAGGATGGAAGCTGTCCAGAGGATGGCAACTAAAATGGTGCAGGGTCTGCACCAGAAGACATATGAAGTGAGACTTAAGGAGCTTAATATGTATAGCCTCGAGGAAAGGATGGAGAGGGGGGACATGATAGAAACTTTCAAGTACCTCAGGGAATCAACAAAGTCCAAGAGGGTAGCATCTTTCAAAAGATGTGCAAGAACAAGGGGCACAATTTGAAGATAGAAGGGGGCTGCTCAGAGGTAATTTAGGAAGTATTTTTCACAGAGGGTTGTGGATGCATGGAACAGCCTTCCAGAGGAGGTTGTGGAGTCAAAAACAGTGGTGGAATTCAAGCATGCATGGGACAGTCATAAGGCAATTCTAGGGGCTGGGGGTAGGAAGAAGTAGGCTGCTGGTTAACTAGGATCTGCAGCTTATCCATCAGGTAGGGAAATGGGCAGACTGGGTGGGCCAAGTGGTCCTTATCTGCCGTCAAATTCTATGTTTCTATGTTTCAAAGTCCTATGCAATATGGGAGGTTTAGAGTTTCTATCCGCTACAGACTTTTGTTGTTCTGCATTGCCTTGTGCCATGAAGTGTAAATCCTTGGGGGTCTACCTTTGCTTTTGTGTACCATCTTTGGAGTAAAGGCACTCTCTAGAACCCCAACCTGGCTTGGACATTCTTGTTACTGCTTCCTATGGGGAATTACTGGGTACCCCTCCAGAAGTACAGATCTAGCTGAGCCCCTAGAAAAAGTTCTCTCCTCAGGACCTGGATTTAATGGTCATTTGTGTGTAGTATTTGCCTTTGTACACCCCCACCCCTTTCTGACCTCTAGAAGTAATGAGCCTGGTATACATTCCCAAAGCTAGGGGTGGTACCATGAAAGGGTCTGAAGTAGTTTGGGTGCCCAGTCGAGAGTACCAAGGGGTAGCTTACTGTGCAAAGTAGCTGGGGGTGGTTACACCAGTATTTCAGATTGGTTCTGGTCACAGGCACTAGTATAGGCCCTCTCACAGCCCTCCATGTGCCCGTTTCGGTTACAAGTCCCATCCCAACCAACAAATTCAAACTCTTTTCAGCAGTAGACCCAATCTCAGACAAAACAGAATTATAGTTCAGCAGATAAGATCCCCCTTACCTCCAGTAGTCCGGGGAGCAACTACTCAGTACGGTACACAGTTGAAGTTCAGCTGGGTCAAAGGAGTACAACACTCTCCCATCTTCAAGGCATCCATAGCAGCCTGAAAGGTACAGTGCCATACAATAGTCCAGGAGAACCCCCAAGGGTATGATAGTTCTTAGTCTCCCACCTTACAAAATTTGGGAAACACAGTTAAAATAATGAACTTGGGAAGGCTTCACATCATCCTCAAACTGGCTCCCAGCAATGTTCAGTCCACTGCAACTGGTGTAACCAGTCAATCTTTGCGACTCCAGTGGCCAATCATCTGAGCCACGGACACACAACACACTGCTGACTCCTGAGTTGCTCCTTGTTTCCTCCTGCCAGCACTCCAATGTCCACATGGCAAACCCCACACATGGCTCCACTACTGCTGCTCTCCTGGCTACAACTGCTACTCCAAAATCACAGGTGTGTTGGAACTGCTCAACATAAATGGACCTCACTAAAAAACAAAGAAATCTACCTCCTAGCTCTTCCTCACTCGCAGCCCTCTCTAACATGCCCATCCCTAACCTAATCAATTAACTAAAAGTAAATAAATAAAATTACTTTCAAAATAGCTTTTAAGTAACTGAAGGACTCCCTCTCACAGACAGCAGCCCAGCATGGCTGCCATCTTGTTAAGCTTGCCTGGGTTTACTCAAGGAGTGAAGAAGCTTGGAATTCCCACTACAAATAGGGAGACAGGACTCCAGTAGCTGATCTTTTTTTTCCTTTGTTTCATATAGAGCCTTGGTTCTTTTGAAGATTCTTTACTGAGCCCCTTACCAGATTAATAGTATCTCTTTGGATTTTTTCCCCAGTGGGACAAGTGCTATGGTATCTTGCAGCCCACAAAAATTGCTTACTGTGCATTGCCAATTCACTGATGGCCAGTACAAATGGGTAGGACCTGGGTTTCTGAACTCTCCCTGTAAGTGTTCCCCAGGCTACCAAGGAATGGGACAGGGGAGTGCATGGATGTGGATGAGTGCCTGGTACAGCAGTGTGAGTTCTGGTCTCTTGTGGGGACTCAGACATTACTAGTAGTGTGTGTGTGTGTGTGTGTGTAGTCTTTTTATTTTACAGTAGACGTATACCAGTGTCAATGTGAGCCCTGCCTCCCCGACACAAGCGGAAGCAGGAAGAGAGTGTGTAGTTTGAAGTACTTGGGACTGAACTACACACTACACTAGTGTTTTAAATTTAAAATCTTGACTGCATTCTTAGAGTCTGTGCCTTCCCCATGAATGAGTGGGCAATGCATAGGTGTAAATCAGGCATTTTTGACATTTAAATTTTGCAACTTGGTTGCGAGAGACCTCACTGACCTCCAGCATTCACTTCTGGTCTTTTGAGCCTTAAAACTCACCCTGTAGCGAGCAGGGTGAGCATGGCAGGGCACGCATCATCGCACACAGAGATGCACGTAGAGACATGCTCGTCTGCGTGCGTCTGCTGTGTCTCTGCTGGGGACACTGGGGATCTGAGCTCAAACATGTCATGGCAGTGAGTACGTTCATATATTGGCAGTTATTAAACCTAGCACAATGGAAGGTCCCATCGAACAGTGTGGCCTTTGTTTAATGTTCTGCCAGGGAGATCCTGATAGTGACTTTGTATGTGCAGGGTTTTAAATAATTGATTAGCAGTTTTTTTCTTGGGACTTTACTAGCTGTACAGAAAGTATTTGTATAGATTTTCTAGAAGAGCTGTTTGTTCAACACAGTGAGGCAAGAGCTATGCATTTTCACAAAGATTTAGCATTTTTTATTAGCAAAATGCTTATCAATTTCTAGAGTTAAATAAATCCCTATATGTGCTAAATGCTTACTAATAAATATCCTTCAGGAACAGCTAGCCAGCCTCCTTGACAGGGAAACAATCAACACAGACATTAAAAATCTGGAAAATGTTATTGATGATGCTGTTAAACATTACACTTCCTGTAGCCTCCCCCCTCCTCAACCCTGCCAACTATAATGCTGACTATCCCCCTTTGGAAACAGTAGCAGATCGCCCTCTTTCTTCTATAGAGGACTGGTCTTTGGTTACAAATACTAAAACCAAATGTAGAGGGGGTCAGACTCATCGCTCCTTCCAGATTCCTCTGCAAATAGATTTTTGTCACTAGTTGACCAGGAGCCCCAAGATATGGCCAGTAAGTCAGACACCTCTGTTTCTTCTGTTTTGTGGGACATTGTAAAATCTCTTAAAACTGCACCGTTAGAAGTTATGAGTACCACACATTCTCTGGAGCTCTTTACATTGTCAGAAACTCGACCTAAGGAAATGTTTAGTAATACAACCCCCTTATTCAATGTGACACCCAGAACCCTACATCTTTAAATCCTATTGCTAAACCTAAACAGATATTTGTACTGAGTGACTCTATAATTAAACACATAGACAGGGCCATTTGCAATGAAGACAAGGTTAATCGTACCTGTTCTAGTTTTAGGGGGGCAAAAGTATCAGACATTACCGTCATGATTCCTAACACCTTACAAAATTTTGGTTCAAATCCCATAGTCATTATGCACGCAGGTACAAATGATACACAAAGTACAAGCCAAAATAAAGTGAAACAGGATTATATTGCACATAACAACTTGCTCATGGATAACGGATGTACAGTCTGTTATTACAAAATTTTACCTGTTCCCAGAGCCACTCAGTTTGTAACTTTGAGGATTAAACAAACAAATGAATGGTTATGAAAATGGTGCTTGGAACAAAACATTCCATGTGTAACGCATTGGGAGAACATTGTAGACAAACCCCCCTTGTACAGTTGGGATGGACTGCATCTTAATAGAAGAGGCAGTACCATGTTAGGGAAATCCTTATTAAATATCATAAATAACCATTTAAACTGAACACGAAGGGGGAGAGTAGGGAAATACCCACATCTCTTACATGCCCTGAAAACCAGTTGCATAGAACATGCAGAATTATGTCACTAAATGACTGATCACTGAATCTTTCCAAACTGATGGAGTTAGAGGCAAAAAGCAAATTGTTAAATCTGGTCATTACAGGGATAACTGAAACCTGGTGGGACTCAAATTCCCTATAGAACCAACAAATATTGGGTCATAAACTATATCACAAAAATAGAATTAACAAAAAAGGTGTGGGGGGGGGGGTCTGACTATATATAAGAGAAGATATCCCCGCCTATGAATTACAGTCCCAAAACAATACTGAAAGCATTTGGGTGGCAATTCAAATAAAAGGACTTTCACAAATTATAGTGGGAAACTGTTATAACCCCCTTCTTCTGATTCTACTTACAGAGATGCTTTACTAAGGGATACTGAAACATTTTCTGATCACAAGGATGTAATAATTATGGGAGATTTCAACATGCCCCACATAGACTGGCCTACAAATACAAGTAGTATTAAACTAGATGCTGATTTTTTAACCATGTTAACAGAAAATGGTTTGTCACAACTAATTTCCTCCCCCACTAGAGGTAGTAATCTTCTTGATCTTCTTATTTCCAATATAAGTTATAAACTTTCTAACATCCAGATATTGGATCCTTTGGGAAATAATGACCACTACTCAGTTATGCTCGAATTAATAGGGGAACATTATAGTTTAAAGAAAAAGTCAACATACAGGAACTACAATGGTGCCAACTTCAAAAGTATTATTAGTGAAATATACAGTTTTCAGTTGGAAAAAAGCCTTTCAGGGACTTACAGTGAACGAGGCATGGATTAAGCTAAAATATATAATCTATAATCTAGAGGAAAAGTATGTACCCATAAAAATTAAATACAACAAAAAGAGTAGGACACCAAAATGGTTAAATAAATCTATTAGATTACATATTAAAAAGAAAAAAAAAAGCTTTTAAAAAAACTTAAATCCAGCCAATCTACGGAGAATAGCATAGTTTATACTAAATACAATAAAACTCTTAAAATTTTAAAAAACATGATCAAGAAAGCCAAAATGAAAATAGAATTCAAACTGGCTCACACTAAAGATGGTTACAAAGTACCCTTTTCCTGTTTAAACAACAAAAAGGGAAATTCCAGAAAGGTTGGGCCACTTACACATAATGGTAATATTATACAGTCTGATACTAATATAACCAACCGTTTTAATTCTTACATCTGTTCAGTCTTTTCAAATCAAGATTCTTATGCCCCCAAGCTGATCTCAAGGCATGCCAACTTTCTAGCAACAGTTACAACATTACTGCTTCAGATATCATTCCTTTTCTCAAATCTTGAAAAAAAACTACTAGTCCAGGACCTGACCAACTCAGTGCTAGATTTCTTATTGAAACTGCTGAAGCAAACTCAGTTCCACTAAAAGTAATATTTACCATATCTTTACAGACAGCTGAAATTTCTGCAGACTGGTTAACAGCATCTATAACCCCAATACCTAAGAAAGGTAGTAGATCATATGTTCAGAATTATCATCCCATAAGCCTTTCATCGCTCATCTGCAAGACAGCATGAGAAGGGACCTGCAGAAACTTGAAGAATGGTCAAGGGTTTGGCAGTTGAAATTCAATGCAAAGAAGTGAAAGATAATGCATATGGGGCACAAAAACCCTGGCACAATATATCAGTTGGGGGGTGAGGATATAGCATGCACCAAGCAGGAAAGGGATCTTGGGGTTGTCATCCCTGATGACCTCAAGGTAGAAACAGTGTGACAAGGCATCAGGTAAAGCAAATAGGATGCTGGGATGTATAGGCAGGGGCATCACCAGCAGGAAAAGGGAGGTCATAATTCCGCTATACAAGACACTAGTGAGGTCCCACCTGGAGTACGGTGTACAGTTCTGGAGACCATACCTACGTAAGGACATAGACAGGATAGAGAAGGTTCAGAGGAGGGCAACAAAGATGGTGCATGGGTTGCATCACAAGTCTTATGAAGACAGGTTGAAGGAACTGAACATGTACTCCCTGGAGGAGAGGAGGGAGAGAGGGGATATGACAGAGACGTACAAGTATCTTACAGGGAGGAACAGGGTGCAGGAAAACACTATTTTTAAGCGAAAAAGATGTTTCAGGACTAGAGGGCATGGGATGAAGTTGGAGGGAGGACGATTCAGAAGAAACATGAGAAAGAATTTCTTCACAGAACGGGTGGTGGACAAGTGGAACACCCTGCCAGAGGAAGTGGTGGGGGCTGAAACAATCACGTGATTTAAGAACGCATGGGATAGACATAAAGGAATTCTAGAGGTCAGGGGTAAGGGGAAATAGACTTCTAGGAAAACAAACTGAACTTACAAGCTCAAATGGGCAGACTAGGTGGGCCATAGGCCCTTATCTGCCGACACTGTCTATGTATCTATGTATCTATGCAAAACTATGGAAAAATAAAATCATTACTAGTGAAAGACATGAGGGAATTAAATATAGATGACAACACACAGCATGGGTTCAGAGTTGGTCATTCCTGTACCACTAATTTGTTATCATTTTACAATAACATTAGTCTGGGTCTAGAAAATAAACAGATGGTTGTTATTCTGCTAGATTACAACAAGGCTTTGACAAAGTCCCTCATGGTAATCTCATTAAAAAAAGGAAACTTTGGACTTTTCCTATAGTCTAGTCAAATGGATCAATGCATGGTTGACTAATAGAAACCAGAGAGTCACCATAAATAATTGCATTTCAAATCTTGGTGCAGTCACCAGTGGGGTTCCACAGGGCTCGCTGCTTGGCTCCATCTTGTTTAACATATACATTAGTGACATGCAAATAAGTATAAAAAATTAGCTGTCCCAATTTGCCAATGACTATAAGCTTGGAGGTTTGGTGGACAACACTCAAGATTCTGAGTCGCTCAAATTAGATCTACAAAATATTGTAAAATGGACACTTGACAATAAAATGGAATTTAACACTGATAAATGTGTGGTTCTGCACTAAGGGACAGATAATTCAAAAAATAACTACTATATAAATAATAGTTTGATTAAATCTACTAACAAGGAAAGGGACCTGGGCATATTGGTCAATTATAGACTAACATTAACTGATCATTGTCTAAAAATAGCCAACACAACTAATGAGTTACTTAAGCAAATACAGCGCTCCTTTGTTACAAGAACCAAACAATGTCTGATGCCTCTTTGTAGGGCATGCGTCAGACCTCTCATTGATTATGGGTCTCCATTCTGGAGCCCTCACCTTAAGGGTGATATTGACTGACTTGAGAGGATCCAAAGACAGCAACTAGGATGGTCCCAAGACTAGCAAACAGCCCCTGTCATGCTAGATTACGGATTACAGCCTTGAACTCACTGCGGAATAGAATTAGAGGGGACCTACTTTCAGTCTATAAATTAATGAAGAATCCAGATCTTACGAATAAATGTGGACTAGCCCCTGCTTAAGGAGGGTACCCTGCCCTGGAGCACACTGCAGCCATCTTGCCCCACAGACCCAAGCCCCTGCCTAAGGAGGGCACCCTGCCCTGGAGCACACTGCAGCCATCTTGCCCCACAGACCCAAGGTAATTCTGCTCGTGGAATCCTCAATCACACGCTGAAGTCTTTTGTCCTAGTTCAAATCTTGGCACCTTTTCTGTGACTGCTACTGCTCGGCTTGAACCGTCCCTGAATCTTTGGACCGGAGTTTCCTTCTCCTGTGCAAATCATTGCTAACAGAGTCTCTCAAATTAATTATTTGCCAAAAGTATGGACAGCACTGCTAGCCTTCTGTCTAATTTCAAGCTACTGTATTTGTGGTGTAACCATGGGAGCGCTACTACGCACCTGGCGCCAGTTTCAAACTGATTTCCCTAGCAGCACTCTGTGATTTCTCACCATGCACAACTATGGGCTGCTGAACTGGGCAGAAAATTGGCTCTGCCTGAGGTTAAATTTAGTGTTACTCTTTCAGGACTCACCTCCCTGCTAGGCTTCTCAGGACTGGAAAGGGACGGTTGGCTCTTGGACTCAGTAGATTGTGGGAGCTGTTTTAAATTATTCTATATTTTGCCATTTATTGTAGGGAACCCTCATGTTATTTGTGTTGTACCTTAGCCACTATAAATTGCTAATAAGAGCCCTTTGGTCTGAATTTGGTTTAAACGAGTACTGTTTAGATTGGTTATTTTGGAAGTGTTTCACTGTAATGAGACCCTAAGTGTCACTTAAGCCTAAGACTGCTGCATTTTCTTCTCTGTGCTCTCTTTCTCTCTCTCTCTCTCCTCTCTCTCCCTCCCTCCCTCATTCACTTTTTCCTTCTCTGCCCCCTCCCTGAAACTCCTCAAATTACTGTCTCTTCCTGTAGTCCCTAACCCTATTTAACTGTGTCATTTCCTTCTCCCTCTCTCCTAGCCCCTGCCTAAGGAGCACATTGCAGCTGTTTTGCCCCATGGACTCAAGGTAATTCTGCTCATGGAACCCTCGATCGCACGCTGATGTCTTTTGTCCTAGTTTAAATCTTGGCATCTTTTCTGTGACTGCTACTGCTCGGCTTGAACCGTCCCAGAATCTTCATACCGGAGTTTCCTTCTGTGATTTCTTGCCATGCACAACTACGGGCTGCTGAACTGGGTTAGCACTGCTGTTTCTCTGGGCAGCAAATTGGCCCTGCCTGAGGTTCAATTTAGTGGTACTCTTTCAGAACTCACCTCCCTGTGAGACTTCTCAGGACTGGAAAGGGATGGTTGGCTCTTCGGACTCCCCCGCAGCTGCTATGTGGCTGCTCCCACCCACCCTCCACTCCCACCCTTGGTTGGCATTAGTTATATAGTTATGGTAGCTCAGTGCCACACCCTGTGGGAGTGTTATTTTAACTATCTCCCTACTTTCTCACTGAAACACTTGCACCTTGTATTCCTTTGCCACTAGAGGGCATCTACAATCCTAACAAACCCTGCTTGTTTCTTCAGTTTTAGCCTATATTACTAGCTTGTTTTTCTGTGCATTCTGTTCTGAACCTTATCTTTGCCACTCCTCCTCCTCGCAACTTACCTTTACAAAATGACTTCCCCACATTCTAATCCCTGGGCATTTTATCCAGGTTTATTATTTCTATTAGCTTCTATTCTTGTTCCCATTATGTGGAGCCTGGTGGTTAGTAGCTCACCCTCCCTAAATGGGCACCACATTCACCCCAAAGACTACACTTTCTCTAACATGCTTATCCTGTCTCATATGCCATTAGCCACTTCACCGCTTTTTGTCCCAAACTGGGCTCTCTGCATTGCTCCGTACCTATCACGTTTATCCATCGCAAACTGGGGTACTTGCTCCTTCTGGCACTAAAATTAGCTGGTGATATTGAACTGAATCCAGGACCTGGAGGTAACATCTCCATTACTGACACTTACCGGAATAATGCCAAGGGTCTGCATATTGTTCACATGAATATCAGGAGCCTTCCTCACAACATAACTGAACTTGAGGCCTGGGTCACTCAATACAACCCTGACATTCTTTGCTTGACTGAGACCTGGTTGCAACCCTCCACCCCTGATCATTTATGCCGTCTGCCTAACTACAAAAAGATAAAACAAAATAGGTCCTCATCTAAATGTGGGGGAGGGGTTGCCATCCTACATAAACCTCACCTCTCGCTACACCAAAACATCTTCTTCACCCTCTCATACTGTGAAGCTATTCATGCTACTGTTCAACTTGGTTCCAAGAGGCTACACATAGTGTGCACCTATAACCCTCCCAGAGTGGTGCTTCTGGTCTAGTGGAACTCCTTTCTCAAGTGGACTCAGCCATTGGCTGCAATGAAGTCCTCATCCTTGGGGACTTAAATCTTAACTGGTCTGGTAAATCCTGACAATCCCTCCACACTAGAGTACAAGGCTATGACCTCCACCAACTGATCACTGACCCCACTAGGGTCATGGCCCCACCCTCCTGATCTAGTACTCTAATTGATTGGGCCCTCATGAACCATCTTGACCACATTGTCTCAGCTGGTATACTTGCTGATTCTATAAGTGACCACTCCCCAATTTTCTGCATCTGGTGTGCTGCTAGGCAATCATCTCCTCCTCTGAAATTAATCTTCTTCTGAAACCTGGCCAATTTTAATCAGACACAGTTTTTGCATGATCTCTCATTGATTGACTGGTCACCAGTCTTTGCCTCATTTGATGCACAGTCCGCCGTAGACTACTTCCTTGAAAAATTTGGGTGCATTCAGGAACTTCATGCTCCTCGAGTCACTCACCACATAAGGGGTACACAAACTAAGTGGCTGACTAAGGATCTTCTTACCCAACTCCATACTAGGGACAAAAGCTGGTGGTGTTTCAAGGCCTCAGGGCTGCAGGCAGATTACAATCACTATATGGCATTGAGAAACTCTTTTAAAAGGAATACTCATCTAGATAAAATCTCCTTCTGTAAAGATTTACTAATAAAAACTGGAGGAGATTCAAGAAAATTTTGGTCAGTCATTAAAACTCTCCTCTGTACCAATAAACCATCTATCTCATTTGACATGCTGCTGAACGGCATGCATTGTAACACCCCAGTGACCATTGCCAACTCTTTCAACCATCATTTCTTGGATCTTTCATGCTACTCAGCCTCCTTCCCCATGGGTCACCTGACATCCACTCCTGTGGCTACAGTTCCAATGCTCTCCCGTCCACTCTTCAGGTTTCAGACTGTCACCAAAACTGAAGTCCTTAAGTTGCTACTCACAATCTCAGACAATACTAGCTCTGGCACTGACAGTCTGGAACCCAGGCTTCTGAAAGCCACTGCCCCCCCTATAGCCACTCCCCTAACTAAAATATTTAACCTGTCACTATGCCATGGTGTAGTTCCTAATGTTTGGAAGATAGATAGGATAATCCCCATCCTTAAAAAGGTGATCCTAAAGATATGGCTAATTATCAGCCCATTGCCATCCTCTCTGTGCTCAGTAAAATCTTTGAAAAATTAGTGGCAAGTCAAACCATAGAGTATCTGCTGAAACACAACCTTCTCTCTGGTTCCAAGCATGGCTTCTAAAAAGGTCACAGTACTTCTACTGCCCTTCTGAAACTTACTAACGACATTTAATCATTTACACTGCCATGGATTCTGGTCTCTTGACAGGTGCCATTTTCATTTATCTAACCAAGGCATTTTTACCTGGTTAACCACACCCTTCTCCTTACAAAACGTATCTCCCTTGGTTGTTCAGCCAAATCGGTGAACTGGTTCTACAGCTATCTATCCAATCGACAGTAGGCTGTAGCTTTTAACTCAGCTATGTTTGATCTATTATCCATATATGTTGATGTCCCACAGGGAATCCATACTTGGCCCCCTACTCTTCACAATTTTCATAAATGATCTTCCATCCTGGGCACCTACATGCTCTACCTTGCTCTACGCAGATGACCTTGTCTTCTACCATAGTGCCAGTAATGTATCAGACATAAATAACTCATTATCTTTAGATGTCCTAAACATTCAATCCTGGCTAACTGCAAATCACCTTGTCCTTAATGTTAGTAAAACTCAGGCTCTCCAGCAAAACTAAAAGTAAATCGGAACTCCCTCAAAATATCCTGTGCTAATAATTCCCTGTTAGTTAGCACCAGTTCCTTCAAATATCTGGATATTCTTCTTGATGAATCCTTGACCTTTGTTCTCCACATCACTGCAACTTGCAAATCTGGCAACGCTAAAATTGGAGGAGCCTACCACACTAGCTATGCCCTCACCCTGTCAGCTAGGCTTGCCATGGCACAAGGCTTTCTGCTCCCATCATTGGCCTATGGCTTGGTCACCTACCTAGGTGCAACTAAGACCTCCCTCCATACATGGGACACTACCTATAATAACATCTGCCATTACGCTTCTGCCTCTCCTCGGCACAAACATCACTGTCAGCTCTATGCTGATCTAAATTGTCCTAGTCCTACTGCCCACCGCCTCCTATCCTATGGCACTTTAATAGATGGTATAACAAGAACAGGCCTCCCCTAATCTCTTGCCTCGCTACTACACTCTCAAACCCCTTCCTACAGTCTCTGTTCAATTGACCAGACCCCTCTCTACATCCCTATGTGTAAGACCACAATGGGTGCACAAGTCTTCTCCCATGCTGCCCCTAAATATTGGAATACTATCCCCCAAGCTATTCATCTTGCCCCTAAACATGCTGGCTTTAAGAAGCTCCACCATGAAGACCTATCTGCAGTAAGTCATTGTACCTGCTTCCATCCACCTTAAGCTCATCCCCCACTCTGTTTTACTTTACTCTACTCTCACCCTTCCTGAACACACTGAAACCTACCTCTCCTCCTCTATCCCCTCCCCTCCTCCCCCCCTTAATTCCTCTACTATGCTTATCTGCCTTGCAAATCGGCACTTACTATACACCGTCCATAACAATGACTGGTACCAATCTCTGAACTTGTGTTGCACTTGTCTCATTCTTCTGAATGATCCTGGTTCTTTTGTCATATTACTTACTTTGTCTGACCATTTATTATATAGTCTTACAAGTCGTTCGTAATGTTTTTTTCTCCTGGCTACCTTTGCATTGTATGACCTATATGTGCTGAGTCACATTGCTGTTGATTGTTTTGTATCTGACTTGTATCCTCCCAGGTCATGCCTGAAAATAGGCATTCCTATGCCTAGTGCACTCATCTGGTTAACAAAAGCAAATAAATAAATAAATAATAAATAGCCCTACTGTAAGGCGAACTGTGCCTAGATGCCATACCAAACAACTTTTTGCCTCTCATGCAAAAACTAACCTTTGACTAAACTTCTTTTCAGTCAGGGTGCCTAGACAATGGTACAAATTACCACAAGCACTGGTTGATCCTGTTAGTGTTGATGCTTTTAAGAAGGGTTTCGACAATAGGCTAACTCAGATGCCTGTGTTTTAAATTTGTCCACATTTTGTGGGGGGAAATCTAAATGGGCCACAGCTTTCTTTTTTCCTTTAAAACCTAGTAAACACTTCTGGCAGCTTTTACAGACTGCAATTTCCATCATGAAACAGGATCCTTTTTCATGACTCATAATATGCAAAAGAATCTTTTGTTGTATCATGAGTCTCGACAATATATTTAAAAAGTAAAAAAGAAGACTTTCAAGAGCTTTTTTGCAATAGATAAGTGAAGAATCAGGCTGACAGAGGCCTGATAAGCAAGCTACATCTGTTGATTTCTACTAAAGACATAATTTGTTTGAGTTATTGGATTTTATTTCCCTTGTTAGAATATCGCAGCCATACAAAAAAAGATATGCCTTTTGCGACACAGGATCACCCTTTTTCAGAAAAAAGATAACCTATTTGCAACAAAGGATCATTTTTCGAGTAGGACATCTAACTGTTTCCATTGAAAAATAATGGGTAATTTTAAAATTTAATAACTTGGGAATGGATTAATATTTTTCACCAGATCTTCAAAAGGCACATCTGTAACCCAAATCCGTTCTACTATAAATATTTCAGACCAAAATTCCACACCATTTTTGTGCAGCAGCATAGAATTTGACAAAAAATTTGTAATTTTCAAATTGTTTGACACTGTATCTCTGCACCTACACATCTGACAGGAGCAAAACTTACCATATAAAGGGATCTTTCATCCCTGATGAAGTATGCAAAATATCATGTGAATTGCTTGAACAGTTGCAAAGTTATAAAAGTTCCACATTTTCGGGGCCTCTGGGTTCTTGGCGAATCAGTGTTTGGGTCTTTCTTGGGGTTGTCAACCCTAATGCCCACTCTTTCCCCAAGCAAAGATCAGATGTGATATCTTTTCTTCACACAGGGCCTACAGGGCACAACAGATTGTGTTGGCAACATGTGGTGAGACATGCTTCTCTACGTTTGAAAAGTGTATCACTATGAGGCACTGGCTTGGAGCTGTACCTTGTGCTTCAGAAAGGAGACTATGAGCTGGGGGAAGGGGTGAGCATTAGGGTTATCAACCCAAGGAAGACCCCACCACTGATTTGCCAAGACTGTGGAGATCCAAAACCCTAATGTTTTTTTCCTTTTGCTGTTTGGGGTTAGGGGTTGGTGGAAACCCTAACACCACATATCCCTACATTTGTGGCATTAAGTTGAACCCTAACTAGTGCATTACCAACATTTTTGCAAAGAATATATAGTATTAATAACCAGTCCAAGTTCACCACTTCTATTGGAGATACAACTGTTTCACTAGTTCTTCTGGTTTCTTCTTGGCATCTTGTTTTGTATCAAATGGTTCATGGGCTGTTCTACGTGGGCATCCAGTCTCTTTCCAGTGACTTTTCATGGACTTCTTGAATTCTAGGAGTGCTTGAGGGTTTAATATTAGAAGAGTTCCAGTAACTTAGCAGTGAATCCACTGGGATTAATAAAACAAACTGAACAACAGGTTTAGTGATTTTATTCTAAGTTAATTCTTAATATGTTTCCATGAGTACCTCACCATTGTTGTAATAACATTTTGTAATTTCATAAATAATTTTATGGCTTTTCTTTAATTTTATTTATTGTGATCAGAACAGATAGTATTAATCAACTTAGGCTGTTTCTAAAAAAAGGTAAAACTTAATGTTAGTTTTGTACTAATAAAAATCCTGTGAGATCTTGCTGCTGGTATAATTATAGTCCTGATGGCTTTCCCTTTCAGCACAGTTTTTGTGCTCCTTAACCGTTGCTAATCAATGTGATAATTACTATAATGAGCACTTAACCCTCATCATTAGTTAAATTTAAATGTATTGTTTCAGCCTTTGAAACTGTACAATTCTAGGCACAATTACACTAAAAAGATATCTTAAAATAGTTAACATAAACTTAAACTTTTATAAACGTGTATAAAAACGTGTGTATCTTACTTTGATATATCATTCAAGTCTGATGTAAAATGAACAATTTGTTAAGTTTTTTTTTTTTGTATTTTCCTTGGTAATCAGCTCACTAAATGTGCTCCTAAATACCTTGCACTTTTGCATCAAACAGGCCAGAGCCAATAACTTTATATATAGAGTTGTCAGTGTTGTTAACTCATACAGAGTACTAGATGTTAGATGTGCTCAAAATCAAACTCTGTGATACTGAGGTGTTGGTGGCTAAAAGCAGTTAGCAGTGAAGTAACAAAGTTCTCCTTTTCAAAAGATTTTCTGTGTGTTTTTTTTTCTTTTTTTGGTTATTCTGCCTACCTTCAAATCTTCAAACTAACAATCTGTTTTTTAACAATATTATTATGGTATCCGTAAGAAGAAACTGAACAAGGGGCTAGTAAACTGCTTGCTAAGCATTCAGAAATTGTTCTCCTGTTTTCCTACCCTTGAATTTATGTCTGCCTCCTGTGAAGCCTCACTAGTAAATGTGCTCTGCACCAGGAGCTCTTATGTCAATGGTTGATGACATCAGTTGCAATAGAAGAATGCTTTGCAATATGCCCAAATAAGGAGAATACCAGTGTTCAGCATGAAGAGAGTCAATTTAATGAATAAAAGCTTTTTCAAAATTATCTTATTGTAAGATCTGTTTTTAATTTTTGACTTGATCCATACTATAATTCAGTAGGTTACTAACATACTATGAAGCCAGCAGAATAGGCCCTATGGTCTATCGAGTCTGCTTGATGGTCAGTGCTTACGCAGGGCACTGATTTTAGCCCTCCCTTCCAACAAGGGCCCCTATTTCCCAGTAGGGCTCCTGGATGTACCCTCCCCCTGCACCTATCCCAGCCCTTCTTGAACTCTTCCACAGTATTAGCAGCCTCCAGTTCCCTGGGCAGCTCATTCAAGGACTCTGCCACTCTCTCAGTGAAGTAGCACCTCCTTGTTTCTCCCCTCAGCCTCCCCCTATACAGCTTCATTTGGTGTCTCCTGGTGGCCCAGAGTTCCCTCAGCTGAAGGACCCCTCAAGGCTTACCCTATTGATCCCCTTGAGATACTTGAAAACCTCTATCATATCCCCCCATCTCTTCTCTCCTCCAATGAGTATAGGTTGAGCTCCCCCAGTCACTTCTCATAGGGCTTTTCCCCTAGCCCCAGTATCATCCTGGTCATTCTCCTCTGTACCCTCTCCAGTAATGCAATGTCCTTCTTTAAGTAGGGATGCCAAAACTGCATGCAGTATTCAAGGTGTGGTCTAACCAAGCAATTGTACAGCAGAAGGAGTACCTCACTACTCCTTGAGGTTAATCCCCTGGCTATGCACCCCAGCATTTTATTTGCTTGAGCTGCCACCCTTCTACACTGCTTTGGGTTGTTCATTTTGACATTCACCACCACCCTGAGGTCTTTCTCCCCCCTCAAAACCTGCAGCATCTCCCCCCAAGGTGTATTTATGAGTTGGATTCTTGGCCCCCAGGTGCAGAACCCTGCATTTTGCAGCATTAAACTTTAGTTTACAGATTCATGACCACCTTCCTAGAGTCTCCAGGTCCTCCTGGAGGTCCAAATTTCCCTCATCCCCATCCACCACCACCCACAGCTTAGAATCATCCACAAAGAGGCTCATCCCACTACTGATAACACTTCTGATGTCCATGACATAGGCAATAAATAAGAGAGAACTCAACACTGACCCATGTGGGACCCTGCTTGTGACTAACCTTGAGGATGAGACCTCCCCCCACCCTCACTCTCTGTACCTGCCCCACCAGCCAGTTTTCTATCTACCTGCCCATCCTCCCCCATCCCATACTCTCCAGCTTCTCCAGTAGCCTATGATGTGTCATGGAGTCAAAAGCCCTGCTGAAGTCCTGCAAGAGGACATCCACTGGCCTGCTCTGATCCAGTGCCCTTGTCACCCCTTCATAGAACTCCACCAGATTTGTCCAGCATGATCTGCCATTAACAAAGCTATGCTGGTGAATGTCTATGTGACCTCATACCCTCAGCACCCCCTCTATCCTTTCTTTCAGGATGCTCTCCATCACTTTGCCCACTACTGACATCAGGCTAACTGGTCTATAGTTACCCAGCTCCTCTTGCGGGCCCCCCTTATGGATAGGAACAATATGGGCCATCCTCCAGTCCTGAGATACCCACCCAGACTGCAGTTTATAATATATGCCAAAGTAAGTTGAATATGTAATGTTGAATATTTTAATAACTATATAAAATTGTGACAAGGGGAGCAACAATAAAGCAACAGTAAAGCTGTGCTAAAACCAATGTTTTCATGGTACACCCAGAAGAGCAACTTGCTTGTGGGCTGCGCTCTCATTTTCCCACATCTGCCTCCTCTTCCTCTGACACTCTCTCCCCACTCTTCCTCACCCTCCCTTACTCTCCCCAAAACTCTCCTGGCTCACTCCCCAAACCTGGATGAGCCAGGGATAGAGAAGACTGGGGATTAGGGTGCAGCAGCACAGGCTGAGAGAGAGATACTTGAGATGGGCATGGAATGTGAAAGCAGCGGAAGAAATTAAAAGGTTACTAAGAAAAAACATTCAATACAGCAATGGTTAAATTGAAATAAAATTAAATTCTATTATCTAAAGTCTATATAGTCAATACAGTTCTAATGGAGGTGAAAACCACAACAAAATGAAATAAAATTAAAGTTCAAAACCTCAATCCAAGTTCCCTGGATAGAGCTCCACTCAAGCAGCATCTGCTTCCACTGGGAGGCAAACTGGGTATGTCCTACAGCTGAAGTATAAATATAAACCCTCCACTCTCATTCACCCAATGGCATCCATGCCAGCCTCTTCTCCCATGGCCACCCCAGTAAATACATTAAATATTGTTCCCATAACTGGCGAACAGCACAGTCCCCCCCCCCATCCTGGCCAGTCATCTTCTTGTTATCTTCTGGTCACTGACAATCAGAAACTTGTAAATGAAACCAAAAACCAAAAGATACCTTTACCCAACCTATGACACTCTTCCCCCAACACCTAAGTAATCTCCCCACACCCACTTCACTGAAGTTCCCCATATCATCTGGAAAGACTGGAGATGCCATTGACGATGTTGCAGCTGCAATTTAACACCAAAAAAATGCAAAATAATGCATATATGGTTCAGCAACCCAAGACTGGAATTCAGAGAGTATAGTATGGTAGTGGAGAGCACAACAGAGGAACTGGACCTGGGTATTACACTAGTGGAGAACTTGATGGTATTGGAACAGTGTAATAGGGCTGCAGGAAAGGCACATCAGATGCTAAAATGCATTAAGAGGGGGATGACTAGCAGAAAGAGGGAGATAATACTGCTCCTACATAGAGCCGTGATTCAACGACATCAAGAGTACTGTGTAGTTTTGAAGCCCACACTTAAAGGTTATAGAAAACAGTTTTTTTATACCATTAGATGCCTTCCAATTGTTCTTTTATTAACTATCCAGTATTCTGATATGTTTTTGACCTTTTTGTTGTAAAATTAATAATCTAATTTTGTTACCTTTGTAACTACCCTGAATCTGTCTCTCCTCAGCTGTTGCTGGTCTCTCTTTTCATACTGCCTGAACATCCTATGACATACGTAACACCATTACAGGCCATTCGGAGGAACAGCACAGAATGGGAGTTATTGATGTCATAGAATGTCTTAGAAATATGAAAATCAAGAGCAGTAGCTATTCAGGAGAGTGGCACTCTAGGTAGATCTTAAGGCACCCCAAAACTAGATCATTTATTTATTAAAAAATCATCAGAACATATCAGAATACATAACTTCCATGGAAAGGAAGATGGAAGGGCAGTTAACTATGTAAAAATCATTTCCTATCTCCTTTAAGGAAGGACAGGAACAGACTGGAGGCAGCACAGAGAAGAGCAACCAAAATGATACATGAGCAACAGAAAGGTCTTATGATGAGCACTTGTGGGATCTCAACATGTACACACTTGAGGACAGGTGGAAGGGGGAGACATAATTGAGAAATTCAAGTACCTCCATAGGATAAACAAGATGGATACAAAGTGAGTCATTCACAATGAATGGCAACACAGACACCAAGGGAAACTCCATGAAATTGGCAGAGTGTCAGGATATACCCATGTATGGAAAGAGTGATGGTAGACTGGAACAAACACCTGGAAGAGGTTATCTGTGCTGAGACGGTAAGGGGTTAAAGGGGGTGAGACATGCACATGGAAAAAGTGCATATTGCGGTAGTTGGGGAAAGGATGAGGACTGACAGGGGCATAGTCCCACAACCAGGCAGGCTTGGGCAGACTAGATGGGCGATGGGCCTGTATCTGGCAATGTTTTCTGTTTCTGTATAAGTCTGTACCCTTATGACTTACAAAGTTTAATAATTTAAAGCAGCAGTGCATGTTACAGTGAAAAAAAGTATCTATTTTTTTATTTAATTTTATATTATCCCTTACCTCTTGTCTTATATAGTACCCTTCTTTTTCCATTTTGATATGGCATTATCACATTTTGTTATATTTGAAATAATAACACACATTTGTCAATGCTGAAGGTTTTTGTGCAGCATAACAGAGTCACCTTCTTTCATTTCTACCACCTCCTCATGTGCAGCCTCAGGGGAAGATGCAGCCAGGACATCCAGACCTGTGGATATGTAACTTATGGTTTGCCATATTGCTGCCCTGCAAGATACCTGAGTTGAATGTTAATACCACCATCAAGACATCTAGAGTACTGTGCAGGAGCCAGGAGCTCAGATGCAGACCCTCCAGAAGCAGCAGCTCCTTCACTCCGGGGGTTGAGAGGGCTTCTCGCCTAATCAGCCCTTCCCTGAAATGCCAGGAGCTCAGCCACAAACCCTTCAGAAGCAGCAGGTAGGAATTAATGGCCAGGGATGATGACTTGCTTGTAGCTGGATTTTCTCCCCACTGACGCTGTGTGTCGGCTACCCCACTACCCCCACCACCACCCTTGGTGATCCTCAAGCTTTATAGTGGTGTTTGTGGTGGTCACGGGAGCACAAAAAACAATTATTCTACTTCCCTACCTGTAGGTTATCTGCTCCTGCCACTAGAGGCCGTTAACACACTTAACCCAATCCTTTCCACTACATAAATTGTAAACCTCCTCCCCCCCAGCTCTCTTTAACATGGTAATACCGCTCCAAATCATCTCCCTTTGGGTCCCCTGCTGTACCTTCCAACATCTTCTCAGCCTGCACTGGAGACCTACTTTCCTGTGCCCCACCTGCCTCCTGGATCTCCACTTACCCATGGCACCTCCCCAACCATCACATTCTAAGCAGCCCCTCTACTAACGACTTTCATGGGCCCCAACATCCTACCTCCAGCATTTTTCCCTGGGAAAATAGCCCTCTACTCTGTTACAGAGGTCTCCTTCATGCCCATCAAGCTCTCATCCACTCAGTCACATAAGCCTCCATGGGCATGGACCCTAGCAAAGCTGGTGATCTCCCTTCTCCTCCTTCTATTTGGGAACATTGAGACTCACCCTGGACCTCCCTCCACCCTTGATCCATCCTCCACCCAATCTACTAAACTTGTTAGAGTTCTGAAACTGATGCACCTGAACATTTGCAGTCTATTACCTAAACTGCCCCTTTCGCAATCTACCATGCTCTCACTTTGTCCTGACATTCTGGTCATAGCTGAATCCTGGTTAAAACCACACATCAGGGACTCTGAAATATTGATCCCTGGCTACTCAATCATCCACCATGATTGTCCAGGTTGCAGAAAAGGTGGTGGAGTTCTTTAGCCTTGCCCTACCCCACCCCACACATCCCATTGATGCTATACTAATAAAATGAACCCTCCCTCATAATGCCCCAATATATATTGCAGATTCATACGGCACACCTGATGCTATTATGCCTAACATAATGGACCACCTTAGCTGCCTAAATGCTCTAGCAGCAGGAGGGGAGCTCCACATCCTTGGGGATTTCAACCTAAACTGGCTCTCCCTGACCAACTCCAAAATCCAGAACAAAGTCAGTGCTCTAAACCTCACCCCAATGATCTCCAAGCCCACCCACTTGAATCACAAATCCCTTAACCACTCACTTCTCGACTGGTCCCTCACCACCCACCCACATCAGATTTGTGAGGCAGGCTTGCTCCCTGACTCCCTTAGCAACCACCACATGATTTACATGATCAGGAGGATCTTTAGGCCTAAGGCACCACCACCACACATCCTTCTCACCAGATCCTATAAACCCTTAAACATTAACTCTCTTCTGCATGACCTGGCCAACATTGACTGGTTTTTCACTGACCACACAAAATCCCCAGATTCTGCCTTAGAGGGTTTCACGGTCAGGTTCATTGCTATCTGGAACCATCATGTCCCGATCAGATGTGCCAGGGTGCATGGCACTCACCTCCCCTGGATCTCAGCCAATATCACTAGCCTCAAAGACCGGGACATAGCATGGAATGCTTTTAAAGCCGCTGGTCTGACACAAGACCAACTGAAGTACCACACTCGGTGCAATGTTTGTACAAGGTCAATCCGACAGGCAAGGCTAAGTACTTCAGTGCAACATTCCAAGCAAACACAAACCATCCTTCCAGATTCTGGAAGGTCCTCAAATCACTTTTTGACCCCCCCCCTTCCCAGCCACTAATGCCATCCCTAAATATATGCTCATCCACAGTAAGCGACCCCCCACCATTGCCGCAGCTTTCAATTCCTACTTCATTAACTGCACTGCCTCCTTGCTATCCTCTCTCCACCCCCTCCATCCACAGCCCCCTCCTCAAACTTGTTTTAGACCCCTCATCTACCCACTCCTTCTTCCTCTGCCCAATTACTCCACTTGAGCTGTACAATGCCCTTCTCTCTTTCAACCTGACCAAGGGAAGATGCCCCTCGGGTCTGGACACTAAATTGCTGTACCTTTTGGCCCCTGTTATTGCAGCCCCCCTTGGCTGCAATTCTCAGCCTGTCATTCTCGGAAACCACATTACCAGCAGAATGAAAACATGCCATGGTCATTCCCCTTCCTAAGGGTAGTGACCCATCTACCCCCAGAAACTATAGACCAATATCTCTCTTACCCATCCTAGCTAAGCTCCAAGAAAAACATGTTCTCTCACAACTCTCTGCCTTCTTCAACTCTTCTTCCTTCTTCACCATGTTCCAGTTTGGTTTCAGGAAAATGCACTCCACCACCACCTCCCTCCTTCAGCTCATGGACTCCATCCTCTCGGCTGTGGATAAAGGGCACATCACCACACCCATTTTTGTTGACCTTGTGAAGGCAGTCAATGCAGTATCTCACCCCCTCCTCCTGCCTAAGCTTGCTAGTGCAGGTCTCTCACATTCGGCCACTGCCTGGTTCCACTCCTACCTGGTTATCTAGATGCAATCAGTCAGAATTGGGGACTCTATTTCAGTCCCCCTCCCTGTCACCTCAGGAGTTCCACAGGGCTCTGTTCTGGGGCCTCCCCTGTTCTCCATCTTTCTCAATAATCTTACCTCTGTCTGCCCCCACACTTCCATTCATATGTATGCAGATGACACTGTACTCTACACATCAGGCTCATCTGCTGGGGGTATGGTGACCAGACTGCAGCAGGACTTCAACAGTGTCCAGCTGTGGCTTTGCTCAAACCAGCTTCACCTCAATGCCAAGAAGACAGTCTCCATGACCTTTGGCACAAGGCAGAGACTCACGTGACTCATCCCCCCATCTTTCCACACCCTGGATGGAACCTTACTGGAGGCCCATCCTTCCTTCAAATACCTTGGGGTCTGGCTTGACCAGCACCTTGATTTTTCTGTGCACATTGATGACATCCAAAAGAACCTCCACCCAAGACTGGGTACCCTCTTCCGCAATCGTGGGTGCATCCTGTTGCCGGCTCATAGAGCCATTATACAGAAAATGATCCTGCCAATATTTGACTATGGGGATGTAGTCTATGGTGCCACCCCAAGTCTTTCCTGACCAGATTGGATCTTCTTTTCCATTCTTTCTGTCACTTTGCTCTTGACTGTCCCTACTCCACCCATCACTGCTACCTTTACTAAACACTAGGTCTACCCTCCCTTCAGGACCACCAATCTTTACACTGCACATGACTCTCTGCCAAATACTGGACACACACCTTGCCTCCCTACCTCTCTGGGGTCCTGTCCATTCACCCTGCCCCAGCTTACAATCTCAGGACAAATGACTCTAGACTTCTTTACATTCCACATAGATCCTCCACGTCAGGGCAGGCAGCATTCAGCTATTGCATGCCTAAGCTTTGGAATTCCCTCCCTCTGCACATTTGACACTCCTCTCCCTCCCATCACCTAAACAATCTCTTATCTGCACATTTCACCACGATCTGCTTGTGTGCCTAGCTCACTGTCAGCTATACGACTCCTACCACCCCCTAGTTCCCCTAAAATCACTCCAGAACCCTCTGTAAGTAGTTATGTTATCCTTTTGCCTCCTTCCTTATTCTAGATACAGTCATGGCTATATTTGGTTGCACCCCATGTCATTGTTACCTATCTCTGCCTTTCAGTTGTCATTAACTCACTTGGTTAATGCATTTTTATCATGTACCATGTATACTCTGCATTGTGTTGTAACCTTATGTTTTATCCTGCTGTACCTATTGTCTTACCTTGTCATATTGTATGCTTTCCAGTGTAATTTGTAATGTCCCCAGGATGTATCTGGAAATGAGCAGTTCTCTATTCAGTGTGCCTTCCTGGTAAAACTCTTAAATTAATAAACAAGACCACTTCTACAGTTGTAAGAGTGGTCTCACATGCATTCTTAGGTTATGAGAACTGTGAACCAAAGGTGAGTGGTTCTGATACCCAATGAATATAAGTGAGATCACTCTTACAACTGTTAGAGTGGTCTCATCAGCAATATTAATATATTAGCCCATGCAGCCAACACTGCACCGTCCTTCCCCAGACTGAGAGTGGTGCCACATGGAAGTACCTTCCACCCAGCCGTGGCCCATCCAGCTGGCTAAGTGAGCAGGCCCCAGAACTCAGCTAACTGGCACGGGATCACAAAAAACTTGCTACTGGGCCAACAGCTGGCCCTGAGCACCACAATTCTCCTTAACTTTTTTGGCATTTTGACTCCATATTTTCCACATAGTATTTTTATGACCCCCTTCCCGTTCTGAACATGAAAGGTGTCACATATAAAATACTGGCTAAAGCATCATTTTGCACCACAAATATGAAAACACGTTTTGAACAGGATTTGAAAAACAACACCAGTCACGTTCATAAGGTAATGTGAAAAAATGGCAGTGGACAAAATATTGAAAGTTACCAAGTTATGAGTGAAGTCTGAAAAATTTCAACATCCACTTGTCAGTTGGTCATTGTAACATATTTTTTCACCAAATTCTCAATGTTGTTTTCTTATGATCCTACCTCATGAGCCTGGTAGGTGAAACTTTTCAAATCCTGCCCAAAAGGTGATTTTACCAAGCAACTGCAAAATCACTTTTCAGCACAAATTTGAATAATTTCATCTGCCTTGTTTATGAAGTGGAGTCAAAAAAAGCCATGTTTTAAATTTGGTAAATAATATTTAAAATGCCAAAGTTATGAGTAAAAGTTTAAAATTGCATTGGAAATACATAGACTGAACTTTTCTTACTTTCAGTTCACAGTCACCGATGCAGGAAGATGGTGTCTTTCTTTGCACAGAGAGGATCTTCAGCACTGGACATTCTATAGGTGAGTGAGGGGGTGGTGTGGTGAGTGCTGAGAGGGGGGTTGGGGTTAGGGAAGTTAGACATTGACAAGGGACCATTTTCTGCTTTTCAGGGTTTACACATTAAAACAAGTTCTTTGATCTGTCAGTCTTGAAGGCTTCTGGGTTTGTGTCCACATCTTGGTTGACTGGATCAGATACTGGCAGGGAGGGTGAGGAACATTCATATGGACAATCTCTTCCCCAGGGGGACGAACTGGCATACATTACTCCAAGAATGTCTCCTGCTGATGACCCAGTGGAGGTGCACTTGATATCATGGGTGACCACATGCTGCCACATGCATTGCAAGGATATTGTGACATGTAGCCATAATGTGGGAGTTGGACAAAGGGATGGTAGAACATGGGAAGAGGCCTGCCACTGGTGTATCTGGATGACATCCCTCTGTGTACCCCTATGCCACTCAGCCTTTTAATGCAGTTTCCAACCCCCCAACCATAACATCTCATGTTTCAAGGTGCTTCCTCCCTGATGGCTACAGGGAGGAGGACCCCCACAGGGATAAACCAGAAACTGTGGGGGTGATGGAGGATGTCAGGGAGTCTGGAGGAGAGAAGCAACAGGTGTCAAGTCTGGGGAACAGCTGGGTACATGTGTGGCCCAAAAGAGGGGGACACTGAGGACATTTGGAAAGGAAAGAAAAAATAAGAAGTCTGGGTTACAGATATATTTGACAGGATTTTTAAAGCTCCATGTCCTGTCTTTGGCACAACTGCTTCCAACCTTCATACTCAGTTACACCAAAAAAAGCAGAAGCTGCATCAAACAAGTTCTGGCAGACCCACTACTGCTGCAAATGCATTAACTAGATACAGGTGTTTCATGGGCTTAAACATAAACATGACTTACATTTAGTAAGGCCTAGAATACCATTCCACGTATGACCTGTGAACAAGCTGGGCAGCCTAAGAGTGGGTCACAAGGTGGTAAACTGGGTTAGGTACTGGTTGAATGATAGGAAAATAGTCATGGTAAATAGTGCTCAGTGTAAGGAAAGGAGTGTGACCAGCAGGGTGCCACAGGGATTAGTCCTGGGCCCAGCCTTTTTAATGTTTTCATAAATGAAATTGTGGAGGGGCTGGAGGGAAAAGTGTGTCTCTTTGCAAATGACACCAAGATCTGCAACAAGATGGACTCTCCAGGAAGGGTGGAAAAAATGAGGATGGACCTAGGTAAACTAGAGGAATGCTCCGAAATGTGGGCAGCTGAGATTTAACGCAAAATGGTGCAAAATCATGCATTTCGATTTCAGGAACCCAAAGGAGGATTACAGGGGAAGGGGAGAAACTGATGGTCACTAAACAAGAAAGGGATTTGGTGGTAATCAGACTGGATGATCTAAAGGTGGCTAAACAATGTACCAAGGCTATGGGGAGAGCCAGTGGTAAGGGGTACTGTGAGGAAGTATTTCTTCACAGAAAGGGTGGTGGAACCTCTAGAGACTTCACAAGTCAGTTTCACTATGAAAGACAAAAAAACCCACAATTGACACATTTCGCTTAATACTACTATACACTATAAAAAATATAGGATGAGCAACTTTATACATTTTTATGTTCTGTCACCTCAAGGTTCTGATTCCCATGGATCTCTCGATATTCACTATCCTGGTTAGATTGAATCAGAACCCCTCTGTGGCAGAAGACACTGGTTGTGCATAGCTACCCATCCAGTACTATCTATGTTTAGTGCTGTATTGAGGATTTCTAAGTAATAAACCTGTGTCATACAATTGCTTTAAATTAGACCAAGATTCTGGTCTATTCAATTCAAATTTGTTAAGATGAGGAGCAAAATATTTGGAAGAAATCAAAGGAATAACGACCCTATAAGTCAGGAGGTAATGTCTTGTAAATTATTTTCTATGTAGGTGTGAAGGGCTACCCAGCTGTCAGCTATCCAGCAATATCAGTTTTGACATCTCTGCAACAAAGCAATAAAAATAGGCAGAAGCCATTTCACAAAACCTTGAGACAGGCATTGATGCCAGAGTTTAGCTAGCTATATGCTGCCCTGCACAGCTTTATCAATTGCAAAATCTGTTTCAGTCTCTTGGTTCTATGAAATGGCTACTGCCTTGATTTAAGATAAGACTGATTTAGACAGGGATATGCCTGAACAGCTGACATCTAAAGGTAAGTCCAATACTGCATCCCCTTTGCTCATATGCTCCACTCCAGAAATTGGATATTTTAATGACTTTTTTAATTCTTTACTTCCTACCAGTTGTACAATCACAGTAATCCACTGCACAGTGTGGAGTACACTGGGACGTATGCACGTCTGGCATTGTTGGTCACTTCTCAGGTATGGGTAAATCTCAGCCCAACCCACATCTTGTTGTGGATTTTTTTTGTATCATATATTTATTGTTTTTTTTCTTTCATACACCATACACGTATATTCATATAAGGTGAAACAGCATTGCAGGTACAGAACATCCTCTTCCATATGAGGGGATGTCAAAGTGAAGTACAGTTCAATCACTTACATATGTATTGTTACTAGATGAATACTTACATGGTATATCATTAAGAATAAAAGAAAAATAGAATCACAAGGAGCTTCAGCTGTATTTTCTTAACAAAAAAAAAGACAAAGCAGACAACTTCATTGCCAATAGTCTACACTGTGATCTGTGAAAATAAATGAATAAAAATAAGTGTACTTTACCTTGACTCTATACACGTCTCACTGTGTTTTATTTCTACTAGAGTTTTCATAAGCATCCTGTAGTGCAGAAGGTCATTTATTTAGTTAACCACTAGAGACCCACTATACCTTCTCCTCTCCCCCTCTGATGTGTACATTTGGGACTCACTAGGATGTCCATCCCTCCCAAAGGAGTGTGGCTTCCCCTAGGGTTAGAGTGGTCATATATGTTGCCCACGTTTTCAAGAATCTTTCCTCATGTCCTTTTAGTACATACGTTAGTCTGTCCACTGAAAGTGCCCTTAGAATGAAGGTTTTCCACTGGTCAACCATGGGAATTTTCCCAGTGATCCACAGGTTTTGTATTCCTTGTCTGGCTACTATGAGGAGTATTCTAATATATCTGGGGTGTAATTCCCATTTCTCATTCTCCTGTCCAGCCACCTTTAACAGTAGTGATCTTGGGGATGCCTCCAGTGGGAATTCTGCTATTTTATTCAACTCGGTAGTCACCCCTCTCCAGTATTTCTGTATTCCCGGGCATTCCCACTAGTAGTGCATCCAGGTTCCCTGGCCCCACCACATTTCCCACATGTGGGTGATACTTCCAGATAAAACCAGTGCACACTAGCCAGAGGACAATTTAGTCTAAGTAGGAATTTATATTGTAATTCTTTATATTTATTACAAAGTAATAATCCCATATGGGAAGCCAGTATCAATTCCCAGCAGTTATCTTCAATAACCATATTAAGGTCTCTTTCCCATCTCTGTTTCACCCTCTGGTGATCCCCTTTAAAATACACCATATCTAATTTGGCTGCCCGGCCAATCAATCCCTTTTCCTGTGTCCGGGACCCTAAGATTTCTCTTTCCACCTCTGCCAGATCAGAATCCTTATTGGTCTTTCTTTTTAGACTCTGCCAGTATTTCTAGATCTGGAAGAATCTGAAGAGATGTGAGGCTGGAATTCCCAGGCCAAGCTGAAGGTCCTGAAAAGAATGTATTCCCATTCGGGAGGTCAAGTCCCCTACACATCTAACACTCTTGTCCTGCCAGAGTTTGAAACCCTCATCTCCCAACCCTGGTAAGAAATCTGGGCTATCAGCTACTGGTACCAGTACTGTGTTTTCTTGTTAAGCTTCCCTTCATTGTCTAATACAGATCCATGCATCCAAGCATGCAATTGCCAGTGGGTTTGGATGCTCCTGTCTTTTCTATGACTTCATTCCCTCCACTCCCAGATAGGCAGTGAGTCTGCCAGAACACCCACTCTCCTCTAGTGTTAGCCATGTGGCCACCTCCCCTTTGTTGACCCAGTTGTGGACATATCTATACTGGGTGGCTAAATAATAGCCCTTCATATCTGGTAGGTGTTGTGGATTATTAAAGGAAAACTGCATGTTAAAAGTCAGTAAAATATATGTATTATTTCCTTTTTTGTGTTCTTACTTCATCCCAGTGGTTTTTTTTTCCTTCTCAGGCTGTGAGAGGATTTTTTTCTAACTTTCCCTGGCTGTTTTATGGCCCCTGGGGGCTGCCATTCAAGTTTCTTTTATTGCATCTTGTCCTAGAGAGTCTTACCAGAGTGCCCTTTGCTCTGATATCTAATAGCCTCTGCAGAAGGCCAGTGTCTTGTTACAGGGTCTTTATTACAGCTCAGCCACAGCAGAGAGAGCACAGCAGCCTACCTTATCTTACCTTGCTACCTTATCCAGCTGTGTTCTGCTTAGGGTATTGCATATATGTGTGTGTGTGTGTGTGTGTGTGTGTGTGTGTTAATTCAGTTGCTTGTGTCTTGTGTAGAAGACAGTGCTTGTAGAAAAATGTAATCATTTTGCAGCTGTGATCACCTAATGGCTAGCAAAGGATTTCACACCTCTGGATGAGTTGGGGAAGGGATACCAGCAAAGCAGGAGTTTCTCAGTTTGCAAAAGTTAGTAAATTAAGCACTGAAACTTAATGAACAAGGAATAGGCCCATAAAACACATTGGAGGAGGTTTTAACTTGCAAAAAAAAGGCAGTACTGGGGAGAGCTCAATTGTTGGAGGAGGTTTCAATTTACAAAAAAAGGCAATACTGGGGAGGGCTCAATTAACTTCTTAAATCAGAGGAAAAATAGTGCTGTCAAGCTCTCATACACACACAGGCAGCATCGTATTGAGGCTTCAGCAGAGGACACTATTTTTGACACTCTATCATGTTGTTTGAAAGGTAATTTATGCAGGGAATCCTTTTCTCAAAGCAGAACATCTGCAGGGCTACACCCACTGCAGCTGTAAAAAAATGATGCTTGCTTCATTCTTTTGATGAGAGCCACTGTATATCATGGTTTGTGAATTGTGGTATAATCGGACAGATACAGACACAAGTGGAATTGTATGTTCATCTGCATCCACCTATTAGAAAATTCTAACCATTATCTTTATATTATTATACAGTTTCAATACATATTTGTGTATCAATCTATACAACTGCATGATCATTTAAAACAGTTTTTTTCTGAAAGGCACCATTTTAGCATTTGTGGACATCTGGGCCCAGATATTCAAAAGGGTTGCGCCATGCACAATAGGGTTGCGCCAGCACAAGTCCGAAAATCTGCCATTCTGCAATATTCAGCAGGAGGCAATTGTGCCCCCCCAAATCACACTGAGCAATAGCACAATGATAATGAATGTATGCAACTGAAGGGAGGAACTATGCATAAAATGTATGAAAAGACATTCAACAACATGCGCCTATGGCGCAATAGGGGAGCAAGTGGAAGTTACGAGAGCGAAATGAGCCAAAATAAAAAAGAACAAGGGAGAGGTGCAAGAACACTACAGGGAAGGCACATGAGGCTGAACCATAGCAAGTCAAACTGGGCAGGAGAAACACACAGGGCAGGCCAGGGAAAGGGCACCCTGAACAGAGAGGCACAGGGAAGGTGTGGGGAGACACAGCCAGTACAGAAGGGGGAAGTGCCACACAGCACAGAGGCCACCACATTTAAGTGTTCACAGTGCAGGGGAAGTAGCAGCCAGGACAGCAAGGGGAACACAGAAACAGCTGCCACGGGGGTGAACACAAGCCAGGGACATGGCCAGTGCCACCATCCAGATGGAGGCAGTAATGAGGGGGGTGAGAAGGTGGGCAGCAGGGGGGCGCGGCCGTGGAAGGGCCTGTCGGCGGTATGCCCCCAACAGGCAGTACTGAGCGCGCACCAACTTCGCGCTGTACAGCGATACTAAGATAGTGGTCCAGTACCACCTGAATCGGGCAATTCTGAGGTGGCTCTGTGAGCAGTGCAGTGATGTGATGCAGGCACCCACATGACGGAGCCATGCTCTGTCAGTGGAGACTAAAGTGACAGCTTGCATGTGCTTGCTCACCATGGGTACCTTCCAGAGACCAACAGGTGACACCACAGGCATAACCCAGTCAGCCACATCACACCACCTCACCAAATCCTCAGCGCACTGCTGCCACATGCTGCGGAGTACATCCATTTCCCCAGCACACCGGCAGAATGCACAGCAAACATACAGGAGTTCCACAGGGTAGCACGTATGCCTGGCATGCTAGGGGCAATAGACTGCACCCATGTGGCCATCCACACACCACCTGGCCGAAGGGGGCCGCATATATTAATCGGAAGAGCTATGCTAGCATCAACTGCCAGGTGGTGTGCGTTGCCAGGGGGTGCATAATCAATGTCTGTGCCACACACCCTGGGGAGCACACGATGCCTTCATCTGGCACCAGTCAGCACTGTGCCACAGATTCAAGAGTGGGGACATCCCCACTGGCCACTTAGTGGGTGAGTATGCAAACCACACGGACAAACTTAGGGCTTGGGAGGGGCATGGTCAGAGGTGACATGAGTAGTGGCCTACATGGCCCAGGGCAGGGTGATGCTGATCACAAAACTAACCTCCTCCCTCTACACATAGGTGACAGTGGATACCCACTCCGTTCCTGGCTGCTCACACCATACTGGTGGCCCGGAACCCTATCGCAGCAACGCTACAATAAGGCACATGCCACCACACGTAATTTCATCGAGCGGGTATTCGGTATGCTGAAGGCACATTTCCGTTGCCTGGACACCTCTGGCGGTGCCCTACAGTACAGCCCCTCAAAGGTCTGTGGGCTATTCCTGGCCTGTTGCATCCTGCACAACATGGCCAATGAATGTGGGATAGCCATACAGGTCGAAGAGGGGTACAGCGATGGGGACAATGAGGACACCGGTGAAAATGGTGATGGGCAGCCCCCCCCTTGGGTGACGGGACCCCCAACTGCTCCGGCTGGCACAGCTGCACTGGGACACCATCACGGAGGAGCACTTCAGCCAACCCAGGTAAGTCATGGGGCCATGTGCAGCCACAAGTGGCAAAGGCACAACCCAGAAACATGCATGGACACACACCATGGGTGCATGCCATCAAGGGAAGTGGCCGGGCATGGAACCACACACACCGCCAGGGATGGGCGAGGTCTAACATGGCACATGGTCAGACACACACACGCACATGCACACGCGCACGCACACACACACACACACACACACACACACACACACCTCAACAGACATGCACAAAGGGTAGAAGGCACGCCGACCCAGAACGCCACCCCTAGCCACACACATGTCCACAGACCACCATGCCCACTGCCTGTCATTGTGCATGTCAGATGCTGGGCACCATTGTACAGTGGTGTACAGCACAATGCAGGCATCATCATGCACACTCAACTGCGGACAGCAGCCAGGAGGTTGTGCAGATGGACTGTGTGTGTGCGTGCAGGGCTGGGTACTCACCCGTGCATTGCCTGCTGAATGACACAATGCACACAGGGCAGCATCAGACAGTAGCCATGCTGGGAGACAGGTCAGTCACGCACCACAGTGCCACAGCCACCACGGATGCATGGGCAGCCCCGCTGAGATCCGCCAGCAGTGACAGGCTGACCACTGGCCTCATGGAATGGCACCGACGGCCCCCCAGGGGTTCCACTGCATGAACGCGGGACTTGCGCTTACAGAGGTTCAGGCACACCAACATGCCTGTGCCAGGCATGCTCGGGATGCCCACAACTGAATCTGGTGTTGACAAGGATGGTGTTGCACAATGCCGGGAACGGGGGGTGGACATTGTACTGCGTGATGTCTGCGATGCATGGGCAAATAACTGTGTGCCCACTGTGGCCATGGCAGCTGTGATTGTCTGTCAGCCTGTCAATGGCAGCAGTCACATCCTCCCACATCCGGTCCGTCCCTGCCAGGAGCAGATCAGTGTCTCTGCTGCAGCACTCCTCTGCCTGGCACACAGCCGCACTCAGTGCATCCACCGCCATCACAAGCCACATCTGCTGATTGACTGATGCTTGCAGTATGCGGGTGTGCTCATCCAAGAGGTCATCTGCCTGATCGGCATGCTGTCCCTCAGGGTGTTCATGGCCCTGATGCTCATCACCCCTTGAGGGTGGGTGCTGCACACCAGGGCCAGGCCTGGGCATGTCCACAGGTGGTGCACTGATGCCACCCCTGACACGGTACCCCCATGCCCATTGGCCGACTGCTGATGCTGCCCCTCTGGCTGCCACTCCCCAGGGCTCAATGGTGCCACTGCAGTGGCTGCAACAGTCCCACTGTCCTGTACACACTCCAGTGCTGCCCCACCAGTGCTGACAAGCACAGGCTGGGACTGTGATGACACTCAGGCCTCCACGGCAGTACCACCCACAGCCATGGCCATGATGTAACCTGCTGTGTGGCCATCCTGTGGCACACACGTGTCACTGCCCATGATGTTAGCTCCATCATCATTGGTGACGGATCCGGCACCAGCCCGAGTCTCAGCATGCTGGCATCCATGGATGCCAGCATGCTGGGACACAGGCAGGGCCTCCTCCTCCACACCTGCTCCACCAACATCAGTCTGGACATCCAGGCAGGCCCACTGTCACCCTGAGCCGTGTATTCCTGTGGAGGTGGATGGGCCCTCCTTCATCTCCATGTGACCGGCCTCAGTGGAGAAGCCCACCACCGCTGACCCATGCAGATGCTCAGGAGCTGTAAGGGAAAACAAAGTCGCGTTACTGCATGTGACCTACCCTGTACCCCCCCAATAGACAGACTATGACCTACCATGCAGTGACGGGCTACCACCCATCTGGAATCCACCACCCGGAACACCCTCAATGGTGCAATGCTGCATGCTGCCAGCAACCTGCTTCTCCTGTGGGGTCAGGCATAGCACCTCCGGCTGTCCCCCACCTGTCGCAGACCGTGCTGCCCTGATGGCAGCCACCTTCTCCTTAATCCTCCACCTGTCTGTGCCCATCTTCTTCTTGCACTCCCGCATGGAGCGCTGGTGGCTGCCATGCAAGTTTACAGCACGCACCCCCTCCTCCCATGCGGCAGCATGGGCCTGTGGTGTTCCCTGGTATCCGCTGAGAAGTGGCTCCTGGTCTAGGTAGGCCTCGAACAGGGCATCCATCTCGGTCTTAGTGAAATTTGGCCTCCTCTTCCTCCCACGACTCTGTTCCTCTTCCTCCACAACATGCTCGGTCATGGTTCAGCCTGTGAGAATGACAGGTGTTACCTGTGACTGTGCAGTCCTATGCATGTCCCAACATCCACAGTCCACACTCCCAAACAGCATGCAACTCACCGCAATAGACTGCAGTAACCGACTATGACCAGTGCAGCCCAATGTCGCACGCTTATAACGCAACCCATACAAATGAGGCGAGGCACATCTTTAAGTGGATGCAAATGCAGTGACTGCGCCATTGAATGGCTGATTAGCTGATTTGCATATGCCAGCTGAATATCACGCTGTTGCGCTTTGTGCAATTGTGTTGAACGTGCTGAGCCAAGGGTGCAGTTCTGTGACATGCGCAGTACATACCTAACTGTGCATGCCTGGGTTGATGACACAGGTGCCTGCCGCGCTGCTGATGTGCTGTATGTGGGAGTCAATGCAGGGCACGGTCACCATTGTGCCAGTGGCGCTACAGCGCTGTTCACCTATATGGCACTGTGGCACTTGGGCATCATAGGCGCACTGGGGAAACAGCGCAGTAGGCCACTACAGGAGGTGGGACACAGGCACCCAATCACACTACATGCATTGGGTTCCAATCGCGCTGTGGCTGTCCATGCGCCACAGACCCTTGACCCTATGCCCGACCTTTGCGCCCTAGGTGCCATGCGTCAGGCATGGGTGCACCACTATTGCGCTGTTCGGTGACAGCGCCATAGGGAATGGCAGCGCTGTACCGTGCAGCATCTGCACACGGCAGCACCACACTGCAGAGCACCATTTTGACTGAACTGAGCAGCAGAGATGGTGCGGAGGCGTGCTGTGCAGTGGAGCCAGGTGGAGCTGGAAAACCTTGTTGCCATTGTGGAGCCACATGTTGGGCCTTTATTTGGGGAGGCACCCCTGGACAGGGCCACGAGTCAGGTGTGGCAGGAGGTGGCCGATGCCCTGGAGGAGTCCACCGGTATGGGGCAGATGGCAGAGCAGTGCCGCCACCGATATAGGGACCTGAGGCAGAGGGACCCAGACCTGCTTGCCCACCTATGGGCATGTGCCAGGAGGGGCACAGTGCCACAGCCAGGTAGGTGCAACATCCATACACTTTTATTGTCCATACGGGTATCAAGTTGCATGTATCTGGCACATGGGGGGGCCATCCTGTGTTGGCCGTGGTGGTGTTATCGGGGTGTGGAGTGGGTGGGCCTGGCTGTGTGGGATTGCACACACATGGGGTGGGGGGAAATTGCTACAGGATTGTACTGATGTTCCTCTCTCCATGTTTTGCACCTTAGGGCCCGCAGAATGCTAGCAGGCCATAGACCGGAGGCGCCGCCTGGAGGAGCAGCAAGCCAGGAGGGGTGATGGTGATCAGCGGCGCATGGACCACCCTGATGATGGTGAGTGCCTTACATCCATGATTACTATTGCATGCTGTATGATTGAGCGGGCAGTGTGGGGCATGGCCAACATCCACTGACACCACTGCCATGCACACAACTTGTTACAGTCAGCAATGTCCAGTGGCACTGCATGTCTGGGAGTGCATCAATGGTGGTCCATGCGTGCACCAGGCACATGGCTGTGCCAATGCCTTCACACCGCATAGACAAGTCACTGTACAGCCACGGTGGTGCTGTGCAGGACATGGGCGGTGGGTGTGTGTAGTGGTCCACATGGCTGTGGCTGCCTGGGTAGGCAGATCTTGTGGACACCGTCACTGTGGGTGGTCACACACCATCATGGGGTGTGGCACATGGCTGTATGCCATGCACAATGGGTTTGCTGCAGGGGGGCTGGACAGTCACACGTATTGACTCTGCTCCCTTGTCCTAGGTGGACAATGCTGGATGGCCCTGGAATGGGGCATTCAAGAGCTTCTGCAGCTGGCACGGGCATCCCTGGCAGTGTTGGAGTGCATGGAGCGGCATGGGGTCTGGAGGAGAAGAACCCGGAGGCACCACAGGAGTGGAGAGCGGGGCACAGAATAGGCCCTCCATGACCCCCCAACACCCATAACCCCCCTGGACCCACCCTCACACCCCTTGTTCCCTCTTCCCTCTCCCATTTGTACACCTCTTGCCCCATGCCCTGCCCCACCTGGTTTGTGGCCCTTTCCCCCACCCTTGTATATATTTGTACATATGTTTGAGAATTATTTTTAATACATACATTTTGTTATAACAACTGTGGTGATCTCTGATTTGCAGCAGGCTACAGGTGCTCAGCTGGCAGTGGTGTGATGGTGCCGCATGGGCGTGTGTGTGTGTGTGTGTGTGTGTGTGTGTGTGTGCGCGCGCAGAGTGTGGACAGGGTGTGGGCAGGGGATCAGTCACTGTCTGTGGTTTGTGTGTTGTACTCTGTGCACTGGGTGCCTGTGTGCAGTGGTCCATGGGGCCAGCACTGTGTGCATGGCACCCCTGTCAGACTGTCCATGGCCTGTGCAGCTGACACCCTTGCATGTCTGTGATATGTATGGTCTGCTGGCGTGTCAGTGGTGGCCAGTGCTGGGATGGGATGTGTCCTTGGGAGGATGTGCAGAGTGCTGTACTGCTGGAGGTGGGGTCTGGGGCATGCTCTGTCACATGTGGGGTATCTCGTGTGCTGATGCATGGTCAGTCTCTCAGCTGTACCTTGGGGGGGACGTGCAGGGTGGCACTGTGTATGCATCTGTTGCATCACTGTCTGTTGCTGCGCACTGCAGGGTGCCCATGGTGGGGCTGCCTTGCATGGCTCCATGGTGCACAGGGTTGCATTGTCACAGTGGGGGTGGTGGCATGCATGGGGTGTCCTGCACTGTTGGGAGCTACTCCTGGGCAGGGTGTATGGGGATCATGGAGCGGGGTGTGCTCTGCATTTGTGGGATGGTGTGGTACGGGGTGGTCGGCCATCCTTGTGTTCCGGTCACAGCTTGCCAGGGGGTGTGATGGGGCACCATGGCCCGGCTGTGGGTTGGTTGCTGGTATCCATGGGCCAGTGGTTATTCCAGCCCTCCCCCAGTTGTGCAGTGCATGGGGTGTGGGGGGACGATGTCTGTTCTGCTGTGTGTTCCTCTGCCCATCTGTGGCATGAGTGGTGAGCTCCTGCATCCCTGGTTGTGCTGTTGCATTGCTGCTCTGCTGCTGGTGGGCATCCCTGGTTGTGCTATGGCGCATCTGGTCTGCTCAGCTGAACATCTCTTGTTGCGCTATGGCGCATCAGATATGCTCAGCTTCACCTCCCTAGTTGTGCTATGGTGCAGGAGGTGCGATATTCAGTCATCGGCTGTAGGCACATCTTGGCCTGTGCAGTTTTTGAATATCGCACTTCTTGCGCATGGGCGCAGTGGACTTGCGCTTGCTCCTGCTGTTGCACACTTTTTGGGTGCAGTTTGTTTATCTGGGCCCCGGTTTATAAAGAATCAAAATGAAGAACAATGGCATGATGTTTGTCTTTCCAAAAGGGTTGAACCATTTCACATAAACTCCTCACTGTCCCCTCAGGTAACCTCCAAATCTTCTTATGGTTCTACAGGTGTAGCATCGAAAGCTTATAAATCTTAGGTCATTCCCCCAACCTAGTCACCCATATAGATATAAAGGCAGAGTGAGAGGATCAGGAGGCAACCTTATGTGGCTGGGGGCCATCACAGTGCATGCCATGGTGGATCTGCATGAGCAGAAGACCTGCATGTGCAGCTTAAATGCTTGCACGTTATGTAAAGTGATGGGCAAGCCTTTGTGAATGGAGCTGAGAGGACAGTCTGAATTGGCTAAACCTCATTGCCTGGAGAAAGCTACACTTAGCCTGTCCTTGGCACACATTTATAAACAACAAGCTCCTCCTACCATACTACCTACTTTGCTCATGTTATCTGCTACTACAGAACACCTACAGTACAATCCATTATTTCTCTACTGTTCAAGGTTCTTAGAATTAAGACAGAAAAGAATAGACAAGTCTTCACTTATTATACTGTCAATGACTGAAACAACCTGACCTCTGCACATAAAGCAGATGAAACACTGACTGCTTTCAAAAACATCTTGTACAGTCACCAGTGGACTCAGCCAATATTCTGCATACTTTAAAGCACTTTAAGCTGACAATCACCGAATCATGTCACACATCAAACATACCATTTATGCTTTAAATGTAAGTTGTATTCTCATTTTTGCTTTACAAATTACACAAGGTCTCTGCTATTTTTTTAAATGTATGAAATGAGACTAAAACCCTATCATGTGATTATCTCTAAGGCATAATATGGTGTATAATTATTTGTGTTTGACTGCAGGCCTTAAATGTGTTGCTGCTCTGTTTCTTTATTGTCTCCTTACAGTTAAACCTTTTTGGCACCCAGTATATCAACTCGATAACACTTTTCCTATTGTGCATTCTGAAAGAAACATGCTTTATGAAGGGGGTTGTAGGCTTTACTTTGTGCCCAGCCCACAGACATGCATATATTTTTTTTCCACTTGATTTGTCTCCCTTGTACTGTCCTGCTGGTTGCCATTTGGATGGCTCTTCCAAGCCTAGACACCCACTATGTCTGGAATATACCTGGTAATCCCATGACTTGCCCATTGTGATGAGATCAGAGAGACTTGCCCTTGCCACCCTGAGGCATGATCCAGCATGGTGCCATGTCAGGTGCCAGGCCTGTGGAAAGGCAGTTCTTCATTCCACTCCAGCAGAAAGTTTTTCCTCCATTTGTGCCCTAGGGAAATTGACATGCCAGGTGCCAGATGTGTTGCTGGAGGCACAGCTTAGCCATCCCATGAAAGGAAGCAGTCCACTGGATGCTCAATCCTCACCCCATGACTGACCCCCATCAACTTAAGTTTGCTCCCAAATCCAGGTCGCTGGTGTGGCAGGTGGTAGCACTATCACCATGCCGCTGGACTGTCTATGCATTACTTTCTTTACAACCACACATCTTATCATGTTTTATCTCTCATCTATAAAAGGGTGCCTGAAAGTGCTGTAAACTGATTATTAAACCACCTCACATGACTGCTGATTGTTCTGTTATGACTGCATACCTTACCTTAACAACTACACACATGTACACACACACACACACACACATACACACATACACACACTGTTTTATCAAGTTTGGAATCCCTACACTCACTCCAGAATTTTTCATTGCTTACTGACAATCAATTTGTTCCTACTACTCAGCTCATCATTTAGAAGTGAAAAAAATAACAAATAAAAACAAATCCCCCAGTATGTACACTTAAATATTGTGCCCAGAATGGCAGTCACAACCCCCCAAGTTTATATGCTACAGATTTATGTTTTTTGATTTAAAAATTATTCTTTTATTTGTTGATTTCATCCTCCACTTACAGTTCTTTTCTTTTCCAAGCACTGTATCATTTATGGCTGTCCCCTATTTTCTGTAAATATAAAATAATGTCCCCATTTCCTCCATACAGCTCACACAAATCCTCTGTCATATACTTTAGTTTAAAACAAAATTGGGGCCAGACAACTCCGATCTGATATACATTGGACATACTTGCAAGGGTTACTATGGAAGCACTTGTGAGCACATCTCTATCAGTTGGTTAAGTCACTGACTCAAAGCAAATCACACCTGAGTTGGCGGCTGCCAGTTTTGCTTTACATAAAGATACAGGGGAGAAGGAGGGTTTTTAGTAGATAAGTAGATGTAGTAGTAGTATTCTTTTATATTTTTGGCAAATGGAGTACAGTCATTAATTATACAGGGTTAGGAAGGGAAAAGAACAATACAGAGATGATGGGGTTGGGGTAAACAGACAAAATTGCAGCAATGTGACAATGCAAAGTTACCTTGAATAACAAACAGGAGTGCCGAGTGCACAATTCAAATGAATATAAGGGGAAGGGGTGGCGTTTGTCAAAAAATGGTTACAATATTTAAGAATTGTTACAGTCTAGTGGGACTATTTAAGACTGTGTAGGAATTTATTTATAAAAACTAAAAGTTTTGTTGCATATAAATTCTCTGCTATAATTTTATTTTTCAAAAAAAAAGTCCATGTTATAAGTAAGATCTCACTCTCCATTGTGTGTGGTCATAAGGAAATAATGCTTTACCTTGTATTAGGGTGACTGCAGTGTTACACGACATGGCGGACCCCGTCACATGACCCCAAGTCCCTCCGTCATCAACAGCATGATGATCATTATGGACGACGTCAACATGGCGACTCCCATGATGGGGGGAGCAAGCCCAGACCTAGTCCCAATGGCATCACCGATTGCTGTTATTAATGTGGATGATAAGCAGGAAATTGAGAAAATGACTGAGACTGCCTTAGGCAATGTGACCATCCCTGAGAGAAACAAATGGGTGCTTTGGACCCAGATTAAGCCGCTGCTACAAGAGGCTGCTACTAAGGAGGGAATGGTCTGCACTGTGGCAGAAGCCGCTGCTCAGGCAGCCCTGCAGGTGCCCAAGGAAATCTACCTCCGATCGATCATCCCCTACAGATGGCCCACTCTGTTCACCAAATAGTTGACAGCATTGGTCGGATGAGCCCGTCCGACAACCTTAGTTGCCACTTGGAGAAGGTGTGTACTAAATGTGAAATACTTAGTCTCACTGCAGACTACCAGGTCCAGATCCTACACCAGACCATTGATCCTGACCAGTGGGTGAAACTCCCCAATGCTGTCTGTCAGAACAGCCATGCCACCTTTGATGAAGTAGCACCTGAACTCATCACTGCCCACAACCCAGGTGTGGTAGGAGTGATGCTCGCATACCCTCTGAAACAGAATGTGAAGGAAAGTCCAGTGACCTTCCGCCAGAGGCTCTGGATGGCCTACCGAGCAGGGAAGCACCTCACAGGAGATGCCGCAGATGTGGACCTCATTAAATACAAAACCCTGTTCCACCAGAACATTATCCCTGCAGTAAGAGAAAAGGTAGAGCCAACCACCTATCCCAACACAGAAAGGTTTGCCGATATTCTTCAGAAAACAGAGAGAGTTTATCAACTTTACATACGTGATGCAAGCTCCAGCTTGAAGAAGGTAGCTGCCGTGGAAGTCATTCTGGAAGCCATGACGCACTACACGTTGGAGGGGCAGGCCCAAGAGAAACAGCCCCTCCGCACAGATAACCAACACCCCCAGCAGGCCCAACAACAACAATCCTGGGGTGGGAACCAGAACTACCACAAAACCAATAAGGGTAAACATCGGAGACCAGGCCCTTCATATAGGGAAATAACTGATGAAAACCGAAATCTCTGAGACCCCCTTGGGAAAGCACACTCCACGGCAGATGATGTTCCAGTATGGGCCCTTGCTGCAATACAACCAGAAGAGCAGGCCTCCACAGGCTGCGGGGACACAGAAAGTCCAGGCTGTCAGGCCCCTACAGGCCTGAACCTGGAAGCGGCTCCCTATATAGCATCAGTACAGCATGGTGAGATGATTCACAGGAACCAGGCCCAGACTCTCTTTCAAGAGCTTCCCCATGCTTCCACTAATACCGATTGACAATTACAGGCCCCAGTCCATATTGTAAACAAGCTGGTCTTGGATACAAATGGAAGGCCCTCCACAGAGGCTGAGGTCGGGGGCCGCCTACTCACAGTACTGCTGGATACAGGTGCAGCTGTGTCTGTATTACGGGATGATGACCCAGACACATCACCTTGGTCTATCAGATGGAGGATCAATATGTCTGGTGTAGATGGAACTAGGCTACCTGTATACCACTCCCTGCCATTACCTGTGGCACTGGGACACCTGAAGGCATATCACACCTTTTAGCTGAAGGTACTGCATGATCACCCTAGCATAATCAGAATTGACTTCTTGGCACCAGACAGCTGTGTGGTAGACCTAGCCAACATGTTACTGATACAAATTCAGGGACAATATCACACCATCATGATCCCTGACTCTCATGTGGCTGCAACGATTTCCGCAAATGTCAGAGTATGACATCATAGATTTGTTTAAGAACCATGAGCTTTTCCTAAAGCTCCTTCCCATCCTGCAAAGGCATCTGGAGGCATTTGCCACTAGCAAGCATGACTGTGGCAGGATGCATACTGTCATTGAAGTGACAGGCCCAGCACATGAGAGGCAATGGCAATATCCCTTTCCACCTGAGGCCTTGCCTTCTCTTAGGGAAACAATTAAATCACTCCTCGAGCAAGGTGTAATCAGGACATGTGTTTCCAGTGTGAATTCCCCAGTGTGGCCTGTAAAGAAACCCATGGGTGCCTGGAGACTTACTATTGACTACAGGAGACTAAACCAGGTCATCCCCACTTGTGCCCCAACTGTGGCATCAGCACCAGATGTACTATGACTGCTGACCCCTGACCAACAATGGTTTAGTGCCCTGGACATCTTCAATGGATTTTGGTCATTGCCATTGGCTCCCAAAAGTCAATATAAGTTTGCCTTCACCTTTGAGGGTTGGCAGTACACGTGGACCTGTTCTACCACAGGGGTTCCATAACAGCCCCTCCCTGTTCCATCTGCATATGATGGATGCCCTTGAGGGTTTCTCTACACTGCAGTGTCTTTTGCAGTATGTGGATGACCTGTTGTTGGCAGCAGCCACACAGGAACAACATCTGGATCTCTTAGATGAACTACTGACCCTCATCCAGAGGGCAGACCTCAAATGTAACCCAGCAAAAGCACAGCTATGTCAGAAAGAGGTACTCTTTCTGGGCCTGAGGATAACAGATCAAGGCCGAAGCCCTACGTGGAAGAACATACAGGGACTACAAGATCTGCCACTGCCCACCAGCATGGCCACCCTTAGGAGGTTTCTAGATATGGTAAACTATTCTAGAGATTTTATTTGCAATTTTGCTCAGATGGCCACCCCTTTATCTGAGCTACTGAAAAAGGATGTCCCCTGGACTTGGGCCCCATTAATACCCAAGCTGTGGCATCACTGATACAGGCCCTGGACTGAGCTCCAGCTTTGGTTAACCCCAATCCAGCCCTACCATTCCATATGGAATCTGCCACGTCTGACATTGCTATGTCTTCAGTGCTGGCCCAGAGGGTCCATGGCACCCTGAGACCCATTGCATATGCATCACAGCTCTTGACCCCAGTGGAACAGAAGTACAGGCTTTGTGAAAGGAATCTTCTGGCCACCTACTGGGCTGTCAAGCACTTTCTGCATATCATTGGGTGCTCCCCCTGATTATCAATACAAACCACACCCGACAACCTTTTTGCTATCAGATAGAGTAAAAGATGGGTCAGTCTCTAATACCAGACTGACACATTGTTCCCTCCTTCTCCAGGACAGAGACATCAAGGTCCACCACACCAAAATGCCATCCATGTTGGTTCATGGCCTCCTTTTCCAAAGAGAATCCCATGACTGTACACTGCAGCCACCTGATCTACCAGATCCAGGACCTTTCCTTCCTGCTACACTGCAACTACTTGAGGATGCCTCACTGTGTCATGTCTTCACAGGCAGATCAGCTTCCTATTATAAGGGAGAACAGATAGCAGGAATGGGCATATTTGTAGTTTACCCCTTTGGTAACACTGTTAAGATTTCTAAACATTGCAGTGTGGCATCATCACTGTATGCGGAAATGGCAGCAGTGGCCTGTGCCCTTGAGTTCATTCAGCATGAAACCGAGAATACCATCATTTTCATAGACTCTAACTTGGTTTGTTGCTCTCTTACAGAATGCCTTCCTTTCTAGCAGAAGAAATCCGTCACCTCTTCTTAGGGCATCCCGGTGAAACACAAGGAACTGGTAATATACATTCATTCACTGGCACAGAAATTTGCACACAAACTCTATATAAACAAAGTTAAGGCCCACTCTATACATGACCCCTATCATGCCTTCAATGACACTGCTGACACCCTTGCCAAGGAAGAGGGCTGGGGGGGACACCTGGATGATGGACCATCCAGAGGCCAGAGCAGCTGTGCACATAGCAGCTGTCAGGAAGAAACCTGAACCCTTCTCCCCCTAGGACTTGTCAGAAGCCTAGCATGCTGACTCTGAACTCAAAGACTTGTTCAGATTCCTGGACAAAGGTACTGAGAAGAACTTACATACCCACAACCCCTACCGAAGACATGAAGGTAAGTTACACCTGTCCCCAGATGACAAGCTCACTTGATACCAACCAGATGATACCCCCAACTAAATTGAGGGTGGTCCCTCATCATCTCAGATCTCTATTTCTGCACCAAGTGCATGATGCCCCCACTGGTGGATACCAGGGAGTAGAAAACACACTCCAGAGACTCAAGACAACTGCCTGGTGGCCTGGTGTCATCAAGGATGTTAAACAGTACATAGACAAGTGCCTTGTTTGTGCACAAAACAACTCCATCCCTACTAAACGAAATGCCAAGCTACTACCACAAAGGCATTCTGGCCCTTGGCATACCCTACAGATTGATTGTATTGGTCCCCTAACCAATATCAGTAGAAACAACAAATACACCCTTGTGGTAACTGATCTTTTCTCTAAGTGGCTTGAAGCTTTCCCCACTAAGACATGCACTGCCAAAATCCTAGTGGAGCAGATTTTCTCCAGGTGGGGACCTACCGCTCAAGGTAGACTCTGACAAAGGAACCAGTTTTACAGGTGAGTTGATGAAAGAAGCCCTTGAACTCCTTGAAGTTCATCAGAAGTTCCACATACCATACCACCCACAATCATCAGGTCAAGTAGAGAGGGTCAACAGACGGATTAAGCTAATGCTTTCCAAATTCATTGAGGACAATGCCACGGATTGGGATTCTCTACTGCCATTACTCCTTATGGCAATTATGGCATGCCCTCAGCCACCACTCAGTTGACACTCTTTGAGGTGATGACTGGTGGAAATATGAGATTACCTGAACACCTGTTGTTTGACCTACACACTCCCACCACAGATCATGTCTCTGTGGATCAATATGTGGAAAAGTTGAGAAAAGACCTAATACACACTCATTTGTAGGCCGTAAACAGCATGGGCAAGGCCCAGCCACAGTCCAAAATTCAGTTTGACAAACACGCACAAGAAGTGGATTAGCAAGTTGGAGATCAGGTAATGGTTCTCAGATTTGTGCATTGAACACATTCTTTCTCCAATAGGTGGGAAGGACCCTATCCAATTGTCAACAAGCTCAGTCCAACAGTCTATCAGGTTAGACTCATTCAAAACAACAAACTGACTGACAAATGGTTACATGCAAACCAGTTGAAACTGTATAAAGGAGTATAATTACTTTTCCTCACCCTATTGCCACTCGGCAGAAGAAATAAGAAAGAAGTTAAACAGAGGAATATGCTTTGGCTTGGTGAGCACAAGGGATATTTAAGAACTTTGTGCAGTAGTTTCTTAATGTTTTGAAGTTTTAGCAATAACATTACAAATAAATACATCTTATATATAGGGTCGGGAAATATTGCCCTGGGGAAATATATAGATAGTTTAGTGATAGTAAGATTATTTCTGTTGTTTTTAAACATACCTGCTGTATATTAGTTTTTAGTTTAGATACATACTTTGCAAAATGGGCAAAACATTAACCATTTTTCTGGTGATAGTATGTCTTATGCTTGGTATTTCTTTTAAGCCTGGAAATGTAAATTCTAAATATGGAAATGTGACTGGGGATAGTTTGGGAAAATTGTCTGTTAAACAATATGGGGACACTCAAACTTTACCTTTAATTATCTTGAGGACAAAGATTAGGCCAATTGCCCAGCTGTTAACTCAAATTCAAAGTTCGATATATTGCAAATTGGCTGTTTTGATAGGTAAATGGAAATTGAATTGTGAGGCAAATTATAGATACTATTTTTGTCTCTTGATTCGAAGACTCTTTTAAAAGCAGTATGGAATGGTTGCAAAATTAAAAATTCTTATAATTTTGAGCTTATTGATGTCAGGAAATATCCATTTAAATCCAGGGCCAGGAGATATCCACTTAAATCCAGGGCCAGGTGATGAGAATATATATACAGCTGATAATTTACAAAGTAATAAGCTTTTATTTGTTCAGTTGAATGCTAGGAGTTTTGTCCAAAATTTGATATGATACGGGAGTGGATTTTGGAATATAAACCAGATATCATAATAATAACTGAATCTTGGTTAAATAAAAAGGTACAGGATGAAGAAATACAGGTACCTGGTTATCAAATATGGAGGCACGATCATGGGAAAAGGAGTGGGGGTGTTTTGGTTTATGGTACTACAGTTTTGGAAATTAAACATCTAAATTGTGTTAGTACACCAGGTATGGAAAAAGTAGTTTTGGAGATAAAAATTCCACATTGTAGACCATTATTGCTGGTGGGTTGTTACCTCCCCCCAAGGGAGATGATCAACAGTCTCTTGTCCTCCAAGATTTTATGTTCTCTTACAGGGAAAGCCATGAGCTTATGATTGTGGGGGACATGAATACAGATTGGGCGAGGGTGTCACCCACCAGCAAATTAATGGAATTAAAAACAACACTGGGCTTGTCTCAGTTAATTACTATGGCCACAAGATTAAATGCCAAAACTCCCAATTCTTCCACTATTTTGGATCTGATATTTACCTCTGATCTTATTAAATATTTAGTGGCAGGAGTGCTTCCAGACACTTTTAGTGATCACCAGATAACTTTTTGTGTTAGGAAAACAGATAAGCAATTGAGTGTTCCTCAAGTTAAATTTTATCGTAGTTTTCAAAATCTGGATTATACATCTTTTATGGTTGAATTAGAATCAAAAAACTGGAACAGACTAACTTTGATCCCTGATATAGATAGTGCTTGGTCATATTTTTGCTGTGAATTTATGTCTCTATGTGACATTTTTGCACATATTCAAAGTAGAAAAGTTAAACAGAAAAATTCCCTTTGGTATACTGCAAAGTTAAGAATTTACCATAAGAAAAGGGATGTTGCATGGAGGTTAGCAAAGAAAAAAAGAGAGTTCTTTGGGAAAAATATCGAGCAGCACATAATTTGTATATTACACAAATAAGGAAAGCAAAATCAGATTTTTATTAAACTGGAATGGCAGCTGAACAGTTTAAAAAACCTAGGGAGTTTTGGAATATGGTTAAAAAGTCACAAGGAAATAAGATCTCAGAGCTGCCAAATGTTTTTATGGTAGAAAATGGACCATTGAAACTTTCAGATGAGGCAGCTGCTGTATTAAATAAAATGTTTGTTGACGTAGGGCTTTCCCAGATTAATGTATGTCCCCCTCTTGGTACTTGATACAATTCAGCAAGAGAAAAACCAAGAAAAGAGAGTTGAAAATGGACCATTGTTCTGCTTTCAAAATATCATTCCATGTCAAGTTTATCAGGAATTGCTAAAATTAAATATAAATAAGGCCCAAGGTCCAGATGGGATTCCATCTTTTTTGCTTAAAATTGCTGCCCCAGTGATAGCCCCAATACTGGCTGACATTTTAATCTTTTGTTAAAACTGGTACCTATCCATTAGTCTGGAAACAGGCAGAAGTGATACCAGTGTTTAAGGGAGGCCAGAAAAATGATATGTGAAATTATAGACCAATATCATTGCTTTCAGTCACTTCTAAAGTGTTTGAAAAAATTGTGGTTTCTCAATTAAATAGTTATCTTGAAAAAAATAACAAAATATAATAAATATCAATCAGGTTTTAGGTCACAGCATAGTACCACTACTACACGTGTTAAGGTTGTGTTGGACATCCAGGTGGCCATGGATAGGGGCCTCCTGGTTGGGGCCATATTTATTGATTTGTCAAAGGCTTTTGACACTCTGGGCCATCAGGTGTTGATGGAAAAACTGAGATCTGTTGGCCTCAGCCAGGGAGCCCTGGATTGGTTCCATGGCTACCTGGATGGCAGACAACAAAGGGCTAGGTTAGGTAGTAATTTTGTATCCAGTTATTTAAATATTAAATCTGGTGTACCTCAGAGGTCAGTGCTTGGACCCATCCTATTCAATACATATACAAATGGTGTTGGACATGTGATGAATGAGGTCCGGCATCATTTGTATGCAGATGACACAATATTGTATCTTGAAGGGAAATCTGTGGGACATATACAGGAAAAATTACAGAAATATTTCAATATATTACAAATATATTTTTCAGAACATGGTTTGGTTTTAAATCCACACAAGTCACAGGTAAAGTTGTTTTCAAATAAAAAGTATCTATGGATTTGGACATTGAGACATTGGATGGGTGTAGTCTGGCCTCTGTGGACTGCTATAAATACTTGGGAGCCTGGTTGGACTCCCATTGTAGTTGGGATTTTCATATTGATAACTTGATACAAAAACTGAGTAAAAGGTTGGGGGCATTGTATAAACATAGAAATTGTCTTTCATTTGATGCTAGGTTAAAGATTGTGAATTCAATGATAATTCCACATACTGATTATGGTGATGTCATATATAAAGGGGCAGCCAGGGGCAGTTTGGAAAAGCTTGATGTTATCTATAATAGATAGGTGCATTTTGTTTTGGATGCACCTTGGAAAACACATCATTGCACCCTTTACAGGAGCTTAAATTGGATATCCTTGACAGAATGGCGAAATATGCATGTGCAATGGTTAATCTATTGCTGTTATTTTAAAAAAGCACCAGGATATTTAGTGGAGTTCCTGGAGGAGTGGAATGTTAAGGTAGGGCTGAGATCTGCAGGGGAAATAAAATTTAGGGTACCATTTATGAGAACAGTGAGGGGCCAACATTGTTATGTATATGAGGGTCCGAAATTGTGGAACCTATTGCCAGGACATCTGAGGTTATGTACAAATAAAATATCTTGGAATGTAATAAGATCATGGCTTGTAATGGAAGCAATGTCCTTAAAAACTTGTTGTACTTGAGATATTTGCATATATGATATATTGTAACTTTTATTTTTTTCTTTCCTTGTCCATGTATATATTGTGTTGCATGTATGTATAATGTATGCATTTGTATTTTCTTAAAATGAAACTGTTTTCTGTACAGTAGGACCCCATTGTAAATTAGCTGATGCTAAATTGGATTTTATCCTGTTTCTGATATCAGAAATAAACGTTTTACTACTACTACTACCATTGGGTGGAATAGTACTAATTTGCTAATGTTTGATTTTCCTTTGCAGATACACTGACAGGATGGCTATCTTGTTCCATTTTCTCCTCATCTCAGGAGTTATCCCCTGCATCCAAGGCATGTTACAGCACCTCCTTCCTCACCTTGATCCACCTGCAACTACTCCAGAGGGAGTTTCCATCAATATTCCTGACAATTCGATTACTGTTCAGGAAAGTTCAGATGCCTACCTCACTGCCTCGGTTGTTGCTCCTGATAAATCTACCCTACAAGTTGAGTGGCAAACCAAGTCTCAAAGACAAATACTCCCCATGGCCAAACTCTGCAAGGGAACTTTCCATGGATGGCCCAACGCAAAATTATCCCCAAATGGTACTTTGTCCTTGCACCAGACCTCTCTTAGACATTCTGGTTTATACACTATCACTGCCTTAATTGACCCCTCTTATTGTAATTCACTGTCTAAAGATTCTGCCAGGAAATGTTGTGCTGTACATAACATGGCCTCAGCTGCCATGTATTTATCTGTGTTACCCCCTACTGAGAAACAACTTTTGGAATGTCCAAAACAAACCCCTGGTCCTCATAGTGGTCTCACAGACACTACTTTACCTGGCTCATTGATTAACAATTTACAGTATATGCATATACCTGTTTTGTTTAACTTGACTTACTGGAATATGAAAGAATTTGGTATGCGTCATACTACTAACACATCATTATTTTATAGTACTTTGTTACTTGATAGCTTAGCAGCCTTTCAGATTCGTAAGCAAGACCCTATTGCCAGGGTACATACCACTGAGCATAGAGGCAATTTTAGAAGAAAACTTAAAACAGATGATCAAAGTAATAAAATAAATACACGTGACACATCTGATGTCACTGGTGCCACAGGCACCCTTACTGGTGTCTTTGGTACTGCAATGTCTATCTGAAATAAAGTGGCCATTGCTACTATCAAAGCACACTGACAAAAGTTTGAAACTGGTATGATCAATGACATCATACCCCTGTTATTGCACGGTGTGGCTGGCCTTAGTCAGGAAGAAAGGTACACTGTATACAGTACGCACAACATTGCTAAGGCATTTACAGATTCTAAAGATGAGATTAATGCTGTTATTGCACAAAACAATAAGGTAGCAGATAAGCAATACATTACCCGTGAAATCTTATGCTCCGCTTATGGATCATATATTATCACTACCATCAACAGTCTCTTCCATGATCTGGAATCTGGAAGAATCCCTGATATCATACATAATAGATGCATCTCTAAATGGTATTGTCCTCAGTGCAAATCCCCTAACTGTGTTGCCATGTGTATGTTACAATCTGTTTCTATTCCTATTTCTACTGCTAGGAATTTGGGATTTGTGACCAGGCGCCCTAATACTGGTCCTTGCTTTACTTCTAAGGAATGTTCAATTAAGGATACTATGTTTGTGTCTTTTACTGTTTCTTTACCACATTTTGATCCTACTACAGCTATCTTTGACAAACTAGCATCCATACACTCCATTGGGCACCCTGATGATGACATCTACAGAGAATGCCTCAACGTGCCTCCTCTACTGGTCTTCCATTCTCTTCTGGATGCATGGGTCGCTCCACACATGGATTGCTATATGAAGAAAGGGTATATTTATTTGTGTCGATGTGACATATTTGATGTTATTAAACCTGTACGTGGATATTCTCCAGACAGTACTGATTGGTCCTTTTCCATGGATGATGACATCACCACCAATGGCACCGTATACCAGGACTCAACATCTGCTCCAAACAATTCTCAATTGTAGCAGTCTTATCGGAAGGAGGTTCACCATCTGTCATGACAGATTTCCAAACAGACTTATACTTGCTCAGTACAGCTACAAAAATGGAGACTGCCTACTCTTAAAATGCAATATAATTCGGATGCTGAATTTTGTGTGGTAACTAATTTCAAACAGTTCACATATGGAGAAAATACATGCAATATTAATGATTCTTATTTCTGTTTTATCCCTCATCAGACTACCATTATTGGGTACACAGTTATTACCCCTGTTCCCCTTGTGGAACCTGATATCATTGATGGTAACCCTGATTATCTGCTTACTCTTTCAGAGTATTTACACTATTTTAATGTACACATTGATCCTTTAACTTTGACTTTAAAATCCCTTTTAGACAGGAATGACACCCATCTCATCCACATCAGCAGTAATATGTCCAAAGCTGATGAAGCAGTATAGGACCTTATTAATGATGGTGATTTGAATAGTGCACTTACTAACACTTGATTAGAGATTACCTTTAAAGGTTTTGTTATTATACAAGTATTTTTTATATTTTTTCTCATTCTGATTTCTGCCTCCAGCACACACTATGCCAACACTGTGAGCAGCTGGAGTTCCTTTACAAGGCTCATGCAGCGTGTCTGTAAATGACACATGCTCTCTCTCCACTTCCCTACTCTTGCTAGTGTTGACCATTTTGAGGCAACAAGGGGTGAATATTACATGAGGTCCCTGCACCCTAATTCGTACCCCCAGAGGTACACCACAGACAGCTAGCATTTAGGCATACGTTATACTAACATATACGGCTACTGGCATCTTCTGTATAAGAGTAGATGTCAGGATATACATGCACATAATTGCAATACACTTTACTTTCCAATATACACTTGCATTTCTTGCTTACAAGATGTTAGGACACCTGTGTCCTTGTAATGATTATGATATATGAGTCAGCATTGGCATCTTCTGATGATTTGTATCACTACATGGCTATGTACAAACTGTACCTCTTTGTTTCCACAAAGTGATGACTATAACAGAATTGTGTAATGTTATCTTGGACTGAGGAACCACCTCTAATTTAGCCAGTAGGGCTCATCTCTGTAACTATAAATGTTTCTATCTTATAGTAACTATGGTAATTATCTTAGTTATATAATGTAAGACATTACGTCTTCTACCTCGGAGACTTCAGGAGACATGGAGATTCCTCAAGGTATAGGGAATGCTTAGCATTGGCTCCCAGTTCCTAATGGTAAGAACTGCTTAGGGCAACTGTGATTTTCCTTTTGGTAGTAATAAACAAATTGTATTACTCTTATGCAACATGACTGTGATTCCTTGCATTCCCATTATTGCCAAGAACCTGAGAGTGAGGTTTAGACCTCCTGACAGCAGCATTTAGCTGTGCCTTAAGCATAACAGTAAAACACATGCTCTATTTCCTTGTAACCACAACCCAACTGTGTGTTATTCCTTACTTTTTAAATTTTTCTTAACTACATTATACTGTATTTATGCTAGTGGCACATGAGGTTGAAAATATGACAGTTTTATATGATATGCAGGCAAGAAAGGTTTCCTGTTTCCTTATGCAGACAGGAAAGGATTATGCAGCACAAAAACAACATTAGACAGCTTACTACAACCTAGTTGAAGGAGGTGGGGGTCATTAAAGAAATGTCCAGACCTTCCCACTTGGTTGTAAATTAAAGGAACTTAGTATTTTGTGAGAACGGCTTTAGAGCAAAAAGAGACTGTCTGCTTGACAGCCAGCCAGAATCACTAGTCAGAGTATACTGGAATTTCAGAGGCTTCAATGAAACAGAGAGACTAACACCCTGAAAACAAAATGGTAGGATAACAAATTCATGCCAGAGATGAACTGAACATCTTCCCTGCATGGATTATGATGAGCATATCATATGACTCTGTAATCATTTGACTATTAAATATACAGTATTTCTGCTTCATCCCATTTCATGAGTCAGTGTGTATTCATCAGTCCAGACACTGGGCCATTCATTGGATCATGAACAAACATGCAAGAAAGTCCATTACTCAGTGTGCACCAGGGAGAGTTGGGCTTCAACAGGATCTAGATAAGTTAAGCACATGGTCTGAATTAAGGCAGATGAGATGCAATGTAGGTAAGTGTAAGGCACAGTCGTGTGACTTATATATTAAATTTGTTTTCACCTGGAAAGCTCCATGGGATGCAACAACTCATTTTCCTGGGAGGTTGCCATTGGCAGCAGCAGCCAAACATCTACACATTATATGCAGAATACACAGCATCACCATAATATTACACAAACTCACAAATGTAGCCACTGATGATAGTAGAAGCAAGTTAGAAACTAAAATTAGACATCTAGTGAGGACAAGATCTTAAAATGTAAGCATTACAATGGTAGAAATGTAAGCACCTTAGGTATAAAATGAGGTTGTTAAATATTGGTTAAGGCTAAATAGCCTGGCATTCACCACTTCAAAACAAGAAAATGTCCTTGCTGTGACAGTCCATGAGCAGATATGAAAGATAACAGGCAAAGCTTTCGATACTGTTCCACATTGAAGATTGATTAATAAGCTGGGTAGGCTCGGGGTGGGTCAGAAGTTGGTCAACTGTGTGACAAACTGGTTGACGGGCAGAAAACAGAGAGTGGTGGTAAATGGTATACAGTCAGAAGAGATGCAAGCCACAAGTGGGGTACCTCAGGGATCAGTCCTGGGGCAGTCCTCTTCAATTTTTTCATCAGTGACATTGCAGATGGACTGGAGGGTAAGGTCTGTCTGTTTGCAGATGACACCAAGACCTGCAACAGAGTAGATGATCCAGATGGGGTTGTCAGAATGAGAAGAGATCTGGATAAACTAGCAAAATGGTCAGAAGAGTGGCAACTGGAGTTTAATGCAAAGAAGTGCAAGATCATGCACATAGGGAAGAGAAACCCAGAAGCCACCTGTAGGCTGGGTGGGGAGTTGCTGACAGTCACAAGGACAGAAAGACACTTGGGCATCATCATCACCGATGACCTGAAATCATCCAAGCAGACCACTAAAGCAGTAGGTAAGGCTAGAGGAATGTTGGGGTGTATTAGTAGGGGTATCACAAGTCAGAAGAGGGAGGTAGTAATCCCTCTTTACAAGACACTGGTTAGGCTCCATCTGGAGTACTGCATGCAGTACTGGAAGCCACACCTTCACAAGGTCATTAACCAAATTGAGGCAGTCCAGAAAAGGGCAACCAAAATGGTGCAGGGACTGCATCAGAAAACATATGAGGACAGACTAACAGAGCTCAATATATATACTCTAGAGCAAAGGAGGGAAAGAGGTGATATGATCGAAACATTCAAACACCTTAGGGGCATTAACAAGGTGAAAGAGTCCAACATGTTTCAATATAAGAAAAATAGCAGGACAAGAGGACACAGCATGAGATTAGAGAGAGGCCAATTAAGGGATAATGTGAGGAAGTTATTTTTCACAGAAATAGTGGTGGATGCATGGAACGGCCTACCTCAGGAAGTGGTGGATATGAATACAGTGCAGGGCTTTAAACAGGCATGGGATAGGCATATGCGAGCAATACAGATGAGTATGAATAGGTAGGCCATTGACAGAGCAAAGGCTGATGGCACATTCATAAGGAAGAAAAAGAAATGGGCAGACTGGTTGGGCCTTGTGGTCCTCATCTGCCGTCAACTTCTATGTTTCAATGTTTCTGTGTTTCAGTGCATAAAAAGGAATGTCAGTACTAAGTCGGGGGATCATTTTAGCATTATATAAGACCTTAGCCTCAACTAGTGTAGCACATCCAATTCTGATTGCTGCACTGTTTCAAGGATATACATGAGTTATAACATGTACAGAGGAGTGCTACTATGATGATTAGAGATTTAGAGTATGAACTAGTAGGATAGGCTAAATAAGCTACGGAAGGGAAAAAGGCTATAATTACAGTTTATAAAACCATGAAAGAACTTGCATAGTCAACACCAATAAAGGAGATTTTGTTTTAACTAATTAAGGGTAGACACATGGGGGACACACTCAGAACCATAGGTGTGCTGATTCAAGAAGAACTGGAGAAAAGCTACTGTAGTTTTCTCAAAGGATGATCAGGCTGTGCATAACTTATCAGATTCAATGGTTTAAACTTGAGCAGTACTGGCATTTAGGTCTGGTCTGGACAATTCCACACCTAATTACAACACCCCTGGGTACACCAGTTAGCTCTTATTAATCCCACAGTGTGTACAGAAATAGATCTGGACTCTCAGTCATACAGACAACCTATGTGGGACCAAAGATGTTACAGATATGGTAGTCACTAGATTCACTCTTCTAGTAACAGACAGACAGTGGCCTCCCCCTCAATCATCCTCATTGATAACTGACACCAAAGAGCAACTGATCCTTCTAGAAATGGGTCAGGGGGCTCTATTTAAATTATATTTTATTTATTTTCATATGAAAACTGGCATAACATATATCACATCCTGAAAACATCCTGAAATATAATCACCGAGTAGGAACATTACATTTCTATGGTTAAACAGTTGAAGAAGCATCTCCAGGTGACTGCTAAAACAGGAAGGGCTCATCTAAATTTTAAAGGTAAATACAACAAAAGAGCACAAATGTCCATGGAACTGTAATCCATGAGCATGTAGTAGAAAAACTAAATGGAAATCCTGAAAGAGTCCACAACAACCTGCAATGCCCTAATAGGGCTTTGTATACCACATTTATTGCTAATTAAACCCTTAATGGGGAAAGATAGCCTAATTCACATCAATTAATTTAAAGAGAACACAGAATATGCACAGTGATGCATCCAGAATAGCTGGAAAAACCCCTAAAGTAGCTGAAGGAGCACAGTTACACCCCCTCACACACATCTAAGTGCTAAGAACATTTAATGTTAACAGCATAGACTTCTGAAATTTAAACAATAACATTGAGGGGTACAGGGCATGTTTCAAAATGTCTGATGTGTTAAAATGATTTTGAATCACAATCAGATCAGAGCTAGAGAAGAATCAAATAATCTGGTTAGCCATCGAATTCCAGTCAGAGTATTTTTTATAAAGAGTATTTTTTAAACTTTATTCAGAGAGATAAAATATACTACACAATTATATGTATCAGCACAGAAATACATTCTCAAAAGGAAAAATCTTTTCACCAAAGAGTATATATATAAGATAAAAATACATTTATGTTTCATTCTTTGTGGGTTAAACAATGAATTTAAGACAGAAACTGTATATTCTACTGTAAACATCAATTTACTACAATGAGATTTCCATTGTTATATGCTCCATGCTAAATTCATCCACATAAGTCAGTAAGGTCAATATTTTTAGCCAGTGCTATGAGCATCTCTGTTACCCACAGATATATTGGCTTCTTGGATTATTTCCAGGCATGCTATACATGGGATATCTATTTATTTATTTATATGAATTTTGATGACCGTGTAGGCCCGCTGAAATACTCATATCCCTTTTTTGGGGTGACATGGGGAACACAATTCCAGTAACAGAAGATTCATTGTAAGAAAGGATGAGAGTTACAGAGAACAAATTTAAAATCTGACAAACAATTGCAGACTGATGTCCTACAGAACCATGATGAATAAATTCATGCATAACTAGGATAGATATTTTAAACAGTAAGCAAGAACTATTGTATACATACATATATACATGGATATGGCATCCTCAGTAGTTAATATAGTGATACTGAACTATGCTGTCATCTTGTTAGAGCATCATGGTGAGAGTCAGGACCCATCTTATTGAAGAGTAGAGTAGAGTCCCTTCTGGCCTTACATACTCATCAGTTCCCTAAATAGATCAAGACATTGACAACCACTTGGGCACTTCTATCATAGAGGGGATGAACAGGACAGTGATTCATGCCTCATTCCAGGCAAAGCTTCTGGTGAAGATGGGTTTACAGTTGATTTCTACAAGCATAAGTTATTGTTGATAGCCCTCTATGTCCTGCAAATTATTGTGAAGGTGAGAAGTAATGGTGCACTCCACTTCACTTGGTGTAACAAAGTGGGTCAGAGCACCAAGCTGTGAACTTGAAGACAAGCAGCCCTGGGTATAAATCCCACAAATACCACTTGCATACTATGTAACATTTAGCAAGTCACTCAAAGGAAAACTAAAGTCAAAATTTACAAAAATTCTGTTGTGCAGAGTGTTTTGATTTGTAGGTGTACTCCTAGTAAGTCCTTTGCTTTATTTGCTGAAAGGAGTTTTTTTCTAAATTTGCTTGCTGGTTTTATGGCCCCTGGGGATCTCCATATCAGTGTTTTCAAAGGCTCTTCTTCTTCTACAATACCTCCTGTCCCATGTGATAGTGATGCATCCTGGAGCACTAATTCAACAAGAGCTGTTTGTTGACAGTGGCATAGTTGTTATGTTAATTAACTCTCCTTGTCCAGGGAGTACCAATGCATACTAAATGTATAGACATCAAATTCCTGAGGGATAACTGGGTGGGTTGTTCTGTAAGGAAACAGCTAGAGTCTTCACTAATTATAGCATTTATGACCTTCGGTGATGTGTGTGCTTTTTTAATGGTTATGTGTAGTTTGATCAAATGAAAAACTTTAAAAACAAAACATTCACTTCTGCTGACTAAACTGAGACACATACCTAGAAAAGAAAAAGTTTGGAATAGACAAAGTTATTTAGTTAAAGCCAGAATATCAGACTCCTAACAGCAAATTGCTGCTGCAGCAGTTATTACTCTCTGAGTCAATGGGTCTTGACATATCACTGTCACATGGAAAAGGAGGCATTTTGGGAACAAGAAGACCCATAACAAATGCTTACATGAAGATTTCAAGGGTCCATAAAACCAGCAAGCAAATAAAAAAAAAAACTTATATCAGCAAATAAAGGGAAGGACTTACCAGGAGTAAACCTACAGATCAAAACACTCTGCACAACATATTTTGTTTTGTAAATTTTGACTTTAGTTTTCCTTTAACATCCTTGTGCTCCTGGAATGCAACTGGGAATGAGCTTCAGCTCAGTGTGCCCTTCCGGGCTAAAAACTCTTAAAAAAAGTAATAGCTGTGCCCCCTCAAATGAAAAGGTAAGATGGGAGGGGAATGGTTTGGGCAGGGTGGGCAGCTGCAGGAGTATTAAACTGCAAGCTGCACAATCAGCCAGACTTGAAAGATCTATGGGCTTTTTTCTGCCAGCGAGTTCGTATGTTCTTATGTGCCAACTACAGACCCAACTCCTGCCTTTATATGGATGCTAAAATATTGGTGAAAATACTAGCACTGTGGCTTAAAAAAAGCCCTACCATTTGTTGTAACCTAATGGGGCTGACAACCTGAGGAGATTGGTGAGCATCATGTGGCATTCAAAGGGCCTCAAACACCCCATGCTTTAGCAGTCAACTTTGAGAAGACTTTTAACTCCATTGATTGGAGTTATTTGTTTTAAATCCTAGAGGGATTTGGAGACAGGCCTATACTTCAAGTATGGGTTAAATAGCTGAAATCCCTCTAGGCCTATCCATTCACATCCATACTTACTAATAAAACCCTCTCCTCATCACCCTTTCCCTTCAGAGAAGCACCATACAATGTTGCCCACTTTCCTTACTCATTTTCATTATGGCTAACCCAGTCTAAGTTCTATCCAATAAGCAAACCTAAATAATGACAACCTTCTCTTAATCATTATGGACAAAATGTCTTCCTAACCACCCTTGCATGCATGCTTAACATTTTTGCAAAGTGTTCTGCCTCTGGGTAAATTGACAAATATTGGAGGTCTAGCCTTTGACGCAACAATACACTCCCACTGTTTCCTTATCTTCAAGATTCCACAGGAAGACCAAGGGACTTGCTACCTGAAGACTGATATTCTACCCACTGTAGCTCACCTAGCAGGGGTGTCTATTACTCAAATATTTAATTATCTTGCAGCCAATTTGCTCAGATGGAGTAAACTGTAGCTTTCAATGGGCTGATAAATCAACACTGTAAATCTGATGTTCATTCTACAGTCGTCATTTTGCCTCAGCCACCTTCAGTATACAAAGATTGGTGTTTCTTGCAAACATTGATAAGACACTAACCTACTGGACTGTAAATTCTCACTTCTCAGTAAAACAAAACTGTAAGGGCACTGGAGGAGAGATGGTTGGAGCCTACCCTAGGTGAAGAGTTTTACATTGCTTTCTCATTAACTGAGCATTGAATATTTTTTTTGTTATATGAACAGCCTTACATATGTGGTTTCAATTGGCAGATACATTGGGTGAGATGTGCCCACTTGGTAGGTACTGTATATTAGTATGATCATATCCTGCAACCATGTTGCTCTCACCCCATCCTAAGTGCCACTGATAAAAGCCTGACTTGCTGGTACTGTAATTATCTCTGCACTGGTGCTCTGGGGACACACCATCACTCCAGTTCAATTAATACACTTATGGCACAACTCCTTAATAGTGGTCTGAGGAGCACTGTTAGCCTGGAGAACTGAAAACTGCAGAGTACTGAGAAAGTACAAGACCTCACTAATCCTCGGTCTGGAATCCATAAATGATTCAAGAAAACTACAGATGAGTTTCATTTCCTTGGGGAAGATTTTCGGAAGTAATTACAAATCAAAGGTAGATGGAGGCAGTGGCTGAACCTATCCTATCTGCTTTATTCCAGCTCGTTACCCCCTTGTACCTGTATATTCAGCACCACTTATCATGCCTGTTCCTAAATAAGGTTCCAGAGGCCTTACACTAGACTTAGAAAAGAACTACACAACCATGTCGACCTACAGAAATGATACGCTTGCCCTTAGCAGAAATACAACAAAACTGAAATAAAACATTACTTCCATTGTAAGTGAATCAGGCCTATAATCCAAGTTCAAACTTGACCTGAAAATATGTGACTATACTGATTATTACCCACATATGTTCTCTCCAGGACTGTTAAGACACTAAAATTGTCTTCAAGATTACAATAACTACAATCAATACAAACCTAATATTAAGCTCATGTATTATGGAGAACAGTTATCAGACAGTTTCAAAACTGCAACATGTAACATGAGTGGCACTTTAGCCATTTTGAAATTTCTCTCCAGCATTCCCTAACTGACCCATGAAGACAGGTGACATGCAACTTTCAGACTAGTTTATTTCTATTTTATATACTTATTATATACTCCTGTATTCTCTTCATGTTATTTAAAAGTTTATGAAAGAATTTTGCTCCAAACAACAGCAGCAGTGCATTTTTTTATCAACTATTTCTGTATTTGTGTGGTGGGGGATGTACCCCCTCTTTTAGCCCTGAACCCCATTCTGGTTCACTTGCATGCTGTCTCCAGTACTTATTGGAGCTCTGGGAGACCTTGGATTGCCCCTCATGATGGGGCTTTCTCCTTTGGGCCCTAAGGGTGGAAGAACAAATACTAATCTGGAGTCAGGCATCCTGCAGTGGGGTGGGTGATGTTTTCTAGATTCCTGGCATCATCTTGCTTCATCTGTAGGGTTTTCTAAGCATTGTTTCCCTCTGGGGATGTGGGCATGTAATGATATCAGTGCAAGGGCATGTGTGTTCCTATACATGCTCCACAGATGTCTGCCATTGCCCCTCCCTATCAGTGAGGTCTCAAGCTGTGTTTTCCCAGGCTCCACGATCACTATTGTGCTGGACTCCCCCCCTTGGAAGAGGTGAGCAGTCCATGGGACACTTAGCCTTCTTCTCCCCTGACAGTCCCTCTAATGCTCTGGGCTCACTCCCAAATTTGGGTAATCAGTGTCACAAGCAGTAGTGCTACCACTGTACTGGCAGGCTGGCTCAGCAGCTGTGCATGTTATGGTAACGATTTCATACCTGTACTATTGTATCTATTTTACATTGCTCTTTTTTCCCTGTCTTGTAAGATGTCCATCCCACTCTCACATTTTGAGTATATTATATCTTTTTTGAAATTGTTTAAGAAACATTTTTTTATTTTTGGCTATCCTTTTGTTTTCATCAGTATTCTGAGCTGGTTTTTGAACAACACTTGTGAGAGAGGGATTTTCAAATGCTTAAGGGACCCACAATCCACTACTGCATCCAAAGTTCAGACACTGTTAAGGTGGCCCAACCACTTCCAATCTATGGACACAGTTTGCTGTGTTTTTCATAAAAAAGTAATGCATGTGTCACTTTTTTTCATGCAAGTTGTTGCAAATTATGGAAACTGTCACAACAAGCATTTATCAATGCCAAATATTTGCTGCTTGCATTGATGTTGTGCGGTGTCTTGCTTGTACACATTTTTATTATATATTTACCCAAGACAGACCAGATGGGATGTAATATGTCATTTGCAGTGGGATCCTGATTTTACATAGATTTATACTGCATTTACCCAACTTTGTATTTACCAAGGATAGTAGAGGTGAGATGCAATATCTCGTCTCTAGTGTGGTCCTGCTTTTATAATGCATTTTTCTAGGACAAATCATTTGAAATGTAAAATTTCTTTTTCAGTGCGACTCTGCTGTAGGGTCCTGTTTTTACTCAGTTTTGCAAATATATTTACCCAGGATTACCCAGCAGAGATGCAATATCTCATTTTCAATGTGGTCCTGCTTTGACACATTTTTGTACGCTATTTACCCTAGACAACACAGCTCATATGCTATCTTGTTTCCTGTGGGATCTTGTTTTTCCCAGTTTTTACTCTGTATTTATCCAGGAAAGCACAGCCAAGATGTAATATTTCATTTTCAATGGGGCCCTGTTTTTACTCATTTTTATAATATATTTACCCAGGGTCGCTCACCTGAAAGGTAAATTACTTTTCAGTGGGGTCTAGCTTTTACAATATTTTTCCTCCAGGACAGAGCAGCATAAATGCACAGTTCAGTGGGGGCTGTGCTATACTGGGGTCTTGCTTTTACACATTTTTACTAAATATTTACCCAGGTTGGACCAGATCAGATGCTACATCTCATTTTCAGTGGTGTCCTGCTTTTAAATATTTTAGGTTGTATTTACCCAGGATAGGCCAGCTAAGAGGCAATACCTAATTTTCAGTGGGCTTCCACATTTCGACTCCAAATTTCTAATATTTTTTTATGACCTGATGTTATGATCAAGACAGGTGGAATTTTTTAAATCCCATCCAAAATATAATTCTGCAGTAAGACTGCAAAAATGATTTGGAGGTGATTTGCAAAATGACACCTGTCATATTCTTGAAGTGGGGTAACACAAGGGATATGTTGAACATTAGGGGCCAAAATCTACAAAAAAAGTTACAAGTTAAAGTTGGAACAACTCAGTGTTTCTTGTTTTTTTTTTAGTATGTTGATTCCAATTTTTAACATAGACTTTTTGTGACCCCTCCTTTTGAACATAGGTTCATAGGTTAGTACGAGTTTAGAAGGCCGTGGCTTTTTAGGAAACTCACTGCCTTTAGTTCTATTGGTGGAACTACTGTTTTACATTTCCCTTATGTTCGTCTAACTTTTTTTTAAATGTATTCATGGTATCACTTTCAACTATATGTTTGGGTAGTGCATTCCATGATGAGATGATTTTTTGGGTGTACCAATTTTTCCTCTTTTGCATCTTAGTTACTTCACCCTTTAACTTTTAGTTATGTGTTCTAGTGTTTTATTAATATTATGCCTTGTTAATCCTATTGTCTCCAACAAGGATGCATTCTGCATGGCATTGTATGTGAGTCAGAGGTCACCCTAAGTCTCCTGCACTCCACTGAGTACATACCTAGATGATTTAACTTCTTCTCATAATTTAAATGCTGCATGTTTCTTTCTTTTTGAGTGACTCTTCTCTGAACTCCTTCTATCATTTTTTCCCACCCATTGTAGTTGTTGCACAGAAAGGGGAACAATATTTGAGGTGTGGCCTAACCAGACTAGTGCACAGGGGTACAATCACCTCTGACTTGCGGCTCTTAATGTTTTTAAAAATACAACCAATAATTCTTTGGCATTTCTCGACTATTGTTTTTGTGTGGGTATCAAAGGTTAGCTTCTTATTAACTATTACACCTAGATCTCTTCGTTTTCAGTTTCTTGCAGATATATGTTGTTTAATTGGGACGATGTTCTGGGGGTTATTATGTCCCAGGTGCATAACTTTACACTTGGTCTCATTAAAGGTCATTTTATTTTCATTAGCCCACTTCTCCAGTTTTTTTAGATTCACTTGACATTCTTGTGTAGCTTGCAGATTGTTCACTATGCTCCCTATTTTACAGTCGTCTGCATATTTAGACATCCAAGCATTGCTGGAAGTCTGCGTGGAGGAGATTAGAATATCAAAGAGAGTAATCCCTAGGATGGAGCCTTGAGGGACCCCACTCATGACCTGACTCTATGGAGACATATGTCTCCTGATCACCACTTTCTGTCTTCTGTTGTCTAGAAACATAGAAACATAGACTTTGATGGCAGATAAGGACCGCTTGGCCCACCTAGTCTGCCGATTTCTCTACCTAGATGATAAGCTGCAGATCCTATTTAACCAACAGCCTATTTCTTTCTAACCCCCACAAAAATTACCTTATGTCTGTCCCATGCATTCTTGAATTCTCCCACAGTTTTACATGCCACAACCTTTTCAGGAAGGCAGTTCCATGTGTCCACCACCCTCTCTGTGAAAAAATATTTCCTCACATTTCCCCTGAGATGTCCCCCCTCTGTCTTCAAATTGTGTCCCCTTGTTCTTGCACGTCTCTTTTTCTGAAAGATGTTACCCTCTTGGACTTTGTTGATTCCACCGAGGTACTTAAACATTTCTATCATGTCCCCCCTGTCCCTTCTTTCCTCAAGGGTACACATATTAAGCTCCTTTAGTCTCTCCTCATATGGCTCCTCTTGCAGACCCTGCACCATTTTAGTTGCCCTCCTCTGAACTGCCACCATCCTGTCTATGTCCTTGTGGAGATGGGGTCTCCAGAACTGGACACAATACTCCAGATGGGGTTACACCAACTGTCTGTACAGGGGGATAACAACTTCCTGTTTTCTGCTGGTGATGCCTCTTCCTATACATCCCAGTATCCCCCCAGCCCTCCCTACCACCTTCTCACATTGCTTGCCAACCTTAAGGTCATCTGATATGATTACCCCCATGTCCCTTTACATTTTTGTTGTTGTTACTACCTCCCCCCATTGTGTAATCTTCTCCTGGGTTTTTGTTTCCCAGGTGCGTTATTTTGCACTTCTTTGCATTGAATCCAAGCTGCCATACTTCTGACCATTCCTCCAACGTTGCCAAGTCCCTTCTCATTCTTTCCATGCCTCCTTGTGTACCAACCCTGTTGCAGATCTTTGTGTTATCTGCAAAGAGGCATACTTTTCCTTCAGTCCCTCTGCAATGTCACTTATAAAGACATTAAAAGGACTGGACCCAGTACTGAACCCTGCAGTACCCCAGTAACCCATCTTTCTTCAGAGTGGACTCCATTTACAATTACCTTCTGTGTCCTGTTGTCCAGCTAATGTTTTATCAGGCTACCACCCTGGGACCCACTCCCAGGCTAGTTAATTTGACTATTAATCTTTTGTGTGGGACTGTGTCAAATACCTTGCTAAAGTCTAGGTAGGCCATGTCCACAGCCCCTCCCTGGTCTACTACTTTGGTAACCCAGTCAAAGAAATCAATTAGATTCATCTGACATGACCTTCCTGGTGTGAACCCATCCTGCCTTGGGTCCTGTGCCCCACTGGCCTCTAGATACTCAACAATTCTTTCCTTCAGAAGTGATTCCATCACTTTCCCTACCACAGAGTTCAAACTAACAGGTCTGTAGTTTCCTGCCTCTGTCTTGTTCCCACTTTTGTGAAGGGGAATCACATCTGCCTTCCTCCAGTCCTCAGGTACCACACCATCCTCCCATGATTTGTTAAAAAGGGTAGTCAGTGGTGTCACTAGTTCTCTGCTTAATTCTTTTAGAATTCTGGGGTGAATTTCATCTGGCCCCATTGCTTTGTCCACCTTCAGTTTTAGGAGTTCTTTCAGAACCCTTTCTTCTGTGAAAGAACTGGAATCAACCCTCCTATCTAGAGTGCTTCTGTTAATTGGATTGGGCACCTCCCCCACCTCCTCTTTTGTGAATACTGGTCAGAAGTATTCATTCAGTATTCCTGCTTTTTCACTGTCCCTCTCTGCCCACCCACCGTCCATTCTATTCAGCCTCACTATCCCTTCCTTTGTCTTTCTATGCTTCCTGATATACCTATAAAAGGTTTTATTCCCCTTCTTAACCGAGTTGGCTATCTTTTACTCAGTTTGGCCCTTTGCTATTCTGACTACCCTTCCTGCTTTCTTCTGCCTTAATTGGTACAGTTCTCTGGCCTGCTTCTTCTGTGTTTCCTTATACTTCCTAAATGCTATATTTTTCACCCTAATCTTCACCAAACCTCTTTTGAGAACCACAGTGGCTTTTTCTTTTGTTTTGATTTATTTGCTTCACACAAAGGCTTGTTGCCTCTGTGATGGCAGTTTTGATATTTCCCCATTGTTGCTCTACCCCTTCTTCTAGCCTGTTTGCCAGTGCTTTTCTAAGGCACTCTCCCATCTTGCCAAAGTCAGCCCTCCTGAAGTCCAGAACCCTCACTTTTGTATGGCTTGACTCTGTAGCTGAGTTTATCATAAACAACACTGTTTGGTGGTCACTTGTTCCAAAATGGCTGCTCACTTCTAGATCTGAGATCCTCTCACTGTCCCCATTTGAGAGTACAAGGTCTAAGATTGCTCCCTCATGAGTAGGTTCCAAAACTAACTGTCTGAGGCATGCCACCTGAAGGGCATTGAAAATGGCCCTGCTTTTGGATGTGGCTGCAGCAAAGATGCTCCAGTTAACAGATGGCATATTAAGGTCCCCCATCAAGAGTATTTCTCCTTTCTCTGCCATCCTAAGTATGCCTTCTGTCATATCCTTGTCCATTCCCTCCCCCTGACATAGGGGTCTGTATACAACCCCTGTGCAGATTGTGGTGCCATTTCCAGTCTCCAAGGTGACCCACAGTGCCTCCTATCCTCCCTGTTTACTCTTTTCTTCAGTTGCTTTCATCCCTTCCCTTACATAGAGAGCTACTCCACCCCCTCTTCTCCCCTCCCTGTCTCTCCTGTAGGTTGTGTACCCTGGTATGTTAACATCCCGTTCATGGTTCTCTGTGTACCATGTTTCTGTGACTGCTACGATATCCAGGCATCCCTCTTCCATCAAGGCCACCAGTTCAGGGAGCTTGTTGCCCAGGCTATGGGCATTGCTACTCATTACCCTCCATTTCTTGATGGCCTTACCCCTTTTTGCCCCATCCCTGTCCTTATTGCGTTTGCCACTTTCTCCATTTACCCCTGCATTTCTCCCTATCAGCATCTCTATGTTGGAGTCTACCTCACTTAGTACCCTGATTTTCTGGGGGGGCTAGGATTTCCCTGCTCCTCTCTGGTGCCTCCCCTATTGGCTAGTTTAAATGCTTGCCAATGAAGCATTTAAACCTATCACCTAGAATCCTGGTTCCCGTCCTGAACAAATGCAGACCATCACACCAGTATAGGCCTGCATCCCTCCAGGTGGACCCCCAGTCCCCAATGAAGCCAAATCTCTGAGCTCTGCACCAGTTTTTCTACCGCTGATTAAATCCCATGGTATGGAGCACCCTCACCTCACCTGTGCCATAGACAGGCAACACCTCTGAGAAGGTTATTGTGCATGCTATTTCTCTAAGGCCCCTCCCAATCTCCACAAATGCTTCTTGCACTGCTCTGATCCCTTTCTTAGCCAGGTCATTTGTCCCTAGGTGGACAGTGACATCCAGCTCCCTCCCCTGTGCAGCTGCTCCTGCGATCCTGAGGATTTGCTCCCTGTCCCTCCAATCCATAGTGCCAGGCAGGCACCTTACCTCCCTCTCCCCTTCCTCCCCCAGTTCTACCTTCCTAACAATGGAGCCCCCCACCAGGAGTTGTTTCCTTCCCCTGTGGGGTCCCATGCCACCTTCCTGTGGGTCTCCTTTGTGGAGGTCCCCAGCATCCTCCTTGGTCTCCACTGTGGGTGCCTTCATAGAGGAAACACACTTTTCTAGAACAGCATAGAAATTGTGGAGAGGTACAACTGGAGGGATGTGCCTCTGTTCCACCTCCCTCACCCTCCCTGAGCCCACTGTGGTCCAACTGCTCCTCTTTCTTGGCAACCTCTGAGGCAATGGCAGTGACCCTGGTGGTCCCTGGGTGGGACAGGAGGTCCCACAAATCCTGGCCAACTCAGCCTGGAGATGAGCAACCTCCTCCCTCAGCTCAGAGAGGTGCCTGCAGATGGGACAACACTGCATCCTCCAGAACATCTCCCAGAAGACTGCTGCTCAACAGCCACTGCACTGCACCACTCCCATCATGTCTTATTTCTGGCCCCCTAACTGTTGTTTGGAATACTTTCTCTTTCCTCTGTTTGTTTATTTCTTTTTTTTTCTCCCTACTTACTTACTGCCTCTGTGCCCTTTTAGCACTTGATCTTCCTGTTTTGAGACAAGAAGTTCCTGTATTTCTCAGTAGTCTCCTTAATTGCTCAGAGTCAGACCTCCAGTAGCTAGGGAGGGACGGAGAGCCATGAGTTTACCCAATTATATGTATAAGGACTTTGAGTTTAATCAATTGTTCAATCAAGATTTTATAAGACACAGTGTTGAATGTTTTTGAGAAATCCAGAAAGACAATGTCTACAGGGAAACCTTTATCAAGAGCCACGCTAAAGGGTTCAAAAAAGTGCAGAAGGTTGGTTAAGTAGGATCTTCCAGGGAAGAAGCCATGCTGGGTTATGTCTAGATGTTCACTTTGTGTTATGTGCAAAGTTATGCGTTGCTGTATCAATCTTTCAAGCAATTTAACTATAACTGAAGTCAAGCCTATAGGTCTAAAATTCCTTACATCCTTCCTATTACCAGATTTATGTATGGCATTAAGATTGCTTCTTTCCATTCAGAGAGAGATTTCCCTTCACTCAGAAATGCATTACATAACAAAGTAAGTGGTCTTGACAATTGATTTGACACTTCTTTTAGAAATCTGGGATGAATTCCATCAGGTCCAGCTGAACTATTTTGTTTGAGAGTTTGGGGTATATTCATTACTTCATGGATTGTGAAAGGTGAAAAATGTTCTGAGCTAGTTAGATTAATATTTGTATTGCGTTCCTTGGGTTTAAATATGCTCATAAAATATTTGTTAAATTCATTTGCCATCTTAGTTTCATCACTCGCAATCCCTAAATCAGTTTCTATTGGTCCTATTGTTCCATGGGTACCCTTCATAGAGTCGACGTAATTATAAAACTTTTTTTATTATCCTTTGTATTATTGGCTAATTGTTTCTCAAGATTTTGTTTACCTTTCCTTATTGTGGTCTTAGTGTTATTTGTTGATTTTTTTTTTGTATAACTGCCAATTGTTTTCTGTTCCTTGCTTTGTGAATTTTGTATGTAATCTCCTTTTTTTCCTGAATACATTTGTGGATGTTTTTCCTCCACCATATAGGAAGTCTGTGGTTATTTTTGTATTTTGTTTATGTGGGCACCCAGATTTCAATACAGTAATTTAATTTATGACTAAGTTTTTCCCAGATGCTAATTAACCCTTGGTTTCCTAGTTCTGTATCCCAATCCCAGGTTGAGAGGAATTGCCTGATTTTGCAATAGTCTGCCTTAAAAAAGTCTTTTATCTTAGTTTTACCCTGAATACATTTGCTTTTTAAATTTAAGCCTAAATGAACCATCTTGTGGTCACTGTCTCCTAAGGGTAGTGTTACTCTTGACTCTGTTATTTCTTCTGCTATATTAATAAGTAGGAGGTCAAGTATGTTCTCTTCCCTTGTACCATGCTTGACTAATTGTTCCAAATTTTGTTGCATCATTATAGCAAGAAATATTTTTTCAGTGCTACCAACTCCCTCTAAGGTTATCCAATTTATTTGAGAGAAATTGAAGTCCCCCATGAGAAAATAGTCACATGTAACATCCATGTTTTCAATAGTTGACAGAAAATTATCATTTTCCACAGAATCTAGATTAGCTGAGCGATATCCAAGGCCCACCCCCAGTTTTGTTGCTGGTAGAAGTATTTGGGCCCATAAGAGTTCTACTTCATTGCTAGTATCTGTAGTGGGACAGAGTTCATGTGCCTTGCATTTATTAGTTACATACAAGTCCATGCCGCCTCCTCTCTTATACTGTATTTCTGAATTTTTGACATCTTAGTATATCCCTGTATTTCAGTGTTCCAAACCTCGTCACGAAACCAGGTGTCTGTGACTCCACAGATAGCTATATCTTGTGACGACAGAATGTATTTCAATTTGTCAATCTTATTATTTAAGCTATGTTCATTTACAAATAGTATGTTTAAATTATTACTATCACTAGACTTCTTTCTACCTTGCTTAGGTCTGGATTCTGTGTTATTATTTTGTAATGGATTTACCCTTATGGTAGCTGTGGTAAGGTTGATACCTAAGTTAAGAGAGGTTAAGAAATCTTGCCTCTCCCCCTGAATATTCAGTTTAAATGGTCTGTGATGAAGGATGTAATATGTTTTCCAAGAAGAGCAGTACCCCTTCTGCTTCAATGTATGCCATCCCAGCAGAAGAGTTCCTCATGTTCATTACATTCCTTCCAGTGTGTGATGCACTTGATTTCCTGTTTTAGGCACCATTTCCTCATCCATTCATTGATTACCTTTATTCTGTTATACTGATTCTCTGATGCTTTAGGAATTGGTAAGATATCAGATAAGGCAACATCACATCCCAGTTCTGTGGGTTTATTTGTTAGTGCTACTTGCTCCTGCTTGATTTTAGGAACCAAGTCAGGAAAGGTGCTGTTTGCTCTAGCATGAACAATCACCAATGGCCTGTCCCCTGCATTATGCAAGATGGTGTTTAACATTTGTGTTATATCAGATACTCTGGCCCCACTAAAACTAGATAGTGTCTTACTTGGTATATATGCATTACAAACAGCACAATCCAGATGTTTGACAATGGATTCACCTAGTACTAAACTTTCTTTGGGTTCAACAAGGCTGTTTGTGCCTGTATCCATATTGACCTCTAGGCCTTGAGTTAAGGGGATCAAAGGGTCAACTTCAGAATGCTCATCTGCACTAGTAGAACAGGGGAAGTTGGGGGGTTCATGAACTATCATGTGATTCTCAATTACTGATCCTGTTTGTGTAGCATTTACAATATCCTCAGCAATAGTTAAGTTAGATGCCAAAAGAGACAATGGTAAGTGTTCCTGAGACATAGCTGGAATAGGATCAAATTGCTCAGTTAATGTGTACTTTGGGTCAAAGCAGTTTTGAAATGGGATTGAGAAGATATTACCCTTATGCCCTTTTCTGGCCACCTTTGAACTCTAGACCATGTACCAGTCTTCATCTGAGCCCTCAGTAAATTCCTTATCCCTTGTTCTTATTTTATTCATAAAGCTTGTTGGGTTTGGGTTTGGTGTTGCTTCAGGCATTTTAGTTATGGTTTTAGCAAGGGTTGGAGGTATGACATTTGTGTTGGGGATACACTCTATAATGTTACTAGTTATTCTATGTGATTTTGTGACCCAAGGTATACTGCCTGTACTAGTCTGTAGTCTTGAGGCCAGGTCTCACTGACTTGTTTTTAATGAAGCTAATCTAGAGTTAAAAAGGCTTATTTCTTTTGACAAATCCTCATTCTCAGTACATTTGTCACATTTAAACTTACTTTTGGGGATAATGTTTGTAATTTTATACATATGACAAGACAGACATTTGATCCCAACTTCCCCTTCAAACGTCATTAGTGTGTCTGCCATTGTGTTTGTTTAGTTCTGTTACAGACCAGTAGACAGTGAGTAACAGGAAGACAGTTCCCTTTTTTTTAATGATTGTGCCCTGATGCAGTTTATTTACTAAGAAAATACAAGTAGATGGCTAGTTATGAGGACACACCTATGTTAAGCTTGAAATAACTGCAGTTTTACACAGCAGTGATTACTTTATTGCTTTAGAAACAGTTTATCTTGAGAGCTCACCAGACTGTTCTCCAGTGAGTACCACTAGAAACTGTCCACTACCCCTACTAAACACACAAAACATGTGCAAGACGTGCAAGTCTTTGCATCACTCTTCGTGTGCATCACCATGCTCGCCCTGCCCAGCTCACCCTGCTCTCCACTCTGTGAGTTAAAAGGAGTCTGGTGACCTGGAAGTGTAGGTAAAGGGTTACCACAATTAAAATAATAATTCACTCTTAAACACTCTTAAAATGGGCAAATTCCTCTCATATGTGGAAGTGGCATGCTTTCCAGCTATAGATGCCCCAAATGTTACAAAATAGATGCCCCCCTCTTGAGCTGTAGTTTTCCAGAACTGTGAGAGAAACTACAAGCTCCTCTTCCTGCTTTCAGGGAAGGCAGGTCTTAGAAGCACTCTGGAGGAGTGCAGTTGAGGGACCCAATCACAAATTAAGCACAGAAATGCATTTTGCAGCACTTGGATAGCTAAAAGACTCAGGCTCCAGCTGCAAAACATACAAAACAAACACCCTGCTCACAGCTCTGTGAGTTAAAAGGAGTCTCGTGACCCGGAAGAGTAGGTAAAGGGTCACCACAATTAAAATAATAATTCACTCTTAAACACTCAAATCGGGTGAATTCCACTCATATGTAGAAGTGGCTCACTTTGCAGCTATAGATGCACCTAAATGTTAAAAAATAGCTACCCCATCTTGAGCTGTCGTTTTCCAGAACTCCGAGAGAAACTACAAGCTCCTCTTCCTGCTTCCTGGGGGGGGGCAGGGCTCAGAAGCTCTCTGGAGGAATCCAGTCACAAATTAAGTACAGAAATGCATTTTGTAGTGCAAGGACACCTGGAAGACTCAGGCTTCAACTGCAAAATGTACAAAACAGAACATGGCAGGTGTCATTTATAAAATGTTGGCCAAAACATCATTTCACATCACAAGTGTGAAACATATTTTGGCCAGGGTTTGAAAAACAACACCTGCCATGTTCATGAGATTGTGTGAAAAAATAGCTGTGCTGAAAATTTGGGATGAAAAGACTGAATGTTTCCAAAGTTATGAGTGAGCATTGAACGCAACATACGTTCATAATTTGTTACTTTTGAATATTTTGACCACACATTTTCAACATGGTCTTCTTATGACTCCTACTCATGAGCCCAATAAGTGAAAAATGTCAGATCCTGCCCAAAAGGTGATTTTGTGGAGTGACTGTGAAATCACATTTTGAGCTTGATTTGAAGAATTTCACCACCCTTGTTCATGAGGTGGGGGTCCCAAAAAGGACATGTTAAAAATTTTGTGGAAAAATATAAAAAAATAATCAAGTCAAGAGTACAAGTTAAAAATGCACTGAAATAAATTGAAGCATGTACCTGATTTCTATAGTTCCTGATCTGGCACTGAAGAGTGAAAATGTGTCTCCGGTCCAGAGAGGATTATGGCATTGAACCCTGGTAAGTAAGTAAGGGGTGGGGGGTAGAGTGGTTGGTGCTGATTGGGGGGTCAGGAAATGGTGGGACAGTGGCATCAACAGACATTGTTGGACTATCTTCTTTTTCACAGGGTGTATAAAAATAATAAAAAAACACTATGAGGGATGGTTTTCTTTATTTCAGGTACCGACACTGGGGACAGGGCACCCCAGTGTCAGTTTAACCTCTACAAGCACAGGGAGGTGGGAGGAATACTTCACAGAGGGTGGGATCACAGGAATTAAAAAAATTAAAAAAGACTACAAGGGATGGTTTTCTTTATTTCAAGTACCAGTACTGGGGACTGGGCACCCCACTGTTGGTGTTATGTTTGGTGGGACCAGGGGTCGGCTCCTCTGTGCCACACAGTGAAAATGGATGGGGTGGTGAATACTAGTTGGCACTGGGGATTGTTCATGTCAGTGTCAGACAATTAAGAGGAAGCAACAGGGAGGTGGGAGGGATACTTTGCAGGGAAGGGAATTACAGGAATTAAAACAAGACTAAAAGAGATGGTTTTCTTCATTTCAGGTACTGACCCTTGAGATTGGGCACCACATTATTGGTGTTATGTTTGGCAGCACTGTGGGTGGGCTCCCCAGTATTGCACGATGAAAATGGATGGACTGTGAGGAAATGTTCACTCTTACAGCTATCACTCAGTGGGCGGATGTTCTCTGTGTGTGGGTGGCATTTTTCTCACAGCAAAAATTCATGTGTAAAAGTACAGTCGTATAGTTTATACAGTTTGTTAGTTTATAGAATATTAGCAATAAACAGTGTAATGCAGAAATGTAGTAAAGTAAGCACCCGCAGTCACAGCCATACACAGGACTGTAGTTCAAGACATAGAAAAATCCTTTAATTCATACTCAGTTTAAAGTGAAAAATACATACTGCATCAGGAAGTATTGTGAGGTATGCTGCCAAAAAAGACTACTGATGTTTTGCATGGTCACTGCCATGCATCCTCAGGATGCTGCCATAAAAGACTACTGACGTTTCACATGGTCACTACCATGCATCCTGAGAATGCATGGCAGTGACCATGTGAAACGTCAGTAGTCTTTTTTGGCAGCATACCTCACGATACTTTCTGATGCAGTATGTATTTTGCACTTTAAACTGATGATGAATTAAAGGATTTTTCTATGTCTTGAACTACAGTCCTCTGTGTGTCTTTGACTGCGGGTGCTTACTTTACTATTTTTTTACGTTAGTGACTTACTGCGATAAGCACCGTGGTATTTCCCTGGTGCTCTTGTCTTTATCTGCGTTATATTAATACAGAAATATACATTTTTACACAACGTATAATACATAGAAATAAAAATAGTGCCAAAGTAAAAACAAACATTTGCACGTTTAACTTGTGGAAAAATAAGGAAGAATAAGCTGGACAAAACAACATACAAATGAAATGTGTGCAAAAAATAAGAACGTACAGGTGATGGAAGTAGTGAATAATTCACCCATATTTTTTCTCCTACGTGAATTAATGATGGGTTACTGTTTCTCTCTTCTGTCTTTCCCATTCTTCCAATGGATGTATTTTAACAAACTCCTTGACCTGGGTTTGTCATAGAACACAGTTGGTTGGTTCCACATCTCTCTCACCAATTGTTCCCAGCAGGTGAGGATCAATAAATCTTTGCTCACTCCTTTTTAGGCTCTTCATAAATCAACTTCCCAATGCTTGTCAGAGAGCTAACATACTCTTCTAGGCCGATGATGCAGTCATCTATTCCAAAATCCCTGAACTTGACAGCCTTACCCTACTATCCAAAGTAACTTTTGGTCACTTGCAAGCTGGTTTTCCAACAACAAACTGGTTCTTAATTACAAAAATTAACAAAAACAAAGCAAAAAAACAAAACAAAACAAAGACCATGCTCTTTTCTAGTCTTCCACAGAAGAAGAAAATTCCACCCTTTGTCATCCAAAATGGCCATGGACAAAACCTTAAACAGGTAGAGGCCTTCAAACACATTGTTGTAACTCTGGATGGCACCTTATCTAGTGTCCCCTATGTTGAGAACATGGTGGCTATAGTTAACAGATGACTGTGTGTCTTGTACTATAACAGAAACAATCTCACTGGGGATGCTAGACACCTTATTGTGGCCAGCTTCATTATGTCACTGATAGATCCTGGGATCCCTGTCTATGCTGCTGCCTGTGACATGGTGGTAAACAGAGTAAAGCTGATCTGTAATAAGCCGTGCCACTTTGTACTTGATGCAGATAACTGCACTCATAGTTGTTCCCTTCAAAAACTCACTGGATAGCTACTTTACCCAGCAGAATAAGGCTTCAGACCTGTTTGCTAGTCACAAAGGTGCTCTTGGGTCTAAAACTCCCTGCTTTAACAAACACTCATAAGCCTCCTTTCTGGTATACTCAGCTGGAAAAGCTGTCATTTGCCATCAGGGCTGATTACTGGTTAAATTAATTGCCTGATGCTCTGCTGAATCTCCCCAGGTTTAATCAATTTAAGAGATCTTTATCTTTGCAGTCTCCCTTTGCAGTCCAATGCAACTGTAACCATTGAACAGTTTTATTCAGTTTCTCACTGTGCACAACCTGTGACTTTTTATGCAATGATCTGTTAAAAATTATTTTCAAAGCAGTATGTAATTGTTCTCCCTTAAGTGCTTGAAGTTTGACTCAACTGCATTCCCTCTGGAACTGTGTATTGTACTTGTAATTTTTTTATTGGTGACTATGTATTGACGTGGAACCTTTGTAAATGTGCACTCTTGCTCAAAAGTAATTGCCGAAGTTTCCAATAAATAACCAAATAAACAAATACATTTGGTATGGTAAACTTTTATTGTTCAATCTTAAAAGATCATTACAAATTCATAAAACATAACACAGTATACAAATATATACAAACAGACATGTAATTATCATCACTTTGTTTTCTAAAATTTACATCATAAATAGCTTATACATAAATATTTCAACAGGCTCACCATATGGTCATGTAAGTATTGTTTTAATTCTCACTTTTCTTATTTGCTGTATATTTACTAAGAAGTTCGCAACTCTCCTTATAATACATTTATCGTTTCTTGTTAACAATATATTAATTTGTGTATTTTCATCACAACCTTCCGGAGAAGGTAGAATAACTCCCAATTATTTTTTCCTAACCCCTTCATACCAGGGACATTTTAATATAATATGTGGGAGATTCTCTATCTCCTCCCCCCCACAATAACAATTTGAGTATACTACAGTAAATCTTTTACTTTGTTAAACTTAGCATTAAGTACATTTGAGTATTGAAATTCTACTCTAAACCTTGCATAGGCTTTTCTGTGCTTTGGGGTCTTCTAAAACATCAAGATAATGTATGTACTTGTGTGTTAATATATTTCTAATATACCATATTGAAAATCTTGAATTTCTTATTTTCTTCATGTCCTCCCTCTTATATTTTTTAATCAGTAGTTTCTTTATAAATTTTTTGTGATGTACAGATATTGTAATGGTCCTATATGTTAAATGCAATAGTGATTCCAACCCTACTGACATTAACATTTTTTTGACTTTAAGTAGTCATGGGGATTGCCAATACTTATTCACTTGCCAAAATGTTTTCTTCTAAACACTTTCTAGCCATACTCTTTTCATGTAAACCATTTACTCTAACTCAGAAGTTTATTACTCTTGCTTCTGCCAATGAGGCAGATTGTCTCGTGACCATTCCCTCCCAGAAAACCACACCACACAGCTTTACTTTGGCTGCTCAGATGGCAGTGTATTTATTATAACATTTCCAGATTATCAATATATACATCCCAATTTAATTCCTCCATAAACATTAAGAAACATTCATTTGTTTTTTCACATGCTGTTAATAAATGTATACTTTCCCCTGGCCCAGGTGTACACCTGGGTCACCCACACCAGCTCACTAAATCACAAGTTTTTGCTGGTTGTACATCCAGGGCCCCTCTTCTTTTGTTTTGGCCTTGGTCAGAGCCCATGTGTAAACACGTACCCTCTTCCAGGGCCTCAGTGTGTATCCCCAGGGGTCCTTATCCTCTCCCAGCCCTGGTGTAAACCCCAGGCTGGGATCCTCCCTTCCCCCTTTTACCCCTTCCCCCCACCATCCACCTTCAGCAGGTCTTTCCAGGTCACCACTTGACCTTACCTTTTATTTACACACACTTCTTCACTCCTCCCTACCCCCAAATCTGGGTGGGTGGGTATGGAAATCACCAACAAACAGCAAAGAAAGAGGGCAACCTCTACCGAGGGGTTCCTTAATATATCCCCTTTGCTCACCCCCTCTCCCTCTCTCCTCTGTGTGACCAATCCAAAATGTTTCTCCCCTCTGGAGCCCCACCCTTTTTCATGCCAATCACCTCCCCTTCCCAGCTTTCCCAGTTCCTTTCCTCCTCCTCCTTCCCCCTTTTCAGGGCTAGCTGAACCTAATGCATCCTGGGAGGGCTGCCAGGAACAAACAGTCATGCCTCTTGATTAGGCAAGCCCTCTTGTCCCATGACCATTCCCTCCCAGAAAACCACATCACACAGCTTTACTTTGGCTGCTCATTTGGCAGTGTATTTATTATAACATTCCCAGATTATCACATCTCAATATATCCATTCCAATTTAATTCATCCATAAACATCAAGAAACATTCATTCATTTATTCATGTGCTGTTAATAAATGTATACTTTCCCCTGGCTCAGGCGTATGCCTGGGTCCCTGATACCAGCTCCTTAAATCACAAGCTATGGCCCAGATGTACATCCAGGGCCCCTCTTCTTTTGTTTTGGCCTTGGTCAGAGCCTGTGTGTAAACACGTGCCCTCTTTCAGGGCTTCAGGGTGTACCCCCTGTGCCCCTCTCCTCTTCTAGCCCTGCTGTAATCCCCAGGCTGGGATCCTTCCTTACCCCCTTTGGTCCTTTTCCCCCCTGCTGCCCACCTTTGGCAGGTCCTTTCAGGTCACCACTTGACCTTCCCTTTTATTTATCCACACACCTTCACTTTTCCCTACCCCTAAATCTGGGTCGGTGGGTGTGGAAATCACCAACAAACAGCAAAGAAAGAGGGCATCCTCTACCGGGGGGTCCCTTAATATACCGCCTTTGCTCACCCTCTGTCTCTCTCTCCTCTGTGTGACCAATCAGAGATGCTCCTCCCCTGTGGAGCCCCACCCCTTTTCCTGCCAATCACCTGCCCTTCCCAGCTTTCCCAGTTCCTTCCCTTTTTCCTCGCTTCCCCCTTCAAGATTAGCTGACCTTAATGCATCCTGGGAGGTCTGCTAGGGACAAACAGTCATGCCTCTTGATTAGGCAAGTCCCCTTGTCCCATGACCATTCCCTCCCCAAAAAAATCACACCACACCACACAGCTTTACTTTGGCTGCTCACTTGGCAGTGTATTTATTATAACATTTCCAGATTATCACATATCTATATATGCATTCCAATTTAATTCATCCATAAACATCAAGAAACATTCATTCATTTATTCATATGCTGTTAATAAATGTATACTTTCCACTGGTCCAGGTGTATGCCTGGGTCCCCATACCAGCTCCTTAAATCACAAGCTTTGGCCCAGATGTACATCCAAGGCTCCCCTTCTTTTGTTTTGGCCTGGTCAGAGTCCATGTGTGAACACGTAACCTCTTCTAGGGCCTCATGGTGTACCCCTGGGGCCCCTATCCTCTCACAGCCCTGGTGTAAACCCCAGGCCTGGATCCTCCCTTTACCACTAGACCACCTCCAGCTTGCATTGGATGGTGGTCTTCCTCCCCATGCCCTAGCCCCATAAGCTATTCCTGCTTCCTTCTGCCCTGACTGCCTGCCTCCATGCATCTATCACCAGCCCTATTTCTTTTTTGAAATTCAGTACACTTTATTTCTATTTAAGTCTTACATACATGGTGTTACATGGCATTTAGCCATAAAGAGATAACACAAGTATACATCCAAGACTGCGGCCTTGAGGTTACATTGGCCTACTAAAATCTACTATCACTAAATCTACAGACAAACCTAACTATAATCCTACCCTACCCCTTCTCCCTTCCCCCTTCTAACAAGTGCTAGTAACACCTGGTACTGGCAGTTCAATGATTATATATCTAGGATTACCTTATGAACACATATCTGAATCTATGTTTTACTTTATAATTGAGGTTAATGTGTAAAGCTTGATCCATTTTCTGTCAAAGTTAGTGGGACAGTGTCTGAGATTAGCTAGCATTTTTTCTATTCTTAAATTATATAAGAGTTCCTTCAGCCATTCCGAATATGGAATGATTAGGGGATCCTTCCAATGCCTTAATACCATTTGCTTAACAGAGTGGGAAATTAAAGCCATTGCACAATGCCTTTCCAAAACTGGGATTTGAGAGTAGTCCCCAAGGATACATATTTCAGGTTCAAAATACAACTCCAGTCCAAGAAGTGGGTCAAGTTTGTTCTTGATCATGTTCCATAGGGGTCTCATTGAGGGGCACTCCCAGAACACATGATACATAGTGTCCTCACTTAAGCCACACCTATTACATTTGGGATCATGTAGTTTACCCATAGCAAACAACTTTACTAGGGTAAGGTACATGCTATGTATTATATAGAATTGAATTAGGCACAGCGTATCATTAGAAGTATATATTGCTTTCCAAATTCCTTCCCAACAAAGCTGTTTATTTGGGAATTGGTTTTTCCAACATGGTGACATTCCCTGAATGTCAGGATACATTCTAGGGTACAATTCTGCTGTTATTTTGGATACTGCATGAGGGTTCTATGCCAAACTATGGAACAGGCTAAGAAGATTCATTTGGTCAGTGTCCCAAATATTAGAACCAATTGTAGCAATTAAAAGGTGTCTAATTTGAAATTCTTTGACTATCTGATTGGGTGGAAGACCTAAGATCTTAAGGAGTGCAGATGAGGCCTTAATCTTACCCTGATCCAGTAAGTCCAAGACCCTAACTTCCTGCTTTGGGGTCTCTCCAATAATTCTTAGGTATTGTTTGTCTAGCAAAAAAATCAGGTTTAAATGAATGGGTTGGGAGATAGCCTTAGTATTATTATATTTGAGAACTCTACACAGTTGGGCATATACTTTCAGCAACATGTATACTAATTAATTTTTAAGTATCTTGAAACCCTTCTTAGGAGAAATAAATAACAAGCTATTAGGGGAAACACCTGATTGTCCAATAACTAGGCACTCTAATTTTAGCCAAAGTGTTTCGTAAATAGGTACTGCTTCAATAGAAATAGGGCAGTACCAACGGAAATATTTAGCTATATGGCTTGCTAAATGATAATGGAAAACATTTAGCAGTTTGAGGCCCCCATTTTGCGTTGGAGCTTCTAGTTTAACATATGATTGTCTCGGTGGCTTTGATTTCCAAAGAAACTTGGAAATAATCTGTTGAGCCCTCCTAAACCATGTTTGCAGAAGAAAAAAAATTAGCATGTTCAGGGGTAAAAAAGTCTCAGGAGTACATTCATTTTAATTATGTTGCTTCTACCTTGTAGAGAGAGATAAAGAGGGGCCCATCTTTCGAGATCATGTTGTATGATTTCTAATTTGGTATCAAGATTCTGTTTTTGGATCTGTTATAAGTCAGGTGTAAGTTTAAGTCCCAGATAAGTTATTTGGGTTGTCCAACTAAATTGAAAGCAATCTAATTGTGAGTGGTAAGTATGTGAATTTAGTATCATAATTGTTGATTTACTTATATTTAATTTGTAGTTTGATAAGGTGCCAGATTTCTCTATAATAGATATTATCGCAGGAAGGGAAGTTTGTGGATTAGTGATGTGCAACATTATGTCATCCACACAAGCTGAAAGGTGAAGGTCCCAATCACCAATCTGTATACCCTGTACTTGGGGGGAATTCTGCAGCTGGTATAGGAGTGGTTCCAGGTGTAGGTTAAAAAGTAAAGGTGATAGTGGGCATTCTTGGCACATTCCAGAAAATAAGGGGATTAGTTCTGAAAAAACACCATTACAATAAACTTTTGCTGTGGGGTGTGCATATAACAGTTGTATCCATTTTACAAATTTTTGTGTAAAACCACATTTTTTGAGAACTTCAAATAGGAAAATACAGCTTACCCTATCAAAAGGTTTCTCTGCATCCAGGGACATAAGGTGCCATTCTGGATGCAGAGAAAACATGAAATAATTTCCTAAGGTGGTCTAAGGAGGAATGGTCTGCTATGAATCCGACCTGTTCAGGACTAAGTAATGGGGTCCAAATTCATGCCACCCTAGTAGCTAGAATCTTTTCAAAAAGCTTTATATCATAATTCATTAAGGAAATTGGTCGGTAATTGGAGACTGATTGGGGGGATTTATTCGGTTTGGGGAGTACTATTATGAGAGCCTCCAGCAATGAGGGGTTGGATATTACTTCATTACAAAGGTAGGTGAACATGTTCAATAGTAGGGGCAATATTAGCTCCTTAAATACTTTATAAGACCGTGGTGGGAAGCCATCTGGTCCTGGTGCTTTATCATCCGGCAATAAATCAATAGCTTCCCATAGTTCTTGCTGGGTTATAAGTCCCTCAAGAGAGGTCACTTGCAATTGCTGGAGGGAAGGGAATGGAATATCTTTGAGATAGGCCTGAATTTCCTCTATCAAGGGGGTAGGTATCTGTGGGGAGTATGGGGATCTGTAATATGCCTCAAATTCACTAACTATTTCTTTAGGAGTAGTAAGGAGGGAGTTATGTTTGATAGAGTTGAGAGATACTACAGTTCTGGATTCCTCTTGTCTCCTCAGCCAGAGGGCTAGTAAATGACTAGCTTTATCGCCCTGTTCTATATATTTAACGTGGGTCTTAAAGAGCATATATTGAGCTTTTTCTTGTAGAAATTCAGAGTACTGATTCCTTAATTTAGTTAAACGTTCTTGTGTCTCCTCGGTTTTTGGTTAATTGGCTGATTTTCTAGGACTTGAATTTGTAATAAGAGTGAAGAAGATAGTTTCTCTCTCTTTTTCTTCTGAGGTTGGCTAAGCGGATACAGTCTCCTCTAACCACACATTTTAGGGCACACCAAAGCTTATCAGTATCCCGTATTGATCCCTGGTTTTGTGCAAGGAAATGGACAATTGTTTCCTTGAGGGATTGCACTGTTTGTTCGCCTTGAAGAAGTTGTGTATTTAGTTTCCAGATGCTACTTTTACACATTTGAGATGATAATGTACCTTCCCTCCATATGGGTGCATGATCCAAAATAACCCTCGGGGACATGCCACTACCTATTAAGCTTTCAATTATTGAATTATTTACCAGGAAATAATCAATGCGTGACAATGTTTTATGGACTGGTGAGTAGAAAATAAATCCCCTTGTAGTAGGATTTAGCAGTCTCCAGGGATCACTAAGGTTATAACTTTTAATAAATTCCATTCGAGCTTTTTGTGCCGGCAAAAGACCAATGCCTCAACCGGTTGACCTGTCTAGGGTAGGTGAAAGGACCAGATTCCAATCCCCTGCAATTATTGTGGGCAACCTAGGAAAAAGGTTCAGGGCCTATATTAAGTTTACAAAAAATTCTGGTGAATCAATGTTAGGGCCATATATAGATCCCGTTTCAAGCACTTCCCAAGGGAACGATGCACCAATGCAGAAGGAAAATCTGGTAGACCTTTAAGTGGGTCCCACAAGGACTGGACGAACACCAAATCTAGTAGATGGCAAAATACTCTAGGACGCTAGAGAAACTGAGATGCCACCTCCAACCCCCCCAAAAGTGGAATCAGGTTCCACTTCAGAGAAGTTCTAGGAACAAGTCCTCTATGGAACTTCCACTGGGGAAAAAGGATTAGCAAGCTAACATTTCCACATGTAATCAATTTTCAGCCTTGGCAAAACATAAAGCCTAGGGTGAGAGTGATGAGGAATCTGATACCTCATCTGTAACATCGTCGGTGGCAACTGATATGGACATGATTTCAACTGATTGTAGACCAAGTACTGAAAAGAAAGGGAAGAAGAAGAAGAAGAAGAAGAAGGAAAAGGCCATTGAAGATTCAGGCAGATGATAACAGGATAGGGGACTAGATGGACTATCTGACTCTTATGCTTTTGATTGCTTCCTTAAATGTGAATAGCATCAAAAATGATACTACTTTTTGTATCCTGAGGGATTTTGCTTGTCATATTTACTTTTTGCAGGATTCTCGACTTCATACTGTACATGACATAAACAGGGCATCCAGGGAATGGTTTGGAGGGCCTTCCTTTTGGTCAATATGGGAAGATCTTGTGTCAGATGTAGGAATACATTTGAATACATCTGGATTTGTTGTTAATAGACTCATGGATTTGGTTCCTGGGCGAGTATTACTGCTTGATATTTATTATCAACACCAAGAATATTGTTTAATTACATTATATGCACCGCAATTGAAATAAGCCAGAATAGAGGTTCTTAAGATTATACAACCTTTTTTGTTTACTACTAAGACAATAATTTTGGGAGGGGATTTTAATTGTATTTTAGGATTATGGGATAAAACTGGGAAAACTAAGAAACTGTGTATGGATTCTAATTTTTTGAATAAAATAATTATGGGAGCTTCCCTTAGAGATGCGGCAGAAGGGGGGGAAGGGATGACCTCCAGACCATACCCTTTATAAAGGGGTTCTCTCCTCTGGAATTTATTATTTTTTTTGTTTCTCAATGGGTGCCGAATGGAGGAGTGCAAGTTACACCCATTGAAACCACTGATCATGGGGTGTTGGTTACTTCAATTGGGGCTGCATTCAATTAGCCTCTTATGCATCATATGTGGTGACTAAATATTTCCCTTATGGATAATCCTGATATTTGAATGGAAATCCTAGGTCTTATGGAAGCCAGACAATCTGTTTTTGACCTTTATGATGACATAGTAAGCTGATGGGTGGTTACTAAATTGGAGATTAGATTTCTATTTTGAATTTGGGCAAAACATCAGCATACTACTAAATATTTTACATACCTAACTTTACAGCATCACTTACAGACTCTGATATCCAGATCTTTTGAGATGGGCCTAGCATATTGGGATCAAATTGTACTTATCAAACAAGAAATGTGTACTATGCAATACGATTGAGCTAGCTCTTTGCTTGCTGAACAGAAATATGGGACACAAAGGAAGAAGGAACATGTTAATCCTTATGACAGTTATAAGGATAGAATGGATTCAAAATACATGTCTAGTCTAAGGAAATTGAATAGGTCCCCAATATTTTGTAATCTGGAAATGGTGAACATTGTTTCACATTATACCACTACTCTTGTTTCCAATCAAGAAGGGCCTAATGAAGACACTAGACAGTTGTTTTCTACCTTTCCAGTACTAAATTTACCACAGGAGCTTCGGGATAGTATGATTCATCCTATTATGGAAGGAGACATGGAAGGAGACATCCAGGATGTTATAATGAGTAGTTCGGGGGGAGGGGTATCCCCAGGTCCAGATGGCCTCTTGATCGAAATGAATAAAAAATTGATGAACACTATTCTTCCTTATTTGATAATGCTTTTTAATAATATTTTAGACAGTAACAGAAAGTTACTGGGAGAAATTGCTGACAGTTATTTAATTTTTTTATTTAAAAAAGGAGACAGAACAGATCTGGACAATTGGCATCCTATCAGCTTACTTAATGCAGACTGGAAACTTTTGACTAAAGTCATAAGTAATCACTTAAAGGATGCAGCTCGGATATTGATTTCACCTACACAAACCTGTGCTATTCCAACCAGGTCTTCACAAGATAATTTAATATTACTGAATGAAATATGTGCTGATCCTGGAGCTACAGGATGTCTTATAAGTTTAGACCAAGCCAAGGTGTATGATGCAGTGTCTCATGAATTCTTATGTTTGAGCCTAGAACTATATGGTGTACCGCTAAAATCTGTGGATTGGATTAGAGGACTGTATGTCGGCATTGCTATAAGACCAATAGTAAATGGATTACCCAGGGCTGCTATACCTTTGAAAGGATGTGTGACAGGGATACCCATTAAGTCCCATTTTATACGATTTTTGTATTGATCCTTTGATATGACAATTGGGAACTAGTAGTGCAATTCAACTTGTGAGGAATAGTTCTGGGCAAATATTTATATATGTAATGGCATATGCTGATGACATATGCCTTATGGTCTCTGATGTAGAATCTGTAGTTAGCACTTTAAATATTATGTCATGTTTTTTGAAGGTATCTGGAGCGACACTTAATAAATCCAAAAGTCATTGTATGTGGTTTAAAACAGATGGGGTGAGTGGTAAGAAGGACACTGGAGAAATTCCAGTGGTACATGACCCCATTACAGTGCTATGTGCTAAATTTGGTGAAGGAGATTTGGCATCCTTTAATTGGTCAGGGGTTCTTGATTCTGCTGAACAAACAGTTGAATGGTGGAAAGGATGGCCAATGACTAAACAGAAGAGGGTCTATTAAGTTAAAACCTTTATTATTCCCATCTTTTTACATATTAGTTATATTTTCCCATTACTAGTTAAAATGGAAGTAAAACTTTATAGTATATGTTTTCATTAATTGTGGGGCAGTCATCTTAACCCCATTAAAACAGCGGTTACCTGTAAACCACTAAAACTGGGTGGATTGAACATGGTGAATCTGGTGATGTTATTTATCTCTATTTATATTTGTAGGAATTTTTTACTGGTGATTCAAAAACAGCAGAAACCTTGGGTGACTTTATTTCATGGGTGTCACAGTCTTTTTGACAAATGGGAAGTGAACCAATGTTTTTTTTTAAATGTTCTCCCTCATGTTGAAGGTGATTTAGTTGTACATTTTAAGAAACTTAAAATCTGGAACATACAGGTATCAGTGGTAATATAAACTAGTGGGAAACATTTTTATAAAAAGGTAATTAAAGAACAGTTTTTTTTATCTCCTCCTCATTTTTGCACTCGCATGCAGTGCTACTGGCAGCGGCATCCAGCTGCTGGGCCCCACAGACCCGGAGAGCAGCAGACTCACTCGCATGATGAGGGTCCAGTGCAGATGCCCCAAGTTGCTGGAGGGTCTCCCCTTACCTCTCTGCATCAGGCTGGACCAGACCCCCACAGTGTGATTCCACAACAATCCTCTGGGTTGGCAGGAGCATGGCCATCAAGCTGTTCGGTCGTGCCCAGCCTTTTTCCTCCATGTTTTTACCTGGAGCCAGCAGTGCAATGATGTACTGTGCATACACGGGCATCTTGCTGTGCTCCTCCCTACTTGGCACTGCAACTGTGCTGCCCCTGGTCATCAGTAGGGGCTGCTCCAGTGTGACATGCTCCCCTAACCCAGCCCAGAGGGAGGAGAGCAGTCCTGAGATGCTTAATCCACCCACTCCCCTGCCAACTCCCTGGCAGCTCGAGTCCATTCCTGAACCCAGGTCGCTGGTGTGATGCGAGGTGTGGCGTCCAATGCCCAGCCTCAGTGCCACTGGGCCAGCTATTAAAGAACAGTTTGACTGTACTCCATGCTTCAAGAGTCAGCATACGGTGTCTGAGAAGACTTTAATAGATCACATTTTAGAACCAAGATTACTGTCAAAACCCTGGAATTTTGTATGGTTGTGTTGTCATGAGAAATTCAATGTTAGGAGTAATCATCATCAGAAAGCTGTAGAGGAACGCTGTTGTTTAAGGAAAGAATGTTATGAACAGGAAGAAACAATGCATCATTTGTTCCTAGAATGTCCCTATATTGTTAATGTTTGGCCAGTGTTAGCCAGAACTTGGGCAATTCCTGAAATGTCCTTTATGACGTACAGGACATTGGTGTATGGTGATTTTTCGACAGAGTGGAGTAGATTTTATCCTGGAACATTACGACTTGTATTTAACTGTATTAAATGGAGTATATGGCATGTTAGGTGCCTCTACAGTTTACAGCAAAAAGTTGTTCTGTTAGAGGGACTTTACCAAATAAAATGTGTAGAAATTAAGGGGATTTTCCAAAAAGACAAAAATGTAATGGCTGATAAGGTTGTAGCTACGTGGTGGAGGCACTTTCCATGGTTAACACCCTAAAAAACTGTTATATGGACTTGAGTGCTATAGATACTATGATCTGTGATTCACAGCATAATAAACCTGTGATTTTGCATATATACACATATCCAGAGTGATAACAGAAAACTAACCTTATGATATGTGTATGATTAACAGTATTAGTTGCTGGTGGTTTGGGGTAGACTTGATCAGTACTGGGTATAGCAGTTTGCTTTGCAATACTTCTATGTGGATCTCATGTTTTATTTCTGTTTTTGTTTTCAATACCAATTCTCCTACTCTTCAGGATGGGGGAAAGGGGGCTATCTATGACCTTTATAATTTAATAGTATTTCTTTGTTTCAGGTTGATATTTTGATTCCATTTCATTAATTTTAGACTGGGATGTATGTCTTACTATATGTTTTCCTTACAGTTTCTTTCTTGATTTTTGTTTGTCCTGTATTATGATTCTTTTAAGTTTTGAATAAATAGTTCCCCCTACTCAAAAGGGTGGGGGATGGGGGTTATATGAGTAGTATGAAGTAATACGTCTTTCCTTTAGTATGTGGATTTATGTGTTATGTTATTTTATAGTAGAATATGAATTAATATTTCTAGTGGGAGGAGGATGCATCAATACATATTTGTTTTAATATTTTGCTTTTTGTTATACCTGTGATGTGTTATGATTTCTTTGAAGTTTTGAATAAAAAAATTCCCCTACTCTGTTCGGTAGGGGGCACTGTTTCCCGTTCCAGGATGGAGGACTCCAGCACTCGGCTGGAAGTGGTGGATGGCGATGGAGAAGAATCTGGTGGTGTGCAAGATAATCCTGCAGGAGGTGGGGATGGCTGGGATGCCCCCAAGTGGTGGCCAGCATATCGTTTCAAGGGCCTCCACAGACCAAGCAGCTGATGCCAAATTTCCTAATTGTGGCAGTGATAGTGATATGGAACTCACTTCCATGGACCTCACCCTACATGAAAAGCAGATATGTCTTAGAGCTGAGCTGTAGAAAGTACTGTACAACAACAACTGGCTGAAGCACACATTCAGATGGAGTTGGACAAAAAAAGAAAGCTAGATGTTAGCTCACCATTTGCAATTGTGGCTCCCGTTTCTTCGAAATTATTTCCTATGGAACCGGCTGGAACCGAACTGGATGTTGCTACTGGAACCCTACCCACTGCTACGCAGCACACTTCATCACATCGCTTTACTTGGTCACTGGAGTCAGCCCTTCACAGGGTAGGTTGGATACCTATCAGTGATGGGACTTGGCTCCTGGATCCCTTGGTGTCTGTGCTGGGTGCTGGACTGAATAGCACTTTGAAGCAGCATGTCACACCTAAGGATGTGCATGGCATCACTACCAGGGATCCTACAGGTACAATTTCAGTTCCTTTGGGTGAATCAATCCCTCTTGAGTGTGTGGGGGGTTGGGGGCTTTACAGCCAGAAGTACCAGCTGCACAACTACCATTGGAGCAGGTTTCGGAGTCCTGTACTGGGATGGAGCAGCACACAAACAAAGCTAATACTCCTACATTTGCTAGTCCTTTTCATAAGCCAGTTGATCTGTCAAAATTATGTAATGCAATGTGGTTGCATTACATGGGCAGTAAAAACACCTTACCAGACAGATATTATATTGGGAAGACATTACTGAAACAATCCCTGGGATTTACTCCTTTGGAGGTGTATGCCCTTATACATGCTCCGGGAGAATCAACATATGATATTAGTTTTTGATCCCCTGAAATTATGAAGAGATTTTGGTGCAGATACTCAAATCTCAAAACAAATCCACTGTGGGCCCAGTTTATAGCCATTCCCCTCACTAAACAGCTGTTTCGTATCATCACTGTTCTGTTTAGGAATGAGGGTGTTAACATTACTGACATTGTATATTGGTTGGAAAAAAGATGTGCCTTGAGGGGAAACCCAGAACCCATCTTAGATGATGAGGGATTCTGGAATTGGGGCTGGAAGGTAAAGACTCAGTTATGACAGCGTGTCAGTGACATTATGCATCTCCCCAACTGTTTTTTCATTGGCCAGGATAAAGGTTTCCTTTTTTACCTGGGACAGCCTCGAACCTATTTCAAGTATGGTTCAAGTAGACATATTAGTACCACTTGCAAAATTTTGAAATGTACCCATTGTAGGGAAACTGGGCAGCCTAGTGCCCATTGCTTCAATAACTCTCGTTGTAACCTTAGTAATGAAATGGATCATAATTTCACCGACTGTCCTTGGGCCTCCAGGAACAGTGGTAATTCTGACTTTGGGGCACAGGATTTCTATATCAACACTGCATCTCATCCTCCTGCCTATGCTGGGCCTGCTCTGGGTGCCTTGGAGCCTCAGAAGAATCCTCATGAACACTGCTGTACAGGGGGTTTTCACACTGATAACCTTCAATCCAGTGTGCCACTGGTCCAGACTGGCCTGGTACCGAACAATGTTACTAAGAGCCCTGATACTCTTGTGGGGCGAAGCAGCATGGGACAATCTGCAGTTGCTGACCGTCTGCTCATTGTACATCCTGCTCAGTCTGCTCAGGTACGACATACTGTTTCTGGGGATGCTGGTATGCCCCCTCCACCCCATCATTGTTCCTAAAGAGCCTGACTTTACAGAAGTAAAGGGAAAGAAAGGAAAGAAAACTAAACCAAAATTCCCTAAACCACAGAAAGGGGATGTCCCAATTGTTGACCCAAATCAGTTTGGACCCCTGCAGTGGGGGGACTCTGAAATGGTTGATGACTCAGAAGATGCATCATTACAGTCCTCGCAACCTCGACTTCTGTCGGATTCTGCTATTCTTGCTGATGTCCGGCCTATGCCTAAATCTCAAGAGAGAGTGACTAGGGCCTCCTGTAACAAAAAATGATTTAGAACTTCTCTATGTCTACCATTCCTTACCAGGTGTGGATGAAGTCTTTGAATGCCAACAGTTTACATTCCCACAGAAAATGCCTGAGCACCTCTGCTTCTTTTCAGCATTCAGATCTGGACATTTTGTTATTTCAGGATGTTCATCTCCATTCATTAGTGGAAACTGAAGCAACTCCTTCTGGTTGGACGTGGGGCCAAAGTTTCTGGTCACCTGGGGAAGAGATTTGTCCAAGGGTGGGAATATGTTTTTTTTAATCTTCTCAGCTACAGGTCTCCCACATAGTTGACATCTTTTCAGGGTGGGAATTTCCATTAGATGTGAGGTTCAGAGGGATGGAATTTAGGATTATAAATGTCTATGCCCCACAGGTAAAGTTTGACAGGGTGTCCCTCTTTAAGAAAATTATGCCTTATTTATCTACCTCAAATAATGTGGTTTTGGGTGGGGATTTTAATTGCAGCATGACTCTGGCTGATGGAGGTTTAAAAATGATGAAGATCTTTTGTGATGTGACTTACTGTATTTAGCACAACTGATTGTAGATATGGGGTTAATTGATAGCTTTGGTGCTCTCTACCAGCCAGCACCTCTTACATACTTTTGTGGAACACGGTCCACACAAATAGATTATCTCTTTGAGTCTAAAAATTTACATTTACAGGCTGGGCATGTTACGCCAGTAGTTACATCTGACCATGGTTTACTAACACTAATCCTGGGAAATAGTCTAGAACATTATAGAGGGGCAGGGACCTGGACATTAAATCTTAGTTTATTGGACAATTAAGTCATTTTCCAAGGTTTTTGATATATACTGGAGGCTAGAAAATCTGCTTTTTTCTTATATTATTGTGTTACATACAGGTGGGAGGATTCTAAAGTTTTTTTTACTGAGTATTTCAAAACTATGGGCAAAATTTATGGGAAAGTGAAAACTGATACTTATAAATGGTTATGGACTGAATTATTATATATTTTTTCCTTATAAAAGGAGGGAATGGGGGATTTCTTCTCCCAGATTAAGGAGATTAAAGAGCAAACGATGGGCATTCAGTATGGCTATATGAGAACTCAGTATATGGCCCAAAAGTATGGAATGCAGGGGAAGAAAATGCATGTCACCCCCTTTGATTGTTGTCAAAAGGATAGCGATCTTAACACTATATCTTACTTATTAATGCCAGTGGGTACTACTGTCATGTCAAAAACAGAAATCTTGCAGGAAGTGGGGCGGTTTGTGCAGGAAATTGTAACTAGTCAGGATTTACAGACTGCAGATATGAGGGATTGGTTAACTTCCTGCAACCTCCCACAAATTCCACAAGAGCTGCAGACCTTATTAATTACCCCTATTTCACGGGCAGATATAGGATGTTATATGGGCCTTGAATACAGGGACCACCCCGGGGCCTGATGGTCTTCTTCATAAAGTCTATAAGATTATTGTTGAGATGTTAGGGGAGGAACTTGCTGAATTTTATAATTCCATATTAGCATCTGGTGCATTTCCTGCTAGTATGTTGGCACTTTGGTATTGCTGTTTAAATCTGGGGAGAAAGGTGACTTGAGAAACTTGACCTGTCTTCCTACTGAATACTGATTATAAAATCCTGATGAAGCTCTTTTGTAATAGAATGACAATAGTCTTAAACACCATTATTCACCCTATGCAGTTTAGTGGGGTTTCCTCTAGAAAAATACAGGATGCTCTCATTCTCTTACGGGACATTTTTGCTAAGGGTCATGTCGGGGAGATTATGGGGTTCTTAGTTAGCCTTGATCAAATTAAGGCTTTTGATTGTATTAAACATCCCTTCTTATGGGCAGTTATGGACACATATGGGTTTCCCCCCACATTTATTAAATAGATACAAGTATGTTACCATTCTGCACGTTTAGTGCCCTGTGTCAATGGGTGATCAGTGGCTGCATATCGGCTGTATAGGGGGTTAGGCAGGGGTGCCCCTTAGGCCCCCTGCTGTATATTCTCACCCATGACCCTCTATTCTATAATTGAATCATTCCAGTACTATTGGGGGATTGTCTATAGGATGTGAAGACTTCTCTATTGTGTCCATTGCCTATGCAGATTATATTGTGCTGATTCTTGCAGATCAAGACTCAGGAAGGGCTGTGGGTCAAGTGCTGTCAGACTTTTCCAGGATTTCTGGGCCAGAAATAAAGTTGCAGAAAAGCTGTGTTCTCCCCATAGGTGACACGGGGGAGATTGTAACTGAGATTTTAGATATACCACTTTTTCATGGATATCATATAATATTAGCCATCTTTTTTGGATCTTGTAATTCACAATTTTTTAATTGGGGTGTAAAATTAAAACAAGCTGCTGGTAAAGTTGCATTATGGAATAAATGGCAGATGTCGAAAAGGAAAATAATCTATATGATTAAAACCTTTTTACTTCCCATATTTCTGTTTATCAGTGCTGTGTTTCCTCCCCTAAAAGAGGTGGAGACTATGCTGTGTAGTCTTTTTTTTCCAATGTCTTTAAGGTAGTCATCTGAACCCTATTAAATGGAGGACAACCTATCTATCAATACCAGAAGGGGGCCTGGGAATGATTAACCCCCTATTATTTTTTTTTATTGTATTTTCTTTTCTCATAGTTTCCTTCCTTTTCTGAAGCCAAATTTTAAGATTTGGGGTCCCTGGATTATGGATCACATAGGGTCTCTAATTGCCTCTTGGGAGGACTCTAGCCCAATTCCAAGGCAAAAGTTGATTTAACATCTCCCAGTATATTTATATCATGCAGTAGGTAAAATTAAGTTGTGGTATCTCACAAAACAAGATCTTAGGAATCACAGTAGGAAGGAATTATATGCCAGAATACTTGGAACCTATTATATTGCTCTCCCATGGCATGGGGAGAAACCCTTACCTGAAAACAGAATTATTTCTGAGATGCTTACATGCCTCAGGGTTCCCCTTTATATGTGGGATTTTCTGTGGCTGTGCATTCATCGCAAGCTTGGTGTTAAGAATAATATGAGAGACAAAAAAGTTTCAGACAGACTGTGCCCTAGAGTACATATATGTGCTGGTCACCTGGAATCTACGGACCATTTATTTTTTGATTGTCCTTATGCTGTATCCTTTTGGGCCTACTTACGTAAATGTTGGCTGGGGGCACACTTTGAGAATTCAATCCCAGACATGTTTTAGTCAGGTATTTTTACCAAGGTTTGGTCTAAATATGATGTTCACACTATGCAGCTTCTCTTATTATGTATAAAATATTAGCTGTGGTTAGCTAGATGTGCACTTACTTTATGGAAGCAGGATAAAACAGTGGACCAGGTGGTTTATGCAGTTTCACAAGATATTTTGTGCCTGAAACAAAGGGTTGCTCAGGTATCTTCCCCTGCAACATTTAAATTATGGTGGAGAAACATTACCTGGTTGGATACTGGGTGAATTTCAGTTTTGGGAATATGCTTATGGGAAATGTTGGGTTTGGGCCCTTGTTTTTTTCTTTCTTTGTTTATTTTCCTACTGTATTTCTGTGTGACTTGATACTGTGATAGGTATATTTGGAAAGGTAGGATTTGTTGTACTTCTTTTGACCTTTTCAGCATTGTTTATTACTTTCTTATATGTTTAATTCCCTTTTATTCTTTTAATATGATGTAATACTGTTTTTGTTGCTGTTGTAATAAAATTTCCCCTACTCTTAGGGGTGGGGGAGGGGGGAATTTGTATGAGCTGTATGAATTAATATGTATTTGTTTTCAGTATAATGGTTTTTTGTTTACATTACTATTTTGAGTATGTTTTCATAATTCCTGAAGGGGAGATATGCATCAATACGCAACTTGCTTTACTAATTTGTTTTGTTATTTTAGTAATGTATTATGATTTCTTGAAGTTTGAATAAAAAAATTTCCCTACTCTTCCTGTGGGGAGAGTCTCTGTCATCTTGGCTCACTGCCAAGATGGCGACCTCAGGAGATGGTGTGCTGATGGAGGAGATGGAGGTAGGGGAGCAGGTCTCCTTTCCTGACTTTGTACTGAAGAGACCGCTGAATGTGTATTGGACATACAAAAGAGCGAGGAAATGATTAACAAAGTGGCAACTTCATCATAACTAATACCTTATGGACCTGAAATACCTCAAGATGAAACAGTTACCAATCTGAGTGGTGAAAGGAACATTGAGATACTATGAATGAGTTTACACCCCAATGCTCAGAATCGCTTAAACTGAAAAATATCCTAGAGGCAGAAGAATGTAAATTTTTGTATAAAAAGATGTCGTTCACCAAACAAATCCGACAATTAGAGGCTCACAACAGGAAGCAAGCTGTCAAACCAAATCAGCTGCATACCGATGACGCAGATGCATCTAAAGAACTACTGACAAGTTGGGCTGTGGTGACAGAGCAAGCGGAAAAAGATTTACAACTGCAAATCCCAGAAAATGCTTTTCTTCATTCTGAATCATGCACTACAAATGATTTAGAAACAGTGGATGCTACTTTGGGAGAAATGTGAGGAATGGCAATCACAAACCCCTCAGGGTTTGGCCTAAGATGACCCAAAGATGCTAGAAACCCTGAATAATTTGTAACTTCAGAATTAACTGCTGCTGTTTGGGAACATGACCCAAAAACAGAAGAATGGAAATTAGACACCTCTCTGATCAGAATTCCTTCTCAGGAGGACTTCAGAGAAAAAGGTACTGTTAATATGTCAAAATTGGCCCGAGTTTAGCAGTGCTAGCGCTAACCCACTAGACCGTAAATTACTGCCTGAATTAGCGCTAACACAAAACCCCACATTGCAGTTTGAAAAGGTAGCCTCTACTGAATCACATACTGTGCCGTCAAAACCTGTAGAAGCATGCAGCTCTGGATCAAGTAACAACCTGTCTGGTCCCCATGAGCACCCCGTTGACATTATGAATAAGACAATCCTAAACCTTTTGCTTCATTTTTCAAAATACCTATCATGCCTGCAAAGAGACATAATGCAGTTAGACTATCCTATATTGGAGGAATGCCTGACACCACCCCCGACAGTCTTTGTTGCTTGAGCACTTTTGAAAGATTCCATGAAGTTCTTTGCAAATGAAATACATGCACTTATCCACATATCTGGTGAAACTACTTTTGACATTAGTTTTAAATCACTCAATGGACTGGAAAGCTTTTAGATAAAATATAATTCACTCAAAAAAAAAAATGCCCTGATGGGCACAGTTTCTTGTAATCCAACTAACACGGCCAGTGCAAAAAAAATATAGCTGTTTTGTTCTGGAACAAAGGCATCAGCACGCTTGACTTAGTATATTGACTATGACAAAGGTGCACAATAATAGGAGATCCAGAAATGATTATTGACTCTGAAAACTTATGGACTGGAAGGTGAAAAGTTATTTATGCTAAAAACTATGAATACAGGTATAGTACATCTACCTAACTCCATTTTTGGGAGGGAAGGACAGGAGAGTTTTATTCTACCCTGGACAACCTAAAATGTGTTATAAGTGTGGTTCAGTAGCACATTTAAGCAGTGTGTGTGACAGGGCAAAATGTACTGTATGGGGAACTAGGTCATATTGGAACTCAATGCATTAATGAATGTAAGTGCAATCTTTGGGCACTATGCATGAAAGTGGGTGGGGATATGCGGAAAAGTTGCATACCCTGCCCACAGTTCTGTGCAACTGTGGACAGATGCACCCATACTGGCATTCACAAATGTTGGCCACCTATCCATGGGTCCTCTGTCTGGCACACAGGATTCCGCAGGGTGGCCAGGGCAGAGTCACGGACCCAGGATGGCATCCAATGGGATGCCCCTCCAGGGTCCCACAATGGATCCCTCACATAGTGAGATGTGGGTCTGGGGTAGTGCATGCCTACAGCAGGCACCTGGACCCATGCACCCAGAGGTGGGTTATGTGTCCCCCTTTTCCCTGGCTCTGCCAACACCTCCACTCACCTTCTGTACATGCCAGTTGGTCCCTGGCACTCACCCATCTGGCAGTCCCAGCCCCCCTCACTTCCCAGTGGGCTGTGGCAGCACGGGGAGTTATGTCCATGTTCCACCATGCCTGGTGGTAGCCATCCATGGGGCACACAGGGGGTTATGGCAGGGTTTACCCTGGTGTACCCTGTGCCACCTTCTGCACCCATGCAGCCAGCACTATGCAGTTTAGTAAATACCGCATAGTGCTGGCATGCTCCCGGAATGCTCAGAGGACATGGGGGATCGGGTGCATTGGGTCTGCACCCCCCCATTTGTGTATCCCATGCAGGGGGTGCAATGAGTGTTGAGTGGCTACATACTCAAGATACACAGCACATAGCAACTCTGCCCCTTCATGCATAGTGCCCAATGGGAGGAAAGGGGCCATGCTTTCCAAAACTGCCCATGGGCAGCCCACAATTTGCCCTATCAGGCTGATCGGGCAGAACAAAGATTATTTATCACCCTAGCCCAAAAAAGTGAATTGAATTCCCAGAGGCAACAACTCACTGAAACTGAGCCAAGACCACTGCCGTCTGTTAGTCAAACTGCACAAAGCGAGGCCTCACAAAGTCATGTCCTAGAACCACCTCCTTCTACTCCTACTGAGGTACTACCTATAGAGAGAGAGAGAGAGAGAGAGGTGTCTGAATAGATGGAACGCAAAGTAAACACAATCTCTGAGACAGGTAAAATTAGATGTACAAAGACCCAAAGACAGTATGCCTCTCCAACCCACAGACTGACACTAAACATATGATGACCAGACACAAATTAAAGACTAGCCACCCAAATCCTAAACTAATGAAACCTAACTGAATTCTTACTTCAAATAAATATGAAATGTTGCAAACAAATTCTGATACTACAGAAGTGGAGCAGCAGTGTTCAGGGAGACATTCTGGATGCTGCGATGCTACCCTGTTTGCAGGCACCTCTCTGGTCTGAGGGAGGAGGTTGCCCGTCTCCAGTCTTACCTGGCTAGGATTAGTGAAACCTCTTCCCCCACCCAGGTACCACCAGGGCCACCACCGTTACCTCAGAGGTTGCCAAGAAAGAGGAGTGGTTGGACCAAGATGGGCTCAGGGAGGTAGAAGGTGGTGGAACAGAGGTGCATCCCTCCAGTTGTAGCTCTCCACAGTTCATATGCTGTTCTGGCAAAGAGTGGTTCTTCTATGGAGGCACCTGCAGTGGAGACCAAGGAGGATGCTGGGAACCTCCACAAAGGAGACCCACAGGAGGGTGGCATGAGGCCCCACAGGGGAAGGAAACAACTCCTGGTGGGGGACTCAATTATTAGGGGGGTAGACATGGAGGAGGAAGGGGATAGGGAGGTAAGGTGCCAGCCTGGCACCACAGCTTGGAGGGACAGGAAGTGAATCCTCAGGATTGCGGGAGCAGCTGCATGAGGGAGGGAGCTGGATGTCATTGTCCACCTAGGGACAAATGACCTGGCTGTAAATGGGATCAGAGCGGTGCAAGAGGAGTTTGTGGAGTTGGAGAGGGGTCTTAAACAAGTAGCATGTATGTGAACCTTCTCTGAGGTGCTGCCTGTCTATGGCAAGGATGATGCTAGGGTATTCCACACCATGGGATTCAATGAATGATTGAAAAACTGGTGTGGAGCTCAGGGTTTTGGTTTCATTGGGGACTGGGGAGCCACCTGGAGGGATGCAGGCTTATACTGGCACGATGGTCTGCATCTGTCAGGGGGGGATCCAGGATCCTAGGTGACAGGTTTAAATGCTTCATTGGCAAGCATTTAAACTAGCCAAGGGGGGAGGCACTGAAAAAGAGCAGAGAAACCCCAGCTCCTCCCACAAAAGTGCAGTAGTTAGAGAGGTAAACACCAAGGCAGGGAAGTCAGTAGGGAGCAGGACAGGGATAAATGCAGAAAAAGGTGTTAAGGATAGGGATGGGGCTAAAAGGGGTAAGGCCATAAAAAATAAATGGAAGGTGATGCGTACCAATGCCCATAGTCTGTGCAACAAGCTCCCTGAACTAGTGGCCTTAATGGAAGAGGGATGCCTTGATATTGTGGCAGTCACTTAAACATGGTACACAGAGAACCATGAGTGGGAAGTCAACATACCAGGATACACAGTTTACAGGAGGGACAGGGTGGGTAAAAGAGGAGGAGGAGGAGGAGTAGCTCTCTATATAAGGGAAGGGATTAAAGCAACAGAACTAAAGAGTAAACAGGAAGTTGATGAGTCACTATGGGTCACCCTGGAGACAGAAAATGGCACCACAATCCGCATGGGGGTTGTGTACAGACCCCCATCTCAGGGTGAGGAAATGGACAAGAAAATGATAGAAGGCATCCTTAAAATGGCAGAAAAAGGGGAAATATTGTTGATGGGGGACCTGAATATGCCAGATGTTAACTGGAGTACCTTTACTGCAGGCACATTCAAGAGCAGGGTCATTCTTGATGCATGCCCTACAGGGGGCATGCCTCAGACAGCTAGTGTTGGAACCCACTCAGGAGGGAGCAATCTTAGACCTGGTACTCTCAAATGGGGAAGGAGAAAGGATCTCAGATTTAGAAGTGGGTAGCCATCTGGGAACAAGTGACCACCAAACAGTGTGGTTCACAATAAACACAGCCATAGAGTCAAGCCATACAAAAACAAATGTATTGGACTTTAGGAAGGCTGACTTTGGGAAAATGAGAGAGTGCCTTAGAAAAGCACTAGCAAATGGGCAAGAAGGAGGGGTGGAGGAACAATGGGGAATAATCAAAACAGCCATTGCAGAGGCAACACGCCTTTGTGTGAAGCAAATCTATAAAACAAAATGAAGGAAAAAAACACTATGGTTCTCAAAAGAGGTGGCAGGGACAGTTTAGGAGAAAAGGATAGCATTCAGGAAATATAAGGAAACACAGAAGGAACAGGACAGAGAACTTTATCAGTTAAAGCAGAAGGAGGCAGGGAAGGCAGTCAGAATAGCAAAGGCACAAACTGAGAAAAAGATAGCCAACTCTGTTAAGAAGGGGGATAAAACCTTTTATAGGTACCTTAGGGAGTGAAGAAAGACCTAGGGAGGGATACAGAGACTTAATAAAGGGGAAGGAATATGGGCAGAGGGTGACAGTGAAAAAGCAGGGATACAGAACGAATATTTCTGCTCAGTATTCACAACAGATGAGGAGGAGGAGGTGCCTAAACCAAACAAGGGAGAAACTCTGATTGGGGGATCAATACCAGTCTATTCACAGAAGAAAGGGTTTTGAACGAACTCTTGAAACTGAGGGTGGACAAAGCAATGGAGCCTGATGGGATTCACCCAAGAATACTAAAAGAACTAAGGGTAGAACTAGTAACACCACTGACTACTCTCTTTGACAAATCATGGGAGGATGGAGTGGTACCTGAGGACTGGAGGAGGGCAAATGTGATCCCACTTCACAAAAGTGGGAGCAGGGCAGAGGCAGGAAACTACATACCAGTTAATTTGACTTCAGTGGTAGGGAAAATGACGGAATCACTTCTGAAGGAAAGAATTGTTGAGTACCTAGAGGCCAATGGGGCACAGGACCCAAGACAGCATGGTTTCACAGCAGGAAGGTCATGTTAGATGAACCTAATAGATTTCTTTGACTGGATGGCCAAAGTAGTAGACCAGGGAGGGGCTGTGGATATGGCCTACCGAGATTTTAGCAAGGCATTTGACACAGTCTCACACAAAAGATTAATATACAAGTTAGCCAGCCTTAGAGTGGGTCCCAAAGTGGTAGCCTGGATAAAAAACTGGCTGGACAACAGGACACAAAAGGTAATAGTAAGCAGAGTCCACAGTGAAGAAAGGAGGGTAACTAGCGGGGTCCGCAGGGTTCGGTACTGGGACCAGTCCTCTTTAATATCTTTATGAGTGACATTGGAGAGTGCCTGGAAGGAAAGGTATGCCTCTTTGCAGATGACACAAAGATCTGCAACAGGGTTGATACACAAGGTGGGGTGGAAAGAATGAAAAGGGACTTGGCAAGGTTGGAGGAATGGTCAAATACGTGGCAGCTCAGATTCAATGCAAAGTGCAAGGTAATGCATCTGGGAAACAAAAACCCAGGGGAAGAGTACACAGTGGGTGGTGAGTTAATAAAAAAAAAATCAAAAGAGACCTAGGAGTAATTATATCAGATGACCTAAAGGTGGGCAAGCAATGTGAGAAGGCAGTGAGGAGGGCTGGGGGGATATGGGGATGTATAGGGAAAGGCATCAACAGTAGAAAACAGGAAACTGTTATCCCTCTTTACAGACAGTTAGTGAGACCCCATCTGGAGTACTGCATGCAATTCTGGAGACCCCATCTCTGTAAAGACATAGACAGAGTGGCGGCTGTTCAGTGAAGAGCAACAAAATGGTGCAAGGTCTGCACCAGAAGACATATGAGGAGAGACTAAAGCAGCTTAATATGTATACCCTTGAGGAAAGGAGGTACAGGGAGGGCATAATAGAAACTTTCAAGTATCTTAAGGGAATTAACAAGGTACAAGAAGGTAGTATCTTTCAGAAGAAGAGATGTGCAAGTGTAACTGGGGTCCTGTTGTGAAGTATAACCAATCACTTAAAGATGCAATAACCCCCCCCATTATTTCTTTTCACTCTTTCCTATCCTCTATTATATTTCAATATCTATCCTATACTTTCTTGTCAGGGTGGCCAACCTGGCAATCTTCTATCTATCCTTTACTGTCCTTTTTTTTTTTGTGTCAGTACTTAATTGCATCTTGTTAAAAAAAATATATGTATATATATTGAAAAAGCTATATCAAGCAAACCTTCAGTGGCTACTGGGAGAAGCAGTCCAACAAGCTCAGTGTCCCAAAATAAATGTTAAGAAGGAGCTGTTTCATTTGTAAACAAAAGAGCCTCTAAACAGCAGAGGGCTGAGTTGTGAAACAAGTATCTGCTGCAACTTCACCTAGTAAGTTAAGAAGCAGTGGCTGTAAAACTAAGGGAAACTGGAACAAAAAAAGGTATTGTACTAAAATAAACTGTTATCTGAGTGCCCATGTTAGTTGCAGAGGTCCTTCGATAGGGCAGGCAACTCATGAAATGGCAGCTTATATGGTCTCAAGGAGGAGTGATGTCAGAAGGGGGAGGAGCTAAGCTAATGCTCTGACATCGTAGTCCTATAATTAAGTCTATATTTTTGTTTTAGGACCTTGTGATGAAATAAATACTTTTTGGGTAAACCCTCAAGTGCTAGAATGATACTAGTTGGTTTAATATATACAGTATATATATATATATATATATATATATATATATATACACAGTATATATAAGCTTGAAAATGCCATTGTTCATCTTAATTAAGGTATCACATGATTGATGAGGTCACCCTGTGGCATTATAAAAGGTTCATCTAAGAGAAAAAAAAGAGATAGGTGGTCAGTAAGGTTCTGGCCAAGGAGAGAGAAGGTTCTAAGAAGTAATTGTGCAAGTTTCCACATTGTTTGAGAGAATGGAAAGAACTCAGGAATTCTGTAGAGTAATTTTTTTTTGCAAGAATTATCTCCTGATGTTTGAAGAGGTGTGATGGATTAACACCATTTATTTTTCTTTTCTGTATATATTAAATTTAGTATTTTTATTTTATTTTTTTTTCTTCTTCTTGAATAAAATAATAAATGCAGACGTGCATTTTTTATGCATCCTATCTGGTTGTATGATCTGTTTATTGGGACCCACACTACCACAACTGGTGTCAGAAGTGGTATTCCAACCTCTAGGGTGTCAGAAGGTACTCCAGAGGGGGTGTTGCACTGAAACTACCCTAGCAGATGCAACAACCAGAACAAGTGGCGTTGGATGCATTACATCTGACCAGGTCTGTCAGATTGAAGACTGGTGTCCAGTTGTTGTCAGGGATCAAACCTGCTACCAGACAAAGAAACATGGAAGAAGGAGCCACAGCTGTGTCTGGTAATCCAAAGAAGGAGGAAAGCCAGATGACCCCAGCACCGGAGGATCCAAGTGAACTACTGAAATGGCTTTGTTTATGCCAACTTGAGATGGAGTGCCAGAGAGAAGAAGACCAGAGACAGAGGGATGAAGACCGGAGGATACGGGCAGAAGAGAGACGGAGACAAGATGAAAAATGGACGTCAACCTTAAAAGCTATCCAGGACATGACCATGGGGCAGATGGAGATATCTGTTCCTAGAGACATTAAATTAACTAAGTTGACAGAGGTGGATGATATTGAGGCCTATTTGACAACTTTCGAGAGGGTGGTCCAAACCTGCAACTGGCCCAGAGACCAATGGGTGATTCGTTTGGTCCCATACCTCTCGGGATGGGCACAACTAGTCTACAGCCAGCTAAGTGGAGCTGATAGCTCAAATTATGACAGAGTTAAGAAGAAATTCTTCACAGATATAATATCAGCACGGAGACATACAGGCAACGATTTCGGTCTCAGAAAATGGCAAGCTTGGATACCCCAAGAGAAACCTATGCCCGTTTGAAGGACTATTGTGGAAAATGGCTACAACCCACCACCAAAACTATAGACCAAATCATGGAACTGATAATAATTGAACAATTCATCCAGATATTACCCGTGGAAGTGCAATTATGGGTAAAAGAACATAAACTCGAGACAGCCGAAGACACCATTAAGTTGGCAGAAGATTACCTAGCAGCAAGAAGCACCAGAGCCAGAGGTAACCAGGGCAATCCAGGACCATCTTATGCGCTGGTAAGACCACCTTTTAATGCTTCTACTAACCAGAGACAGTTCTATCGAAGGGAGAGAGGTGGGAGAGTTCCATATGCAGAAATAATATGCCATGGTTGTCTTGGAAAAGGGCATATTGTAAGGAACTGCCCAAATAAAAGATCTGATTTATACATCTTGCCCTAGCAAATTTTGGATATGTGACCTCTGTGGGTATTGAGGAACAACAGACTTTGGGTTTGCTGGACTCAGGCAGTATACAAACTTTGATCAGGGCTGATCTAGCACTGAATATGCCCGAGTGATTCAAGTACTACTGTGCGGTGTGTACATGGAGACATACACTGATACCCTACAGCATGTCTTAATATAACTGTAAATACAGAAAGCCATGACATGTTGGTAGGCCTTGTTCCACGACTCCCAGTATCTGTCATTGTTGGGCAAGACTTTCCTTATTTTGACCTTTTAATGCAGCAGCAGAAGACTTCTACAGGAACTGTTAATGTAGTTACTAGGTCCCAGGCCAAAACACAAGACTTACAGGAGGTCTTTCCTTTTGATAATTGTTATTTTGAGACTGTCAGTAAGGACAAAATGTCCAAGAAGACTAGGTGAAGAGAAAAAAAAACTTGGAATGAAAATCATCAGGCTAAAGGTCAACTTAATATCCCAGAGACTCTAGTGCAAGATATTGTACAGGACCAAAAATGCGATGAATCTTTAACATCTTTATTTTTACAGGCGGACAAGGTTGGACATCCTGGACAATCTCAATTTATTATCAAAAACAATATCCTGTATAGAGTTGTTGTAGAGCCTGGTACAAATGAGGAACTTGAACAGTTAGTGGTACCCAGTAAATATAGGGAACAAATAATGCACTTGGCACATGATATTCCCATGGCTGGTCATGAAGGTAGAGACCGGACAGTACAATGTATTCTATCTTGATTCAGTTGGCCAGGGGTCCACCAGGATGTTGCGGCCTAGTGTAGGTCCTGTCCCCAGTGCCAATTGCTTGCCAAGGGAGGGAAGAAAGATAGGGTGCCCCTACAACCTATACCATATGTAACTACTCCATTTGACAGGGTAGCAATGGATGTGGTGGGACCCTTATTAAAAAGTTCTAAGGGGAATCAGTATATTTTAGTCATTTGTGACTACACAACCAGGTACCCAGAAGCAATACCAATGAGGACGGTTACTGCCCCTCGTATTGCAGAAGAACTGGCAAAAGTCTTCAGCAGGATGGGAATACCCAAGGTTATCCTGACAGACCATGGTTGTAATTTTTCCTCCATCATGCTGCAAGAACTATACAAATTGCTAGGGGTATCTGCTGTTAGAACATCCCCATACCATCCCCAAACTGATGGGTTAGTGGAAAGATTTAAGAAGACAATGAAATGTATGCTTCCGAAGTATGTGCAGGAGGAAGGCCGAGACTGGGATAAGTTTTTGCCCTATTTGCTGTTTTCCTATAGAGAGGTGCCTCAGGCTACTACAGGGTTATCCCCCTTTACCATGTTATATGGGCACAACCCTAGGGGTCCCTTAGATGTGGTAAAGGAGCATTGGGAACAGGGGTCTAATGTAGCATGAAAAATATACTTGAATACATGACTGCATTGAGGAAAAGGCTAGTGAAATATGTGACTATAGCCCATCAAAATGTTGACCAGAAACAACTCAAACAGAAAGAACATTATGATATGAGCTTAAAGCATAAAGCATTTGATCCTGGGGAAAAAGTGTTGCTATTGTTACCCTCCACTGAAAATAAATTGCTTATGCGTTGGCAAGGACCATATGTGATCTTACACCAGGTAGGCAAGGTAAACTATGCCATTGAGATGCCAGGGCATAGACCAGTAAAAAGAATTTACCATGCCAACCTGCTGAGAAAATGGGTAGAAAAAACAGAAACCTCAGTGTTGTATATCCAGACCGATCCTGATAGAGCAGAGCTAGAGATAGTATATGACAGGATTGATAAATCTGTTACTGACACTAAAGTGCATATCAATCCTGACTTAAATCCTGCACAGAGATTAGAGATTGATCATCTCTTGGAGTATTTCACACGTACATTCACAAAGAATCCAGGGAGAGCCAAAGGCGTAGTCCATGAGATCAGAGTTACCCAAACCAAACCAATTCATCAGAAGCCATATAGATTACCAGAAAAGATCAGGCCAGAAGTAGTGGCTGAGATAAAACAAATGGAACAAGCAGGAGTGATGGTTCCTTCACGCAGTCCTTGGTCCTCTCCATTAGTGGTCGTGCATAAAAAGGAAGGGGGCATCAGGTTATGCTTAGATTTTAGGAAAATTAATGAAGTATCTGAGTTTGATGGGTATCCAATGCCATGCATCGATGATCTCCTAGAGCAGATTGGGTCTGCAAGATACATAAGCACCTTAGATTTAATAAAAGGGTATTGGCAGATTCCATTGGCCCCAAAAACCCAAGAATTAACTGCCTTCTGTACCCCTCTTGGTCTATATCAGTTCACTACGATGCCGCTCGCCTACATGGAGCCCAGCTACCTTTCAATGGTACATGGATCATGTCTTGAGACCTCACAAGGGCTATAGTGCTGCTTATTTGGATGATGTGTCATCTATAGCCCCTGACTGGGAGACTCATCTATTACAGCTTAGTGCTGTGATACAAAGCATCCAGGGTGCTGGAATGACCATTAACCCATCCAAATGTGCTATAGCTAAGACAGAAACACGCTATCTGGGGTTCATTATTGGACATGGGAGGATTAAGCCAGAAGTAGATAAAACTGAAGCTGTGGCTAACAGTCCCCTACCCATGACAAAGCACCATGTCAGGTCTTTCCTTGGTCTGGCAAGTTATTATAGATGCTTCATCCTGGATTTTTCCACCATTGCTACTCCTCTCACAGATCTGACCAAAAACCATTTTCCCAATAAAGTAAAGTGGAGTTCCGCCTGTGATGAGGCATTTAACAAAATCAAGGCCATCCTATGCTCAGCTCCGGTGTTATGTAGCCCTGATTTCACTAAACCATTTGAATTACAGACGGATGCCTCTGACACAGGCATAGGGGCAGTATTGACCCAGCATAGCCAGGGAGAGGAACACCCCATCTTATACCTCAGCAGGAAATTACATGAAAGAGAGAGAAGATATTCTACAGTGGAGAAAGAATGCCTGGCCATCAAGTGTGCAGTAGAAGCCCTGAGATATTATCTTTGGGGAAATCAGTTTACAATTATAACAGATCATAATCCCTTATGCTGGCTAAATTTGATGAAAGATAAAATGCCCGTATTTTAAGGTGGTATTTATCATTACAACCTTACAAGTTTACTATACGACATAGAGCTGGTTCTCAGCATCAAACGGCTGATTTTTATCACGCTTTGGTGCTGATCCAGCTAATAACTCTGTTCAGATGTAGATATAGGAATTGTATGTGTATCACAAAGGTGCCAAGATGGCACAACCTCAGGAAAAGTATGACTTGTAAACAGTATTGTCCGATTTGGAGTAGTGTTTTGAATACTGTTTATCCTTAAGGGTCCCTGGGGGAACTTCTGGAGTGGGTGGGTGGAAGTTCCAACCCTTTACAGGGTGAGGGTTTCAGTCAACACAACAAACATTATGTTGCCTTCTTGTGGTGGGAGGTGTAACAGGGGTCCTGTTGTGAAGTATAACCAATCACTTAAAGATACAACCCCCCATTATTTCTTTTCACTCTTTCCTATCCTCTATTATATTTCAATATCTATCCTATACTTTCTTGTCAGGGTGGCCAACCTGGCAATCTTCTATCTATCCTTTACTGTCCTTTTTTTCTGTCAGTACTTAATTGCATCTGTTAAAAAAATATATGTATATATTTTGAAAAAGCTATGCTCAGCAAACCTTCAGCGGCTACTGGGAGAAGCAGTCCAACAAGCTCAGTGTCCCAAAACAAATGTTAAGAAGGAGCTGTTTCATTTGTAAACAAAAGAACCTCTAAACAGCAGAGGGCTGAGTTGTTAAACAAGTATCTGCTGCAACTTCACCTAGTAAGTTAAGAAGCAGTGGCTGTAAAACTAAGGGAAACTGGAACAAAAAAAGGTATTGTACTAAAATAAACTGTTACCTGAGTGCCCATGTTAGTTGCAGAGGTCCTTCTGTAGGGCAGGCAACTCATGAAATGGCAGCTTATATGGTCTCAAGGAGGAGTGATGTCAGAAGGGGGAGGAGCTAAGCTAATGCTCTGACATCATAGTCCAATACTTAAGTCTATATTTTTGTTTTAGGACCTTGTGAGGAAATAAATGCTTTTTTGGGTAAACCCTCGAAGTGCTAGAATGATACTAGTTGGTTTAATATATATATATATATATATATATATATATAAGCTTGAAAATGCTATTGTTCATCTTAATTAAGGTATCACATAATTGTTGAGGTCACCCTGTGGCATAATAAAAGGTTCCTCTAGGAGAAACAAAAGAGATAGGTGGTCAGTAAGGTTCTGGCCAAGGAGAGAGAAGGTTCTAAGAAGTAATTGTGCAAGTTTCCACATTGTTTGAGAGAAGAGAAAGAACTCAGGAATTCTGTAGAGTAATTTTTTTTGCAAGAATTATCTCCTGATGTTTGAAGAGGTGTGACAGATTAACACCATTTATTTTTCATTTCTGTATATATTAAATTTAGTATTTTTATTTATTTATTTATTTTTTCTTCTTCTTGAATAAAATGATAAATGCAGACATACATTTTTTATGCATCCTATCTGGTTGTATTATCTGTTTATTGGGACCCACACTACCACAGCAAGAACAAGGGGGCGCAATTTGAAGATAGAGGGGGGACGGCTCAGAGGTAATGTTAGAAAGTATTTTTTCACAGAGACAGTAGTGAACGCATGGAACAGCCTTCCTGAGGAGGTTGTGGAGTTAGGAACAGTGGGAGAATTCAAGAATGCATGGGACAGGCATAAGGCAATTCTAGTGGGGGGGGGAGGATGAAGTAAGCTGTTGATTAACTAGAATCTGCAGCTTATCCATCAGGTAGAGAAATGGTCAGACTGGGTGGGCCAAGCAGTCCTCATCTGCCGTCAAATTCTGTTTCTATTCTATGTTTCTATGGTTGATACTTCTTCAATAACTTCCTCTTTGCCTGAACTAACTATTGATACTGAAGTTCAAGCAGGGCCTTCTGGCTCTCACAAAAGGAAAGCTAAAACAAAAACTAAACATAAAGAACAAAATGTGAGAAGGGGCAAATACAAATGATAATATTTTGGGTAAATATATGAAGATTACAGCTTTTATACTGTTAATGTAAACAGTATAAAAAGACCAGACAAACAAAAAGTAGTATTTTTTCTATTTTAACCTATTTACAACTGGGTGTTATTTTTTTACAAGATGTCCACTTACATACTCTGTATGAAATTCAGAGTAGCCAGTGATGATAGCAATAAATGAGCAACTGTAGTAACAGCGACTCATTTATATTGCTATCATAAACAGCTACCCTGCTAGGGTAACGATGCTAAGGCGACTACAGTGACCGGAAGGGGAAGGATAGGGAGGTGGAGGGGAGGGATAGAAGGGAGGGTTTGCATAGGTTGGGGATCCTGCTGCAGCCAAATCAGCCCTGTGGTGTGGTGGTGAGAGTGGCTGACTACAGTGCAGCAGGAACTGGGTTCGGGACCTGCTGGGGGGGATTATTTTGCAGCTGCTTGCAGCTCTTCTTTTTCGGTCCGTGTTTCTCTCCCCCTCCTTGACATGCACCCCCCCGGCCCACATAAACACTTGTAATTTGAGGAGATCACATGATGCAATCCTCTAGGTAGCTCCTTTTCTGAGTGCTCCCGCTATTCCCTCCCATACAATCATCTGTTTTTGTTTAAATTCAGCAAGAACTAACTTTGAGCAATGTCCCCCCAAGAGTTCAATATACCTGAAGGTTTTTTAGGTGATCTTCGGGGGCAAAATTGATGGAATGGAGGCAGAGATGCAGTTGGCCATCCCGCGACACATGCCACCCACTACCCCCGGAAAAACAACTAAGAGATCTAAGGCCTCGCCTGATCCTATGGGATGGCAGTCCTCTGGCTCCCAAGAACAGTTCCCCCTCACTCTCGATCACTTCTTGGACGAGTTCCGTCCAGTCAAGGAAGAATTGCGGTCTCTAACTGACGAGTTCAAATCAGTCTTGACCAAACTGGAAGATCTAGCAATCTGAACTGGAGACTGTGAAACCCATCTGACATCACTGGATCTGGTGATGGCCACAACCCATCAATGCCTTGCTAAGCTTGGGGCCAAAATTGAAGATTTAGAAGGGAGGAGCTGCTGCAATAATGTGGTTATAATCGGTGTTCCAGAGGGTGAAGAGGGGAACAATTCAGTGCTGTTTGCACAAAAGCTTATGGAAAAATTAGTTGTCCCCTCTCCATTCGGCCCGACCTATATCATAGAAAGGGCTCATAGGGCTTTAAGATCCATGCCCCCACCTGGTGCCCCACCAAGGACCTTCATTTTCAAGTTCTTGAACTACCAGGAGTGGCTGCACTTTATGGTGAAGATCAAAGAAATAAAAGAGGTGCAATGGGGCAGCAAGTTGATTAGTGTGGCTCAAGACCTTCCCTTATTGGTGAGACAAAAGAGAACGGCCTATCACAGTATTGTCATCAAGCCCTTGGCAGCAAACAAAGTTTCACATGGGATACCCTGCTAATTTCCAGGTGCACCTTGAGGGGAAATGGGTTCCTTTTGAGGACCCGAAGATGGCTGAGGATTCCCTTAAGAAGGCACTCCCTGATTTGTTCCGTGTCAGCTGATAATGACTGCCTATAACAACTGAAGGATGTTTCATTGCTATAACTCACCGTAGTGAATAGGAGGCTGCAAGTGTTTTCACTCTGGACTTTCGTTCTAATTTTGTATCTTTAGTGACTGATTTGGTGAAAGGCTATGTTTTAGGTAGAAGGACACAGAGGAGTATTCGTCTGCTTAATGCACTTCTCAGCTACGAGCCTACTCCTGACAGACCTACTGTACTGAGGCCAGGAGCACAGCTAGGATGAGGGGACTTCCATGTTGTTTTTCTTTTTTTTGATTTTTCCTCTCATGTGAATGTTCCCTCCAGCTTAGCTTGCCACCTAGATGTATTTTGGGCCCCTTGTTTCAGAGCAAGCTTCCAACAGACTGGGGAGAACCTATGGCATTTATTTGATACACAGAGCCCTTTAAAACCCGGTGTGATCCACAATGGTAAACAGCTCCTTTCCTCCTCACCCCCTTTTTCTCCTTTTCTCCCCCCCCCCTTTTTTTTGTGAGGGCACAGTAGGGGTTTCTCTGGTATGAGAGCTGTTTCTCACACCTAAAGCAGCATACCATCCTCAGCCATGAAGTGCACTAAGGTGGCATGAGTGAGTGTGGTTTCTGCTCCTCAGGGCTCAACTGAAGGTAGAGAGTGTACCCGGCCTCAGTTTTCTTTTTTAGCCTGAATTGCCTGCCCAGGGATGTTTTAGCCTATTCACTGGTTACTGTTTATATCACGGGGGGTTATTTGCTTATGCAGATCTCTGTGTTAAATATTTGGTGATGGTTGGAATGGGGGGGGGAGGGTTACCTCAGACAGTACATTATCTATCAAAGAGCAATCAGTCAGTGTCAGGGTACCCATCTTTGTTTGCCAGGATGTACACTCAGTGCCTTGACTCTCAGAGAAGTAAGGTGGGAAGTGTTTGTTTCTTGTATTAGGGTTTGTTCTTTCTTGTGGGGTATTGTTCTGTGAGGAATGTTTGGGGTGGGGGGTGGGGAGGTAGGGTCGACTTGGCATCATGGATGGTTTATCTTTTCTTCCTTACATGTGGCTTTCCTACTTGGTATGGAACAGAGGTTACTGATACATGAGAATCTTTAAGGGCTCTTCCTAAAAAGTTTTTATCATGGAACAATCATGGGGGTCGTAATAAAGTCAAGTGATACAAGGTGTTGAAACATATTCATTTACTCAGGAGTGACATCTCCTTTCTCCAGAAAACCCACCTGGAAGAAGCAGAAGCCACCCGGTTTCACAGAAAGTTTGTTGGGCAGACCTTTAATGCAGGGGACAGCACCCAGAGTCAGGGGTCACAATCCTAATTGCAAGAGGTGCTCAGTTTGTGTGTCACCAGATTATTAGGGATCAGAATGGTAGGTATATCTTTCTATTAGGCCAGCTGAAGAGAACCACCATGATACTAGGCAGTGTTTATGGCTTGAATGCGGACTCCCCTGGGTTATTTATTGATTTATTGAAGGTATTAGCCCCTTTTACCAATCTACCCTTTATAATAGGAGGTGTTTGGAATCTTCCGTTATCCCCAATTTTAGATAAATCTGATCCCAAGTGTAAGGGGTTGTCACCTGCACAGAGAGCCATTAGGGACCTGATGGACCATCTTGGTTTGTGCGACCCTTGGAGAACTCTCTACCCACAATCAAGGGAGTGCACTTTTTGATCTGAGGTTCATAACTCCCAATCCAGAAATGATTAATTTTTAATTAGTAAGACATTGCTTGGGGGGTTGATGGATGCAAAAATAGATCCCGGGGTTATCTCCGATCGTGCTGTAACTTGATGCTCCCTAACACTACCCAACAATGTACCTAAAGAATCCAGCTGGAAGTTGAACAACCAGCTTCTTAAAGACAAAGGAAATGTTGAGTGTATAGGGCAAGAAATTGACCAGTACACAGTGGACAATTTAAATTTGACCACTCATCCAGATTTAAAATGGTGAGCTTTAAATTGTGTACGAAGAGGCTTATTCATTAAACTAGCAGCACAGAGAAAACAAAGTAGGGAACAAAAGGATCTGGGTCTCCTAGTTGATATCCGACGCCTGGAGAGCTCACTCCCCCCTACTACCCTGGAGTCAGACAGGATTAGGTTATTGTGTCTCAAGGATCAATAGTCTAACTTGCTCCATGACAAGGCAGAATATGCGATCCTTAAAACAAGCACGAAATATATTGATCAGGGGGAGAAAGCAGGCCACTTATTAGCCCTAAGGCTTAAAAAAGCAGAATCCTCCAAAATTGTGCAAAGCATTTGTTCCCTGACAGATGGATCTCTCCTACTTTCCCCTAAAGAGATCATGGGGGAATTTGCCAAATTTTATGCTGATCTATATAGCCCCATGCCCCTGAAGCCAGAAGTTACCCGAGTTCAGGCATACCTGAACTCTATTTCACTGCCAACCCTGGAATCTGCACAGCAGGACTCCCTGATCGCCCCCATCTCTCTGGCAGAGATCCAGGAAACTATCACCTCTCTCGTAGCTGATAAAGCCACAGGACCGGATGGGTTTACCCCAGATTTTTATAAAATGTTCTCCAAACAAATCACTCTATGGTTATCATGGCTTTTCGCATGGATAATGGGTGCTAACCCTCTGGACAGTGCTCTTTTGGAACACTTACTTTAGTGCTCCCAAAACCAGACAAAGACCCGGAAAATGTTGGGAGTTATAGGCTGATCTCACTTTTAAATAGCAATATAAAAATGTTAGCAAAATTATTGGCCAACAGGCTTGGACAGATCATGCCTTATTTAATTAACCCAGACCAAATCAGCTTTATGTCCGGCAAACATTCTTCCAATCATTTTAGGAATCTGGCTCACATCTTCTCTGCATCCAGAGATACAGATGTTCTGGCTGGCCTGCTATCTCTGGATGCAGAGAAGGCATTTGACCAAGCTGACTGGCAATTCCTTTTCTGTATCATGCATAGATTCAGATTCCCCTCTAAATTTGTCAACTGGATTTCTTCCCTTTACCAGAATCCTCTGGCCCAGATTTATTACAATGGCGTGTTCTCGAACCGTTTCTCACTCTACTCAGGAACAAGGCAGGGGTGCCCATTATCTCCTCTCCTATTCAATATATATACTGTACCTGGAAACCTTGTTAACCAAGCTTAGAGAACACAAAGGCATCCAGGGCATTATGATGGGATCCCAGTCTTTTAAACTGTCAGCTTATGCTGACGATGTGTTGCTTCATATCAAACACCCCTTGCATTCATTCCTGGTTGTTCTTTCTGTCCTCAAGGAATACAGTGCAGTTTCCAACTATAAAATTAATATAAGTAAAACCACAGTTTCCCCCTTGAATGGAAGACTCACCAAACATGATATCACTCTGTTACAGCTACAATGGAGCCAATCTAGCTTAAAATACTTGGGGCTCTTTCTAACAAGGGGAAAAACCCAATTAAGAAAAGCTAACCTTGCCCCTTTACTACTTACCATTGTACAAGACCTTGCCAGGTGGAAATCCCTCCCCATTTCACTTTAGGGGTGCATTACCCTGATTAAAATAAATATTTTGCCAAGGTTATTTTACCCCCTCAGTATGTTAAATTCATGGATCCCTCATAATGTGGCTTAAAAAACACACTCAATTATCTCCTCATTCACTTAGAAGGGCAAAACTGCCAGAAGATCCTACAATAAACTGGCAGCATCCAAACTGTTTGGTGGGTTGAGACTTCTGTATTTATGCCTATATTTCTGGGCAAGCCAATTGGGCAAGTATTTGCGGTGGGTATTGCCTCCTGATAACCCCGCCTTAGACCCTTATGTTCCTGCATGGCTGACCCTTGAACATGAAATGATTTTAAATATTGATATCTCCCCATTAGCAATGCTTTATATATCTCCTAAAGTTTTACCTAAGAATTTGTGTTACTCGCCTATTGCTTCTTCTGTAAGAATACATATCCAGTTATGTACTTTTGTGAAATATAATCACACGTCCAGCTCTCTCCAGCCGGTGATAGGGAATCCTAATTTTAAATTAGGGGGAAAATGCATCCCACCCTCTTGGATTCCCTCACTTAGGGACTCTAATGCTGGAGTTTTCCTTTTAGAGGGTAGTTGTCAATCCTCCTCCTCTATCATGGCTTAATTTCAGATTCCGAAGGAAAAGGTCTTGAAAGTGTACCAATTAAGACACCTTTTGGTCCAGTTTTCGAAGGTCTTGGTCTGGGATACTGAGACAGTGGAGTGGCTTCAGGGTCTCATGAGAATATGTGGTAAACCTCATGCTGTATCAATGCTATATGCTTCTCTCTTGTCCAAATCTTCTGATGCTCAATACAGAGATCCCAACTTTTGGGCTAACCAGTTCCCTAACTCTGTTGGTAGATGGGAGAGGATCTGGAAAGACCTGCATACTTACATACCCCAAGATAGACTCCATCTTATCCAGTATCAAATATTACATGATATGTATTGGATCCCCTTGAAGTTATACCCCCTCCTCTATGTGCACCAGATGTGGGACTCAAGAGGGTAACCTAATACACATATTCTGGGAGTGTCCTTCAGTAAAACATTTGTGAGCCATGATCCAAAATAAGGCTGACCCCTTATTGGCTATAGATGACTTAATTACCCCAGATATTTGCCTCCTTGGTGACTTTTCCCTAGTCCCTGTATGTATTTGCAGGTTCCACATGGCACTAATTTCCCTCACAGTGAAGAAACTAGTGTTAAGACACTGGCTGGACAGAGAGGACATATCATATTTAGAGTGGCTGAAGGAACTGTTGTTTAATCTAAAATCTGAACAGCTCAAAGCTAGCCTATGTGGCTCCATGGCTCGCTATAAGAGAACTTGGGAGGATTTTCATGCCCTCTACTTATTACAAGAAGGCACCTCTCCTGGTTAACCTCCATAAGGGTTCCCCCAATGGAAGGCTATAGGGCAAAAGAGGACTTGCAGATTAATCAGAGCCATGGGTTAAGTTCTTCCATGATGCCAAGTGCGGGGGGGGGGGAGGCTTGACATGTTCAGTAATTTCTCTCCATGTACTAATGTTTTGTTTGTACTCATGTCAAGCCTTTGTTGTTTTATTGAAAATGGCAATAAAGTTTGGAATAAAAAAAAACACTTGCAATTTACTGGAAGTTGGGTTGATTATATTTGTATATCGCCAAAATGCTTTTCAGCGATATACATTCCCTATGATAGCGATTGCTGTTTTTTGATTACTATCATAACATGGAACTGAAATTCAGCAAGCAAAAAAAGCATGGTTTCTTGGATCATCTTTATGGTCCATTGGTCAGGAAACCTGTTGAAGTGTGGGTATATTATTTAGAATGCCTGAGGTAAAGGTTATCAAATTACTTGACCTAGTTCCTGGGAGGGTACTTATTTTAGATGTTAGTATACAACGTATGTCATATAGATTGATAAATCTTTATGCTTCACAATCAAAAGCTTCCAGGATTTAGATTTTTAAATTAATTCAACCATTTCTATACACTTCACAATGTATCATATTTGCAAATGATTTTAATTGCAATTTATCACTAAAGAACAAAAGCTCACATGCAAAAACCACCAAAATGTATTGTGACACTAACACCTTAACACAAATTCTTAATAAATCAAGATTGCAAGATGCATATTTAAAACACATGAACACAAATGCACCAACAGTCCATAAAGAGCAGATAAGTACTAGAATAGATTCTATATTTACATCATTACATTTTCTATTACAACTGCCACAGTTCAAGTTGCTGAATTTCCAGACCATGACCTCTTAACAGTTATTGTTGGGCAAACGTTATCATTTAGAAAAGAACCAGGATTTTGGAAACTAAATATTTCCCTTTTAAAAAAGGAATATTTTCATAATGCTATCATACAACTAGTAAGAGCAAGGAAAACTGTATTCATTATGTTTGATTACCCTTATATCTTGGTGGGGATACTCAAAATATGAATTACAGAAACTTTTAAAATTTATTAACAAATCAAACAGTAATGATAATTACATCCAATATCTGAGAAATAGGCAACTTCTTCAACAATTACTTACAATATCATATAAAGCAAAACTGGACTTATCAATATAAATTAGCAAAGTTAAAACATATTTAATTGATTTCCATAACACCAAATCAAAGACTTTATATCACCAACAATGATTTGGAACACAGGGGTCTACAGACGTAGGGCCCTATATTCAAAACTTTGACCAGGGGCTAAATTTGCACTGCCCAACATGCTAAAATAGCCCAGAACCAATAGCCCGCTATATTCAAAAGGGTTAGCCCTGGTGCTAAACCTGATGAATATAGCATGTTAAAGAAGCCGGACAAACTGGGCTGGGAGTGTAGTGCAACAATAGCCCAGGAATAAGACAGCTCTGAATATAGCAACCGGGAAGTGCATACCACAACAGCAACCCAGTTCACAGTGACCGGAAGGACTGTAGAGGTGAACTATGTGGCCAGTGTATGTGCCAGCAAAGGAGTGGAGTTAGTAGAGCTGCAAGCATCAGCACATGTGAATGTGCAGTATGCAGAAATGAAAAGTGATTCTGCAATGTTTGAGCAGTGCACATACATTTGCACAGGTCTTGTGTGGCGCTAAGCCGTTTGCACTGCGCTATCATGTTTACCCGGCGCAAAAATCTGCTATATTCAAAAGTGACATGTAAATGAGCCTACTTAGGCAGTCATTGGGCAAACATCCAGATTAGCATCTCATTATGCCCTGAGTTGCATGCAGTTCATCCAGCGCTATTGTAGGGTTCCACAGCTTCACCTGTAGGTCAGTCTGGAAGTACAGCGGCTGGCTGGGTCTGTCCACAACTCCACCTGTAGGTCAGTTGGGAGGAGCATGGTGGTAGCTGCAGGCTACATATGTACAGAACTGTGAAGAATAATGTGCTCCAGGGGACTGCACAGCACAGGCACTGGTGGTGGTGCTGGATGCAATAGTCCAACCATAGGTCCTGCTATACAGTGCACAGCAGACAATACATTGACACAGGAGCCAGTGGTGTGTGGGACACAGCATTGCCTATGGTGCAGTGGGCAGCATTGACTGCATCACTGTACACAGTGACAGCCCCATCTTGCAGGTGTGTACCGACAGTGGACAGTCCTGTACTGCTGACATGGGTTGCTCACAGTGACATATATATTGCTGGGCAAGGGTGTCAGCAGGCATATGCACTGTACTCAGCAGAGTACAGTACAAACATCAGGTAGGGGCAACAAACAGAGGGAAGCAGGGACATTGTGAGTCACACTGTGTCCATGTTGCACTGAGCCCTTTTGCCTTTGTTGTTCGCTATGGGGCAATGATGCTACCAGCCAAATATACAAACATGACCAACGTACCAGACAGGTGGAAGAACAAAGGAAGGAGGATTACATGAAGAAACCAATTACTGGAACTCAGACATGGCAAATGGGGGGGGCTATTGTTGGTGTGCTGTGGCAGCACATATTTTGGCTTATGTTTACATAACGGGGGGCAACAGTGCAGTTGTTCTGAGTACATGTTTAATATTCCTGACTACATCCCTGTTGCTGGGTGTGTGTGCTGTGGTGTCTGTTCAGCTGTGCATTATGTGGCTGTGGGGGGTCCTTACCATTAGACAGGCACACAAGTGTTGGGGTATTCCCTACACTGGACCATTTGCACTGCATGACCTGTTCCAGCCATGTGGCAGCACCCAGTATGTGCTACAGACTGGTCACCCGTACACCCCATGCCCCCAGTGCTGCATGTGTGTGCTGGCATCTGTTGGTGTCCACCGAAGGGTGGTCTGCAGGTGTGTGCTGTATGGCTACACTGCCATGGTGTCCACTGGAGGTTAGATCACCACTTACTGCTTAGCATGGCTGGGACTGGTAGCAGATGATGGCATCATAATAATGCCATCAGTGAGCAGCATGTTTCCTCTATGTCTGGCTTATTTCTATGTGTCATACATACTGGTTACGGTCATTCAAAGCTGCACAAAGCCACAAAGTTGTGCAAAGCTGGTTTGCCCAGGGTTAACACAACCTTTTCTTGGGTGGTAATTTGCACTGCACAAAGTGTTGTGCTAAGTTGTGCAAAACCACTTTGTGTAGTGCTATTTTCTGAATATAGCATTGCGCTGATATGCCCCTCAGTTTGCCCCTTGCATACATTATCAATTTGCCTGGCACGAATGAGGTTTGTGCATGCTATTTGACCTTTTGAATATAGCAGAACCATACTAACCCGGTGCTAAACCTGCACAAACAGTTTGCGCCCAGTGCAAAGTTTTGAATATAGGGCCATAATCTGTCCTTATGATAGCTGTTATAATAAAAATTTCAAAACTGATATGACTAGTATAAAAGATAAAAATGATCAATCATATACAAGAAAAGAAGATATATTAAAAGTTGTAACTAAATACTCTCAAAAATGTATGCCCCATTTCCAAATCCCTATGAAGATGTAGATCATCTTATGGACCAAGTTAATATATGTTTGGTTCAATCAGAAGTACTAGATAAAGTGGACCAGGATATTCAACCCTTAGACGTACAAGAAGAGATTTCCTCTTTAAAGAACAGAAAAACTCCAGGTCCTTACAGTCTTCCAAATGAATTATATAAAATACTGAATACTAAATTATTGTCTGAATTAACTACAGTGTATAATACTATTTTACATAATAACCATACCCCCCTTAATATGAATAAAGGAATATTAACATACTTATACAAAAAAGGAGATGAAACAAAACTCCAAACTGGAGACCAATAAGTTTATTAAATACAGATTTTAACAAAACTCATAGCTAAGAGGTTATTATTAATTGCAAACATAGTCATATCACAAGCTCAGTCATGTTCTATACCAGGCAGACAGATATCTGATCACTTAATTTTGATATGGGAAATAATAGAAAGAGGTAAAAATGGAACCCTAGATGGCTTTTTAATATCCTTAGATCAGAGAAAAGCATTTGATTCAATTAATCACAAATGTTTATGGTCATGTTTATCCCTCTATAGAATATCTACAGTAGCAGTACAGTGGATAAAAAGCTTTTACAATACTGCAGCAATAGTGCCAGTAATTAATGGTTGGAAAGGGCCAGTGTTCAGACTACAAAGAGGGGTGAGGCATGGATGCCCTCTATGTCCTATTTTGTATATTTTTTATAAACTCTTTACTAAGTCTAATTAACACATCTCCATATATTTCTCCATTACAGTATAACATCCAAAGTCTCCACTATAAGATAATAGCATATGCAGATGACATGAACCTAATAGTGCAGAATGAGCAGTCAATTAAAGATGCAATAAAGATCTGCACATCCTTTGTAAAAATATTAGGGGCTTCCCTGAGTCTTGACAAATGTGTAGGACAGAGGTTGAATTATCCTTTACAATATACAACTGAAACTGAAAGAATAAATATACAAACTGACCCCATAAATGTTTTAGGTATACAGTTTGGTCCACAAGATTTAGCAGAAATGAACTGGGGACCAAAACTGGACATAGGAAAACAAAAAGTTTTAAATTGGAACAGGTGGAAATTGGGAAAGAAGAATAGGGTATGCCTGATAAAAATGTATTTAATACCCATTTTTCTATATATTAGTTATATTTTCCCCCCCTCTCAAAAGATATGAAGCAACATTGTTTAGGATATTTTTTCAAGTGTTATGGGGGTAGCCACCTTAACCCCATTAAGAGAAATATTACATATTTACCTGTTAAACAAGGGTGTTTAACTAGGATGACCCCAGTATTATTTTTTAATAGCAAATTTATTAAAACTAACATTAAACCACTCTTAGTAAATAGAACTATAGGATGGGAATTATGGCTTCGTGATACTTGTAAATTGTTGTTTCAACAATGGGAGCTTAACAGACTTAAAATACTTAAGACAACTATATTAATTCCTGATTATATAAGAGAAACCTTTTCAAGACTCAATCAATTATCAAAGGGTTTTATTGTATGGTTATAAACCTTCACAATCACAACCACAATTAAAAATATTATTACACATATATCTAAAAAGGGATAAAATCCCCATTCACAGTAGCTCCTTTATACAATATATTCACATTAGAATAATCTTATTTATACATTACAAACTGAGTAACAACAATTGTGACAGTCACATAAGAAATACATAATATCATGCAGAGGGTTTTTATACCTCATTTTATATATAGATTCACCCATATACCTAAGAATCAAGTATACAGGACACATCCATGCCTTCAGATGATTCTAATTCTACTCTTGATTTTGTTAATACTCAATAGATAATTAGCTAACCTTTCCACTGTCCAACTATCCTCTGTATGGAACAGAATGCAAGTAAGCTCTTTTTTATTAACATTATATCTATTATTTAAATATGGACCTAGCCAAAACATACATTGACTATCATACCATCTACAAACCCATAAAACATGATATAAATCCTCCCTATCCCCACTACCACAATCACATTCCTCAGAATAAATTCCCGCTTTTTTATATCTATAATCCAACACTTTACTAGGGAACTGTTCAAATTTATAAATCATAAAGTTAGATCGTGCTAAGGGAATAGTCAGTATGTCCAAGTATTTTTTGTACCCATGTGTATAATTATTTGCTGCAAACCATTTAGAATAACGAGACTGCTTTATTTCCTCCAAATCTTTCAGCTTCCATTGATTGCTAATTTTCTTTGTGATATATTTTTTATATTTAACACTAATATGAATACATTTTGCCACAGAATCCTTTAGGTATACTAAATTATATTTCCCCAGTATAGAAAAAACTCTATCCAACCAAAAATCAGAACAAAGTCCCCATTCATGCCAGTCTTTTTTTTCATCCAAACATTTCTTTACGACTACATTTTCATTAAGTCCAGCCAGTCTAATCCAATAATTTACTTTTTTGGATTCGATTGCTGCATTAATATCTATGATACCCAACTCTGCACGAATATAGGAAGAAGGGCAGGAATAACTTAACCTTAACAGGGATCTTAAGGATTTCTAGACAGGACTCATAAATTTATTAACTGTATTTACTTTCCAGATTTCACATCCATATAGCAATTGGGATTCTATCTTAGATTTTAACACTCTTAACAATGGTCTTATCGTTAATCCCCCAAATTTACAATTAAACCTATATAATCCTCCAACAGTTTTTTTTAATTTCTCTTTAACCCATTCCAGATGAGAAGTCCACATACAATTTTGATGAATTACTATTCCAAGATATATATAGTTAGAAACTATTTCCACCTTTGTCTTGGCCAATATACCAACTGCCATTAATACTTCTATTCTTCTTCTTTACACCCAATACCATAATCTTTGTTTTTTCCATATTTATCTTCAATTTTAATTTCTCAGATTCTTTTACAAGGAAATTTAATTTTTTTTGTAAGCCAAATTTTGTTAAAGACAGGACCAAAATATCATCGGCATATGCCAATAAAGGAACAGAAAAATTCCTAATTTTTGGGGAATCTATATCTATATCCACACTGTATTTTAATATGTTGTCCAGATATAATATAAACAACAAAGGGGCAAGAATACAACCTTGCCTCACTCCACGATTACATTCAAAAATATTTGATAACTGGCCCCTAAGTCCTGGTCTAATTTTAGCCCAGGTTTTAGTATATAAATGTGCTATTATGTTTACTAGGCTGGAGTCAATAAATCTATCTAATAAAATCTGCCATAATAAGCTTCTAGAAACACTATCAAAGGCATTACTATAATCAATAAAACATATATATATTCTTTGGCCCCTGATTTTCACATATTTTTCCATTAGATGATTCAAAACAAAAATATTATCTAATGTGGACATACCATGCCTAAATCCAGTTTGATAAGGGGAAATGCTCCTATTTTTCAACCTCCTGCTGTAACCGACCCAATATTATCTTAGAAAAATTTAAGATTTACATCCAAAAGACTTGTAGGTCTATACATTTTAGGATCATCTAGCGGCCTTTTTGTGTAATGGAATAATGTTAGCCTTGCCAAGAGGTAGGGAAGCTTTTAGAGGAAATACATTTATTGTAAAATACTGTTAAGTATTTACACCATAAATGGGACTCTGTTAAAAAAACCCTCAGCTGGGATTCCGTCCGGCCTAGCTGCCTTTTGCTTTTTTAAAGTATACAATGCCAGGTAAGTTTCATCTAATGTAATTGGACGCACACAAAGACACCCAAAACCATTAATTGGGGAGGTGTCAGCTTCAGTATCAAAATAAATCCCTTTAAAATAAGTTACCCATCTTTCCTCGGTAATAAAAGTATCAATATTAACTTTCTGGCACTTAAAGCCATTAGCCACAAGTGACCAAAATGCTCTATTATCTCTACCCTGAATTGCCGAAAACATTTCCTCCCACTTAAGTGCAAAAAAGTGTCTTTTTTTATTAGCAATAAGATCCTTATACGCTCTCTTCTTAAAATTCAATAATTTAAGATTCACCTGAGTCTTTTTTGTTATACAGTCTACATAATTTCCTAATATCAGCCTTTGCCTTTTACAATCCCTATCAAACCAGGTATCCATGGCTACAACCCTTCCTATTTTGCTTGGCACTTCTAGTACAGATTTAATCTTATTTAGTAGAGCATCTAGCTCTTCTGTAAGATAATAAGGTCACATTTACTAACATCTTCATAGGAGTAACTTAATATTGAGCCATGAATAATTGGTAACAGGTCATAATGTGAACCTTGTTTCCATATAATCTTATTTGAAGCTTTCCATTTCAGTAAATTGAAATGGCTAATGCTCCTTTCTATTCACCTGTTCTAATTGAGATTCCAAACCCAATGGATAATGGTCACTTTCTGCTCTAATCAGTATTTTCATTTAGTCCAGTGATACATATCTCGGACCAAAAAGCAAGATCAATTACTGAGGCTCCTCTGAGAAACATATGTAAAATTCCCCTCTTTATCTCCTTCTATCCTCCCATTTAAAGGGTACATATTATTATCTTTCACTAACTCTATAACAACTTTCCCATTCTGGTTTACCACTTTATCTTTAGATTGTCTACATGATACTTTATCAAGGTAATCACATGCAGAGAATATATGGTCTACTAGGCCATCAAACAGGCCAATACGTGCATTTAGATCACCTAGTAAAAGTATTTCTGCCTGTGGAAATATTTGCTGGGCTTCTTTTAGCAGAATAGATATTTCTTGCCATATACCTACTGGAAAATAATCAGAGTTCTCTGGAGGTACATAACAATTCAGTACAATAATTTCCCTTGCTCTACATTTAACTAAAACTATCACATAATTTTGTGCAAGTTTCCAACATACAACCTTATCAAATACACCTATTTTAATTAAAGTGATAATTCCACCTGAAAATCTCCTACTTTTTTACATTTCCTACCAGGGAAATGCAAGGCCTCATATCCATTAATAACAATTTCTACATCTTTAGAGTGCCAAGTTTCCTGTAAACAGATTAAGTCATATTCCGTTAAAAATTTAATACAGTCAGTATCTGCCCATATAGATTTCCAGCCGGCTATATTCCAAGTTATAAAACTATTTTTGCAATATAACTCAGCTATCCCAGAAATATTCTTATTTATCTTCGGAGTTAGTCACTCATTGTACCCTGCTAATATTTTAAATCTGTTTTCCAACGGGAGGACAGAAACTTCCTCATACACCTTCCCTCCATTAAAACCCGTACTAAGCATTGTAAAGTCTACCAAATGCAGACCTAAATAATCCAGCTTCCAGCTTGGCCCAAAATTAAATCTGCTAGTTTTCCATTTGGGACATAAATATCAATCTGGCTCCTTCATGTCTACGTTCAGCTTGTATACTATCCGGATATTCCAGTGGGACCATCATAAAATTTTTCAGCAAGTTCTCAATTGCTATAGACAGTCCTAGGTCTGTTTCTTGTAACATATAGTTCATCCCAAAAAGAGTTAAAATTCTCCCTCCTACATCCTTCACACTTGATTTATTACATTTACCAATATTAAATATTTCTCTATTGGGAAAAAACAAAGATACTTCCTTATTACTTAACAAACCTCTGTTTATCCAAACATAGTTTGCTGTTCTTGGTGCATCAAAATAAACATCAATAATGGTAGCCTCCTCTAGTATTAGCCTCTTGATCTCAGTTATAACAGCTTCTACAAGTTCAATATCCAATTCTTGGTTCATGAATGTAAGTATATGTAAATCTAACATAGCCTCACCAAAAATACACCAATTAAGTGGTCCATATAATCTAATTAGGGGCTTCTTCCCCACTAGTGTCTGTGTGTCTTGGAAATATTCTCCATTTCTATCCTCGATAATCGTTTTTTTCACAACATCTCCAATGTTCTCCTTATCCTTATCATTATCATTACCCACTTGACCATTTGATTTTATATCACACTTTAACCCTTCCACTTCCTGTTCTAACTTTGCTAGCTCCACTTCCAGTTTAGATGACACAGGTTGAGACTGAAGAGTATAACATCCCACAATTTTATCCACACCTTGTGTTACTTTGCCTCCTTTGTTCTTCCCCCTATTTTTTTTCCTTCTCCTTTGAATTTTATTTCTAGGGGTCTCTTTGGCTGTTAATTCAGGGAAATCAATTATACTAAAATCAGGTCTCAAACCCAATGGTCCTAAAGCTTCATTGTCATCCGAGCACCCTTCCAAAACAGACACAGCTTCCAACTTCTCTATATTTAATGTTATCTTCTCAACTTTTCCAGACAGATCATCAACTTTATCCATAATCTGTCTTAATTTCCCATCATTAACCACCAACTGTGTTTTAAGTTCTTCCAGTAGATCCTTATTAAGAACTAATTGCTCCATCAGGATAGTAAAGGAATTCATTGGGTTCCTTAAAAGGGTAATCAATTTATCGCTCAGCCTAGCAGGTATAAAAACCCCATTCTCTACTGAGCAATTATCACCTTTTTGAGACTGATTTACAGTATTATATTGACATCTAGAGCTAAACAGATATTTTTTCACTTCTTTAAGTCCATCTATTGTTTGTTGTAACTCTTCCATTACCTCTTTTAATTCACGGGTCTTATATGATGTTAATAACTCTTTTTCCTTTACCACATCCACCATATCATCAGAAACCCCCAGGGATATATCTGCCCCCAATGACACCTCAGGTCTCCACCAAGGTGGAGTGCTTTCCAGGCTATCAGTAGCAGAAGAACCCACTGAGGATTCACTATCTAGATACAATGGTTTTTCAGTAGACAGATGTTCCTGATTAGCCATCAATGAACCAGCTACAAGGCTACAATCATTTGACCCCCATGACATTACCCCTTTATCTACATAAACAGATGGAACAATGGTGGCATCCACATATTGATGCATGCTTTTTAATTGACTTGATTTACCTGTACTCTCAACTTGAGTTATATTACCATTACCATTTGGGGTAGAAGTATTATTTCCCCCACCAATTCCTTTTTTAAGGTGTTCAGTAATCTTAGTCTGTCTTCCACCATATTTAAATTTCTGTGTAGAAAGCTCCTGTAATGGTGAAGGCTCGAAAGCATGCATCCTTTGGTTTCTAGTAATAACCATACCAAAAAAAAAAAAAGAAAAAACAACCCACTTAAACAAAATTAAAACAGCAATCAGCAACAATCATCAGACCAGAACAGGCAAGATCAAAACAGCCACTCTTATAAGCCAAAATGTTCAATTGCTCAATTAGGTTCGATTAGATGACTCAGTACCGTCCAATTCAACACAGTTCAACACAATTCAGCACTGTTTAATTTGGTTCACTTCAGTTTTCAACACTTGTTTCTAAGATTGAATCTTCTATACTTTCACTTTATTCCATCGATAGATAAACGCAGCTTTATGCTTCAAAATCAGTCAAAAGTCCCATCTGTTGCCTAAGTACCAGTGTCCAATGAACAACTTCCTTAAGTTTGGGAGAAATTCGTTATTCCCAGAATTTCGGGTTCTCAGTTCACTTAAATCTTCTGTCAGGCATAGCCAGCTTTTTATCCACAAGCCCAGAGTAAATTGTAAACTAAAAAAAAAAATTATTTTAAAATCCTCAAAACAAACAAACTTCAGCAACTTTAACAACACTTAACACATAAAACACAGAACACAACTATAAAACCATCTACCTATGGCCTAATACTTAAATAATACCTTAATATGAACAGAGACAAAATAAATTAAAAAGCAAAGACGCTTACTTTTTGTACAGACTTCTGAAGATTCCCATTCCCATTCCTTCACAATCGCAGTCTCAAGCGCCTAAACAGCTAGGTAGCTTAGGGAGTTAAACACCATGAAAACTGTGAAAAACGCTGCAAAGCTACAAAAGCTATGACGGATCTTGTGCAGGAGCGGTGAAAACTTTCTTGTACTCAGGCACCTAAATCAGCACCTGAGTCAAATCCTGCTGCTTCTTCTTTGCTGTGCAACGAGAGAAAGAATTCTAATCTAAAACTAGCAGTCACACATGCGTATATATATACCGCTCTGGGGGGCGTTAAATTAACCTATTAGTCTCCTCTAGGTCTAGCACTCTCCCCCCAAAAAAAACTATTCAGTCAAACTCCACAATATTAAGAGACAGAAGTCGATACCAAATAAAATACAAGATAATAAAACTTAAGACTAAATTCCCTTAGGAACCGCTACGTTTTTTTTTACTTCCCAGATAATACTTTTCGATGACTCTTCTCAGACTGATGTTGTTATTTTCTTTTTCACAGCCGCACTCCACCTGGGACTTAGGTCTCTCACTTGGAACTCTGCAATTCAGCAGCTTTTTTTATCCTTCACCGCTTTTCACCTAGACAGTGTTTTGCTCACTGCTTTCCAATTCAGGCAAACAAAGAAGCTGCAGCAGAGGGACTAGAAGAAGAATAACCCATAAGCAGTCTAAAAATCTCCAATACTTAGGTATGAAATTAATAAATTAACATAGGTGGCATAGACAGCATACCTTTACTAAAGTAAAAAAAACGCTTTTACTCAGGACATCTGCTCATGCAACATTTTTTCAAGACTCAAACAATGGCATGTAAACCCAAATATTGATCACCATGCAAAGAAAACAGTTATACCTACATTTTCTAAATACACTATGAAGTGTTGAAAATGTTTTTGAGAAATGTCCCCCGGAGCACTTATCTTCTTTGAAACTGTTATTACTAAACAATAAAATTCCAGTTCCTATGTACGATATTCATTGGCTGAGCTGCCATGAAAGAATAAATGTTAAATCCAATCATAAACATAAACAGCAGAATGAGAGAATGTGTAGTAGATCACAATGTCACCAACAGCTGGAAACAATAGAGCATATTTTCTTTCAATTTTCATTTATTTCTGGATTTTGAGAATATGTAGTTAAAACATGGGCTGAGCTGGTATTCCAGTCAGTATCTTACACAAATCTTATATATGGTTCTTTCTCAAATGTATGGAAAAAATGGAATCTGAATACTTTGAGGGTGATTTTTACAATATTTAAATAGCATATCTGGATGACAAGATGTTTTTTACATTACAACAATAAGAAGGGAATTATTCAGAACTGTTAGGTAGAATAACTCAAGATTTGAAAAATTTGTACCAAAGGGAGAAATATATCATGCTTAAACAGGATTTAATGGAGTAGTGGAAAGATAAAGGATAATGATGTACCTATAACTTAAAATCTGTAGTGCATCATCTGTTTCCCCTTTTCTTTCTTTTTTTGTCTACATGATATTATTCAATGTGTTGTACTTTTGCTGTGATTGTATTCAGTTTTTGTTTTCAATAAAAATTTCCCCTACCCTTTTCAAGAAGTGCCATGGGGTCTTTAACGTCTGCCTGAACAACCACCAGAACAGGCAGATTGGACCTTGGTTTTAATGTCTCATCCAAAAGATAGCATGTCAGGAGCGCAGCATCCTCCTATTGATGCACTAGTGTCAGTATTGGGATTTACCCCAAGTGCCCAGTGTGGGGACATGACTAGGCCTTTACAACCTCATATGGAAGCAGTCCATTCCTTAGGTCTTTGAACCTCACAGACACACAGAACTCTTGAAGGCTTTAAAACTGCATACTGATGTACTCCATTCCTTTAGCCTTTACAACCTCAGACACACGCAACTATTTACAGTTCTAAAACCTCATACATATGCATTCCATTCCATTTGCCTTTAAACCTGAGACACACAACTTTTTGAGGTTTCAAAACATAACACAAATATGCACTTTCAATAAACCTCACACCGACATGATGCAATGCAATTACTTAGGCATTTAAAACTATTTAGGCTTCTTATGTTTCTTAAGAGTTTTCTTTGAAAAATAAATAAATAAAATAAAGCTTTCTCTGTTCCTTGATTTTAGGTATGTGTTTCACTTCATGAGACAATGCATTTTTTTTCTTTTCAACCTGCAATATTAATCCAACTGTACATTTTTGTTTCAAATTCCATTTATGCACCACGTGTTCACCATGTTATCAGCACAACACATCAGTTAGCATATAATTAAGTCACAGCCAAAAACACAGCAAATCATCATCCATACTTCATCACTGACATTGCCCCCACAGCCCCAATTTCTTACATTTTAAATTGAATAAGTTTCTCCTCTGAATCTCTCCTTTTGGTTGTCCTTTTCATTTTTACAGAACCAGATCCTCGGCAGAAACAGACTGCCTTTCCCGTAATGGCATTACTTTTAACAAATAAGAGATGGACCTTTAGAAAAAATATTGTGATCCTCTCTCCCCAATGCTGACAAATAGCTTTTATATTAATTTTAAACAATTAGCCAGACAAGGACCCTTTTGGAAAAGCACAGCAATATGTCTTTCTTCCCTCCAGCTGATATAAAACTCTGTGCTATTCTTTTTTAGCTTTATTTTCAACCACACACAGAGAATGCAATTTATGCTATTAATATGCCCATAAAATTTCCCAGACAAAGATACAAATCATAAAGTGCCCTAAACACATATTTCCAGCCTTACCTTTGTCTCTTTGAACAGGATCCTGCAGGCAGTCTCTTCTGTGAGTTTCCCTGCAGTTGAGCAAGCCAACTGATGTCCCCCTGCAACTCTGATAAATTGGAGTGCAGTCATGGTGTCCTCTCTCCTCTGTAGTAGCTAGGTATACAGTCCCCAAAGGTAGCAGGCCCTGTTTTTATAGCCAGGTGCTAGGTTGTCTGGCAAATTTTATGTGTGGGTAGGAAGATTCAAAATCAAATTAGAATTTTCTGATTGACTCCCATTCCAACAGTATGTGCAAGTGATGTCACGACTGTAGAAATGCAACCAGACAAAGACAACCTGTCTCCAGTCCCTTCCTGCAGATGCTGGCCTTTTAAAAATGGCAGACATCAAGGTTTATTTGAATGTTTTTTACCCCAAGATCGAAATGATAATTTGAAAAAACAAACAAACAAAAAAACAAGTACAGTAACATTGCTGACTTTCCACTGCACGAAGACAAAAAATATTCTGCAGTCCCGCACTTATGATGTGTTTACTGGGATCATCCTGGGATTGTCCCATGGTGGCCCAAACACTTTTCGATAAGCCCACCAAAACACTTTCCTCCCGATCGCCTCAAACTGTACATTATAGTTAACCCTGATTAAAATGATGAGCTTGAGAAGCCCTGATTGAAATGCATAAAAAGAAAATGGTCTTTTTCCCTACTCTGGAGGATGGATGGCAACAAGCAATCAATCATGTAGGGATGGGCAGGACAGTACACACAAAGTACAGTAATGTTTTTTCCCCATCTGTACCCAGACTTTAGAACTGTTTTACAATCTTTGCAATAGTAACATAGGTTCAGTGCTCATTAAAAACACTGGCTGGCCTGAAACAAAAGCACCTAACCAGATCATCTTTTCCTAGCCCTTGTCTTGCTACAAACATTCATGCCTTTACCTCTACTCTCTCTACATGATATATTCCCTAGATGGGTTACTTCTCAAAAGATAATGGGCATGATTCCAAGTCAGTTTATGCCTGGTGCAAGGCAATTTATGCTAAGCCCTCTGGCGCAAACTGCACCTTGAGCCAGGCATAATGCAAGCTGGAATTCCAAGAAGTGGCTTGCGCCATGCCATATGCAGGTTGCACCAAAGGTGGGATACATCACCCACTACACCTGCAACCCACTGTGGCGTGGTGCAAGGGTGGGTTATGGCAACACCAGCACCCTATTCTGGAAGGGTGGCTGCCGTAACGCAGTTCTGCAGTTCCAAGTCCCCACATTGGTGCAACATGTTAGACTAGCATGGAGGTGGTCTAAGGGGCCTCTGTCCTGGAAAAATGATGGATGCCCCCTTCCGCAGCACTGAAGAAAGCACTGTAACCTGCCCCAAGGACTCCCCCAGCACAGTCATGCCCCCACCCCCAAATATCGGGGACCTCCTGGGTCTGTAGTTTCCATGGCCCCCATGCACCTTTGCCACCTTGTTGCCACCCAGCCAGACCTCCCCCAAGGCCTCCAGGTGATTGAAGCAGTGATACAGGATGGGGGGCTCCAGGCAGAAGTTAGCTGCTGGCCACAACTTGTGGCACCCAGGTCTATTGTGCCATTCCTGTGGTGCAACCCTGCAGCTGCCGCAAGTCATGGGGTGTAGGTGCCGAGGACCCTGCCTGTGTTAGAATAGGGTGCAAGGTCCCTGGCATAGCAGCACATGGCACAACTCACATATGCCCATGGGTTGCGTTATGTGACTTGGAATCAGGCCCAATGTATTGTTTTTCCATTCATCTAAATGGTGCTGGAGGACATATCTAGGGAACTTGTGTAGAAGATGTTGGGACAGGGGCAGTGACAGGATTACTTGTGTAAATTCAATAAAAATTCAGTTTATTATTTCATACTGTGAAGGTTGAGTCATTTCTGGGCATGAATATGTATTTGTTTGCACACTTCAGTAAGATGCTGCAGAGCTATACCAGCAATAATCATACACAATGGTTTCCTTGGGACCAGCCATAGCAATCACATTTCCCAATGGACTGACTATACTGTGTGTAGCTCCAACATCACCTGCAGATATGAGAATGCCTCCTATGTTGCTTAGGAACAGGGGTATGTAATTCTGTTGTTTGGGGGGTAGCTTACTGTCCCTCCTGACTCCTGACTGAGACTGGGTCAGAACAGAGCTGATGCATACTAGATGCTGTCAATGGAACTCTGTAGCAAATACACGAAACAGCTGTTTTTTTTACTGGGTATGTAGCGCTGCCTTTTTGGGGGTTAGTTTACTGTTGCTCCCGATTGCCAACTAAGATTAAGTCAGAACTGAGCTGAGGCATACTAGAGATTGCCAATGAGACTCTGCAGCAAATGCCCAAACCAGTTGTCAACTCGGTGCCATGAATTGATCAGGATGAAAGAGGGAAATCATACAGCGTAAAAAGTGAAGTACATCAGTTAGTGTCCAGGGCAGTCTAAGCTATTGGCAGTTTGGCATGGCACTCATTGCAGATCAAACCTGGAGGGAATTTACAGTAGTATATATTTTTTAAAATAAATTATTTCCAAGTTGAGCTGACTTCAGCCAGAACTACCATTTGTTTCCATAACCTGACGTGGAATCTTTGTAACAGAACCCCTGGCTCAAAGGTGTATCTGATTCCTTTAAATAAATAAATAAATAAATAAATAAGGGAGGGCACTACTCTTACAGCCAGTGAAGCAACACATTGAGGAACTGTTTCTGCAGGGGGAGTGGGGGAGTGACATTAGTGAGTTGTTTGTCTCACCAAATCTTTTATTTTATTTAGAACTCTTACTGTTCCTGGAGGTGAGTGATTGGCATGAGGGAGGGAGAGGGGATCTAGAGTCTAGACAGTGAACTCACTACTTAGTAACTGCATGCTGGAGCAGTCCTAGTCCTTGTAAAGTGCTTTTTGCAGCCCTGCTTCAGTATGCACATCTGAGCCAATCAGCTACTTATGCAGTACCATTTCAGCAGTGTGTGGCTGGTTTGTGAACACTGTGTGGTTGCACAAGTGTGTACCTTAGCAGTAATATTGGTGAGGGGGGGTACTAACTAAACCAGCACTAGGAATTGGGTCCCTGGTGTCAGAATAATAAGAAGGAATGGGGAAGCAATGGGAGGTGGGAGTTATACTTGGCAGGTGGAAGGGGTTGTTTTCACATTGGAGAGAGGCCCACAGCAGGCTGATCATGAAGCTGTTCAGCTGTGCTTGCTAGGTGGTGTTCTGCAGATCGAAGGAAAGAGTTGCTTTATGATTTGGGCAGCTCTTTCTTTGAACTCCATGCAATTTCTGCCAGCAAGCCCAGAACAGTGTCATGATCAGCCTGGCTGATGACTGGTCTGATACTCTTGAGCCCCTGACAGTGACATACCTCTCAACATCCACTATCATACCAACATGTTTGCTTTGCAAAAGCACAAACATAAAAACTCAAGACCACTTAAAAATCAGGCTCTCAGATTTTTGCAAGAATGACCTTTCCACCCCCCTCAAACCACTACACTATCATGGAAAGATATAATTTAGGAAACCAGATGTTTAATAGACAAAAGTGGGGGTTGGGGAAGACTGAGTCCAATTATGCCAGGCCCTTTCAGTTAAATGGTACATTTTTAAAGCAGCAGTACCTGACCTTTTCCATGGCTATGTGACACTTGCAGGCTCTTTCGACCCACATTATGGCCTGTGCAGACTTTGAATAGCAGAGTTTAACTATGCAAACACTGCCACTGGGAGAAAAGATGGAGACTAAATTATTGTTACTGCCAAGCAGTCCCATGTCAACAGAGTCACTGGAAGAGATGAATAGAGGGTCAGGAGTCCAGGCAACCTTATTGAAGAATAGGGATGGTTTGGGAATGGCTAACTTAGTGGGGGTTGGAAATGACAGACTTGTCAGATACATTAATTTAAAGAATGTCTATTCCGACCAATTACTTTTGAGCAGCAACAAAAATGTCCACTAGTCTTACCCCAGTAAATGCCATTCCTAGCATCTTTCGTAAAACAAGAATTGTTAGTACTGTTATTTTAAAATATTAGAAAATGATGACAAATACAGGAAACTCTGGGGCTGCAGTTATCCAAGCATGCCCACAGGTACCTTTGCCACTGCAACCATGATGTTACTATGTGAAGAGTGCAGCACCACCATTCTCCATACAGTGAACTGAGGAAATGTGTAATGTTATTTCATTAACAGTAACCCCCAGGATCTGAACTGAACTGGGCATAAAGTTTCACCAACACCCTTACCCCTTGTTTGGGCCCAGTTTGCCTTTGGACATGCTGATTATCATTTCAAAATCTCATAAGACATTTCCTCTCATTTGTCATGTTGTATTCAGTTCAATTATTTATTCAGTTATTTATTGGAAAGTAAGATAAGCCCAAGACTCTAGATTATTCTTAATTCCATTCCTTGGTTTAGCTGTTCAGGAATTTACTAACTGGTTTAATGTGGTGTGTGACACGACTGCACCCTTTATTAACATAACTCAAAGGAAAAGACATGTTCCCTGGATCTCTGAAAAATTAAAAAAAGAAATACGCATTAAAAATAGGTTATGGAAAATTGCTACTACAACATTAGTTTCAAAGGCTTGGGAAAATATAAAGTGGTTAGAAATACTTTAAAACAAAAAATTAGGAATACAAAATGATGGTATTACAGTAAAAAATCCACTGAAACTACTGATTTTCAGCAATATTGGTCACTTATAAAATCCTTTGAGAAACCAGTTTATAACAGTCCGCCTATACAGATAGAAAGGGATGGACTGTTACAAAATTCCAAATCTTCAACAAATATATTAAATGAATACTTTGTTACTTTACCCGATATTGAAGTTCCTTTAATAGACAAACTAAATGTATAAACTCTAAAGAAGTCAATACAATGAAGTCAGTAAATATTCCAAGGTTTAGATTTAAATGTATTTCATGTAAAGAAGTAAAGAAAGAAATCAGAAAATTGAATACTAAAAATCAGTTGGAGTAGATAATATTGAGGCTAGATTCATAAAGGACTCAACTGATGTAATTTTCCCAGTACTGACAAAGATTTTATATATTTTTATAGGCTTTTCAGGTTTTCTCACCATATCCCCCCCCCGGTCGCATGGCCATACATGCACGTGGAGGTGTGCACGCACACCAGAAGTCAGCTCAGCCCCTTCTGCGCACCCGTACTGCCGCCCCCGCACACCTAAATTATCTCACCAGACCTCCACCCAGTGTGGACTAAACTATGGGAGGGGCAACAATCCACCCCCACCATCCCTGGGAGAGGAGAGCAGCCTGATGGCTTGCTCAATCCCACTCCTCCCGCCCCCCATGCCGGCACCCCAATGACATGAGGTTGTTCCTGATCCTGGGTCAATGGTGCAGCGGGAGGTAAGGCATCCAGTGCCTCAACCCTCAGCACCACTGGGCCAGATTTTTAATTGGAGTTTAACAGAAGGATATTTCTCATCATTCTGGAAGAAGGCTAAAATTATACAAACATTCAAAGAAGGGTCACCCACAGACACCACAAGCTGCTGTCCCTTGCATATTTGCAGTGGTGTCTAAGATTTTGGAGAGACTGGTCCAGGGACAGTTAAGCAAGTATCTGGACAAGTACTCACTGCTGTCCGGGTACCAGTTCATTTTTTGGAAGGGGCATTCCACGGACAAAGCACTTACTGATTTGGTAGACATCACAGTCACTTCCCTGGAAAAGGGATTGGCAGTGGGTGTGGTGTTCATGGATTTATCAAAAGCATTTGACACTGTGGACCATCAGATTTTGGTGGATTGGCTGATGGACATTGGTCTATCAGAGGAGACCTGTGATTGATTTAACTTATTTAACAGGTAGATCTCAGCAAGTTCTAATTGGAAGTGATTTATTCAATACTGCTTTGGTTCAGAGCAGTGTTCCCCAGGGATCCATTTTGGGCCCCTCCTCATTTTTGATTTATATAAATTACCTTACTGAGTTACAATAGCTGCAAATATACAAATTAGGCTTTATGCGGATGACACCGTATTGGTGGCAAGTGGTGCAAATAATGAATTAATGGAATTAAAATTACAAAATGACTTTTTAAAATTTTGCACATTGCAGTCTGGGTCCAAATTGGTGTTAAACAGCAAAACGTCTAAAACCATGGCATTCAACAGTGCCCCCCCCCCCAAAAGGGAATAAAACATTATGAAATTAAAATTAAAACAAATAAAAATGAAGTTTTGCTCAGGTGACAGAATATAAGTACCAGAGCATATGGATTGATGAAAATTTTAAATTTGATTACCATACAGAAGAAATACCTGAAAGAATTAACAGTAGACTTGGAGCCTTTAGGTGCACAGGCTATTGCATTAATAAACAAATGAGAACTTTAATTGTAGACTAGTTGCTGGTTCCCATTTTGGACTATGGTAGCCATGTGTATGGTTTCACAAACCCCTGCTTACAAAGGTTAAGGTGGTATATAATTGCTTGGCCAGATTTATTCTTAGATGTTTCATAGGTTTCATAGGTTGTAAGAAGCTAAAATAGACTTGCGTCCGTGGTGCTTGCCTTGTAAGTTTATTTAAATCCATATTTAATACTGTCACCATAAGCTATATCTAGCTTTTTCTTAAATGTGCCCATATTTGTACTCTCCACTATCTCTGGTGAGAGCTGATTCTACGGAACTACCACTCTCTGGCTGAACCAATTTTTCCTTCCTAGTAGGTTCTATCTGGGCCTGAATAGTTGTTTGGTATGTGATCTACTACTGGCTTTACCCTCCCTTAACTCAAGACCTAGATCTTTCCTTAGGGTATTATCTCCCATTGCTTTATACAGCATACACATGTCTCCTCTGTGTCTCCTGTACTGCAACAAGAATAGGTTAAGTGATTTTAGTCTCTGATCATATGATAGTTCTTTTAATCTGGAGGTTGCCCTAGTTGCTCTGTGTTGAACTCCCTCGACTCTTATAATGTCCTCTTTTTTGTACGGTGACCATACCTGGATGCAATACTCCAAATGTGGTCTCACCAGGGCCCCATACAATGGCAGTATCACCTCTTTATTATGGCTAGAAATATGTTTAAAGATGCAATTTAGGTTCTGGTTTGCCTTTTTGATTTGGTCATCACAGTGGGCGCTAAACTTCAAATCTGGGCAGATTTTTATTCGTAGGTCTCTCTCTTGATAAGTTATCACCAAGGTTTCTCTTCCAAACTTATATTCCTTCTGTTTGTTTGGTGATCCTAAGTGCATAACTTCGCATTTACTGATGTTCAGAGCTAATTTGCTATGATTTGTCCAAGTCAATATGCTGTCTAGGGCCTGTTGTAAAGCAATATTTTTGAATTATTAACTATGGTCCCTATCCTACAATCATCAGCAAACTGTAGTAGTCAAACATTTGGTATGTTCAGACTTAGGGATGAAATGTAGATGTTGAACAGACAAGGGCCCAGTACCGACCCCTGTGGCACCCCGCTTGAACTGGAGCCCAATCAGAATAAATTCCATTAACCACTACCCTCTACTTTCTGTCCCTTAGCCATTTAGAAATCCAGTTTAAGATGTTTACTGGTATTTCTAATTTGCCCAATGTATCAATTAACTCCTGGTGGGATAACTTGTCGAAGGCCTTAGCGAAGTCTAAAAAGATTAGCACCACTGGGTTTCCCCTGTCCAGTTCTTTACTAACCTCTTCATAAAAGGTTAAAAGGTTAGTTTGACAAGACCTGGATTTGGAAAATCTGTGTTGGGTTTGGTCTGTTAATCCCTTTCCCACAATGTGTGCCTGTATGAGTTCTTTTAGTATTACTTCAAGGATCTTTCCTAACAGGGAAGTTAAGCTGATGGGTCTGAAGTTTTCAGGGTTATTTTTTGTTCCCTTCTTATGGAGTAGGACCACTGTGGCCAATCTCCAGCCCTGTGGTACTACTCCTAGATCTAGAGAGGTTTGAAATATTTTGGTCAGAGGTAAGTATAAGATAACCAATTCTCTTAATACTCCAGGGCGTATTTCATCAGGCCCTGGGGATTTTGTAATGTCCAATTTTAGTAGTCTGTTGTGTACTTCTTTGGGGTCTATAAGCAACTCTCCTGGGTGTGATTTCTCAGTAACTGTCTGTGTCAGAATATTCTTTTCATTAAAGACTGTACAAAAATACTTCTGTTGTATATCAGCTGTTTCTTTTTTATTAGCAATTAATCTGGCCTTATTCTGAAAGGGACCTATGGCATTGTTTCTAACTTTTAAGCTATTTGCATAGGAAAAAAATGTTTTTTTTGTTGTCTTTAACTTTGTTAATCAACCATGTTTCCTGTTGTTCTTTTGCGTTTTTTGTTTTAGATTTTATTTCTCTAGTTAGATTCTTGTAGACAGAGCAACCCAATTGATTACTTTGTTTAAGCCTTTTGCACATTCTATTTTTTTTATTAATTAGTTTTTTGATTGTGGAATTTAGCCAACCAGGTACTTTTTTTTCTATTATATTTATCTGTAGTAGGGATATTTTTCTTTATCTGTTCTTTTGCCTGAAGTAATAGAAGGTTCAACATGTTGTTTGCTGTAAGGTCCCTAAATGCTTTGGACCAATCCCATTTAGCTAAATTATTTCTAATGATCTTAAAACTGGCCTTGCTGAAATTTAATTTTTTAGTGGCTCCTTCCACTGCTTTATTATTTTGTTCTTGGATGTGAAAGGTCACAGCCTGATGGTCACTGTTGCTTAGTGGTGTTTCTACCCTAATATTGTGTATTGTATTGCCCATATTAGTTAATATGATATCTAAAATATTGTCTCCCTCTGGTTGCTTCTAGGACCCTTTGCTCCAACCCTATTTGTTTGAACGTATCTAAGAAGGTTTTTCCATTTTATTAGCTCCTTTTGTACAGTTCCAATTAACATTTGGCAGGTTAAAGTCCCCAAGCAATAAGATTCTATCTGTTGCATCCAAGTCCTTGATGTGATTTACTAATAGGGCATCACTTTCTGCTGAAATTGAGGGTGGTCTATATATACACTAGGCCCAGCTTGATTTTGGCCCCACCTTCAGAAATAGTTTAACCCACAATATCTCTAGGTTGTTAATATTCACATGGATTTCCTCGCGCATTTTATTGATTTGTGAGTATAAATGGCTATCCCACCACCCTTCCTATATGTTCTAGATTTTGAGAACAAATTGTACCCTGGTATGGACTTCTCCCATAAATTGCCAGCATCCCACCATGTTTCAGTCACCAGTGCTAGGTGTATCTTCTGTTCATCTAATAAAAGTTTGAATTCACTGAACTTATTCTGTAAGCTCCTGGCATTAATTAGTACTCCCTTCCAAAGGCATGTATCTGCATTCATTGGTCCTATGATGGGATGGTTATTAATGGCAGTTGTTATAACCTCTCCCTTTTCCAGTTTAAATGGAATTTCAGGACCTCATTTATTTTTTTACCAAGAATCCTACTTTCCATTTGGATTAGGTGTAATCCATCTAATTTAAAACATGCCTCGCTGTTAAAAGTGATCGAGTTGTCCATAAATCCTATGTTTTCTTGCAAACAAAACTGTCTTAACCAGTCATTCAAGACATTTATTGAGTCATTTTTGAAGTATCTTTTCCCCATAGTGGGTAAAACACCAGACACGATAATTTCTCCTTTATTGTCCTTGATTCATTTGATCAATTCCATAAATTACGTTTGTATGTCCCTCATGTCACGTCTTTGTAGGTCATTAGTACCCACATGTAATAGAACAAGGGGGGTAATGGTATTCTCTAATAGACCATCTAGCAACTTGATGATGTCATTTACCCCTGCTCCTGGGAGAGTACTGACGGTAGTATACTCTTTTCGGCCATAGCACATCATGGTATCCAGTCCTCTTAAAATAGAATCCCCAATTACAACTACATCCCTATTCAATTTGGGTGATTGTATTACTGGGTCAGAGTGGACTGGGTTGTATGTAAGTTCCACTTTTTGTTTTGCTTTAATGATTGGTGGTTCATGGTCCTCTATCTGGGCTGGGTCTTGTGATAGGCTCTCAAATATATTATGTAGATGTAAGGGTGGTTCTTCTGGTATGTCATTCTTAGGTGTCTTTTTAGTAGTTGGGACCTTAACCCATGTTTCTACTTCATGTGTAATACCCAAGCCCTTTTTATCATACTGATCTTGTGTGTCTCTCATACTGTCATTGCTACTGATGATGGTATTTTGTTCCGCCATATCAATACATTTTTCCAATAACTGTATTTCTTTTTGTACTTAAAGTCTCTGGAGAAGTTCTTTAATTTCCCCTTGCAATGTACCTATTAAGAAACACTTGTCATATATGAAGTCTGGGCAAGCTGCCTCATCAGTGTACATATTACATTGTGTACAGACACGTTTCTTTGCTTTACTTTGTTTACTTTTAGCCTGGGACATGTTTTATTTCTTTCACAGTTTTCTACCCTGTTAGTATGAACAACAAAACACCATATTACCTTGTGGTCAGAGACGCTCAATTACAGTGTTCTGGTGAATGTTACCCTGGTCACCTGCATCTCCAGTGGACACAGCAGATAAGCGAGATGCATGTGTCTCTACTGCGTCTCTCTTTCACAATGCACACCCACCCTGCTCGCCCCACTCTCAGCAGTGCTGCTTAAATGAAGCAATATGCCCCGGAAGTGTTTACAAATGTCACACTTGGTGTGAGTGTGCACAAACAAGTTGAAAGTAGAACAAAAATGCTCAAAACCCAATAATTAGAGTCCCTGTAACATAGGGCTGTAAGGGAGTTTTGAAAATAATGTTTTGTTGGTATTTTGCGATGGTTTTTAAAGTTTAACCAGACCGAATATTCCGTCTGTCTTCCTGATTGCTACTAGCAACCAGGGCTCCCACAATACAACTACACAGATATTAGTTAAAACAAATTTGTTTCATGCATGCTACACTGCAATAATCATTCAAGTGACCCCTGCACCTTTAAGTATAGACTGAATAATAGTTTGATATTTTGCTTACTTTAGGACACGCCATTGCAATTTGTACAGAGATCTTCGATGGCTAACTTTAAAGAACAGTAGGACATGTATCTGGGCAAATCAAATTTATAAAACAATGAGTTTTGCTAAACCAGTGTATATGTTTGAAAAATTGGAAGAACAGAACATAAATATTGACTAGAGGAACAGTGAAATAAGAGAATTCAAATTGACAAGGTCTCTGAACAAATACAGAAATCTGACCTTTCCTTTTGTGGCCATAACTTTGTGGAACTCATTAAATAACTCTGTCAAAGATATGGCCAAAAATCCTAAACTTTTTGCTAATGAATTGAAACAAGAACGATCTGTTCGCTGTATGTGTAATGGATGATATTACTATGACTGGTTTTGACATGCACAAACAGGTATAGAATGTGTGTTTATACAATAGGGGTGCGCGGATACTGAAACATACAAAAAGTAGACTTTGATGGCAGATAAGGCCCACTTGGCCAACCTTGTCTGCCCATTTCCTTGCCTATTGGATGAGCCACAGATCCTAGTTAACCAACAGCCTACTTCTTCCTACCCCCCACAAGAATTGCCTTATGTCTGTCCCATTCATTCTTGAATTCCCCCACCTTTTCAGGAGGGCTGTTCCATGCATCCACCACCCTCTCCATGACAAAACACTTCCTCACATTGCCCCTGAGCCATCCCCCCTCTGTCTTCAAATTGTGCTGCCTTGTTCCTGCACATATCTTTTTCTGAAAGATGCTACCCTCTTGGACTTTGTTAATTCCCTTGAGGTACTTGAAAGTTTCTATCATGTCCCCCCTCTCCCTCCTTTCCTCAAGGGTACATATATTAAGCTCCTTTAGTCTCTCTTCATATGGCTTCTTTTGCCTACCCTGCACCATTTTAGTTGCCCTCCTCTGGACTGCCTCCATCCTGTCTATGTCCTTGAGAAGATGGATTCTCCAGAACTGCATGCAGTACTCCAGATGGGGTCTCGCTAACTATCTGTACAGAGGGATAACAACTTCCTGTTTTCTACTGGTGATGCCTCTCCCTATACATCCCAGTATCCCCCAGCCATCCCTACTACCCTCTCACATTGCTTGCTAAGATTTAGGTCATCTTATATGACTACCCCCTGGTCCCTTTCCATTTTTGTTGTTGTTACTACCTCCCACCCATTATGTACTCTTCCCTTGAGTTTTTGTTTCCCAGGTGCATTACTTTGCATTTCTTTGCAATGAATCTAAGTTGTCATACTTCTGACCATTCCTCCAACCTTGCCAAGTCCCTTCTCACCCTTTCCACCCCTCCCTGTGGGTATCAACCCTGTTGCAGATCTTTGTGTCATCTGCAAAGAGACATACTTTTCCTTCCAGTCCCTCTGCAATGTCACTTATAAAGACATTAAAAAGGACCGGACCCAGTACTGAACCTTGTGGTACCCCACTAGTAACCCCCCCTTCCTTTCTTCAGAGTAGACTCCGTTTACTATTACCCTCTGTGTCCTGTTGTAAAGCCAGTGTTTTACCCAGGCTTCCATCCTGGGACCCACTTCCAGGCTGGCTAATTTGTTTATTAATCTTTTGTGTGGGACTGTGTCAAATGCCTTGCTAAAGTCTAGGAAGGCCATGTCCACAGCCCCTCCCTGGTCTACTACTTTGGTCACCCAGTCAAGGTTGGATTCATCTTACATGACTTTCCCACTGTGAATCCATGCTGTCTTGAGTCATGTGTCCCACTGGCCTCTAGGCACTCAATAATTATTTCCTTCAGAAGTAATTCCATCATTTTACCCACCACTGAGGTAAAAATAACAGGTCTGTAGTTTCCTGTCTCTGTCTTGCTCCAACTATTGTGAAGGAGAATCACATCCACCATCATCCAGTCCTCAGGTACCACACCATCCTCCCATGATTTGTTAAAAAGGATAGTCAGTGGTGTCACTAGTTCTCCACTATCCAGAGTGCTTCTATTGATTGGATCAGGTACTCCCCCTCCTTTTCTTCTGAATACTGAGCAGAAGTATTCATTTAGTATCCCTGCTTTTTCACTGTCCCTCTCTGCCCACCCACCCTCCCCTTTATTAATTTCAATTCAACTTTATTTTTATAGCACTTTTCAAAACCAAGGTGCTTAATATAAAAACAAGAACAGCTGATATAAATAACATTTAAAACATACAATTTACATTATCCATCACTAGGGAAGACCAGATCAAATAAATAAGCTTTAAGCTCAATTTTAAATCTACTGATGGTTGGGCATTCTCTCAACCAATGAGGTAAAGAATTTCACAGGGTTGGAGCTGAAAAAGCAAAAGCTCGAGAACCAGAAATCTTTAATCATACCCTGGGAATCTCTAGCAATCCCTCGTCAGTGGAATGGAGAGGATGGAGGGGGATGTAAGGTACCAGGAGATCTTGCAGGTAGCCAGGTTTCTGATCATGTAGAGCTTTGAAGGTTAGCAAGCCAATCTTAAAGGTGATCTGCCACTGAACAGGCAGCCAGTGCAGCTCATGGAGCACAGGCGTAATATGACTGGTTCTAGATGTCCCAGTCAAAAGCCTGGCTGCTGCATTCTGCACCAGCTGCAAGCAGTGGATATCAACCCCTGGAAGCCCTAGGTAGAGGGAATTGCAGTAGTCAAGATGGGTCGCAACAAGGAGGATCACGTGATGCAGAGTGCTGAGTAGATGTTCCTCTGCTAAGCTCCTGCCTCCCAAATAAAAACTCGTCATTTAATATCATTAAACTTTAACTAGTTCCTCTGCCTGAGAGTTTTTCGTGTCTCTAAACAGCGTGTGCTCCTGTTTTGGGTTCATCTGCGGTAAATGGAGGCTTACATGAAGAAAGCCCCGCAGAAACATACCCCCCCTGCCACTCCTGAGAAGGCCTCGAAAAAAATCCCAAGCCTCGAGTGGCCCAGACAAACCGGAACCGTTGTGTCAAGCTGGGGACCAAGAACCCCTAACACTTAACAGATTCTTGGAGGAATTTAAACCATTCTGGGAAGAGATGAAAGTTATGGCAATTGATCTGAAATCCCTCTCCAGAAAGTTAGAGGAAATCTCCATGACAGTATCAGACAACACTGCCTGTATAATTTCGATTGAGAGAAAATTGGAAAGTCTGGATCCTGAGCTCCTACTAACAAAACAAAAGCTGTCTCGTTTAGAAGCAAAACTCAAAGATTTGGAAGGCCGCAGTCAGAGAAATAATGTGGTAATTCTCGGGCTCCCCGAAAGGGAAGAAGGCCAGAATACCATAGTTTTCACCCAGAAGCTGGTTGAAAGGGTCGCTAGTCCCTCTCCCTTTGGCCCAGCATATATAATAGAACGGGCCCACCGATCTCTGTGATCAAAACCCCCACCTGATGCACCTCCTTGCCCCATCATTTGCTGCTTCCTAAACTGCTTAGAAAGGCAGCATTTTCTACTGAAAGTCAAGACCCTGCAAGAAGTCAGATGGGAGAAGGTGAAGCTGAGAATTGCTCAAGATATCCCTGGTTCGGTCCGGTTGAGATGGAAAGCCTTCCACCCGATTGTATCTAAGATTATGGCAGCGGGATTAAAGTTCAGGATGGGGTACCCTGTGAAGTTACAAGTCTCAGTAAATGGCTCATGGCTCAGTTTTGAGGATCCTGAAGCTGCACTTCTAAGCCTTAAGTCAGCATTCCCAGATTTGTTCCGGACGACCTGAGAGGGCCTCCTGATCTTCGGGATTTACCAGGATCTTCAGAATGAACTGTTGCTTGTTTTTTGCGTGGACACTGCTCTTTCTAAAGACAGATTTCATTTGAGTTTATGCCGTCTAACAGAACTGGGTGACTAGTAGAGGCCTGACTTTACTTGTAACAGGCCCTGGCCTGTTGGTGGGAATGTTTCAGTGAGACTCCTGGGGGGGCTCCCGGAGGGTTTGTTTGGACTGCATCTGAAATAATATTGCTTGTTTAGTTTCCAGGGGGAGCACACAGGCAAGGTTTTGGGTTATGCCTTCTGTTTAAACTTTATATGATGGGATGTCAGATTTTCGAGTGATTCTGGGCTTTCAGGGCACCTCTGACTAGCGGGCTGGATTAGGTTATGACCACATGAGGGCGAGGTTCACCCATTTAACGCAGGTCCAGTCATTCTGTCTTGAGAGGGACCGCTTTGTTTATTAAGTCATTCTGGTTTTGCAGGGGGGCCTTTTGAAATTAGGGGTCTGCATCCCTTAGGCAGTCACTCCCACGGTTTTCCCATCTCTGGATCTTGTTTCACTTTTCATCCGGTTTCGTTTTCTCATGTTCTCATCTTGATGATGGGCTCACTCCTCCATGTTAATTTTCTCTCTGGCTCTGGTTCACGAGGTAGTTCCCTATGGGGAACAAACATGTTTCAATTCCCTCTCAAGACTCTCATGATGATTTATCATATTCACATTTAGGACATCCAGTTCTATTTTCCTCTTTTGATTACTAGTGGATACATTAACAGAGGCTTGCTGGCTCTGGAAGTCCGAGACCACTCTTTTGACATTAAACCCTCATTAATGCAGTTTATTGATTGCTTTGTATTATGCGTACGAGGGAGATCATTAGCAGGGATATGTTGGGGTGGGAGGGGAGGATAGGTCCCAGTGCTGTGCTAAGCGTTGCTTGTGACAGTGTGGGGGTTGGGGGGAAGGTTATGTGTTCTTGTTGGGGGAGTGGGGTGTATGGGAGGGTTTAATTGTGGGCTTCTCACAGGGGGGGTTGAGGTGGTGGGAGGACCTTACAGCAGCAATTGAGGGGTTAGATTATTTGTGTTATACACCCAGAGTGCAGGGCCGAATATAGCATCCTTAGAAGTCTTTAGTAGCTGGCCAAGGAGGTGACTTTTGCAACATGGAACGTCAAGGGGATCAGGAAAAAATCTAAACAATACCAGGTTCTCAAACACTTAAGTCTTTTACATACTCAGGTTACTTTTTTACAGGAATCGCACCAATTAGAAACAGAAGCCTTACAAGTGAGGAGGCAACAAGTGGGGATGGTCTATGAGGCGCAAGACTCCTCAAACAGCTGCAGGGTTATGATCATTATTAACAGGGGCATTCCCTTCATCTCAACTCATACTATCAGGGATCCTGAGGGCAGGTTCATTTTAGTTATAGGTACTTCCTGGTCAATACCTCGGCTATTGGGCAACATATATGGTCCTAATGCTGATGAGCCTGCTTGTTTCATGAGACTCATAAATTTAATCCTGCCTTTCCTTCCCATAAGGATTATCCTGGGGGGTGACTTTAATCAAGTTGTATATTTAAACCTTGACAGGTCAGATGGTGCATCGGGGGGTGTCTCCCCAGGTCAGAGGGCTTTTAGAGAACTATTGGATCAATGCGGGCTCTGTGATGTCTGTCGTGTCCTAAACCCTGATTTCAAGGAGTTCACATTCGGGTCTTTGGTACACGGCTCACAGTCCCGTATTGACTACATACTCATTTCTCAAACGCTCTTGCCTGGGGTTAGGTCCTCGTCGATACAGCCTGGCCCTATCTTCGACCACTCTTTGGTGCTGTGTGATCTGACAATTCAGGATGTGTCAAAGAGAGAAACAAGGTGGAAGCTTAATAATCAATTGCTTAAAGATTCTAATTATTGCAATACCATAAGGGAGCATATTGAGGCCTTTTTTCTGTCTAACCCTTTAAACAGTGCAAAACCAGATATTATATAGGGGGGCTTTCAAGGCTTACATGACAGGCATCCTTATTAGCCTCTCAGTGGCCAGGAAAAGAGTTAGGGAGAGAGAATTACTGTCCTTGTTATCCCAAATTCGGGTTCTCAAATCCAATGTCTTGGTTAACTCCTCAGATGAAGACAAGGCGAGGCTCCTACAGTTGAGAGACAAATATTTAGAACTACTCTGGGAAAAGGCATAGTTAGCTATCATACACACTAAAGCTAGTTATACTGACCAAGGTGAGAAGGCAGGGCACCTTTTGGCACTTCATATTACACAACAAAAATCAGTGAGATTCATCCCTTCTATCAAGGCTTCTGTTGCTGGATCTCTGAAAACATCTCCCACTGAGATAGTTCAAGAGTTCACAGAATATTACAAATCGCTTTACAGAGCACCCCCCAGTCCAGTAAGAGTGGAGAATTACCTGATAGATTCACATCTACCCTTCCTCCCAGTACATTACATAGATTCTCTGGTCTCTCCTATAACTCAGGAGGAAATCGCCGAGATTATCAGTGGTTTGCCCTCGGACAAAACTCCTGGGCCTGATAGATTTTCTTCTCTTTTCTATAAAACATTTCGAGAACTTTTATTGCCAATACTTAATAGTTTATTTCAGCATATTCTATCCAGGACAGAGGTCGATTGCCATCTCTTTGAAGCCTTGATAGTGCTTCTTCCCAAGCCAGACAAGGACCCTGAGCTCATTCAGAGTTATAGGCATATATCCCTCCTAAATCAGGATATCATGATTCTCTCAAAGATTTTAGCTAACAGGTTATCTGTGGTGCTCCCCCGAGTTAATAGGTATGAATCAGGTAGGTTTCATGAAGGGACGCTCTTCAGCGAATCATCTGCATACGTTATCCCATGTCTTCTCGGCTTCCAGAGATGCTGACTTTCCTGCAGGTTTGGTCTCTTTGGACGCTGAGAAGGCGTATGACCAGGTGAACTGGAGTTTTCTCTTCAAGGTATTGAGTGCCTTTAAATTTCCTCTGGTATTCATTTCCTGGGTTGCCGCATTATATAAATCCCCCATTGAAAGAATCTCAGCTAATGGGGCCTTCTCAAACTACTTCTCACTTCATTCAGGTACTAGGCAGGGTTGCCCCCTATCGCCTCTCTTGTTCAATTCATATCTGGAACCCCTCATCCAAAACATTCTCCAAAATACCTCTATACAAGGTATCAGAGTTGGGTGTCATGAGATTAAACTCACTGCATATGCAGATGACTTGCTGATACATCTCTCCCATTCAGTTTCTTCAATACCACCCTTACTGAACGAAATAGCCAAGTTCAGCGTGCTATCCGACTATAAGTTGAATGCTAGTAAATCCTTATTTTTCCCATTAAACCACAAAGTATTTAAGGATGATATTTGTCCCCTAGGTTTAGGTTGGACTCCTAGAACAGTTAAATATTTGGGCATAAAGCTATCCCGGAACCCCTTAGAGTGGGTCAAAGATAATTTGGACTCTCTCTCACAGGTTATTATTCATGACCTCGACAGATGGTCTAAACTCCCAATATCTTCATGGGGCAGGATTAATATTATTAAGATGAATGTATTTCCTAGAATTTATTACCCTTTATTCCTTCTCAACTCTTTTATTCCTATACACTGGTTTAAGAAACTGCACAGTACATTTACCAGATTTATCTGGGCAGATAAATATCCCCGGTTGGCCTACCATAAACTAACTGCCCCAAAACCTGAGGGGGGCTGAGGATTCCCCATATGGCACTATACTACTGGGCAAGTCAGCTAGCAAAATGTCTGAGATGGATATCCCCAGGCCCTGAAATGGCACAACCAGTATGGCTTAAGATTGAGTTAGACACAATTAAAGCCAAACGCCTGGATCCCTTAAACTTATTTTACCTCAAGCTGTCCCATGTAAAGATGTCTGACTGCACCACATTAAACATCTCTTTAAGAGTTTATACACAATTATGTTTATTTCTTCATTATTCCCCTCAGACTGATTTAGCTCAGTCTATTTGGAATTCCCCATCTTTTACTTTTAATGGTAAGTGGATTCCCCACAACTGGCTGCCTCAATTAGGCAATGGAAAACTGCTTTCCTTGGTAGATGGGGAAGGGCACTGGTTGTCCCCATGGGGAATTATTGACAAATTCCTTATCCCGGTCTCATCTTATTTTAAAGTCATGCAGTTAAGACACCTTCTCACTGTAGCTCTGGGGAATTCTCCCCCCTCCCAGAAGGTATCAGCTCTGATTCCTGAAATCTTCCTATTGTCTGGATCATCAGGCATAGTGTCTAAGCTATAAAGGGTGTTGTACTATAATAAATATGGGGACACCTTTGGACCTACTAGTTTCTGGAACTCACTCCTCCCTCAATATCAGTTGGACTGGCAATCCCTATGGAGATCCTGTCATAAGTATGTCTCCCAAGATAGATTGCATCTCATGCAATATCACATTTTACACAACATGTATTGTACCCCTATTAAATTAAAAAAATGGGGCTTCTCGAACTCTAGTACATGTACCAAGTGCTTGCAAGAAGAAGGTACCCTCCTGCATATGTTTTGGTCCTGTCCCAAAGTTTCCTCCTTATGGAATTCAATTAAGATGTCTCTTGATCCCCTACTGGGCCTACAGGAGTATTTTATTCCGGAGGTGTGCCTTCTAGGGGATATGTCCCTGGTCAGTGTTAGAATTAGGAAATACCATATTTCTAGGGTTGCGCTCTCAGTTAAGAAACTTATACTACGTCATTGGAAGGAACAATCGGCTCCTTACTTTCAGGAATGGTTACATGAAATCACTGCTAATCTTTGAACAGAGAAGGCAATTGCAAGTCTTCATAATAGACTAGCAGCATATAGTAAGATATGGGATCCCCTTCATTCCTTACTCTTGTTACCTCACTGAGGATATATCACATTCTGGTTCTACCCATTTGTTCGACAGAATTGCACACTGCACGTTAGGGCGATTATGTTTTGTTGCTGCTGTAAGGGGGGGTGGGATGAGAGGAGTGGGATGGGCAGTTCTCACTGTTCAAGTTCTACATTACATCCTGACTTGCTGTAACTGCCCTTAATAATGGAAATGTATTAATATAGTTTAAATTATAAAAAGGAAAAAAAGACGGGTCGTAACAAAAGCGTGAACCAATGTTGGAAGATCATCCGAGGGAACCAGATGTTTCACCCAGGCAATATTCCTCAGATGATAAAAAGAGGATTTGATGACAGCTGACACCTGAGATGTTAGGGTCAGGCCATCGTCAAAAATAACACCCAGGTTACGCACTTGGTCTGAGGTAGTGAGTGGTACACCACCAAGTAATAAGTCTGATGGTTGTCCAACCCCCAAACCCACCCTCAGATGATCTGGATCCACAACCAACACTTCAGTCTTGTCTGGATTCAGTCTCAACCAACTGGAACTCATCCAAAATCTGATCTCAGCAAGGCAACCATTCAGCACAGAAACTGTATCATTCTGACTGGGCAGAAAGGACCTATACAGCTGAGTATCATCTGCATAGCAGTGAAAACTCAGACTGTATCACCTGATTATATCTCCTAATGGCAGCATATACACTGCAAACAACATGAGGGCTAATATAGAGCCCTGCAGAACCATGCAAGGCAGTGGGTGAGTGCCAGAGGAATAAATTCTAGTGGCAACTCTCTGGGATCTGCCTGTGAGGTATGAATGGAACCAATTTAGGACTGCACCAGACAGTCTGCATTAAAAATGCAGGTGCTCCAGTAGCACACCATGGTCTACAGTGTCAAATGCAGCAGAGAGATCAAGAAGGACCCGAATGGTACATGCCTTTTGATCTCTAGCCATTAGGAGGTCATTCAATAACCCGGACAAGAGCCATCTCCGTGCTGTGCTTCTTCCTAAAACTGGATTGGAGAGTATCATAGACATTGTGAGTTGTAAGATGAACATCCAACTGCAATGCAACCATCTTTTCAATAACTTTACCAACAAATGGCAAGTTAGAGATAGGTTGATAGTTAACTAGACAGTCTGGATCCAAGGAGGATTTCTTAAGGAGTGGTTGAACAACTGCCTCTTTGAGGGAGTCAGGAAAGATTCCCCTCTCCAAGGACTTCCAGACAATGTCAGCAAGGATTGGGCAGATAACGTTTACACAACCCACCAAAAGGGGGCCCTGATCCAAACTACAACTGGTTAGATGCAATGTTTGGATGATCTTCACAATGTCATTGAACTCCAGTTGGTGAAAATCTGACCAGACAGAGTGCCAGTCACTTCCTGTTGACCACTGCAATCACTCATAGGAGAGGATGAACTGATGCCAAACCTGATGCTGGCAACCTTATCTGCAAAGAATCAAGCAAACTCCTCACATCTTGGCTTAGAAAAAGCTTCTCTGTGCTGGAGACAGATTGGATTGCACAATCTGTCAATGGTCCAGGATAGCTGAGCCGGTCAATTCTGTGCAGCAGTAATTTCCCTAGACAGGAATTCTGCCTTCTTATGGGTGATTTCTGATTGATAGCTATCGTAATGTGCCATCAGTCTAAGCCTGTCATCATCACAGCTGGGCCTCCGCCAAACTCTCTCCATCCTTCAACCAACTCACCTAATCTCCTTCAAGGAGCTGTCAAACCATGGGCTCCATGGGTGAAGGGTGAGAGGCAAAACATGAACAGGAGCAATCTTGTCCAGAGCATCTCCAACAGCCTTATTATATGCTAGAACAAGATCATCTAGACTCATGCATTCACTCAACAAGCCCGAGAGGTCCAGTAATGCTGAGAGGTCACTGGGGTCAATCCCCCCCTTAAAAGGCAGTACCGAACCAACTCTGTAGGGGCAGACCTGAACCTGAAACTTATGGTGTGATGGTCAGACCAACTGACCGGTTCTACCCCCAAATCAGCAATCTCCATACCGAGAAGGAAGATCAGATCCAACTAATTACCCCCTACATGGGTTGAGGAGGTAACTACCTGTGATAGGCCCAGCATCGCCATCAGCTGGAGGAGATTTTAACCAAAATGCGAGAGCCTCATTAATTAAGCCTCATTATACAATAGCAAGAGAATTTCCTGGACCCTGATTGGTCAGCGTGTCCCTGGCACAGTGAGATTATCCCAGCACAACCTCACTGTATTGCTTTTGATGGCATGGATGACCATTTGGATTCCTTAAAAAAAAAAAATTATTTTGTATAACAATGAGCCATTGTATAATAGCAATAATGTACTCCAGGGTGTGGGTTGTGCCCAAGCATAAGACTATCCCAGCACAACCCATACCCTCTTGTGCATTATTGCTTAATTATCCCTTCCTTTGTCTTTCTTTGCTCCCTAATGTACCTGTAAAAGATTTTATCTCCCTTCTTAACCAAGTTGGCTATCTTTTCCTCGGTTTGGGCCTTTGCTATTCTGACTGCCTTCCCCATTTCCTTCTGCTTTAACTGGTACAGTTCTCTGTCCTGTTCCTTTTGTGTTTCCTTATACTTCCTGAATGCTATCTTTTTCTCCCTAATCTTTCCCGCCACCTCTTTTGAGAACCACAGTGGCTTTTTCTTTCATTTTGATTTATTTGCTTCACACAAAGGTTTGTTGCCACTGTGATGGCAGTTTTTTGATGTTTCCCCATTGTTGCTCCACCCCTCCTTCTTGCCTGTTTTTTAGTGTTTTTCTGAGGCACTATCCCATTTTGACAAAGTCAGCCCTCCTAAAGTCCAGTACCCTCATTTTTGTATGGCTTGATTCTGCAGCTGAGTTTATCGTGTACCACACGGTTTGGTGGTCACTTGTTCCCAGATGGCTACCCACTTCTAGATCTGAGATCCTCTCTCCATCCATGTTTGGGAGTACCAGGTATAAAATTGCTCCCTCCTGAGTAAGTTCCAACCCTAGCTGTCTGAGGCATGCCCCCTGTAGGGCACTGAGAATTACCCTGCTCTTGGATATGGCTGCAGCAAAGGTGCTCCAGTTAACATCTGGCATATCAGGTCCCCCATCAACAATATCTCCCCTTTCCCTGCCATCCTAAGGATGCCTTCTATCATTTCCTTGTCCATTTCCTCCCCCTGAGATGGGGGTCTGTATGCAACCCCTGTGAGGATTGTGGTTCCATTTCCAGTCTCCAGGGTGACCAACAGTGCCTCCTCTCCTCCCTGTTTACCCTTTTGTTCCATTGCTTTGATCCCTTCCCTTACATAGAGAGCTCCTACTCCTCCTCCTTCTCCTCCTCCTCCTCTTCTACCCTCCCTGTTCCTCCGGTAGATTGTGTACTCTGGTATGTTGACATCCCAGTCATGGTTCTCTGTGTACCATGTTTCTGTGACTGCCACAATATCCAGGCATCCCTCTTTCATCATTGTCACCAGTTCAGGAAGCTTGCTACCTAGACTATGGACACTGGCACTCATTATCCTCTATTTTTTGATGGCCTTACCCCATCCCTGTCCTTACTGCCTTTGCCTTTTTCTCCATTTACACCTGCCCTTCTCCCTATCAACTTCTCTATCTTGGTGTTTCCCTCACTAACTACCTCTGCTGAGATGCATAACAGCACTTATATTTGCGACTGTGTGGATAACTAGGCAACTGTGTGGACAAATGTCATTTGTCCACACACTTGGACATTTATCTACACAGTCATGACATCAAAGAAAAAAATTCAAGAACTGCACATCTGAATCCCACATCCAGGACACCACTCTCACCTCAGAAAGACAAAGAGACTACAAGAAGACACCTCAGACCTGGACTTCGAGTAGAACACCACAACATCGAGAACAACAAACAGCATCAGAAGAACACTGAAAAGAAAAACAGAAGACAATCTAAGAAACACATTTACAAGCTACAAAAACAAAGAAAAAAACAAGAAATAAAAATAAATATCAAATACTACACTGTACCACGAACAGCACTGAAGGCCAAACATGCCATAAAAAACAGACTTCATGAATTCCCAGAGAGATCACAAAACTATCCAGCAAATAAGAAACTATCTCACTGCTATCTTACTACCCTAACCAACAAAAAAGAATAATTAAATAAAACACAGACAACTCACCTCACGTCTAAGGCATATATGAGCATCAGGAAAAAGCAAAATCCAGGAAACATGCAGGTAAACACACAGTTCAGTGCCAGAAAAATTAATAAAATAACCAAAAAAAGACAACAGTACCAGACGTAACAAGACAGGGCAAAATAAAACAGAATAAAAAGAAAATATGGAAAGACAATGCTGAAATACACAAAGATACTCAAGAAAGAAACCTGAATCAGCATAACAGATAAGCGGCATATCCTGTCCACTAACCCACACAAACCAATTAACAATAACATGCCACAACACAGGAAAGCAACCAGCAATAACAACAAAACCAGGATTACAGTAAATCAACCATGACACAACAACACACAAAGTCAATTAGAAGAAAAGAATGCCATTCAGAAAACATAGCCCAGCCCTCAGAACAACTACACAAAAAATAAACATGAAAAGTACCATAAACTTCCACATAAATACACAAAACTACAACAAAAATGAACAAATAAACAATGGGGCCCTATTGTATAAATTGAATATGTGTTGGGCTGTGGTGGAATACATTATGTATCTGCACTCATGGAGACTGACCCAGGGAGCCATCACTCGTGGCTCCACTACGCTCCACCACTCATGAGGTTACCCGAGGTCAGTGTTCACTTGTGCAGATACATAGTGTATTCCACTACAGCCTGACACAATATATATATATATATTTATACAATGGGGTGAGCATGTAACATTGACAATAAAAACACGTATTCTCACTGCAGAATATCTCTGTGATGACATAGACACTGTGGCCCAGATATTCAAACTGCGCCCAAAATGTGCGCAACAGCAGGAGCAAGCACAAATCAATTGCGCATATGCGCAACAGACGCGATATTCAAACATGGAGCAGAACAAATTGTGCAAGCAGCCAACATCTGAATATCGCACAAACTGCGCCATAGCGCAACCAGGAAGGGGAAGCTGAGCAGAAAGGTTGGGCTATAGCGCAACCAGGACAGCCCAGCTGAGCAGTCCAGAGGTGCCATAGAGCAAGCAGAGCCCCCCCCTGCAGAGCAATGGAACTGCACATCCAGGGAGGCAGGCTGGGGCCCACCGCAGCCATGCCACACATGGGCACAGGAACACACTGCAGAACCAACAAGACACCTGCACACCCCAAGCACAGCATCACTGGGGGTGGGACGGATGATCCACTGGCCCCTGGGGACAAGCCAACAAAGCACAGCAGGGCCATGATGCCCCAGCACAACCACTGGCAGGCTGAGACTGCCACACACAGGGGGATGACAACCACAGTGCACATCAGCACCCCCGTATGCACAGCACACCCTGCACCATGACCCCAAGACACCAGCCATGTGCAGTGACTGGCACTGCAGGAAACACCATGCATCCCGCCCAGTACACGTCAACCCCGTGTAGCAGAGAAGCATACAAGTCAGACCCACCCTGTGCACCCAGCAGTGGGCGGCAGCAGATGGCAAGACCAACAGAAAGACACTGCCACACTGGAGACACCTCCCCATGCACACAAACATACACACACACACACACACACACACACACAGGACCATACCACCCCAGATGGCATGCACACCACTGCAACTGAGCAACCATAGCCAGCTGAAAATCAGAGACCACCACAGTATTCATAACAAAATATATATATTCGTAGAAACAATAAAATACAACAACAAGAACAAGAACAACTATATACAGTCATGTACAAGACAAGTGGGGGTGGGGTACAAGGTAGGGTGGGTAAGGGGTAGGGGTGAACAACTGGGAGAGGGAAGGCAGGGTGGGAGGGATTGTTGAAGTGGGAAGGGGAAGCACAATCATGGCCTGGCAGGCTGGTCTGCCACTGCCTGCCGCCGTCGCTGTCCCCTCCGCCGTCTCCGGATCCCATGGCGGTAAATGTCGGTCAGGATCCCATGTGTTGCAATTGACACACGTGTAATCCGCTGAAGGGCACGCTCCATCCTTCTTAGGATGCTGAGACCTAGGAAAAGGGAACACAGTCAATGGCTGTGACTGTCCAAAGCCCTGAACACCACCCATCCTGCAAGGCATAAAGCCTAGTGCCCTGCACCTGTGATAGTATGCACCCACCCACAGTGACCATGCACATGACACGCCCAACCAGGCAGCACCAGCTATGTGCACCACTGCACACACACACTGGCTATGTACATCACAGCACAAACAAGGCTGTCAAGTGATGTGGCAATGTGGTGCGATGCCAGTCCCACAGCCATGTGCCCAGTGCATGCATGGACCACCAGTGACGCATACACAGACGTGCTGTGACACTGGACAGTGATGAATGTCGCCTGTGTCGTGCATGGTTGTGTTGTGCATGGCTGGTGGTCATGCCCCCCCAGCATGCAATAGCATCCATGAAGTAATGATACTCACACTCCTCAAGCAGCTGTGGCTGCTGCTGCTGCTGGGGCGCACCACCTACAGCACCACCGACTGGCACCAGGGCCCTGGCATGGCCCTCCTCGCCCCGTGCCTGCATCCTCTCCTCCCATCCTGTGGGAGACAAATGTTGAGAAAAACATCAGTGTGACTCCAAAGCAGACTGCCCCCTGCCCCAGTGAGAGTGCCTGCCCACACAGCCAGCCCCATGCATCTCACACCTGCACACTGACACAGCCAACCATGTCAGAGCCATCACCTATGCACATCCACCAAAACACAGTCACACCCCTACAGAGAATACAGGTGCATAGATGGTACACCCACCTGGCCTAGGCACCATGCCCCTCCTGGCACTTGACCGTAGCCACCCATGAAGCTCAGGATCCCTCCTGCGGAGGTCACTGTACTGGTGCCGGCACTGCTCAGCTGACCGGCACCACCCAGTGACCCCACCAGGTCACTGGCCACTGCTGCCAGACCTGGGTACTAGCTATGGTGAGGCACCACCACACAGTGCCCCATAGTGGGTTCCACCAGGCCACCAAGTTGGCCACTTCCACGGGCTCCATTGCACTGCCCTCCCGCGCGCTATGCTACCAACTTTATAGCAGGCAATATGGCGCCCGCCGTTGTAACCCCACGTGAGATGTTGCACAATAGACCACCATAGTCTCCAATCGCGCTGTTCGAACAGCGCCGTCAGTTCCCATAGCGCTGTCACCAGACAACGCAATAGGGCCGTACACATGGCAGCCGAACAGCACCAGGGGGCAAAGGTCGGACACCAGGTCATGGGCAATGATGCAAGGCCACACACAGTGCCATCTGACGTATACGCATCCTGCGCAACCGACCACCTGCGTACCAGTGCCACAGTGGACTATTGCGCAGTAGTGCCACAGTGCCATATAGTGCCCAGTGCTGTAGCGCCACTGGCACAATGGTGGCCATGGCCTGAATTGCCGATCGCGCACAGCACGTCAGCAGCGCAGCAGATGCCTGCGTAAGCTATCTGGGCATGCGCAATGCAGTGTACCACACAGTCACAGATCTACGCCATTGGCTCAGCCAGCTCAACCGTATTGCGCAAAGTGCAACTGCGCGATATTCAGCCGACACATGCAAATCATCTGATCAGCCATTCAAAGGCGCAGTGGCGCGATTTGCATCTCATTATAGTTGCTCCACTCCTAATTTGCATGCATTGCGCTATAAATGTGCAACATTGGGCTGCGCTGGCCAGATTCGGGTACTGCAGGTGAGAGGTGAGTTGCATGCTGTGTGATGTTCTGGACAATGGTCATGGGAAAATGCTGTAGACTGCACAGTGACAGGTGTCCACTTCCCCATACAGATCACCATGACCGAGCAGAGACAAGGTGAGGGTGAGGATGGTGGGCGAGGAGGAGGCCCAACTTTACCTCAGCAGAGACAGAGGCCTCTTCCAGGCCTACCTGGAGGAGGAGCCACTACTGAGTGGACGGGCGGGCACCCTCAGTCCCTGCACGGCTGCATGGGAGGGTAGCTCGGGCCGTGAACCTGCACGGAAGCCACCAGCGCCTGTGCAGGAATGCAAGAAGAAGATGGGACAGACCGCAGGAGGTTGAAGGAGAAGGTGGCAGCCTTCAGGGCGGCATGTGCTGGCACTGGCGGGGGCCAGCCAGCGGTGTTGGAGCTGACCCCAGCTGAGGAGAGACTGGCTGCATCAATGCAGTGGAGTGCTATTGAGGGCGTACCAGGAGGTGGATTCCAGACAGGTGGAAGCCATCACTGCACGTATGACATGGTGGTGGTGTTGGGGGTAAGGTTGTTCACACACTCACATGTATTCTCTTTCTGTTACAGATCCTGTTCATCTTCAGGAGATGGTGGTGGGTCCAGGCAGTGATGATGACCTGCTGGACATGGAGGAGGGTCCATCCACCTCGTCACCAGCCAGCATGCACTGCAGCAGCATGCACGCTGGGCCGCCAACCTGGTGTCGGTGATCTGGTGGGGTGCATAGCCTGTGTCTCAGCAGTCTGCATGCAAGTATGCCAGTACGCTGTGACTGTGGCTGTAGCACGTACCTGCACCATTGATGATGCAAGGACTGCAATGGGCAGTGATATGTGTGTGTCCCATGATGGACACACAGCAGGCCAGCACATGCCCCTGGGCCTTTCTGGTTCCAACTTGTGTACCAGCATGTTGGCACAGTCCCAGGCTGTGCCTGTCAGCACCGGTGGGGCAGCACTGGTGGCTGTGCAGGTGTCTGGCACTGTTGCAGCCACAGCAGTGGAACGAGTGGACCCTGGGGCACAGCGGTTGGAGGGGCAGCAGCAGCAGTCACCCACCAGGTCTGGGGGTACAGTGTCAAGCAGTGGAACATGTCTGCCGCCCTTTGATCCACCCATTCCTGGTCCTGGTGAACAGCGCCCACCCTCAAGGGGTGTTGTGCATCAGGACCTTCCACACTCTGGGGGACAGGATGCCGTTGGGGCACAGTACCCATTGGACGAGCACACCCACCTGCTGCAGGAATCAGTACAGCAGCAGAGGCGGGTTGCAATGTCCGTGGAGGCACTGTCTGTGGCTGTGGAGTGGCACAGCAGGGAGTGTGCTCTGGACTGTGCAGAGCTGGTTCGTATGCAGACGGATGTGACCACCGCCATTGACAGGTTGACCCAGGCAGTGGTCTCTGTCATGGGTGCATTGGGCACACAGTCAGGTGCCCCTGTACCACACACCCCACACAGTTCACTCTCCACTCCCCGGTCCCGGTGTCATGCGACACCAGGCCTGTCGATGCCGGGTTCTGCTGTGGGCATCCCAAGCACCCCTGGTGCAGGTTTGTTCGGCATGCTGCAGACCCCTGTGCGGGCAAGCGCGCATTCACACAGTGGGACCCCTGGTGGTCCAACAGTGCCACCCTATGTGGCCCCTGCTCAGCCTGCCAGGGCTGTTGGGTCATGGCGGGGCCGCCCACGCATCTGCGGTGGCCATGGGACAGTGCTACATGACTGACCTGTCTCCAGTGGAGGTCCTGTCTGGTGCTGCCCTGTGTGCAATGTGTGTCATGGTGGCAGTGCACTGCTGGTGCTCTGCTCACACCGACACGACCACCTGCACACCCTCCCAACTGCTGTCCACAGGTGCGTGTGCATGATGATGCCTGCATTGTACTGTACACCAAGGTGCAAGGGTGCCCAGCATCTGACACACGTATTCTGGACAGTACAGGTGGTGGGGGTGGTCGTGGTTCTGTGTGTTAGCAATGTCGATTCTGCTGTGCTGTGCATCTGCCCATGTATGCTCTGTGCCTGGTGTGTGTGTGTCCATATGAGTGTTCACCCCTCCCTGATGGTATGTTTGTATGCCTGGACCCTTCCACTCCCCTGGCCGTCATGCACCCCTTGTGTGTTACCCTGTGTGCCTGTGGTTTGCGCATGGACAGTGTTGGTTGCACATGTCCCCTTGACTTACCTGTGTTGCGCATAGTGCTTCTCTGTGATGGTGTCCCGGTGCAGCTGGGCCTGCCGATCAGTCGGGGGTCCCACTGTCCTGGGGGGGCTGCTCATCACCATCAACACCGGCGCCACTGGCGTCCCCATCGCTGTCCCCCTCTTCCACCGGTAGGGCTATCCCACAGTCTTTGGCCATGTTGTGCAGGATGCAACAGGCCAGGAATATCCCACAGGCCTTTTGGGAGCTGTATTGTAGGGCACTGCTGGAGGTGTCTAGGCATCGGAAGCGTGCCTTGAGCATCCCAAACACCCGCTCTATGATGTTGCATGTGGAAGCATGTGCCTCATTATAGCATTGCTGCAATGGGGTCATGGGGCACCGGTACGGTGTGAGCAGTCAGGGACAGAGTGGGTATCTGCTGTCACCTGTGTGGAGATAGTGGAGATCAGTATCATGTTCAGGTCTATATTGCCCATATCCCTGTGTGCCACTACCATGGCACCTGTGGCATTCCCACCCTTGCCCCGAGTTTGCATTCCATACATGCGTACTCACCCACTAGATGGCCTGTGGGGATGTTCCCACTCTCGAATCGATGGCACAGTGTGGACTGATACCATATGAAGGCATCATCTGCTCCACCAGGGTGTGTGGCACAGATGTTGATTATGCGCCCAGTGGCATCACACACCACCTGGCAGTTGACACTGGAGAAGCCCTTTCTGTTCCTATATGCAGCCCCATCGGGGCCAGGTGGCATGTGAATGGCCACATGGGTGCAGTCTATGGCCCCTAGCATGCCAGGCATACGTGCTACCCTGTGGAACTCCTGCATGTTTGCTGTACGCTCTGCCGCGGTGCTGGGGAAATGGATGTACTCCGCAGCATGTGGCAGCAGTGTGCTGAGGGATTGAGTGAGGATGCATGACATGGCCGACTGTGTGATGCCTGTGGTGTCTGCTGTCGGCCTCTGGAAGGTGCCTGTGGCGAGCAGGCACATGCAGGCTGTCACCTTGGTCTCCAATGACAGGAGTGACTCGTCGTGAGGGTGCCTGCATCACATCACTGCACAGCTCACGGAGCCGCTCAGTATTGCCCTGTTCAGGTGGTACCAGCCCACGATCTCTACATCTGTGTACAGCTCATAGCTGATGCAGGCATGGTACTGCCTGTTGGGGCGATCGCCGACGGGGCCCTTCCACTGCCTCGGCCCCTGCAGCTTGCATTCTCACCTCTCATTACAGCTTCCATGTGTAGCTGGCACTGTCCATCTCCCTGGCTTCTGACCCCCCGGCTGCTGTTGCTGTGTTACCCCCGCTGTCCTGACTGCTACTTCCACTGCACCGGGCACCCCCCGCTGGCCTCTGCAGCCTATGGCCCACGCTTGCCTTGCCTGCCCTAGCCTGTCACTGTCTGTCTGTCTGTCTGTCTCTCTCTCTACCCCACTTGGCATCCTTGTAGCGTTCTTGCGCCACTTCCTTGAGCCTTTTTATTTTGGCTCATTTCCGCTAGTGCGCAATTTCCGGCTGTTCCGCTGTTGCACATTGCGCAAGTCTTTGAATATCGCATTGCGTTCTTTATGCATGGATCCACCCCCTTCGGTTGCGCATGCCTTCATTTGCATTGCGCTGTTGCTCAGCATGTTTTCGGTGGCGCAACTGCCTCCTGCTGAATATCGCAAAATGGCTTACTTTGGACTTATGACAGCAAGAACCCTGTTGCGCATGGCGCAACCCTTTTGAATATCCCACCCTGTGAGTTTATTTCCTGATAAACACACAGTGTCTACATCACCAGGAAATATACTCAGAATGGTGATGTCACCATAGTGAGACTATCTACACTGCAGCCTGCATTTAATAGCTTCACAGTTTCTGTTTCTCACTGAATCCTGCAACTAACTCAATTAGCATTGTAAAAGACAATCACCTGTGTCCCATAGTTATTCTGACAATCCTAGCACACTGTTGTGCTGCTCTAATCTTCAAACCAGCCTCCTTCATAAACCAGTTTCTCTTTCTGAGTGCTGACTGCAACAGTTTCTCTGCCTCAGTGAAGCCTGCATCTTATTGAATAAACAGTCTATTTCTCACTCCTAGCTGCAGGTAACACAATTATCATTGCAAATCACATGCACCTGTTTCTCATAGTGTCTAACAGTTTTAGCCCATTCAGAAACACTTACACACACTCAGACCACACACAAACAGTATTGTCAGTATAGCCTAGAGTTTAGAGTAGCAAGCAATGAACAAACGTTCTACATCCAACAGCCGAGACCAGTATTTGATTCTCACAACTTCCATTTCAATACTGTGTGACTCAACAAATCACTTAACTGCCCAATGCTCCCAGGTCCCCCCTAAAAACTTACCCAATTACCAAAATAAAGTAAACAAGGAGAGAACACAGAAAAAAATGTTCCTAAAGGGTACTAGACCTATTGTATAAATCGCACACATGATGTGCGACTTGTGGAATATGGCAAACATTTGTACTCGTGCAGAGTGAACTGCAATAATATCACTCGTGACTTCAGCACTCGTGATATTATCACAGTTCACTCTGCACTCATGCAAATATTTTCCATATTACACAGTCGCCCATCATGTATCCCATATATATATAGCCTGACACATATTATATATATATATATATATATATATATATATATATATATATATAGAGAGAGAGAGAGAGAGAGAGAGAGATAGATAGATAGATATTTATACAATAGGGGTGAGTTGATATGCTATGAAGTAAATGGTGTTATTTTCACAGCCATTGTATAACCACTGTGATGACATCACCACTGTGGATTTATTTCCTGATAAACCCACAGTGTCTGCATCACCAGCAAATATACAACAATGGTGATGTTACCAGAGTGAGACCATCTACACCACAGCCTGCATTTAGTAGCTTCACAGTTTCTCTTTCTCACTGAATCCTGCAACTAACTCAATTAGCATTGTAAAAGACAATCACCTGTGTCCCATAGTTATTCTGACAATCCTAGCCCATTACTGTGCTGCTCTAAACTTCAAACCAGCCTCCTTCATAAATCAGTTTCTCTTTGTGAGTGCTGACTGCAATAGTTTCTCTGTCACAGTGAAGCCTGCATCTTACTGAATAAATAGTCTGTTTCTCATGCCTAGCTAAAGGTAACACAATTATCATTGCAAATCACATGCACCTGTTTCTCATAGTGTCTAACAATCTCAGCCCATTCAGAAACACTTACACACACTCAGACCACACACAAACAGTGCTGTCAATATAGCCTAGAGTTTACAGTAACAAGTAATGAACAGACTTCCTACATCCAGCAGCTCTGACCAGTGTTTGATTCTCACAACTTTCATTTCAATACTGTGTGACTCTGAACAAATCACTTAAATGCCCAGTGCTCCCAGGTCCCCCCTAAAAACTTACCCAGTTACCAAAATAAAAGAAACAGAGTAAACAGGGTGAAAACACTGAAAAAAAAGTTCCCAAAGGATAGTAGCCCTATTGTATAAATCGAACACGTGATGTGTGACATGTGGAATATGGAAAACATTTGCACTCATGCAAATATTTTCCATATTCCACAGTCGCCCATCATATATATATATATATATATATATATATACTGTTTAGGAAACATATGATTAATAAGATATGGTAACTCCTTATTTAGGATCTCCTGTGTAAATATGTATGTTTTCATTTATTGTCTTCATGAACTGTATGAAATGTAATATTCTTTTTTATTATCATCATCATTTTATATCTTGCACAGGACCATCTTGTAAATAGAACCTTTTGGTCCTAATGGCATGATGTACCATCAAATGGTGCACCCCTTTACAGTGACACCCTGACTGCGAAATGGGAAAAAAGACCATTACGGTGACATTCGAGGTAATGGTCCTTTTTCCGTGTTTTGCCTTCCCCCAGTGTTCTGCCCCCTTCCTGAACCAACTCCGACCTGGAGTTGGAATCCTAAAGGCTTGGGGGTGCGGAGGGAGAGCCCCCTGCATGGGAGTGTGTGTGTGGGGGTGCAGTCCCCCACAGAAAACACCCATGGAATAGGCAGCACAATACCTGCATCGGTATTGTGCTGTCACTGTGGGGGAGGTTGGCATGGTCACTGCCGACAAAACTTGATGCTTCCACCATCAAATCCTGTATAAAAATAAAGATTTTTACTACTGCTAAGACTGATTTGTAATTTCATCCAGTATAGTAAAAACAATTACAGCAAGTAAATACATAAGAATGTGGAGGCAGTATAGTGTAGTGGCTAAGAGCACTAATCTGCAAACCTGGTGAACTGGGTTTGAATCTCACAGCCACCACTTGCATGCTCTGTGACCATAAGTAAGTCACTTAACTTCCCTGTGCTCCCAGGACACACCAGGAAACACGTTTTGGCTTAATGTGTCTTTCCAGACCATACCCTAACAGAAATATAGGTGTGCTGTGTACATGCAGAATGCATGCCACATACCTAATTGAGCAATGTTTGCATGCAGCTCACATACACAAAGTAATCATAAGCGAATCAAGTCTATGAAGCAAATCAGGTTTGCATGCTGCAAGCTTGACGTGTGCTGCAGGTAAGCTGGTGTGAATATCTTCTAAAAATTACATCAGGTTCGTGTGTTGCACACTTGACATGAGTGCAGCAGTTAAGCTGGTGTGAACATCATTTAAACGTCATGTCAAGTTCACATGCTGCACGCTTGCCATGTGTGCATCAACTAATCTGGTACAAATCTCATCTAATAAAACACATCAGTTTCTATTTCTTATAGTACTGCTAGCAGCTAGAGTCATTAAAATACATTTATATTTCGGTTCCCATAAAAATGAGGTAAACTCATTAATTCTGATCCTTTTACAAGTTGTTTAATGGCTTTTGATTTTTTTCATTAAATCTCCATTAATTTGTAAAGTATTGATTGCTTACTACATTAAATGCCTAGGATAGAGCCAGTCAACATCCCCCATTCCAGACGTATGAAGAGGGGCCTCTGTGTTGTGAAGCCTGACCTTTTTGTTTTGGAATATGCAAACCCCTTATGCATATTTTGTGCTACAAATGTGTTTCTCCATGACTGTTTTATCTCATGTACTTTCCCTTTGTCATTCTGTACTGAGCATATGCAATATGGCCTTGCCTAGCACTCTTTGTGCTGAGTAGAATCTTGGAAGCATGCACCATACCTCACATCTTGTCACTGAAATGAGGGACATGGGCACTCAAAACGAGGGACAATGTGGGACCCTAGCCCACATGATGATCAGGACACATCATGAAACATGGAGTTACAGTACCTCTGAACACAGTGAAAAGCATTGCATTAGCACCTGAATTTCTCCCATTAAGCAGCAGTGCCATTTTGGTAGGGCAGAGGCAGTTGCCCCCACCCCTCTATCTGTGCCTAGGTTGTTCTTATGGTGTGGCAATAATGGCATTACATTTGGAATTTAATCTTTTGCACAATAAGTGCCCACCTGGCCTATGAGTACTCATGCTGCAGGGACTCTTCAGACTCAACTGTATCTGTACTGTATTGTCCACTCTCTCCACCTATTAGCAGCGGCACAATCACATGTGATGTGGATGAGCTCCAGCCAAGAAAAAGCACGTGAGTCTGCAAGTGCAACATTGTCTTTCCCTCCACAGAGTAGATAGACTGCACACTACAGCTTGGAGGAGTTGGTGAGCACTGAACTCTCAAAAGCAGTGTTGTGGCAGCATACTTTTGTTGGTCTACTCTTAGTGAGTCTCCATCTCCCCTGGTGGCTGAAGGGACAGAGAGTGAGCAAGAAACTAACTCAAGACTAGGCTATCTACTTACTCTTCTAGGCTTGTCATGCAAGAAAAAACAGCACAGACCCCCACAGCAGCAAGGTAGGCTTTGCAGCAGTGGTGACAGCAGTGTGGGTGGCCTTCATAGGTCTTGATCAGTGCAGTGCAGCAACAGCCACAGCAGCAACCAAGCAAGAAGCAAGCAACCCAGGTTGGGTTGGTTCAGTTGGTGAGGTCAGTTGGTTGCAGACCACGTTGGGGACCTGTGATGGTCAGTTCTAGCATCCAGCTTCAGGCGGAAGGAGAGCGGTGGAGCAGACTGAAAACTGGGCTGGTGGCACACTGTGCCAGGCTGCAGGTTTTGGTCACATGGCTGGGTAAGTAAAAGTAAATACATTTTTTTTACAGGGGGATTGGGGAAGGAGGAAGGACTGAAATATTGATATGTTTTTCATGTTTCTTCACCTTTGGGTGGCTTCATGACCCATAGGGGATGGGTATTGAATGGAATGGAATCGGAGAGAAAACTCATGACAAAGTTCTTTTTTGGGGGGGGGGCAGAATGTCAGCCAGGAATAAAATTGGTTAGTAACTGGGTGGGTTTAAGCCCAAATTGGATGCACTGTTCCAGGGTATATACAGATGAATCTTAATCATTTGAATTTTTCCTGATTTGTATATCACTTTTGGTCAAAACAAGTAAGTTGTACCTTTTAGAAATGATACAGACATTCTAGAGCTGTCCCTTGCATTCACGGACAGTTGAGTGGTATGATATCGGGCTGGCAGTATAGCCTAGAGGTTAGAGGAACAAGGTGTGAAGGAGCTTGATACATCCAGCAGACCAGACTTGAGTTTGATTCTCACAACCTCCACTTGCATACTGTGTGACTCTGAGCGAGTCACTTAACCGCCCAGTGCTCCCATGTTGCCCCTGAAAACAGGCACTTGTGTCTAGTGGGCCTTACCCAGTTACTAAAGACTAAAATAAAAAAATAAAAAAAAATATGCACAGACTATTGTAGTCCCACTAAGGTCAGGCTTATGCCCCCCCCCCAGTGAAGCTGACCTCTACATTCCCAAGCTCAGGCACATTATGACAAAGGGCAAAGGAGACTGCAGGGGTGTGCACCATTGAAATGAATAGGAGTATTTTTGTATTTCTATTTTATTCATTGTTAAAGGAGAGTTGGAGATTAATGAAGGCAACCACTTGACTAACAAGGGCCTTGTTAGTAGAACAGTGGCCTTCATTATTCTCCAACTCACCGTCATAATGCATAAAATAGTAACAAAAATTAACTCCATTCATTTCAAGGGGGTACACCCCAGAACTCGACATCATCTCTTAAACACTCCAGCCTCTGGCTCCCTAGTACTCAAGTAAGAGACTTTTTACTTATATCTATACTTGGTGGATTGTCTGTAGCAGCATGGCCATACCTGCTACAGTATGTGTGCATTGGAGGGGGGGCTGGCCATGTGGGTGTCTGTCAAGTTATTGCTACTTTTCTCTTTGCACCTTAAAGTCTGTTTGCATTGAAGCATTCAAAACTATGGAGAGAAAATAGTAGGAGTACAGGCCAGAAGACATAATCAAGTGGTTTTGTGGGTCAGTTAGTGTATTGGGGTGTGAAAAACAACACGTGTTTTCATTGGTATGCATGCTACAGTTCAACTGTGGAACTGAGATGAGTAAGAGAAGAAAAAGAAAACTGAAAAGCATAACAGTGGCTACAAGCATGCCGCATGTGTGCAGATGTAGTCAGATACAGTATGTATTGAAGTACAAGTGAGCCATATGTGTGCAGACAGTATGGCTTAGTGGTTAAAAGCACTGAACTGCAAGCCAGAAGACATAAAGACCTTGGTTTGAATCCCATCAACCCCCACTTGTGTATGGTGTGATCCTAAGCAAGTCAGTTAACTTTTACATGAGCAGTTATCAGTGATCACTTGTTTTTTGCACGCATGCTGCATGTATGCAGTCTTTCCCAATTTAACATAAAAATCATGGTTTCCACACTTACTTGCTGCATGCATGCCATATGCATGTAATCAGTTCCAATTTAACATTTAAATTATACATGCAGCATGCATATCACTTGGGTAGTTTTATGTATGCAGCATGAAAACATTTCATATTATTATTTCTGTAAGGGAAAGTTGTGAAATATTAAATAATAACAAATAAGGTTAAAATAAAATTCCTGTGACACTATAGCAAAGTATGCATTTAAATCTTTCAAAAATATTATACACAGTGTTATGAATGAGATAGCTAAATGTTGACATAGTAAGTGGCGGAGCTTGTCATCGAACATGGTGGCAGTGTAATTGTCTTGGGAGGCCACCATGGGAGCTGTTTGTCGAACATCCAATAAAAGCACCAAAGTGCCAATAAAACAGGCAACTCTGTAAAACAGAGCAAGTTAAGAGCTGCAAAACAAGTCCAGAAATGGAGCTGACATCACTCGTACAAAGACTCTGCAGAGGACAACAGATCCAGCGGCGCCATGAGGGGACCTGGCCGATCCAGACAGGTAGGCTAAATTAATTACTCCCACAAGAAAGCTCCAGCTGCGATCTCACCACTGGGCGCTTGAATGGCGGCCATGCAGCACACTGATAGAATGCCACATAAGCCTCAGGCACAAGAAATGATGGATACTATCTTGGTTATGCTCAAGTTAGATAACGTTTTAATAGACACTGCAGATTTAAAACAAGCTGCACAAAAAACCAGTGTGGATATGAATCGACTTGCCTCATGAGTGACACAGTCAGAACAGCTAATCCAGCAGCAGGCTGCAATGGCTCAGAAACAGCAAGGAGCTCTGCAAGATCACCACCAAAAAATTCAATATCTGTTAAACAAGGTGGACGATCTTGAAAACAGGGGTCGGAGGAAAAATATCAGGATTGTGGGGCTCTTGGAGAGGGATGAGAGCTGGGATATGACTGGCTTCTTAAGATCATTCCTTTCTGACATTGTAAAAGCAAATAATATCACCACTCCTGACATAGACAGGGCTTACGGATCCCTTGCCCCTCACCCACAACTGGGGGAAAAGACCCCGGCCAATATTATGCAACTTCTTGAAGTATCCAGAGAAAGAATTTTATCTAAGGAGAGCCAAGGAACAAGGTGCCTTTCAGTGGTAGGGCAACAGGGTTCAGATGTTCTAGAACCTCTCCCTGGAGCTGTCTAACTGCAGACGTGCATATGCTATGGTAAAACAACATTACAGAATGAATATCCCAACCTCACTAAGATATCCAGTGACACTTCGTTGGCAAGTAAATGGGGAATACATTGTGTTTGACTCACCGGCTGGAGCAAAGCAGTTTATAAAGGAGCTCCAGGAGAGAAACGAACTCAGGGGAAGACAGCATGGCACACCATGAGGCACAGAAATAACAAACTTGGAGGTGTCCCATGAGGTGGAGGCACCACAGATTTAGTATAACCCAACAGAACAAGCTACATCGCCCCCATGGCAGCAAGCTACAAGGGGTAGGCCAAAGAAAAAAGCAAAACCAGATGAAGCTGCCAAGTCATCTTTAAGGAGACAATGCTCTAGAAGCAGGCAATGAAGAATGGAAACTTCAGATGTAAGCAGCTGTTCACCAGGGGTTACTCCAATGAAGACTGCCAATAAATACGAATGCCTGTGAGACTTAATGCCTGCGGCCTTGGATTTCTCAGCAAACACGAAAGAGGGGAACGCCCCCAATGGGGAAACTGTCAAAGAGTCTGGCAAGTGGTCCCTGCTAGCGGATGACTTGGCGGACTGTCTCCAAGAGATAAGACCTGGTGGCAGGGACACACTGGAACATTTAACTGACCTGCTTGAAGCGTCTGACAACAGTATACAAAGTGGATGCCTAGTCCCAAATGATCGATTGCAGTAATGGGTCCCTTTCAAGAGAGGGGTGTGCTACACAAGACACTGGTAAATATACTGGGTAAAGTTTTATTTAGAAAAGGTTGCAGGTAGTTAATTAATGATGTGTAGAAGGAACTGCTGGTTGGATGGGTGCTCACTGGTGGGAAAGAGGTTGCAGTTCAGTAGCTAAACATGCACAGTGGCAAACTGCCAGCACACATACCCAAGACTTTGTTAAGTGATTACTTCTATGCAAACCTCCCTCATACAAAAATGAGTCTGGAAGGGCAGGCAAGGCACCTGGACCCAAATAATTAGAAGTTTCAATTTCAGCAGACCCTCAACGATATAATGTCTGCTGCCTTTTCTGCATAAGGTACAGGGAGCTTGTTAAATAGCTCCTCTCAAAATACAGCAATTTGTGGGAAATAACAGATAATCACAGGGCATACATTAATCAGGGTGGGAGTAGCCTCAAGGTTGTGTTTTTGGTCTCCCCTGACCCTCAGGGGTGTGAGTTTAGAAGAAGAAGAAGAAGAATCAGCATTTATATAGCACTTTTCATACACAGTATCCCAAAGTGCGTTACAAGCAATGATAGCCTGGTGGTGAAGTGACTGAATGTGTGGTGGTGGCCATATTGCACATCATCACCCACACACAGCCTGGATAATTGCATGAACCGGTTTATGGGAAGGGGAATGTTAGCCAGGACACCGGGAATGTTCCCTGCTCTTTTACAAAGAGTACCCTGGGTTCTTTAACTTCCACCTGGACACCCACCAGGACAACACCAGGATGGGCAGAAGGGACCTTGGTTTAACATCTCATCCAAAGGACGGCACACCCCAGCAGTACAGCACCCCCCAATACTGTACTCAGATGCCAGCGATTTTTAGGTGCAAGTCCATCCCGGTGTGGGATGAGAACCCACGACCTTCTGGCCCAGAGGCAGATGTGCTACCAACTGAGCCACGCTGACACCCGAGACCACACCTCAGGGTTAATGGTGCACTCGGTGGACAGTTTTTCAGCACAGTGCAGATATGCAGAGTTTCATAAAAGGTTAAAATGTTAAATTGTTTCAAAGGGTTTTGTGTGGGACTAGAAGTGGTGGCCTGGATTTTAAAATCAATGGCCTGAAGGGGGATCACTCATCGACAGCTGGGGGTTGTGATCATAATGATCACCCTCCATGGGGTGAAGGTTCAAATAAGGCAGAACATGAGCAGCCTCTACGTCAATGTCCTGTTGGTACTCAGCTGACTGAAGAGCCAGGGGTTCGGGAGTGCTACTTTGGTCATGCTTCAGAAGCCCCACTCTGAAAAGGAGCAGGAGATAGCAGCTCCTGGACCACTAGCCCCCCGTGCCCACAGAACTCAAAGGGGTGTTCCCCCGCAAGGCTCACATGTTAAGTAGTGCTTCAAAGGGAGAGGAGAGGCTTTCACCCCCCCCAGCAGTGCACAGGCTCCCATGGGGTGGATGAGGCTAGTCCTAGGCTAATTCTAATGGTCCCATAGAAGTTAAGTACTGCTACAGATATAGTGGTATATAGGCATTTGGCATCTCTAAAGATGTGTTCCTCCAAGAGGTACCCCACAGCCATTGGTGGAGGAGAAGGCTTACTCCTCCTGGCTATATGGGGGATACAAATTCTAGGAATAAAGGATGGTATGGAGGTGTTGGTTTTTCTATGGGGGGATTTGCTCCTAACTAACAAATATTTATTTCGAAATGTACCGTATCACTGTATGTATGTTATGCTTGACCAAGGAATTTAAACGGCACCTTGTTACTTGATAGAAAAAAATGTTTTCATGAATATTGGATAGGCATGCGTGGTATATGCATAGCACACAGACCTGGTTAAGCAGAGGAGGACAGAAATGGGCTTTCATAGGGGAAGGTGACACCCGCCACTGGCAAGTGGTAGGTGTGACAGGAAGGGCAGAAGGGTCTCCTTTTGGAATAAAAAAGGGGAATTTAGATATATATCCTTTTTATGGATCCCACAATGCCAATAAAATCTGCCTCTTGGAATGTTAGTGGAGTGAATGACCCAATTAAGAGAAAAAAGGTCTTGTCTAGGCTCAAGAAACTTAAAATCCAAGTCACCTTTCTCCAAGAGATAAAGATCAAACAGGGGGAGGCAAAGAAGTTAGCTAGAGAATGGTTAGGGTGGGAAGTGCACAGCACATCTGGGAAAGCCAAAAGGAGAGTAACAATATTATGCCACAAAAATTTAAAATGGCAAATCTTGGAGCAATGCGGAGATAAAGAGGGTAGGTGGATACTGGCCAAGGTCAAGAATAATCGAGGGCCCTGTTACTGGGTAATATTTATGCACCTAATGAGGATAATCCTGAGTTTTTTAACTCAGTCTCCCAGAAAATGTTGGATATGGCCGACGATAATCTGGAATTCATACTGGGGGGAACTTACTATGGCTCTAGACCATGTGTCAGATAGATCAAATGCTAGACCTGAACCACATGCCAAAGCACTGCGAACTCTAACTGGCACTATGGCCCTGCTCAAACTCAATGACACATGGCAGACTTATAATCCCTCCAAAAAAGATTTTTATGTACTACTCCAAGCAGCTGGCAATGGCCAGTATACTTGACTATTGGCTCACATCAACAAAGTTGAAAGCAGTTATAGTGAATGTATCCATAACCCCCTTGTATATCTCCAAACACACTCTAGTCCAGTTACCGATGTACTTAAAACCTGATAAAGATAGGTCGGTAACATGGAGACTTGACCCACTCCTTCTACGTAACCCCAAATTCCAGCAATGGCTAAAGCCTGAGGTGGGCAACTGCCTTCTGGACAACATAGAGGACTGCACCTCCTCAGGTATGATTTTAGAAGCCTTTAAAGCCACCCTGCGAGGGCGGATAATAGCCTATGCAACGTACAGGAGAAAACTAAGAGAAGCAGAGGCTCTAAAGTTAGTACAACAACTCAAACAGAAGGAGTCAATTTATAAGAATTACCCAATCCAGATTAATAATCAAGCCTTAAGATATGAGTTGACTGCCCTTAAGACAGAACTAAACACTCTGGTCACAAGACAGGCCAAACTACAAATCATGAGACTGAGGCATAAACATTGGAACCAGAGGGAGAAGTTGGGGAAGCTGCTCTCATATAGGCTGAGGAAGCAACAGGCCAAAAAACATGTTGAAAAGCTCAGGGACTCAGCTGGGAGTATGGCCATAACTCCAAAAGTAATAAATAAGGTCATGTCCAGCTTCTATGAAACCCTGTACAAAACCCAAGCCCCTTTTAGCAAGCAGGATTTTGTCAATTTTATGGCTCAAGCAAACTTACCCTACCTCAATGACGCCCAGAAGTCAGCTCTGGAAGCTGCTATAGAGGAGGAGGAGGAGGAAGAAGTGCTTAAAGCTATCAGTGGGATGGCCCAGCATAAGTCACTGGGAAGTGACAGCTTTCCAGCTGACGTTTATCAGGTTACTAAAGAACTAGCGAATAGACCAATGTTATTAATGCTCTGGGAGGCACACGCTTATAGGATACTACTGGGAACCTTAAAAGAAGCTGCCATGACAGTTGTGCCCAAAGAAGGGAAGGACCCACTATGCCCTGCAAGTTATAGGCCCATCTCCTTGATTAATGCAAATGCTAAGATATTGGCCAAAGTTTTGGCTACAAGATTGGAGCTGGTTCTGCCCTCTCTAATTCATACATCACGAGTGTGCTTCATAAAGGGAAGATCTAGTGCAGATCACCTCAGAGCATTAAGCCCCCTCATTCAAATGGCCTCAACATTGCCATCATCAGTGGTGGCTATTGCCATAGATTTCAAAAAGGCCTTTGACTCTGTAGAGTGGGAGTACCTGCATGGGATTCTGAAACAGTTCAACATAGGACTGGAATTTAGTGGGTGGGTTAGCACCATATACAATGGGCCTACAGCAAGAGTCCTTACTAACGGCCTTCTCTCTGATCCATTCAGGCTGCATAGGGGAATGAGGCAAGGTTGCCCCCTATTTCCCTTGCTATTCGTACTAGCCATTGAACTACTGGCTGCGGCCATAAGATCCCATAGTAACATTTCAGGGTTAAAAGTAAGCCACGTGGAATACAATACTAAAATATATATGCGGACGACTGCTTAGTCCTAACTAACAATATTAAAGAGAGCCTCAGCCCTCTCTTGAATTTACTAACACAATCTGAACAGCTCTCAGGGCTTAAGATCAATAGAAACAAAGAAATCCTACCACTCTGGAGATGGGAAGAAACTTGGGCCTAGCATGGGCAGAAATGAAAATCAAATATGTGGGAGTCCAGATTTCACTATGCATTCACAAATGGATTCCTACGAATATGCAACCATTAACTGCAACCTTCCAGGCCGAAGTAAACAGATGGCGACATCTAAATGTATCACTCCCTGGGAAAATAGATACAGTTAAAATGATGCTTGCTCCAACAGTCTACTTTCTTTTGGTTCACCTACCCATTCTTATACCAGACAAATGGTTTCGGAAGCTTGACTTTTTTATGGGACAATTTTTGTGGGGCTCCGCCCCACCCAGGTTTAGAAGAGCAAAGCTAACAGCACACTCGAGAAAGGAAGGGTGGCATCTCCCTAATGTTAGGCATTACATGGATGCCTTTATTGAGGCCAGATCCATACAGGCCTTTCAGGTGCCAGGCCCTAATCTTCCTGCCTTGATCCAGATAGAGATGAATATAAAAGGGGGGACTCATCCCTCCACCATTATGGGCAACTCGCTGCCGGCTAAGAATGCTTAATGGGCTGCTATCAAGGCAGAAGAATAGCCAAAATAACAAAAAAGTGCCACAGGAGAGGAAGGGTCACATACCTTTGGGACAACCCAGAAATATGTATGGGGGGAGAACTATTATATGGAGTAGCTGGGCACAGAAGACAATATGGAGGATGAATGATCTTCTAACCCTGGATAATAAAAACTTTGAGTCTTTTCAAAACCTCCAAGATAAATCTGGGCTGCCCAAAACAGGTTTTTGGAAATACCTACAAATTAGGTCAGTATACTCTACATGGTGCTTAGCCAAATGTAGAAGTGCTTCCTGCAGACCCAGCAGTATTGGGTTAGCTAAAACCCTACCACTTAATAGATAGCTTCAAGATAACCAGGCCAGAGCAGGAAAAATATATCTGGGGATGAGGGAAGCCCTTCCTGATCTGACCACGAGGGCTAAAGAAATGTGGCAGAATGCTCTGCAGATGGTCATGTCGGATGTGGAGTGGCAAAAGTGTTGGTGCTTACCATGCTTAGCATGAATAGATCAGAGCAGCAGCCTCATATAAAACAAAATCCTACATCACTGGTACGACACCCCGGCTCAACTTAAGGCATTAGGACTCACTCCACAGGATCACTGTTGGAGATGTAATGTACCAGGAGCTGACCTGCTGCACATATTATGAGCATGCCCCTTAATTCTCCCCTACTGGGCACAGGTCACACAAACCTGCTCAGCCATTCTAGAAACTACCATTCAGATGGAGCTGCAGATCCTCTTGATAGGCTGTAAATACTCTGGGCTAGATCTGAACCAAACGAAACTGAAATGGTTGATGGCTGCCTCTGTTGAGGCCAAAAGGCTAATCCTAACCAAGTGGAGATCTCCCAGAATTCCCACGCTCCAGAAATGGTGTAAGTCACTAGAAAAACTTGCAAAGAACTCCAGGCTGACCTTCAAAGCTCTTAAACAAGATGAGAAATATTGAGAAGTATTGTCCCACTATCTGGTCTATGTGAAGCAACAAGTGAAAGCTAGACCTTCTGGAACCTGCAGGTCAGTATGGGAACCCCTGTAGTTGGAGGGGTATTCCCTCCCCATGCTTGGGGTGGGGTCCTCATGCAGAAAAGACCCCCCCCGGATCACACTCTAACCTGAGTTCATACAGGGGTTGTATGAATCATAGTCACTGTCATAAGAATGAGGCCTAGCTGGCCAACTATTACAGCTTGAAGTTGGTGGGCATGTCAAGAACTGTATGTAACTGTAGAAGACTGTATACCATTGCAAGTGTTTTACAAATGCTATATGTAATGCAAAATTCTCAATAAAAAGATTGACTGTAAAACTTTGACACAGTAGTCAGCAATGGAAACATCAGTTTCCTGCAGTGAGGACCACAAATGTGCTATTTAAAATCTGAATAAAGAAAAAAACAGTTCCAGTGGGGAATATAGTTTCAATTAGCAACACTGTATCAGTGAAATAAAGATGTCATTGAGGTATTTCAGTGTAATCAGTTCAGAAGAGAGGGGCTTTTCCTATGACCACATAGTTACAGATGTGCCAGTAGTGACTTTTTTTGTTTGATATGGATGACCACCCAACAAGGATGTAGAGTACAGTGATGTATTTGAAAAGAGGAAACCAGCGCTGAAATATGGACAGCTGTGATACATCAGATCACACAGAGAGCTGTGATATATCGGATCAAGCAGAGAAGAGAAGGTTTTGGAGGTGGCGACATATCTAGGCAATTTCCATTGCCAAGGTTAGAAAGAAAGCAGTCACAAGTTGTTTTTGTTTTGATTTGTTGGGGAAAAAAAGCTTCATATCCATGAAAAATGTGTAGCTTTATTTAGAATTTTGAGATATGACAGTTCATATGGTGCTGAAGTGTTAGAGCATGTTAGGGTATGAAATTCACTAAGGGGGAAGTAACAGAGTAGTGGTTAATGGGGCTAAATCAGGAGACAAGGAGTTCATGAGCAGAGTGACACAGAGGTTGGTCCTGGGACCTTTCCTGTTTAATATGTTCATAAAGGACATTGGGGAATATATCCAGGAAAGGTTGTATTTCTTTTTTTTTATACTTTATTGATTGACAGCAATAGGTGATACCGTGCAGTATGACAATGAATTTACCTAATCAATAGTAAAGCTATTCTCAGCACAACTGAGTACAATTTCAGTCTAAAGTAGCAATCCTTTTTACATTTTGTTAAGATAACAATAAAAAAAACTAGTGTGAAATACTACATATGGTATCTTGCTTGATTACTGATCTACCTTACTCTCCCCCTAAAAATTAAGGGGGGTAACAAACAGTGGAAAAATCAAAATATAAATTAAAGAAAATCTATAGTGACCTGAGTGGGGTGGGTGAGTTTGACATTTCCCCTACCAGATGTTTGCTAGTCCTGACTTATCTGGGTCATATCTACATATCTCACTTTCCCCTATATAATCAATTTAAGATGTGTCTTAGGGGTCAGTCCTGTAATTTATACAATTCCCTGTCCATCTACATTCCCCCCCAGTCCTCCTCTACCTTCCTCTCTGCTTGTGTCAATTCCCATCTCACCCATCTAGCAATGTAAGAGTCCAGTCTGTCTCGCACTTGGAAAGAGAGCTTCTGCAGCTCTACAATTTCACTAATTACTGCTTGCCAGTCCTTTGTTGTTGGGAGATCTGTCAGAAGCCATGTTCTTGTGAGTATTATCACAGCAGCAATGAATATATACCAAAAGTATTTAGTCACTGCTCCCTTAAGCTGCTGTCTGGCAGGCCCAGCACCAAGCTGGCAAATAATAAGGGATCTGGGAGTGTGACTAAGGTCTGAATATGTTTCCCTACCTCATCCCAGTATTGTCTAATGATTCCACAAGTCCAGTATATGTGACTATGTGAGGAGTGCAGCTTTCCACATCCACTCCAATGGCAGACTTATCTGTACTGTCCCACTTTGCCTTAAGCACTGGGGTTATGAAATATCTACTCTTATAACATGGGGTAGAAAAACACAGGTACCTGATTGGTGCAGAGCAATCAGGTGACTGTTGATTAATCCATGATATACGCACATTAAGAGGTGACGGGTCTGCTCTGCATGATCAATGAGTGGACCAGATCTGCTTATTCTTCGACGAATGCAGTTTGAGTGGGAGCATTTGTTATCCTCGTTAAGAGAGCGAGTACGGAAGCCTTTCATCATATATTGTAGCACAGTGTTACTGCACTGTTTTCTGTGTGTCTCTCTCTGTCTTCCAAGTACTGAGTGCTGTTTGTTCCCTCCTGCCCCTCTTCAGTCCAGGTCCTTTGTCTGTGCAGTCCAGTTTGGTGGCAGTGGTTAACTAACCCATCCGCCCCGCAGATCTCATAATTATCCCCACAGCAATATAGGAGTCCTGCCATTCGGTTGCTGTTGTGTGTCCCTGCGGGTGCTGTGGAGAGGTAGAGACAGAGAGAGAGAAGGGAAGAAACAGCACCAGCAGGACAGACAGCATCAGTGGCTAAATCTGTTGTTCCCTTTGGTGCTCAGTGCTCTTTCAGGATTGGAGCTGTCCATGTTCTCCCCCCCCCTCATGTGCGTCCTCCATTCCCTCTTCTCCACTAACTGGCCGATGCTTGGAACTTCTTAAAAATAAAGTAGCAGAAGTGCTGTGTTTCTCCCAACCCTTGCTCCTTTCCCTGCAGCTACAGTGCTCTTTCCCACTGACCCGCTCTGTGTACCTTCGCTCACAAGGCAACCTCCTGCTGTATTCCCTCTGTCTCACTCCCAGTGTCAGTGACATGTCATCGCTGCAGAAAGGTCTAAAAATAAGTTTCTTCCATGGTGAGAGTGTGGTAGTGCTTTGCCCTGCCCCCGAAGCTCCGATCGCCATGTGCACAGTGTCACAGAGAGGGAAGAGAAAGAGCGCGAGCTGCAGCAGTGCTTTTGCAAGGTGAGAGAGAGAGAGAGACACACACCACTTCTATGCACTATGTTCTCCTACATGAATTTCAAACAGACAATCAGGTCAGGGTTCTGGTGCATTTCTCCACTGCACTGCTGCCTGGACACACTGACCACCATTGAGAGTGAGAGTCAGAGAGTCACACAGTGTTGTGAGAGCATTTGCTGTAGTATTTTTTTTTGGGAGGGGTACTGGCAAGGGCCCACAGCAGAGAGAGATTGAAATGTGGCTCTCTGCACAAGTAAGCTATATGAACTATCTGGGGAGGGGGCACAACTGGTTCCACTGTGCACGTTTGTGGATTCACTGGTGTCACCACGGGCCATGTCTGTATCAGAAGAAAGACAGTTGCACTGGGCATGTTGGGAGAGTAATTGACAGTGCAAAAGTCAGAGGCACAATTATGGTATGAACAACAAATGGCAGAAATGCAGTAGTAGTACATTTCTACCAATTGTGTGTTCATAACATAAGTCTGGTATGCATTATGTGTTGAGGACTACTTTGTGAGGTGGCAGGATACAGTACCATTTCATGAATTTAAACAATAATTAAAGCATGTCTCTTAATTACATTCATCTTGTTCAACAGCCCATGTTATAAGTGCAATAACCCACTCCAGGATGTGCGGGTATTGGGGATTAATCAACATCCCAGGTGCTGTGAGGGCACTCAGGCTGCACCCTTGTGCCTCACAATACACCCAGGGTGTTGATTAATCCCCAGTACCCGCACACCCTGTCATGGGTTATTGCTTACTTAACCTTCCAAGCATATTATGCCACCGGGGTGAAGAAGAAGTCTTAAAGGAGCCCTCCCAGATAAGTTTCCATTGTTTATCATTATTACGCCAACCGCGGCAGGCACTCGGGACAAACAAGCAACACATGCAACACAAGCAGCTCACCTGAGGAGCTGAGGAAGCCGAATTTCCAGCCTGATAACTTTCGAGGCAGCCCCCCCCAAGCTCACTGCCGACCGCGGCAGGCACTCGGGACAAACAAGCAACACATGCAACACAAGCAGCTCACCTGAGGAGCTGAGGAAGCCGAATTTCCAGCCTGATAACTTTTGAGGTAAAGAGAGCCTCTTCTCTTCGTCTGGATGCCTGCAGGGGTGCTACCTGATGAACACTTATATTTTATGAACTTAGTTCCTGTTCACCACTGGGTGGGCTTGTTATTTGCTTCTCTTTGTGCTACTAATGCTGAAGTGTAAAGCTAGGGATTCACTGGGTGCCCTAGAGTTGCCTTGCTGATTATACCTTAAAGCCAGATATACTAAGCAGCTAATATAGAGCAGACTTGTTTATTATTGTGGTATTGGATCTAATTGCTGATTATACCTTAAAGCCAGATATACTAAGCAGCTAATATAGAGCAGACTTGTTTATTATTGTGGTATTGGATCTAATTGCTGATTATACCTTAAAGCCAGATATACTGAACAGCTAATATAGAGCAGACTTGTTTATTATTGTGGTATTGGATCTAATTGCTGATTATACCTTAAAGCCAGATATACTAAGCAGCTAATATAGAGCAGACTTGTTTATTATTGTGGTATTGGATCTAATTGCTGATTATACCTTAAAGCCAGATATACTAAGCAGCTAATATAGAGCAGACTTGTTTAATATTGTGGTATTGGATCTAATTGTGCTTGTAACTGAAGGTATTAGGATAGCTGGGTCCTAGTGTGACCTCATTTTGGAATAGCCCTGTTTGCTTAGAGTGGAGCCCCTTTGTGTAAGTCACAACATTTTCTCCTGCTGCATAGCAATGAGAGGCTTTGTTTTCTCCACTACATATGCAGCCCCCCCCCAAGCTCACTGCCGACCGCGGCAGGCACTCGGGACAAACAAGCAACACATGCAACACAAGCAGCTCACCTGAGGAGCTGAGGAAGCTGAATTTCCAGCCTGATAACTTTTGAGGTAAAGAGAGCCTCTTCTCTTCATCTGGACACCTGCAGGGGGGTGCTAGCCCGACGACGCTTCGCACCATCTGCCCCGCCCACCCCAACCACCCACCCACCCAGGGCGGCTGTCAATTTAAGGATCCACCCCAGTGACATCACATCCGGTGACATCACGTCCTGTTACCCAGAACCTATCTCCCCACTTTCCCATTTGCAGGTTATACCCGCTGGCCACTAGAGGGACCTAAGCTCCCTCGCTACTTTCTACTCCTACCTGTACAGTACTACTTCCCTTGGATCTTGCTCACCACAATGTATTGGCCCTGCCTCACGATCTGCCTGTGCCTATCCCCACTAGCAGTGCACTTGCCCACTTACCCATCTGCTACTCCGCCCTGTGCCCTGGCACCCCTCTCTCCCCTTGCTCCTGAACCTGCTCTCTTGCCCCTTGGGACCTCTGTGTGTCTCGGTCCTCCCTGCCCTCCCCCTAGCTTCCTCCTCACCTCAGGCACATCTGGGTGTCTTCTTAGTCATGCCTTCCTTCCTGTACCACCCGCCCACCGCCCGCCCCTTAGCCTCCCTCCCTCATGTCAAGTGAGAAAACCTCTCATCATCTCCCAGCCAGGGTGTTAGTCATGCTACTACTCCTGTCAGGGAACATTCATCCAAACCCTGGCCCGGTTCCCAGGAGCTCCCCGACTAGCACCACAGGCCTATGCATGGTCTCCATGAATATCTGCAGCCTTCTAAAAAAGGTTGACTCACTACAATGCCTGGTCACATCAATTAACCCTGATGTCATCGCTCTGGTTGAGACTTGGCTGTCAAAATCTTCCCCTGACTCCTTAGTTGCCCTTCCTGGTTTCACCCTCTTCTGGTCCAACCATGTTGGGAGACGGGGCGGCGGCTGCGCTATTTATGTCAAGGAATCTCTCCCCCTACTAGCCATGCCTGCTCCCATTCTTGACTCCAGGGCCCAGGCGCTTATGCTGAAACTAACCCCTGACCCTTTAAAGGGACCCCTTTATCTGACTACTACATACGTGCTCCCCAGGGACCAAATGCAGGCTATTGCCTCTCTTACAGAATACCTTTCCTCACTACCTCCTTCCGCTGATCAAATTCTGGTGGGTGACTTAAATGTCAACTGGCTCAGCCCCTCCTCCTCCTCTACCCATGACTCCTTTACTGCAATAGACCTAATACAACTAGTTACCCACCCTACCAGGACTAACCCCAAGAGAGGCTCCAGTACCCTGCTTGATGTGGTACTCACCAACCGCCTAATCGGATCCCCAATGTACAAGTCCTCCCAGACTCTCTCAGCGATCACTCCCCCATTCTATTCCACTGGTCATCCTCAGTCCCCAAACCCATAGCACAGTTCACATGCCGGCAGCGTCTAATACCTGGTGGACTGATAAAACTTAAGGAACTTCTGTCCCAAATTGGCTGGTCTCCTATACAGGCAATTCCTGACATCGACACAGCTCTCTCCTTCTTTACCTGAACTTTTAATAATGCCTGTGATATCTTTGCCCCAATGTCTACCCGCCGTTCTGAAAGGCAGAATGCCCCCTGGGTAACCCCAGCTTTGATCTACCAACTCAAACATAGGGACAACCTATGGCACCATGCCATTGAGACTGGCCAGCCCAGTGACAGGCAGTTGTATGCTACCACCCGAAACAAGTGCACTCGGGCCATCAGAAAGGCCAAGTCTGAGCACTATCAGTCCTCACTCACTGCCTCATGGGGGAACCCCAGAACCTTCTGGGATAACATTAAACAGTTAAATGGGAGTGCACACTCTCCACCCACCCAGATCAACATTAATGGCGTGATCTCCTCAGACCCAGCCCTCATAGCCAACCACCTCAACACCTCATTCACTGACCTTAGCCCTATCCTCCCTACAAATTTTTTTGACCCTCCTCCCCCAGCACCTGCCGTAAATCTTGCTCACCCTTATTTTCTCCTCCGCCGTGTTTCTGCCCAAGAACTTAGACCGCACCTTGTCACTGCCCTAATGAGTAATAGTAAGGGCAGTGACACCCTGGATCCATGTATCCTACGGCTGGTCTTAGACACAGTCCTTACCTCGATCATGTGCCTCATCAACTGCTCTCTTTGCCTGGGGAAGGTTCCAACTGCCTGGAAAGTCACCACTGTCACCCCTATCTTTAAAGGTGGTGATAGGACTGTGGCTGGATACTATCAGCCAATCTCCATTCTCTCTCCTCTCCTCTTCTCTCCTCTCTCCAAGGCCTTGGAAAAAGTGGTGGCCTCTCAAATCTCTGACTACCTCTCCACCTACAATGTCCTATGTCCTGAGCAGCATGGCTTCTGAGCGGGCCACAGTACCAACACAGCCCTCCTAGAGTTCCCCAACTTTCTCCACTCCTCCTTAGACACTGGTTCTCTGGCTGGTGTGGTCTTCATTGACCTCTCTAAAGCTTTTGACACTGTCTCCACCCCCTCCTTCTTGATGCCCTTAGTCTCTCTGGTTTTGCTGCTGGGCCTATCTCCTGGTGCACCAGTTATCTGTCTGACCACTCACAGTGTGTAAAAATTAATGGGACCTACTCAAACATCTGTCCCATCTTTTCTGGGGTTCCCCAGGGCTCCATTCTGGGCCCCTTACTATTCTCCCTTTACCTTAACACCCTTCCACGCTCTTGCTTGGGGAACATTCTATTGTACGCTGATGATGCAGTCATCTTTGCCTCGAGTCGTAACCCTATTGCCCTCCAGGACTCGCTGCAGAAGTCCTTCGCCGAAGCAGAGGGCTGGTTCAAGGAACATAGATTGGTGATGAATCTTAAAAACAAAAACATGTCCTTCACTCATCCTCAAAACAAGTCCTGCAACTTCAAACTCCTCATTCACTCTGGGTCCTCTTTCCACTCGAACAAGTTTGTTCCTATAAATACCTAGGGATCCATTTTGACCCCTCCCTCTCCTTCCATGGACACATCGCTGCCCTAGCCACTGCCACTAATATCCGATTGGGCATCTTACATCGGTATAAACACTGCCTCCCCCCGGAGGCTCTTTGGCTCGCAGTCACCTCCTCCATCCTGTCCCTAGTGGACTATGGACTGCCGGTGTATGGTGCTGCTGATCAGACCGCACTCCATAAAATTCACACTACTCTGAATAAGGCCTGCAGGTTAATTACTGGGGCACCTAGGCTAACACACACCTGTCTACTGTACACTAAAGTGCTGGTACTTGATCTTGATGAGCGCCTCAAATATCTGACCTGTACCCTTACAAAAAAGACCCTCCTTGGGCTATCCCCACCAGGATTGACCACCACCACCATCCGCCGCTCTGTCCCACTAGTTCATACTCGGACCTCTGGGAAAACCTCTCTTGTTATCCCTAGAGCTAGGACCTCACGGCCAAAGAGCCTTCAGCTTTAGGGCCCCCTCCTGGTTCAACACACTGCCCCCCTCCATCTCCGAAGCTCCAACTATATCGTGCTTCAAAACTTCCTTATGGAACCACCTTGTTAACACCTGAAGCTGTAATTGCCACTAGTCAAAGCCGTACTCAATACTTATGACAAAGCTTACTACTTAGCTGCTAAGGACAACATAACTCTGGTATTGTTTGCATCAATCCTACCTGTACCAGCTTGTTTGTATCTATGTCTTAAGTTACTGTTATACTGTTATACTGTGTATTTTCATTTGTCTTACTGTGACAAGGTACCTTTGTAAATGAGCCTATGGCTCAAAGGTTTTCCAAACTGCTGTTTAAATAAATAAATAAATAAATTAAGAAAATGTATGCCTCTGACTGTCATTTGGTGAATATATGCACTGCCGAGACTTCTCATTCCTTCTGCAGGAACTAATATAATACTGAAATGGCACTCTTTGACTGAAACATAGAAACATAAAAACTGATAGCAGATAAGGACCATGTGGCCCACCCAGTTGCCCCATTAGTCCACCTACAGTATTGCAGAACCCACATATCCTACTTGATCTGCAGTTCACCTTTTTTCCTGTCTCTAAGATACCCTTATATCTATCCCATGCATTCTTGAATTCCCCAACTGTTTTTATCCCCACCACCTCTGCTGGGAGGGTGTTCCATGCATCTTCCACCCTTTCAGTGAAAAAGTTATTTCTTAGGTTGCCACTAAATCTCCCCCCCTCTCAGCTTCATCTTGTGGTCCCTTGTTTTTGTACATCTTCTTTTGTGAAAGATGGTACAGTACCCTCGTGTACCTTGTTTACACTCTTGAGGTACTTGAACACTTCTATCATGTCCCCCTCTGTCTCCTCTCCTCCAGAGAATAGGCTAGGCAAGGCAAGGCAAAGGCAAGGCAAATTTTATTTAAAAGACTCCCAATCCCTGAGGCTCTGGGCACCATACATAAAAATAGACCAGCAAAAGGAAATACATCGATAAATAGCAACAATAATTAAAACTACAGTAATAAATAAAGACTCAATAAATAAAGAAATAAATCAAGGACATGCAATATAAATAGTCAGCACAGGGCGATAGTTATACAACATGGTCAGGAAAAGCCTACACAAACAGAAAGGCCTCGAGATGTGCCTTAAATACCTCCACCGAGGGGGCCTCCCTTACAGATGGAGGGAGCGAAATCCACAGGATGGGGCCAGTGACACTAAAAGCTCTTTTGCCAACTATTTTTGGCCTCATCCAGGGAATTGTAAGGAGGCCCCTTGAAGAGGAACGGAGGGAGTGGACTGAGGTAGCAGGTGTAAGGTCTGCCAGGTAACCAGGGCCCAGGCCATGTAGGGCATTAAAGGTGAGCAAGCCCACCTTAAAGAGAACCCTCCACCAGACTGGCAGCCAGTGCAGTTCATGCAGAACTGGGGTGACATGACAATACCTACACTGCCCCGTCAACAACCTGGCAGCTGCATTCTGCATTAGCTGAAGCCAGCAGAGGGTACCTCCTGAGACCCCAAGGTACAGCGCATTACAGTAATCAAGCCTCGATGTCATGAAGGCATACACTAAGGAAGGGAGGTCAAGAGGCAGAACTAGGGGCTTAATTCTGGTGATATTCCTCAGATGGTAAAAACTAGTATGGCCAACTGCCAACACCTGAGCCTCAAGTGTCAGTCTGCCATCCCAAATAACATACATATTATGCACCCTGGAGGAAGCCTTCAAAGGCACAGATCCCAGGACAAGTTCTGTCTCTGCGCCTGAGGTCATCCTATCATGCCCCCTGTTTGACTCCTCTACCAGTACCTCCGTCTTATCGGGGTTCAGTCGCAATCAGCTGGAGGACATCCAGTCACTGATTTCAGCAAGGCAGTTGTTAAGCACATCCACAGCATTGGGTAGGACATAGACACATTACCGTTAGAAGATATACAAAACATGACAGCTAAAGGGGAGGTTCTGATAATAGGAGACTTCAACATGCCAGATATAGATTGGTCAATACCAGCAGGAACATCCGCCAGAACTAGACACATAGTGGATTCCTTGCAGGGGGAGGGCCTCAAACAACTGGTACAACAACCCACAAGAGACAGAGCTATCCTAGATCTGGTACTGACTAATGAGGAAAGGATCACAGATCTCCAGGTAGAAGATCACCTGGGGGCCAGTGACCATCACATGATATGGTTCAATTTGGCCACTAGAATGAAATCATCCCATTCCAAGATAGAAATATGGGACTTAATCGGAGCTGACTTTGATAAAATGGCCAACAGAGTTAAGCTAGCCCTGGTAAGAAGAAATACTGCTGAAATAAAGCAGGGAAGGCAATAAGGCAGGCAAAGGCCCAAACTGAGGAAACACTAGCACAAACAGTAAAAGAAGGTGACAAGACTTTCTATAGATACATTAATGAAAGGAGAAAGTCCAGAGGGGGTATTGCTAAGATCAAAGGGGATAAGGGGGCATGTGAAGAGGAGGATCATATAAAAGCATCTATCCTAAATAGATACTTCTGCTCAGTATTTACTGAAGAGAAGGTGAGGCAGGGCCCACAGTTCAGCACCATGGATACAGGGGGAAGGAGGTGTTCACTAGTCTCTTCACAAAAGAAAGGGTCCTACAAGAGCTCGCTAAGTTCAGGGAGGACAAGGCAATGGGACATGATGGCATACATCCCAGGATACTAAAGGAGCTAAGGGTGGAACTAGCAGAGCCATTATCCAAACTATTTTGTGGGTCTCTGAGCACAGGAGAGGTTCCAGAAGACTGGAGAAGGGCTCATGTGATCCTGCTCCACAAGAGTGGTAGCAGGGAGGAGGCAGGGAACTACAGACCAGTTAGTCTTATCTCAGTAGTTGGCAAGATTATGGAGGCACTCCTTAAGGAAAGGATAGTGCAACACCTGGAATCCATAGGAACACAGGATCCAAGACAGCATGGGTTTACAACAAGAAGGTCCTGTCACACTAATCTCATAGATTTCTTTGACTGGGTAACCAGAGTGGTGGACCAAGGGGGTGCAGCTGATGTCACCGACCTTGACTTCAGCAAAGCTTTCCATACTGTTCCACATAGAAGATTGATTAATAAGCTGGGTAGGCTCGGGGTGGGTCAGACGTTGGTCAACTGGGTGGCAAACTGGTTGACGGGCAGAAAAACAGAGAGTGGTGGTAAACAGTATACAGTCAGAAGAGATGCAAGTCACAAGTGGGTAACTTAGGATCTGTCCTGGGTCCAGTCCTCTTCAATATCTTCATCAGTGACATTGCAGATGGACTGGAGGGTAAGGTTTGTCTGTTTGCAGATGACACCAAGATCTGCAACAGAGTAGATGATCCAGATGGGGTGGGCAGAATGAGAAGAGATCTGGATAAACTGGCAAAATGGTCGGAAGAGTGGCAACTGGGGTTTAACGCAAAGAAGTGCAATATAGGCTGGGATGGGAATTGCTGGCTATCACAAGGGAAGAAAGAGACTTGGGCATCATTATCATCACAGATGACCTGAAATCATCCAAGCAGACTACTAAAGCAGTAGATAAGGCTAGAGGTATGCTGGGATGTATTAGTAGGGGTATCGCAAGTCATAAGAGGGAGGTAATAATCCCTCTTTACAAGACACTGGTTGGGCCCCATCTGGAGTACTGCATGCAGTACTGGAGGCTGCACCTGCAAAAGGACATTAACAAAATGGAGGCAGTCCAGAGAAAGGCAACCAAAGTGGTGCAGGAACTGCATCAGAAAACATATGAGGACAGATTAACGGAGCTCAATATATATACCCTAGAGTAAAGGAGGGAGAGAGGTGATATGATCGAAACATTTAAACATCTTAAGGGCATTAGCAAGGTGAAAGAGTCTAACATGTTTCAATATAAGAAAAATAGCAGGACAAGAGAACACAGCATGAGATTAGAGGGAGACCAATTAAGGGGTAATGTGAGGAAGTTCTTTTTCACAGAAAGGGTGGTGGATGCATGGAATGGCCTACCTCAGGAAGTGGTTGATATGAATACAGTGCAGGGCTTCAAACAGGCATGGGACAGGCATAAGGGAGCAGTACAGATGAGTATGAATAGATAGGCCATTGACAGCGTACAGGTCTATGGAACATTCATAAGGTAGAAAAAAAATGCAGACTGGATGGGCCTTGCGCTCCTTATCTGCTGTCAACTTCTATGTTTCTATGTTTCTATGGCCCGGTGGCAAAGGAAAGATGCAGCTGAGTATCATCGGCATAACAATGAAAACCCAAGCCATACCTCCTAATCAGCCTTCCTGGGGGCAGCATGTACACGGTGAACAGCATTGGTGACAAGACCGAGCCCTGAGGTACTCCACAAGACAGGAGGCTAGGGGAGGAGGAGAAATTCCCCATCACTACCCTTTGCCTCTTGTTTGTGAGAACGGACTCAAACCAGCAGATGACTGTGCCGGTGAGTCCACAAAATTCCCTCAGGCGGTCAAGTAACACACAATGGTCCACCGTGTCAAAAGCTGAGGAGAGATCAAGGAGGACAAGAATTGTTCCCTTCCCTTAATCTCTCACCCTGAGAAGGTCATTGTACACCTGAACTAATGCAGTTTCTGTGCTGTGCCTCACCTGAAACACAGACTGGAGAGGCTTGTATAGATTATAGGCCACGAGGTGCTCCTCAAGCTGAAGTGCCATAATCTTCTCAACAACCTTACTAAAGAATGGAAGATTGGAGATAGGATGGTAATTTGCCTTGAAGTCAGGGTCCAAAGATGGTTTCTTCAGAAGCGGTCTCACCAGTGCCTTTTTCAAGGCATCTGGGAAGACAGCCCCCTGACAAGGAGCACTGGACAATCAAGGCAAATGCTGGGCCGATGGAGTTGACACACCCCATCAAGAAACACGTTGACACCAGGTCCAGTTCACAATATGTGTGCCTCAGCTTGGAAGCGACCTCAATGACCTCAGCCAAATCCATTGGTCTAAACTCACCCCAATCAGATGAAGCGCTGTCCAGGTGCCCAAGGCAATCACTTTTGACCAAATATCGTCTCACTGGAGGAATTCCCTGCTTGATCATGGACATTCTGTCTGAACAGAACCAAGCAAACTCTTTGCATAAAGCTTTAGAAAAGGCTTTTTTCAGCTGCAGACAGGCTGGATTTAACAGCCTGTCTATGGTCTGAAAAAGCGCAGTTGGTCAATTTGTCCCAGCAGCAATATCCCTGGACAGGAACTCTGCCTTTTTACAGTGAGCATGCAGGGCCAACTTGTCCACCTCCAGGCCTGTCCTCTGCCAGCAGCGCTCTAACCTCCGACCCAAAATCTTCATCGCCTTGAGCTCCGCAGTGATCTGTACAGTGGCAAAATCACCTCCCTCCTTCTGCTGGTGATCCCCCTCCCTATGCATCCCAGCATCCCACTGGCTTTCCCTACATCCTTCTAACATTGTTTGGTCTTATTTAGGTCTTCAGAAATGAGTAATCACAGGTCCTATTGCAACCTAGTTACTGCCAGTACCTCTCCTCCCATCTTGTATTCCTGCCTTGGATTTCTGTTCCCCAAGTGCATGATTTTGAATTTTTTCACATTAAAACTCAGCTGTCATATTTTTGACCACTCCTCCAACATGCTTAGGTCTTTTCTCATTTTTTCTACCCTCTCTGGAGTATCAACCCTGTTGCAGATCTTAGTGTCATCTGTGAAAAGACCTACCTTACCCTTCAGCCCCTCTGCAATATCATTTATGAAGACATTGAAGAGGACTGTCCTTAGGACCGATCCCTGTGGCACCCCACTTGTCACCCCCCTTTCTTCAGATTGAACACCTTTTACCAGCGCCCTCTGTATCCTGCCACTCAACCAATTTTTGACACAGTTTACCACCTTGGGGCCCATCCCAGGCTACCTAACTTGTTTGCCAACCTTCTATGTGGGACCATGTTGAAAGCCTTGCTGAAATCTGAGTAGGCCATATCTACCAACATTCACTGATACATCTCCCCGTTCCCCTGAAATCATTAGGTTTACAAAGATCTCTACTGTGTCCATGCTGCTTTTGTCCTGTGCTCTTCTATTCATGTGAATAGTCTCCTTTAGCAGTGTCTCCATCAATTTTCCCACCACTGAGGTCAGGCTGACCAGTCTGTAGTTGCCTGCCTTTCGTTATCTTCCACTTTTGTGGAGTGGGACCACATTTGCCCTCCTCCATTCTTCAGGGACAGCACCTGTCTCTAGTGATCTGTTGAATAGGTTGGTTATTGGGGCTGCCAGCACCTCTCAGAGTTATTTTATTATTCTGGGGTGAAATCCATCTGCCCCCATTGCTTTATCCACTTTCAGTTTCCCGAGTTCCTCTAGGACTCTTTGTACAGTGAGTGGGCTGGTGTCCATTCCCATCCATGGTTGCCTTTATAGCTGTTTTGTGGTCCTTTGCCTTCCCCTTACTTAGTGAAAATGGAACAAAAGGATTTGCTCAGTATTACTGCTTTTTCTAGGTCCTCCTCTGCACACTCTGCCCTCTCCCTCTTAAACCCGACAATCCCACTCCTGTCTTCTTCCTCTCTCTAATTTACCTGAAGAAGGTCTTGTCTCTTTCTTACTAGCCAGGGCTATATTTTCCTCTGTCCACACCGTTGCACTCCTGACTTTCTTCCCTGCTTCCTTCTGTTTCTCAAGATCCTGCTCCCTGTCCTCCTCTCTTTGTGTTTCTTTATATCTTCTGAAAGCCCCCCTTTTTTCTCTCACTTTCCTGGTCATATCCTTTGAGAACCAAAGTGATCACTTCTTTCTCTTACTCTTGCTTTGCATTGTCAAGGGTCAACACCAAGAGGAAAAAAGGATTTCATCCTCAGTGGCATCTTTCCCTCCACATCCCTAGGGAACTGGTAAAAGGCAAAGTCCTGCACCTGGGAATGTCAAAATCTGTCGAAGGTATCCCATCCAAATTTCATTGTGCATTCTGTAATGGACTTTAAAATATTCCCATTCAAAAGTTGTCCTATGTATCTAAACCCAGTGGGAAGCTTGTTTGCAAGACCATGGGTCAATATGGTTAGGGAGCTTGGTCTCAAGCAAACCAGTTACATTTCCATCGGTGTGTTTTGACTGTGAGTCTTTAACTGAAATGAATCCAAGCCAGAAATATGATCCTCACCACTTCAAACTGCTTCTGCTCAACCTGGTTTCTTTTGTCGGGTTGAACAGTACAGTGGGGAGGGGATCCTCTCAGTGGTTTTAACTCTGTGTATTTTTCCAGTGTGTGTTATAATTGAGGGTCAAGATTGATTTGTGCTGAAATTGAATAGGGCTGTGCAAATCTCTAAAAGTTCTACCTTGTGAATTTTGAGATTCAAATTCTAAAAAGTTCTACCAAATTCTCCTTGGTTCTACAGGGTAGAACCAGGTTTTACCTTTCCCAGTGCACACTAGTGACCCTCTCCCACTGATAGCAAATTACCAGCCCATTGCATTAAATTCCCTGGTGTCTAGTGGCCCCCCCATTGATGGCCAGCCCAATGAACAAATTCAGTTAAATTCCCTGGTGTTTAGTGGTCCCATCCCCTTGCCAATTGCCAGCTGAATAAAAAATTAATTAAATTGACTGGTGTCCAGTGGTCCCCCCACTCCCTCACTTCAGCAGGTAGTGTCCCCCATCTCGCTCCCCCCATCCTGACCCTGAGCTGGCAACTGGCACAGCCCTTTCTCTCCACCATGCTGGCCACCTAGGAGTCACTAGGGGGCATGACTAGAGGTTGGTGGGAGGCAAATTCAGGAGAAACTTGAGAAAGTTATGTTTTATGGAGAGGGTGGTGGAACCAAGGAATAGATTGCCAGCAGAATTGGTAGGAACAGCTGTCTTTAATGGATTTAAACACAGATGGTACAGGAAAAGAGGACTCACGGTCCCCAAAGGTGGGCAGCAAGGGTTTGGAGTGGGGTATCGAGGGGAGGGACACTGCCCACCAGGGCAGTAGGTCAGTGGGGTCAGGTAGTAAAATAAGGGCTGAATTGATGTACCTTTAGTCTCCTTCTGTTACCAGAGTCTATGTTTCTATTATCTAGAAATATTCTTAGGTATTTATAACAGTGAACATGGAGGAGCAGGCCACTATTGATCGTTGACAAGATCATACTCAGTAGTACAACTTTCATTTTTAGCAAATGCACTAGCATGCATTGCATTTTTTAGCAATGAACAGAAAATACAAGTCCATAAAGTAAGCTCAGCCCTATGAAAATCTATTTGTATGGTAGGTAAGGGACAGCAGTAGTGACAGATTTAGAAGAAGAGTAGAGCATAGTGTCATTAGCATAAGGCAAACTAGATGAATTCATTACAGATTCAGGAAGATCATTAATGTAGAGTGAGAACAGAAGAGGCCCTAGCACTCAACCCTGTGGCACACCTTTGTTAAAGAGAAAGAAATTCAAAAGGAGACCACAAGTATAAACACACTGACAACTATCTGAGAGATAATTTTTGAACCAGTAGAATGTTTGAAAATTCAAACAGTAGCAGATAAACTGTTGAGTAAAATGTTATGAGCAATGGTGTTAAATGCTTTATTAAGAACAATAAACACAGTGGGACATACTTTTTTATGTTCATAAGACATAAGAATGTTTTCTACATATTTAGTAACTGTATGAATAGTGTTATTGCCCAATCTGAATCCTGACTGATACCAAGAAAATAAATTATGGGAGTTCAAAAAATACATCACCTGGGTAAAAACAATTTTTTCTAAAATTTTAGAACAAGCTGACAAAACAGAAATTCAGTGACAGTAGTTTGGGTCAGAAACAGAGTCGCCTTTAAAATAATGACAATTGAAGTTGTTTTCTAGTCCACCAGAAGTGCCCCGTCTGTAATAGATAAATTAAACAAGTATGTCAGGTGTTTTGCAATGTCAGGAGCAGCCAGACAGAGTGAATAAGGGTAGAGCACAAACACATGTCAAAACAATGTTATTGGCATACAAAGTTATATTGGAAGTAAAAATAAAGGTGAGTAAATCATTCAAAAAATGCTTAATAATGGTGGGCCAAGAATAGAGCCTTGTGGGAGTATTATTTCAATACTGACCAACTGAGGTGCAATGCCACTAAGCAATACTTTTTGAGACCTGTTAAACAAGTAATTTGTAAACCATAGCATGGAATTGTCAGATAAGCCAATGCCCCTGTGCTTGGCCAGCAGGTGACCATGGTGGAACATGTCAAATGGTTTTGAAAGATCTAAAAACAGAGTGCCAACCATATCTCCGCTATCAAAGGCTCTATGGAGAGAGAGCAAGTATACTTGACCAAAGCCATCAAAGTGCCATGTTCTTGTCTAAATTTGTGTTGAAAAGGTGTCAGTAGATTATTAACATCTAAACGTGTTTTAAATTGATCATGTACTCCTCTTCAGAACCTTGGATTGGGGGGGCTGATAAGGAGATAGGACTATAATTCATAGCCAGTTATGGTCCACAGATTTGAAAACAGGGACCGTGGTTCTCTGCTTCAATATCTCAGGGACATTACCAGTCTTCTAATAAAAATGAAACAACATATTTAAGGGATATGCCATGAGATCAAACACAAGAGGGAACTATTTTTAAATCAATGTTGTCTGAACCATAGTGAGTTTTGATATTCATTTTTTTAAAAGATACTCCAGGATTTCATTGACAGTAATCTTTTTAAACTCAAATTTGAAACCAGAAGTGTATATAAATCAAACAGATTGGTGTTGTTGCTGCCAACAGGAGGGGCTATCTATGTAGACAGTATGATGGTACATAGACAGTGCTACTATTATCACTAGAAATCATGATAAAAGTGGGATTTTGTGAACAGTGTGGGTCAAAGTTTGCACTCTGATAGGCTGGTGGGCAATAAGTAATTTATAATGTGTTGTGGCAGTTCATTTGGGGGTTTCTTCTAGTTCTCTTTTGTGACTCTGTATGATTTTTCATCACTGTAGACATTACTGAATTACTTATAGTAATTGTAGGTTTTGCTATGTTGAGGTGTCATGCCTCTTTCCATGTCTTTTGGTTTAAAAACTAATTTGTTAATTATGTTACCTGTGAGATAGCAGGTACACATGCTATGTAGTGGTCTATGTATCTCATCAGTTACTATGTTCTCTTAGATCACATAATTCCCACACTGGCCTCAACAAAATGTATCAGTTGAAACTGTGTTCAAAATGCATTTGACCATTAACAAGTAAGATATGGTAATGTTTTGGACATTGGTCACATCGGGCCAAATATTCAGCCATCTGTGCTTGTGCTGCACTAGCACTAGCACCAATACCCTACCACTGGGGTAGTCAGATGAATTACCCTGGTGTTTATACCTTTAAATACTGGGCTGTAACAGTGCCAGCACAGCACAGCACAATGTACTTGCACAGTACTGAATACAGCACTGAGTATAGCACTGAACACAGGGGACAGCTGTTGGTGTGAGGAGGGCAGCAATGAAATGCACACAACACAATAGCATAGGTATCAGAACTGAACTTCACAGTACAAATATGGCAATAGGCCATACCAAAAAAAAACACAAAAAAACAACAATAACCAGAACAATAACAACAACAACAAAAAAAAGAGGAGGAGAGGAACAAAAGAAAAAGAAACTGCCCATATGGACTGAGGGAAGGAATCAAAGGAAAAAGGGCAACCGCCATTGGAGAAGAAGCAAAAGGAAAATGGCATCTTATAGGGCTGTGCAAAATTAAACTTCCACTGGTGGAATTGAGGCAAAAGTCAGAATTTCACGTTCACAAAATTTTGGAATGCACTTTGGCAACTTTTGTGGAAATTCTGACTTAGAAGTGAAGAATGAATATATGAATTGTGGATTAATGTATTAAACTGTGAAAAGAAATTCCGCAGAACTGATACTGTCTGTGGTCAGTTCTGCAGAATTTCTTTCTGCAGTTTAATACATTAATCCACAAATCATACATTCATTCTGCAGTTCAATGAGTCACTGAAGTGCAGAATGAATGTATGAATTGTGGAATGAGATTAAACTGCAGAAAAAAATTCCACAGAACTGCTCACTGAACTGCAGAATAATTACATGTATTGCAGATTAATGTATTAAATTGTGGAATGGAATTCCTCAGAACTGTCATTTCACAGTTCATGTGTATTATTCCACAATTCTGCCATAAAATTCTGTAGAACAGGGTGAAAATTCACCACACACCTTTGGAAGATTCTGATTTTGCCAAAGGTAGAAGTGTGTAAAATTCAGCAAAACTTAACAAAATTCTGTGAAAGTTACACAAAAGTGGAATTTGCAACTTCCATCCAGCTCTAGCAACTGTTTATATAGGGTGGGGGGAAGGAAGCAAAAGAAATATGCAACTCCCATATTAGGGAGAAACAAAAGAAAAAAGGGCAACCACCCATATGGGGTAGGGGGAGAAACAAAAGAAAAGGGGCAACTGCCCATGTGAGGTTGGGGTAGGAAACAAAAGAAAAAGGGTAGGTACACTTGGGGGAGAAACAAAATGAAAAGGGCAACCACATATATGGGGTGGGGGCAGGAAGCAAAAAAAAAGGGCAACCACACATTTGGGATGGGGAGAGGAAGCAAAAGGAAAAGACAACTGCCTATATGGGGGAGAATTAAACAAAATAAAAAGGGCAACTACCCACATGGAGTAGAGGGGAGAAACAAAATAAAAAGGTCATCCGACCATTCCAAACAAAAAATAGGCACCGTCCATTTCAAACCAAACAAGGGAACCCCCCATCATATCAAACAAAAATAAAGGCACTCACCTGTTAAATACAACAAAATACAGCACCATGAAAACAAACAAAAAAAACCCAAGGTGCACAGAAGTGTAACCTAAAGGTGCAGCCCAGTACAAGAACCACTCAGACTGAAAAAAGGAAAAAAACGGGCACACTCACCATTAGAGATGCAGCAATAATTTATTGGTTACAAAATAAAAAAAACAACAAGGAACAAATCTCCCCCCAATAAAGGGCACCAACCTGTTTCAAGCCCAAGAAAAGGCACCCACCCATTTTAAACCAAAAATGGGCACCCACCCATAAAAACAAAGTGCACGCTTCCACGTCAAAACAAAAACAAAAAATAAAAAGCCCCCCCATTAAAATCACATAGGTTAAAATCCACAGTAAAAGTTCCATCAAGGAGCAGCAGTAAGTGTTGTTGTTGGTGGTGGCTGCTCCTTCTGCTGCTGCTGGTGAATCTCCATGCAATTGCTACTGGCAGTGGAGTGGCTGCTGCTGAAACATAAAACGTGACAGCAGAAGGGGACCACAAGATCCATCTAGTCTGCCCAAGAACCTACCTGGTGCTATTACCCCCCCACCTTTCCATATGCTGCTGCTGAATCTGCCTGGCAATTGCCACCAGCAGCTCACCCACTTGTCAGACCAGCAGCCATAGAGGGCAGACCTGTCAGTGAAGAAGTTTGTCTCTCCCATCTTGAAGGCCGGCACCCTACCATTATCCTGCAGCACCCCAGGCAACTATGGAAGGAGAAGATACACTAAACTCAGCCAGCTGTGCACACAGGACAAGGGATACAGGAGTGGCATAAGGTATATGTACAAGCAGATGACTCATGGGCCACCATGCCACACGTAGGTGAAGGGAGTCAAACAGCCACAGTGCAATGTAGATGGCATACCAGAGACAACACTGTGGACCTGAACAGTAGAAGACTGCATATAAAAGAAGTGTGCCATGGTGAAACGGAACATGACCAAGCCTTCCAAGGGATACACAACACTGGCAGCATGCCAGATGTGGAAATGCAGCACAAGCAACAGTAGTACCACGTCAGACCACCATAGGCCATGTAATGGCCTGCGGTGCTTGGAGCCGCACACACACACAGCACCCTGCATACCAGCCATCCAGCACACAGGCCAGCACAGATTTGCAGGGCAACAGACATACATGACCCACCCATGCTGGCCACAGGAGTAGATCCAGGCATACACATGTTACCCACAGCATGGCTGTATATGGATGGCACCATCATGCAGCACTGCATGTAACAGCCTGGGAAACACACAAGTGCGGTGGTGCTATACTTGGGCGGGCACTGTATGCACTCAACATTGTCAGCACAGCACAACACCAGTGTGAGATGCAGAGCCACCTGGACATCCTAGGCACAGGGCCACCACATATCCAGAGCCAGTGCAGGACATTGGCCCTGAAAGGACCCAGTTCTGTTTGAATATATGTATTTTTGGCCCTGTTTGTGCACAATGGAATAATCATGCTCTTGTAATCACTCTGTTGGTTATACACTACTGACTATACATCACAATCTCAATTACATATGGTAAGTACCTGCAATGCCCACCAATGCCCCCCACTGACCCTATGCCACATAAGCTCAGCTCTGATAAGATGCAATGGCAAGACACAGAGTGCATTTAGCACTGGATATGCCACTGATGCAGGCAGACTGCTACGGATGCTGTATGATGCATATTGCATGACACAGTGGTGTACTGATACAACATTTCCCTGTATCTAACTCCAGCAGACAAATATGCATACATAGTTCTGTCAGAACAATAGGCTGGAATATCAGTTACTTATTATGTCCACTGAGCTCGGGTTTGAACTTTTTCCCCTTTGCTTTATGGATCATGTGAAACACTGGAAAATGGGTCAAATGCTCCCTCACTACCTACTTCATATACAAGGTTCTTTTAATTTATAAATGAACATGACATGTGGCAACCCCAGAGTGATACAAAAATAGATTTTTTTTATTCCTGTAGAATATAAACTAATAAAACAAATGCATAGATATATCAAGTCTTGTAAACATTGCACAAGGTAAAAATAAACACAAGGTAATAAAGCTTTCAAGAAAAACCAAAAATCAGATAAAATAAGCCTCAGTAAACTTTTGAAAATGGCAACGTTATTCTTGCATATACATTTTTTAACATTGCTTTGCATACCCATTTTCAATATAGGTTAAAAGATTTCCCTTATGTAACCACCCCTTTCCTAAGATACACTAAAACTATATAAAAATACTAAAGTGATACTTAGACACTTGGCGTTTGTACAAAATGTGGGTTTTTCTTCATGATGCAAAAAAAGGAGAATCTCCATTGCTGACGTCAGTCTGGGTGTTGCTAGCTCTTGTTTGGAGTACAGGATCTCTTCTCACACTGGCATGAAGAACTTCTGGATCTCACACACACAGAACAGGTTTGAGCCTTTGTTGGAAGGAGTGTCCACTCCCCTTTTCAGCCTGGACACAATAGCTTCAGACATGGACTTCACAATGGCTGATCTGATGAAATTCTAATTAACTTTCAGTTTGTCTGGTATTTATAACTTAGCTACATTTCCATAATTATGATATCACATATTCTGATTTACCAACTCTGATTGGATCTTGCAAATAAGGGGGGAATGGCACATTCTTGTCCTTGGCATCGCCCCTCTCTGGTATAGTGTCCCTTTGAAAATACATTTAAAATTAAAGTTATTTTTCACTCTGATACCTGGACACTACCAGATACATGTGTCAACACACATATCTTTCAATTCAGCACATCATTTTGTACTTACTGATGTGAGTTCCATGTCTCTAATATCTACAGTTCACAAAATAGCCCATAAGCATTTGTTTCCAAGCAAGCATCTTTATAAAAATTATACCTTTTTAATCCACACTTCTTGTGCTTTAAAATGAGGTATGTGTTACTTCAAATAAACCTTTAGGAAGTATGCTAAAAGACACGGAATCTTTCCTGAGTAAAATTTTCTTTGTTTGAAACTTCTGATGCATTGCAAGTCGTAAATTCGGAGCCATCGCTAGACTTTTAAAACACTTATAGCAGACCTTTGAAAGAAGAGAACTTGTTTCTGTAACTACTCAGACACATAAAATACATATATTTGAATGTTGCATGATGTGAACATTTAAAAGAAACCCAACATGAAAATTTAAACTTTTAAACTGTTACCACAGGACATTTCTGCAAGTAACTGCTGTGGTATGAAGGGGTTTCTTATAAACATTGTTTTTTTATCAGATAGAAACATGTTCTGTCAGACTGTGTTATTTTCATACCTGCAGCAACTTCAGTTTTATAGAAATAAGCAAAACATATGACCAGTATTAAAGAACCTTAAGTCCTGATATTTTCCAAATATTAGATCCATAGCTGTAACCAGATATTAACAGTTGTCAAGCAGTTTAGAATGCAGGTTACCATGGAAATCTCCTCACCTCTTTGGCTAAGATTCACACCTTTGACCTCTGTATCCAGCTCACTCTGAAACCATGAGGCCCCCTTCTTGCTGAAGGGAGAGTAACTTAAAAAAACTCAGCTTTGGTTTCATCTCTTGATTTGGTGAGTCCATTCAGGTAAATTAAACTATTTGGCATTATAAAAAAAACACCAACATCTCAGTATCACATGATACCGAAATAACCATACTCCATAACTAAATACTAAAAAATAATATATTTTTATAATTAGCAATTTGATATGACATATTCCCACTTTTGAAGTAAAAATGTATTCTAAAAAAAATAAATTTTCTAATTCAGAACTGCAGTCCCACTATATGGGTGTACAGTTGAAATGTCACATAATATATAGTATATGTAAGTAGGGAGAATTATGAATTGTATAACATTATAGAAAAATTACATCATCATACATGTAAACATATGACATCATATGAACATAATATCATTGAGTGTGACATCACCAGAAATGTAGTTTTACTTAGTTCAGCTGATCTGATACATAACTAAATACAATCACAACTAGGTCCATTTTTCATTCTACTGTCAACAGATTTCTTTGACACATCAAAATTATTCCAGAAATTTCACAAGTGGGGCACTTATTCTTTATTATTTGTTACTCACAGATATCAGTATCACAATTAAAATTTGCAGTATGACTATTGTTCATCATTTCACTGTCACTTGAGACATGATACCATACTTCTTTATGTTCATATGGTCTGAACTGATTAACATGAACCCACTTAAACATCATTTCACCAGTGTTCTTTTTCCTGATTTCAGTTTGGTCCACCGCAGCTGAAACTTTATCCTTAATTAAAAAGGGTCCTTCCCAGCCTGAAAGGAACTTTTTAAATTTAGCAGTATTTCTGATGAAGTTAAAATAAAACACCACGGGCCCAGTTTTCAAAAGAGTTAGATCGATGCAAGGACTTGTGTCAAAAGAGTTTGACACAAGGAGTGACTTGTGTCATAACTTGAGTCAAACGTGATTTTTCTGTCTAAAGCAACATGCATCAAATTCTGATGCAGCTGCGTCAACGCCCTCTTGTATCAAGGTTGTGGCAAACAACCAGATGTGCCAGGTTGCAAGTGGTCTTGCACCACAGTGGGGCTGCAACATCCCCTTTTTGGGGATTTTGCAAGTCCCACCATGGACACAGCGAGGGGCACCACTTAGACCAGCCAGGAGGTGGTCTGAGTGGCTTGTGCCAGTGGAACATGGTCAGACAATGGTCTGTTTGGTGTAGAAGGGGCAAGGGAGGTGGCAGAAGGGGAGTTGGAGGGACAGCTGGGCAGTAATAGAATTGCTCTGACTCCTGGTAGAGCGTGTTTGTTATTCTTGTATGTGTGTAATGTACTGCACCTAAGAAGTATACTGTACATGGGGGTGTCCTGGGACAGAACATGACATGGCACCAGGAGGGCACAGCCCTGGCAGCAACACATTCTGTCCCTGGAAAACCCCCTGTACAGTATAATTCATAAGTACAGTAATGGCTGTACTCTTACAGGTATGAATATGACATGGTCTCACAGTGCCACAGTCCCTACCCTGATCTCCCCCATAAATAAGTATGTATCTTCCCTGGTGCTCTAGTGGACCCCCCTGATCCCTGATCTCCCCCAAACCACTTCTATAACATTCTCTGGTGGTCTAGTGGATCCCCACCCCAGCGGGCAGTAACTCACCACCCTTCTAACCCCCATCCCATCCACGAGCCAACAACCAGCACAGCCCTCTGCTCTCCACCTTGGCTGGCCACCAGCTGAGCTGTCAAGGATTGTGTACTGTATACAGTACGTGATCATTGATTGACAGATCTTTCAATCAATTGCACATACTGTATACAGTACACACTCTTTGGCAGCTCAGTCAGTGGCTGACTGTGGTGGAGAGTGGAGGGTTGTGCGGGTCACTGGCTCATGGAAGGGACAGGGGCAGGTGGTGGGGCACTAGATCACTAAATAATGTTATAGAAATGGTTTTGGGAGACATCAGGGATGGTGGGAGTCTGCTAGAACACCAAGGAAGATATACACTCATTTATGGGGATATCGATCAGTAGTCCACGGCACTATGAGCGCTGTCAAATTCATACCTATTACACAGAGGACTACTACTGTACTTAAGCATTATACTGTATGGGGGGGTCCAGGGACAGAATGTGCTGCTGCCAGGGCTGCACCCTCCTGGTGCCATGACACCTTCTGTTTCATGACCCCCCCCAAACAGTATACTTCATAGGTACAGTACATTATGCACATACAAGAATAGCAAATTCACCCCACTGGGTGACGCAGCTATCCTTTTACTGCCCAACTGTCCTCACAATTCCCCCTCAGCCACCTCCCATGCCCCTTCTGCACCTGGCCCACTTATGTTCAGCAGCTTCACCCCCCCCTCACCATCTCGGCCCCTCTAGTGTTGTGCCACATGGAGGGATAAGATCCCTGTGGCAATTCCTGCAGGTGTGGCAACTGTTTGGCACAGCAGTCAAGTTGTGACAAACCCAGGGAATTTTGCACCCGGACCCTGATTTTTATAAAATAAGGTGCAGGATTCCTGGTGTACCTGGAGTTTGCTGCAGCCCTGGAGTGACACAACTTGTGTCGCTCTAAGGGCTCTTTGAAAATTGGGCCCCTTGTCTCCAATCTGACATTCTTTTGGATTAGTTCGGTCATAATTTAACTTAGAACCTTAAACACTTTTCTCTAAGTTCCTTTGAGCAAATGCAATGGTTTCTTGCAGGTGTTGTCATAAATTAATTACATATTCATGTGCTGTACTATCACATGACAAATTTACATTTCCAGTTGTATACTGAAGATGTAAAGGTAACACCATTTGTCTTCCTGTCATCATTTCAAAAGGAGAAATGTCTGTAGACTTAATAGGAGTAGCATGTATAGCCATTAATACAAGGGGTAATTTCACATCCAAATCTTTTCCTGATGAACTAATGTATTTCTTTTGTATATACACAATTGTTTGATTGGCACGTTGCACCTGTCTAGATGATACTGGATGATGGGACACATGTAAGTTTCTTTGAACCCCTAGTATTTTCCAGATGTTTTCTATAACATTGCCTGTAAAATGAGAACCTCTATCAGATTCCACTCTCACTGGTAATCCCCAGTGACTAACCTCATGGTTGATTAACAATAAAGCTGTAGTTTCAGCTGTATCGTTTGGAGCAGGTAGACATTCAACCCATTTCGTAAATAAAGAAGTAACTGTTAAAAGATATTTGTTACCCATTGAACACCTTGTAACAGGATAAATGCAGTCAATTTAGATATCAGATCAACATAAAAACATAGAAACATAGACTTTGATGACAGATAAGGACCGTTTGGCCCACCTAGTCTGCCCATTTCCCTACCTAGTTGATAAGCTGCAGATCCTAGTTAATCAACAGCCTATTTCTTCCTACCCCCCACTAAAATTGCCTTATATCTGCCTCCTGCATTCTTGAATTCTCCCACAGTTTTAGACCCCACAACCTCCTCAGGAAGGCAGTTCCATGCGTCCACCACCCTTTCTGTAAAATAATACTTCCTCACATTGCCCCTGAGATCAAGGCATTGCAATTCCTTTTGGCGCTCAGTGTCTTGGTAATGAAGGTTGAAATCTACAACATGTTATACACCCCTTCACATAATCTGTAACATCACTGTATATGTAAGGCCAGTAGGCTACTTCTCTTAACAAGTAAAAATGGCAAACAATGGCACCACTAGGGAAAGTGCAAATGGCTTTATTCAAGTGCAACATACAAAACTGCCTGCAGCTCAGGAAGGGTCCTCGACCGGTTTCTCACTGTTAGTGCATTGTCAGAAGGATGGACGGTGCAAAACCGGTCGAGGATCCCTCCTAAGTAGTGGGCGGTTTTGTATTTTGCACTTGAAGAAAACCATCTGCACTTTACCTAATTGTGCTGTTGTTTGCCGTTTGTACTTAGATTACTTTATTTCTGACACACTACGTGGTTTGGAGCTGGACTTGCTTGCTATACTTCTTTTAACACTTCATAAGTTCTTCTGTCCCCTTTATATGCTCAGGATGGTTCATCATGAGCATGTTGCAAAATAATTCCCCTATGACCTAAAGCAGGGTTTCTCGAATGGTGAGGCCAGCCTCCCTGGGAAGACCCCAACCTTTTCCAGGGCAGGCTCAAGCAAATCTGAAAATGTACTGTATCTAAATTTTTTGAGTTTTAGATATTTTGTGTGAAGGGATGAGGCAAATTGAAAGAGGATAATAGTAGGTAAATTTATGTATTTACAGTATTTTCAAATTGGTAACCAGGAAAGACATTGAGCCAAGCTCATTCCAGGTGTTCATGAGGAAAGGTAGGGAGTGAATACAGTTCAAAAGGCAATTGCAAAATAAGCAATATAAAATGAACAATAGTGCAAAAAAATAGGAAAAACGAACAAATAGGTAAGCGATAATGCACGACAAGGTGTGCTGTTAATGGGGATTAACGTACACCTCAGGTGCTCTGTGAGGCATGAGTCCGCAGGCTGAGTGCCCTCACAGCACCTGGAGTGTGCATTAATCCCCATTAACAGCACACCATGGAGTGCGTTATTGCACTTATTACATGGGGTGCAACATCTGTTGGAAAAAAAAAACACAGCAAACACCTTTTCTTTCAGTGGAAACAGCAGTTTTGTACTGGATGTTCTTCCCCCATACAACCCTAACTCACCACCCCCAAGCAGCAAAAGGAAAAAACATTAGGATTTTGGGTCTCCGGAGTCATGGCAAATCAGTGGTGAGGGCTTCCTTGGGGTTGTCAACCCTATTGCTCACCCCTCCCCCCAGCCTGTAGTGTCTAGTCCGAACAAAGGTAGAGAAATATGTCTCATAGAAACATAAACACTGACAGCAGATAAGGACTGCTTGGCCCACCCAGTCTGCCCATTTCCCTATGTATTGGATAAGTTGCAGATCCTAGTTTTACCAAAAGCCTACTTTCTCCTACCTCCCACTAGACTTGCCTTATGTCTGTCCCATGCAGTCTTAAATTTCCCCACTGTTTTTGACCCCACAACTTCCTCAGGAAGGCCATTCCATGCATCCACCACCGTCTCCAAGGAAAAATACCTCCTCACATTGCCTCTGAGTCATCCTGCCTCAATCTTGAAATTGTGCCCCCTTGTTCATTCACATCTATTTTTCTGAAAGATGCTACCCTCTTGAACTTTGTTGATTCCCTTGAGGTACTTGAAAGTTTTTATCATGTTCCCCCTCTCCCTCCATTCCTTGAAGGTATACATATTAAGCTCTTTTAATCTGTCTTTGTATGGCTTCTGGTGTAAATCCTGCACCCTTTTAATTGCCCTCTTCTGGACTGCCTCCATCCTGTCTATATCTTTGCAGAGATGGGGTCTTCAGAACTGCACGCAGTACTCCAGATGGGGTCTCACCAACTATTTGAACAGAGGGATGACAACTTCCTGTTTCCTACTGGTGATGCCTCTCCCTATGCATCCCAGTATCCCTTCAGCCCTCCTTACTGACTTCTTACATTGCTTACCTACCTTTAGGTAGTCTGCTATGACTACCCCAAGTCCCTTTCCATTTTTGTTGTTGTTAATACCTTCCCCCACATTGTGCACTCTTCCCTTGGGTTTTTGTTTCCCAGGTGCATTACTTTACACTTCTTTGCATTGAATCTAAGCTGCCATACTTTTAACCATTTCTCCAACCTTGCCAAGTCTCTTCTCATCTTTTTCACCCCCCTTGTCTATCAACCCTGTTGCAGATCTTTGGGTCATCTGCAAAGAGGCATACTTTTCCTTTCAGTCCCTCTGCAATTTCACTTATAAAGACATTAAAGAGAACCGGTCCCAGTATTGAACCTTGCAGTACCCCACTAGTAACCCCCCTTTCTTTAGAGTGGACTCCATTTGCTATTACCCTCTGTGTCCTCTTGTCCAGCCAATTTTTAACCCAGGTTACCACCCTGGGACCCACTCCCAGGCTGGCTAACTTATTTATTAATCTTTTGTGTGGGACTGTGTCAGATGCCTTGCTAAAGTCTAGGTATGCCACATCCACAGCCTCTCCCTGGTTTACTACTTTGGTCACCCAGTCAAAGAAATCTATTAGATTTGTCTGACATGACCTTCCTGCTGTGAATCCATACTGTATTGGGTCCTGTGCCTTGCTGGTCTCTAGGTACTCAAAAATTATTTCTTTCAGAAGTGATTCCATCATTTTCCCTACCACTGATGCCAATCTAACAGGTCTGTAGTTTCCTGCCTCTGCCTTGCTCCCACCTTTGTGTAGGGGAATCACATCTGCCCTCCTCCAGTCGTCAGGTACCATACCATCCTCCCATGATTTGTTAAAAAGGGTAGTCAGTGGTGTCACTAGTTCTCCCCTTAGTTCTTTTAGAATTCTGGGGTGAATCCCATCAAGCCCCATTGCTTTGTCCACCTTCAGTTTTAGGAGTTCTTTCAGGACCCTTTCTTCTGACAATGGACTGGTATTGACCCCCCAATTCAGTGAGCTTCTGTTATTTGGTTTAGGTACCTCCCCTCCTCTTCTTTTGTGAATACTGAGCAGAAGTATTTGTTCAGTATCTCTGTTTCATCACTGTCACCCTCTGCCCACCCCATCTCCTTTATTAAGCCTCACTATCCCTCCCCAGGTCTTTTGTCACTCCCTAATGTATCTATAAAAGGTTTTATTCCCTTTCTTAACTGAGTTGGCTATCTTTTCCTTAGTTTGGGCCTTTGCTATTTGGACTGCCTTCCCTACTTCCTTCTGCTTTAACAGGTACAGTTCTCTGTTCTGCTCCTTCTGTGTTTCTTTATACTTCCTGAATGCTGTCTTTTTCTCCCTAACCTTCACCACCACTTCTTTTGAGAACCATATTGTGTTTTTCCTTCATTTTGTTTTGTTTATTTGCTTCACACAAAGGTTTGTTATCTCTGTGATGGTAGCTTTGATTTTTCCCCATTGTTCCTACACCCCACCTTCTTGCCCATTTGCTAGTGCTTTTCTGAGGCACTCCCACATTTTGCCAAAATCAGCCCTCCTAAAGTCCAATACCCTCATTTTTGTTTGACTTGACTCCATGGCTGTCTTTATCATGAACCACACTGTTTGGTGGTCACTTGTTCCCATCTGGCTACCCATGTCTAAATCCAAGATCCTCTATCTGGCCCCATTTGAGAGTTCCAGGTCTAAGATGGCTCCCTCCTGAGTGGGTTCCAACACTAACTGTCTGAGGCATGCCCCTTATTGGGCATCGAGAATGACCCTGCTCTTGGATGTGGCTGCAACAAAGGTGCTCCAGTTAATAGCTGGCATATTCAGGTCCTCCATCAACAGTATTGACCCCATTTTCTGCCATGCTAAGGATGCCTTCTATCATTTCCTTGTCCATTGCCTCCCCCTGAGACGGGGGTCTGTATACAACCCCTGTACAGATTGTGGTGCCATTTTCTGTCTCCAGGGTGACCCACAGCACCTCCTCTCCTCCCTGTTTACCCTTTAGTTCCATTGCTTTGATCCCTTCACTTGTGTAGAGAGCTACTCCTCCTGCTCTTTTACCCACCTTGTCCCTCCTGTAGATTGTGTACCCTGGTATGTTGACATTCCAGTCATGGTTCTCTGTGTACCATGTTTCTGTGCCTGACACAATATCAAGGTGTCCCTCTTCCATCAAGGCCACTAGTTCAGGGAGCTTGTTACCCAGGCTACATGCATTGGTACTCATTGCCCTCCATTTTCTGATAGCCTTACTCCTTTTAGCCCCATCCCTGTCCTTATTGTCTTTGTTTTTTTCTCCATTGACCCCTGTCCTGCTCCCTATCAACTTCTGTAGTTGGGGGTTGGATTTCCATGCTTCTTTTCAGTGCCTCCCTCCTTGGCTAGTTTAAATGCTTGCCAATGAAGCATTTAAACCTATCACCTAGGATCCTGGTTCCCCTCCCGGACAGATGCAGACCATCACACCAGTATAGGCCTGCATCCCTCCAGGTGGAACCCCAGTCTCCAATGAAGCCTGAACTCTGAGCTCTGCACCAGTTTTGTAACCACTCATTGAATCCCACAGTGCAGAATACCCTAGCCTCACCCATGCCATAGGCAGGTAGCACCTCTGAGAAGGTTACCATTTGTGCTACTTGTCTAAGGCCCCTTCCTAACTCTACAAACTCCTCCTGCACTGCTCTGATCCCATTCCCAAACAAGTCATCCACCCCTAGGTGGACAATGATTTCCAGCTCCCTCTCCCATGCTGCTGCTGCTGTGATCCTGAGAATTTGCTTCCTGTCCCTCCTGGTTCCACCCTCCTAATGATTGAGTCCCCCACCAGGAGTTGTTTCCTTCCCCTGTGGGGTCTCATGCCACCCTCCTCTGGGTCTCCCTTGTGGATGTTCCCAGCATCCTCTTTGGTCTCCACTGCAGATGCCTCCATAGAGGAACCATGCTCCACCAGAATGATGTATGAGTTGTGGAGAAGCACAACTGGAGGGATGCACCTCTGATCCACCACACTCATTCTCCCTGAACCCACTGTGGTCCAACCACTCCTCTTATTGGCAACCTCTGAAGCTGAGGCAGTGGTGTTGGTGTTCCCTGGGTGGTAAAGAAGGTTTTCCAAATCCTCACCAGGTCAACCTGGAGACAGACAACCTCTTCCCTCAGAGCAGAGAGGTGCCTGCAAATAGGGCAGCTTTGCAGCCTCCAGAATGTCTCCTGAAAGACTGCCACCCCACAGCCTGTGCATTGAACCACTCCCCACATGTCTCTCTCCCTTCCTGTTTTTTTTCTTTTTTGTTAGTGTGTGTGAACATGTGCATGCATCCATCCCCTATGCAGCATGCTGGGATGTTAAACTTATGACAGGTGTATGCCCTTTGCCCTTTTGTGGAAGTGATGTCAATACCTCTGGTATAAAGGAAATAATTCACTTGGTGTGAGTGGGGTGAGGATTAGGGTGGGTGGGACCAAGCCTGTGCCCTCCAGAAACAATCAGCTACAGCTCTGACTCACCACCCCTGTGAGTGTTTTCCTTCCTTTCAGCAAGACAACCTGCACAACAATTTAAAAGAAAATATACCCTGCAAAATACAGTTTCAACCAGAGAAAAATAAAGCAGTAAACTGTACAACCTGTAAGCACAAAACAGTAATTAAACCTGTAAGCACAACCTGTAAGCACAAAACAAAATAGCAACACAATGGTAGCTCTGTTTAGCCAAAAGAAGCCTTAATGTTTCTCCTTGCTCTGTTATTGCTGTTCCTTGCTCAGTCCTTTCAAGCAAATCTAGAAGAAAAGAGCTCAAGTGAAGCTAGGTGCTTTATGCCAACAAACCTAGTCTTCACCACAACATACCGAATAACCTAACCTTTTAAATCTTCCTTCTGTTGTAAGGTTCTAAGTCTTTGTCAGCTCCATCTCCCAGTTACACTACTAATCCCCTTGAAGAACTGTGGAAGAAAAGCAATTAGCTCCTTCAATGTGAGAAAGAGACTGCAATATCTTTAAGCCCAAAACAAAAACCTGTAAGCAGAAAACAAAATAGTAACAAAACAGTAACTTTGCTTAGCCTAAAGATAGATCAAAATGTAAAACCTGTAAGCACTAAACAGTGACAAAATCTGTAAGCACAACCTGTAACAGTTTAACAGAAAATATACCTTGCAAAAAAAAAAAAAAACAATGTGAATCAGAGAAAGATAAATCAGTAACCTGTAAGCACAAAATAGTAACAAACTTGTAAGCACACCTTGTAATAATTTAGCAGAAAATATACACTGCAAAAAACAATTTCAATCAGAGAAAAATGCTGATTCTTCTTCTTCTTCTTAGGTTTTCAAACCCTAACTCCCCAGCCCCCCCAACACAAATTGTTGTAGCTTTTGTCATGCATGAGGAGAGCATGTTTACTCAGGAAACAGGATGGCATTATGAATGACAACCTGAAGGAAGATCCCACCACTGATTCACCAAGATTCTGGAGACCCCAGACCCTGTTTTTTCCCTTTGCTGCTTGGGGAGTGAGGGTGGTGGCATGGGAGTTAGGGCTGGAAACCCTAAGAAGATGAAGAAGAATCTGCATTTATATAGCACTTTCCAAACACAATGTATCCCAAAGTGCTTTACAAGCAATGCTAGACTGGTAGTGAAGTGACTGAATGTGCAGTGGTGGCCATATAACATATCAATACCCACACACAGTCTGGACAATTGCATGAACTAGTTTTATGGGAAGGGGACTATTTGCCAAGACACTGGGAATGTCCTCTACTCTTTGCGAAGAGTGACTTGGATTCCTTTACTTCCACTTGGACACTCACCAGCACAGCACCAGGATGGGTAGAAGGGACCTCAGTTTAATGTCTCATCAAAAGGACAGCACCCCCCAGCAGTACAGTACCTCTCAATACGGCACTTGGGTGCCAGTATTTTTAAGTATGTGTCCAGTCCCAGTGTGGGATGAGAACCCATGACCCTCTGGTCCAGAGGTGGATGTGCTACAAACTGAGCCATGCTGACACCTAACACCATATTTCTCTACCTTTATAGCATTAAGTTACCCTAACTAGTGCATTAATGAAGTTTTTTTTACGAAGAATTTCATTTCTTTTTTAAATAGTGGAACCATATCCTCATTCACAAAGATCCTTTCTGGGACCTATGTGAACAGGTGAAGATGTGCAGGGCCCTTTGGGCTGTGCACCATGGGACGACTCCATCTGCCTACAGATGCAGGACCTGTCACATTCACTGTTTACACATTCACTTTGTACACATTCACTATTTACGCATACATACATTCACACTTCATGCATTCACTCTTTACACAGTCACTCTTCACACATTCATGCTTTACACAGTCACTCTTTACATATTCACTCTATTTTTTATTTAATTTTGTCCCCAAGTTTTTAAGATAGTTATTTTATGACTGACCTTGTAAACATGACATGTAGCATTTATAATATATTGGCCGAAATATCATTTTGCACCAGAAGTGCAAAAAGACATCTCATCTAGGATTTAAAAAATTACACCTGACATGTTTATGAGGTGGTGTGGAAAATGGCAATGATGAATGTTTTGACTAAAAATATTAAAAATTAGTGAAGTTATGAGTGAATGTTGCAATACTGTAATGTTCAGTCATAACCTGGGCATTTTACCATATTTGTACACCAAATTTCAGCATAGTCTTCTTATTACCCCACCTCATGAACCAGGTAGGTAAAAACTTTCAAATCCCTGGTGAAACATCACTGGGCACCACCAAAATGTCATTCCATAGCACAGGTGCAAAAACACATCTTGGCCAGGATTTCAAAAAATGACAGCTGTCACATTCATGAGGTGGTGTGAAATAATGGCTATGTTGATAATTTGGCATGCAAATATTTAAAATTACTGAAGTTATGAGTGAGCATAGGAAAATGTCAATATATGCTCATAAGTTTGTCACTGTTACATATTTTGATCCTAAATATTCAACATAGACTTGTTATGACCCTACCTTATGATCAATGGCAGTGAAAATTTTCAAATCCCACTAAAAAGGTGATTTCACCAAGCAACCACAAAACCACCTTTTAGGCCTGATGTACATAATTCCACTGCCATTGGTCATGAGGTGTGGTCCCTAAAAGGCTGTGTTGAAAATTTTGGGAAATATGCAAAATGTCAAAGTTATGTATGCAGGTTCAAAACCCTTTGAAATACCTTGAATTGCAGTTACCTGGTTCCAGCAGCAAGACATATCTTTGATTGGAGTGTGTTTCTTCACCAAAGGGCATGTACAGGTGATGGTGTATGGGATGTGTGGGGTTGTGAGTGCTGAATGGGAGGTCAGGGTGGTGGGTTCAGATCAGTGAGAGACTGTTTTCTTTTTTATACACTACCAGTCAAAAGTTTTAGAACACCCCCAATTTTCCAGTTTTTATTGAAATTTACGCAGGTTAATGTCTCAATGTACTCTGAAATTAAAGCATAGAACAAATAAACAATTGGAGATAAAAAAGAAATCATAGAATCATTATGTTTAACAAAATTTAATCTAAATTTTTGACTCACCAAAGTAGCCACCTTTTGCAGATATACTGTAACCGCTGAACACACTCGTGACATTCTTCCTACAATAGACATCAAATATTGTTCGGGAAGTTCTTCCCAACACTGTTGCAGAAGTTCCCACAAATGTGTTGCACTTGAGGTTGCTTTGCTTTCACCCTTCTGTCCAGTTCATCCCAAACCAGCTCGATGGGGTTTAAGTCTGGAGACTGTGCTGGCCATTCCATGATTTGAAGCCTACCGTCTTGTTCTTTTCCTCGAAGGTAGTTCTGACATAGCCTGGAGGTATGTTTTGGGTCATTATCTTGCTGTAGGATGAACCCCTGACCAACTAGGTATAGACCAGAAGGTATTGCATGGCGCTGCAAAATGCTGTGGTAGCCCTTTTGGTTCAGGGTGCCAGTCACTCTGTGCTGTTGTCCTGTGAGCCACCTATCACGTAAGCTGTTGACTCTCAGAAACTTGTCTTCTGATTCTGTTGTGGCTTTGGGTCTGCAGACCTCTTCCTGTCAGAGTTCCTCCAGTTTCCAAGTGCCTTTTGATGGTGTAGGAAACTGTACTCACTGACACCTTGGCTTTCTTTGCAATTTCTCTACAGCAGTTTTTGCTAACCTAAACTTTTTTTTTAACCTCTAGCAGTTTACCGTTTACCTTTGTACCATTTCAGGTTATTCACTGGACTTGAATTGCTTAAATTTCAATAAAAACTGGAAAAATGGTGGTGTTCTAAACCTTTTGACCGGTAGTGTAGGTTTAAAAAGAAAAAAACATTGGGGGGTGTTTTCTTTATTACAAATGAGATTGGGACACTAGGGACTGGGCACCCCAGAATTGGGCTACACATCAGGGAAGGGAGTGGGTGACCTGAAGAGGAAGGAGGTGCAGAGAAGTGGTATGGAGGTTGTCACCCCAATCTGCTTATGTATTACAAAAATAAACATTTGGAATGGGATAGATAGACAGACAGACAGACAGAAAGACAGCTAGAGAAAGAAAGAGTCTGAGACAGACAGGCAGAATAGAGGATTGGTGTCTCTGCTCTCGCCGCAGCCCTCAGCATGACTTCCATCTGCGGCTACAGAACTCAAGAAAGTCTCACTGTTCTTATGCAGAGAACAAGGGTGAATGGCTTCTCTCACTAAGCTGGAAACCCTGGATTTTAGGGTGCCAAGAAAAGATATTTCTGGCAAGTTTTTAAAAAATGAACAGCAAAATCTAGCTAAGCAGGTCCCATTTAGTTAGGTTCATGGGGTTGTTTTTGTAAAAAGAAATCATTTTAGTGCATTTTTAGGAAGAATCATGGTGTTTTGCTGTAATTTTGTCATCACCTAAAGCCAATACGATTTAGAATTTTGGTCTGAAATTTTCAGGGTAGAAAAGGCTCGTCACAGAATGGTACCTTTCGTTGGTTTGGTTAGAAAGTATTAATCCATTCCCAAGTTATACAGATTTGAAATTTTGGTTCTGAGCATGCTCAGTAGAGTATCAAACATATAAACAAAAGACCCCACTGAGCATGCTCAGAACCAACATTTCAAATCCTTATAACTTGTGAACAAATTAATATTTTTTCCCCAAATCAATGGAGTTACCATTCTCAGGCAAGTCCTTTCTACATTGAAAATTTCAGACCAATATCCCAAACTGTCTGAGTGCTAGGTGACGACAAAAAAACCTGCAAACCCCCTAGATTTTTCCTAAAAATTCACTACATGAATCTTGGGATTTGCACATTTGACTGGAACAAAACTTGACACATCAAGAGACTTTACTTCCCAGACAGCACATACAAAGTTTCGTGAAAATCTGTTGAATGGGGCAAAGCTATTAAAGTACAAATTTAGGGATTTAACATTAAACAGCCTACTCAGCCCTAACTATAGCGGCATTATTGTGCCACTAAAGTATATATACAGCCCAGATGGTTTGGAATTTTGGTCTGAAATTTTCAGGGTAGAAAGGGCTTGCCCTAGAATGGTGCCTTTCATTGGTGTGGTGAAAAAATATTAATCTGTCCCTAAGTTGTAGGGATTTGACATTTTGGTTCTGAGCATGCTCAGTAGTATATTAAATAGCTATCCAAAAGACCCTAGTGAGCATGCCAGGAACTGAAATTTCAAATCTTTATAACTTGGGAATGGATTTATATTTTTTCACCAATCCAATGAAAAGTGCCTTTCTGGGACAAGCTCTTTCTACCCTAAATCTTCCGACTAAACTTCCCAACTGTCTGGGTGTCAGGCAATAACCCCCCCCCAAAAAAAATAAGTTAGCAAAAAACCAAATTTTTCCTAAAAACGCACTATACAGGTCTTGGAATCCTCAAGAGACTTTGCCCCAGACCACATATGCAATATTTTGTGCAAATCCATTGAACGAGGCAAAGCTTTAATGAGTGCAGATAGGGGTTTAACATTAAAGAACCTACTCTCCCCTAACTATAGTGGTGCTACTGCAAGTGACTTAGAACAGGGGTTTCACTGTTCTTGGTTGGTGTTGTGTTACAATGTAACATTATAGTTATCACTGTTTTGAACTCGCTGAATTTGCCTCACGCGGTTTTGACATGGAACCTTCCAAATGCATCTTAGATCCAATGGCTAATCCTTACTTGTTGTCCCCAAAAAAATCACATCAGTATGGAGGATCAGGCATTTAATGTCACTACACCCAGGTTATGGAATTCTCTGCTGTCCCCTGATTGTAGCTCTTCTGCTCACTCCCAGTTAAGGACAGAGGCTAACTTGAGTTGTATTCATACCTGACTTAAGTATGCTGCCATGATGTTTGTACTATACCAACAGTTTCTGCACTACTTCTAATTATTATAATATTATTTGTCAGTTTTTACACTGGTTCTTACTTCTACACATTACCTTAGTCAAAATAGGTGTATTGTTTTTCTTCAAATGCTCTCCTGTTATTGCACTGTTTTTGTTACCTATTTTGTATTTCATGTGTTTGTTTGCTGACATGTACCCCTGATTACTGCACATTGCGTAATCTACAAGATTGTTCCTGAAAATAGATACAGAGGTATTGAGTACACTTACCTCATCAAGAAAATCTAAAAAATAATTAAAAAAAAAATAGCTTTAAAAAATGCTGCCACATTTTGGATGATGACGGTACAACCAAAAATCAAGAATTGTATCTACATCATCTCAATTGAAAATCCAGCCCATTATCTTTTTTTAATATAGTTTTTGCTCCTCCATGGCCACCTACACCTTTCATTAGGCCCTCTTCAGCCCCCTACCCTGTCAGGCTCTCCCCCCATCATCTTTCCAGTGGGGATCCACAAGGAGCAGGGTTCCTGGAGCTTTGGGGGCCATCAGATATGGCCATGGGGAGACATGGGCTTTTTCTTGGTTTCCTCCTAACCCGAAGCAGTAGCATACATGGCAGGTGTGCATATATGGAGGCTTGTGAGTGCTCCTGGACCCATGTACTCCCTCCACCCTCCTGATGTTACATCAGTCCCCCAGACCTCAGCTCTGACACCCAGCCTCCTCCGGGTGCCAGCCGAGAGGGAGAAAACTTATCTCTCCAATCCGGGAGATGAGAGCAGCCTAATGGCCATTACTATCATCTCCCAGCCCTCCCCCTTTGCTGATCCCTAGTGGCTTGAGCTCACTCCCGAACTTGGGTAGCCAGTGTGGCATGAGGTGTGGAATTCAACACCTCAAGCCCCAGTGCCACTGGACCAGCTCACCCCATTATCTTTAGAAAGGGCTACCTTTGGGACTGTTATGGCTAGAAAGGTAATGTGTTTTTTTAATGAAAGCTTGGAGTCAGGTCTAGTGTACCATCTTAGGATGAATAAAGTCCATAAAAAAGACACACAACTCAAGCACTACAAGGGGTAACTGTTGGATGCAAACTACACACACACACACACACACACACACACACACACACACACACACACACACACAAGACAGCTGCACTTTAAGGCACTGAAGACATTCCCATAAAATTTTTGGAAAAGAGGAACAATGGCTCAAACAGCCAAACAATCATGCAGTGTAGTGCAAAAGTAAATTATAAATGCAGGTTTATTCACCCAAAGTGAGAGATATTGCACTGAATCGCCATCGCCTTGACTCGGCATGAGTTTTCTTCAGGTGGAGTGGCTAAAGCTAATTCAAAAGGTGCCTTTTAAATAATAATATTTATTTTAAAACATTATATGTCGGTAGTGCACTGATCTGTTACACCACTTTGCTCTTTTATTTAACTAATTAACTTTTCGGTGGTGCATATATTATTTAAGCAATAAGGCACGACAAGGTGTGTGTTATCGTGTAATGACATGACTCCTGGAGTGGGTTGAAGCATGAGGTGAAGCCGAGAGCTTCCACCACCCCAGTAGTGACGTTATTACACGATAACACACACCTTGGAGTGCCTTATTGCAATTATACAATGGCTCGATGTTATAGAAAACGAAAAATAAAAATAAAAATGTTTTTAGTAGATTTTTAGTGAAAAGTGGCTCCTAACAATCATCCAAAAAATCAATACAGTGATGTTATTGTGTAATAACATCACTGTCTCAGGCACACATTGACCACTCAGAGTCCAGGAAATTTTCTTGCCATTGTATAATGTATCTTATTGTATTTTTTCGGCATCCTCAATGAAACTCTTTCTTTTTACTTTTGGAAATTGCAGTATGTCAAGAGTCATACTACTGTTTATACATTTCTATTCTGATAACTAGACTTTCTTAGTGACTATATTATTTCTGATACAATTCTATGTTTTCTTTGTCAGTACCCAGCATTTTTGTTTTGTTTCTACTTTTATCTCATTTACTATTTTTCTTCTCTCAATTTTGGGTTGTTGCACTAATTCTGACAGCTTTATGACTATGCTAGTTAACAAATGATGGAAACGGTGTTCTGTGTCTTTAGGTGTTTTATTTAAAAGCAGGGCTGTGTGAATACCTTTCCTCAAATATTTGGCCAAATAGTCAGTATTCGGGCATCAGGTATTCATTATTTGGTCAAATATTTGGTATTCAGCTTACAAAAAAAAAAGAGAAAAGAAACACCCCCAGCCTCCTCCCTAGCTCAGATCATTTCAATATAGAAGCCCCCCTTCCCCTACCCTGATGTAGCACTCAAATCCTTCCCCCCAGCAGCACCCACATTCTGTTTAAAAAATGTCAGTCAAGTGGTGGCTGACACAACCAGCCTGCTCTCACAGTCAGCCATTGACTTTCATTACTGCTTCACCAATCACTGACCATTTGTAAGTGGAAGAAGGCAAGGTGCCAAGGCAAGCATAGGACCCCGGTCCCTTACAGCCGCCCCCTGCCTCACTAGCAGCCAGCCACATGGAAGAATGCAAGAAGGTGGCTGACACAGCCCTAACTCCTCAGTCCTTGGCTGGCCACCTTTTTGTGAATGAAGATACTACCATGCTTGGTTGCATAGTAAAACCAGCTGATCATGTGATCAGCTGGTTTTACTATGCAACCAAGAGTGGTAGTTCTTCATTCACAAGAAGGCAGCTGGCCATGGACTGAGGAGGGTGGGTTGTGTCAGTCATCTTCTTCCATGTAGCTGGCTACTGGTGTGGTGGGGAATGTGGAAGAGCACACCCACACAAATTCTCCCCAAAAAGTATTATAACAGGCCTAGGCTAACTGAAAACTGGCCATCAACCCTCTTTAGTTTCCATGTGCCCATTCTTACATCTTGTGAAGCTGAAAAGCCTATGTGTTGTCCTCACAACCTGTGATTTTGGAAAACCAGGCTATCTCTACCAGATGTTGGCCCACTACCTCTGGCATGAAACCATCCCACTTTTTCTGGATCATATGCTGACACATCTGATCTACTGGAATTGGCCACATGTTAGTACACCCTTGTACATTCAAAACCCCCTCAACCCCCTCCTGTATGCAGCTTTTATGCCTTGAGCTAAAGAGTTCATGACTAGCTCCCAGGTTTATGGCTCATCAGTTCTCAAATGAGGGCTAGGACTTCCCTGGAATGCTCCTCTGCTTTAGGCAACAGACCCCAGAACCTCTGCCACTGTAAATGAGAAAGAGTATCAGTGATACCATTCTCAACCACAGGCATGTGCAGCACTTTAAAGTGAATATTTGGCATCAGGCACTTAATAACAAACATCCTCATAAGGTCCCCCATCAGACTGTTGGCTTCTATCTGCCCACTGATGGCATGGACCACTCACATTATCTGTCCAGTAGATGATCTTGCTGTCCCAGAATTGGTTGCCCCACATCAGACATTTTTTGTTACACCTGCTCCCTGCCAGCTCAGTGGCCACTGTTCCACACAACCAAACTCCTTGGAAGTATGCCCTGAAGCCCCCCCACCACCACCAACACATCTGTGTAGAACTCTATTTCTTGGCTGGAAGTAACCTTTGGCCAGATTGACACTCCATTAAAACAATTCAGAAAGGCCATCTAAACTGCCAGATCCTGTCACACACTCTTGGGCACCCAAAGCCTGTGGTAGGTTTCCAGCATCATGCTCTGACCTTTGTCATGTGGCGCAGGAAAGTCCTCCCCATTAGGATTACCTTACATGCAAACTTGAGGTGTCCCAGTAATTGCTCCATCTCCCACAAAGTTATCTTGCATGCCCCTGCCACTCTGGCCAATAATTCCTGCAGAGCCTGCACCTTCTCTGCTGGATGCCAGAAAACTGTGGCCTGAGTATCAGTCTTGATACCCAGAAATGACAAAACTATATTGCAGCCCACTGTCTTGCCTTGACTCTTGCCAACTGCACAATAAAGTCTGCACACACCTCCTGAAACACTTTAGTAGATGGCCACATTCACCATAGCTTGATCTTCCTACAAACAAGTAGCCATCCAGGTAATGGGCCACCTCCACCTGTTCTGCCTTGGTCATTACTGTCCAATGAAAGAAAGTACTGAATTGTTCGGACATGGCACACACCACTGCACACCCATTGGCATGCACCTGTCTCTGTAATGCTGCTCTTCAAATTTCATTTGCAACAAGCCCTGTCTTCTTCGGGAACAGGCAAGAAATTAAATGTGGACTCTATGTCCACCTTCACCAACAAGGCCCCTTTTCCCACCGCCCTTACTACCTTGACTGCTTTGTCAAACAGTGCATATGGCACTGCCGTGAAGCAAGAATCAATATAGTCATTGACAGAATCCCCTTGTGGGTAAGACAGATGGTTTATCAACCTGAAATCACCCAGAGTCTTCTTGGGGACCAGCCCAGTCAGGGATACTCACAAGCGTGTTAAGGGCAGGGCTATAAATGGCCCACTGATCCATTCTTCCACCACCACCTTGTGTATCTTCTCCCAGACCAGAGCTGGCCACTCCCTGGCAGACATCAATTTCTTGGCTAGATATCTCTGATGAGGGCCCTCATGCAGAATTCTGAAGCCTACTGTGACCCCACCTGGCAGAGAACAAGCAACTGCCTGATCCAAATACTTGACCAGCCATGGCCAAATTTGATCTGCCCATATTGGTGTTAGGGGGCATGTTGCACTACTTCTGAAATGGTTGAGGGGGAGAGCCACCCGGTTTGCAGTGTGTGGAAAAGGACACCAGCTGCGGCCATGCATTAAAAAGAGAGTCTGGCCAAAATGTCTAACATCAGTAAATTTAGAATTTGGATTAACAAATCCCCAGTTAGCCGCATGCCAAAAATGAGATCTCTGAGTTACTTTGTTTAAAAGTTACTAGTTATTTTGTAACCCTAAATTTACTGCCTGTTCAACAAAGCCAGTTTCAGTAAAGAGCTACTGATGATGTCACAACCAGAACTCATAGCCTAGTCCTTCTTGCAAACTACCATACAATACTTATTTCTCCCACATTACATAAAACTGCAGTGGTATTAAACATCTGAAAAAGGAAAGCTGACAATGGGTGAGTCAGGGCATGTATTTCCATAATGTGCAGATACAGGATACAGTACTTAAGAATATGAGGGGGGAGAAGGTTGGAATACAATGGCAAACATGGCTTTAGAATGACAAAATTATGTGCAATTTTTATAATAGTGCAGGGATGAAATTTTGAACTGTCACCAGCCTGCAATTGTGGAATGCAGCAATGACACAATCTCAGAAAGTAGGTGGGAAGAACAGTTTTGGAAAGTGGCAGGGATGCTAACATTCTTAATGTGGCAGTGTCATACAGTTTTAGAATGTGGCAGAGATACACAATTTTTAAAATGCAGGAGACACATAGTTGTGGAAGGTGGGAGGGATATGTAATTTCATAATGTGTCTTTGATGGATTAATTTGGCATGTGGTGGTGATGCAACATTTCAAAATGTGGTTGATATGCTTGATTTCAGATTGTGGTGGCAACATTCAATTTCAGAATGCAGCGTGGACACGAAATCTCAGAAAGTGGCAGTGATGCAGTTTCGGAATCTGGTAGTCACATAGAATTTCAGAATGAGGCAGAGATGCATAATTTTAGACTGTAACTTGCGCATGCAATTTTTGAATTTGCTAGTGACACTCATCTTCAGAATGTGGTGGGGATGTGCAGTTTCGGAATATGCTGGGAATGCACATTTTCAGAATGTGACAATGACAGTTAATACTGCAGCATGGAAGTTTACACACAATTTCAGAATGTGGCAGGCAGGTGCAATTTTGGAATGTGGCAGGCAGGTACATGTGGCGGTAACGCACAACTTCGGAATGTGGCTGTGATGCGCATGACTTCGGAATGTGGCGGTGATGTGCACAACTCCGGAATGTGTCTGTGACATGCACAACTTCAGAATGTGGCAGTGACGTGCACAACTTCAGAATGTGGCAGTGATGCACACAGCTTCAGAACATGGCAGTGCCATGCACAACTTCGGAATGTGGCGGTGACACGCACAGCTTTGGAATGTGGTGGTGACGTGCACAACTTCAGAATGTGGTGGTGATGCGCACAACTTCGGAATGTGGTGGTGATGTGCACAACTTCGGAATGTGGCGGTGATGTGCACAACTTTGGAATGTGGCAGTGACGTGCACAACTTTGGAATGTGGCAGTGATGAGCACAACTTCGGAATGTGGCAGTGATGCGCACAACTTTGGAATGTGGCGATGATGTGCACAACTTCGGAATATGGCAGTGATGCACAACTTCGGAATGTGGCAGTGACACACACACAGCTTTGGCATGTGGCAGTGATGTGCAACTTCGGAATGTGGCAGTGATGTGCAAATTTCAGAATGTGGCGGTGATGTGCATAGCTTCAGAATGTAGTGGTGATATGCACAACTTCAGAATGTGGCGGTGACACACACAGCTTTGGAATGTGGTGGTGATGCACACAACTTCAGAATGTGGCAGTGGTGCACAACTTCAGAATGTGGCAGTGACATGCACAACTTTGGCATGTGGCAGTGATGTGCAAAACTTTGGGATGTGGCAGTAATCTGCAGCTTAGGAATATGATGGTGATGCACAACTTCAGAATGTGGCATTGACGCACAACTTCGGAATGTGGGGGTGACACACAACTTCGGAGGGTTGGGGTGATGCACAGCTTCAAAATGTGGTGGTGATGTATAACTTCGGAATGTGGTAGTGACACACAACTTCAAATGTGGTGGTGATGCACAACTTGGGAATGTGGTGATGATGCACAACTTCAGAATGTGGCGGTGGCACACAATTTCGGAATGCGATGGTGGCTCACAGTTATGGAATGTGACGGTGATGCTCTCCCTTGCCCCACTCTGTCACAGGAGATTAATTCACAGTGCCTCTTTCATTGCTAAATACTGGTTTGGCTCCCTCCCCTCATACCTCTCATCCCACCTTACTCCAGTCAAGTCCACTACCTACTCTCTTCATCACAGGGATTCGCACTCCTTCTCCATTCCCTGCCTTCATTCTACCACCGGCCACTCTGCCTTCTCATACCATCTCCCTCTTCTCTGGAATAACTTACCACCTGACCTTTACCTTGCCTCCCCTCTCACATCTCTAAAAAGACTCCTCCGACTTCTCCCCTCCCCTCGGTGCCCCCAATGCTCCTAACCCTACCAGCTCCATCATCCCCACTTACTTTCTCTGTTTTTCCCCCTCATGGCTCCACTCTGTGTTCTCAAATCTGTTGGCCTGAGTTGAATACCTCCCTGATCTCAAGCTCAATCCCCAACCTGCTCCAGGTTCTCTTGCTAGGGGCCTTAATGTGTCTTATTATATAGCCACATGCCATGCCGTGTATTCTCACCTGATATACTGTATTAGTGTCTTGTCTTTGTTAATTTGTGTCTGAACCAATGTAATCTATTGTAATCTTAATTATTTTAATTGTATTGTAACCAATGTCTACTACTGTGTATTTCCTTGTACCTAGGTCACTCCTGGAAGTGAGCCTTGGCTCAGTGTGCCTTTCCCAGTCACTAAATAAAATAATAAAATAAAATGCTCAGTTTCAGAATTTGGTGGTGACACTCAGTATCAGAATGTGATGGTGATGTACAATTTTGGAATGTGGCAGTGGAGCACAATTTCGGAATGTGGCGGTGGTGCTCAATTTTGGAATGTGGTGGTGACACACAGTTTTGGAATGCGGTGGTGATGCTCAGTTTCAGAATTTGGTGGTGACACTCAGTTTCAGAATGTGATGGTGATGTACAATTTTGAAATGTGGTGGTGATGCGCAGTTTCAGAATATGGTGGCGATGCACAGTTTCAGAATGTGGCAATGACACAATTTTGGAATGTGATGTGACCATTTCAGAATGTGGCACTGAAACACGACTTTGGAATGCGGTGTGGATGTGTAATTTTGGAATGTGGCGAGGATGCACTATTTTGGAATATGGTTGGGATGCACAATGTTGAATTATGGTGGGTATGTGATGCACAATTTTAAAATGTGGTGGAAGCATACAATTCCAGAATGTGGCAAGGACAAGCAGTTTCAAAATAAAATGGTGTGTCCTGCCATATTCCAACAGTGTACATCCTTACTTATATTCCAGAATTGCCCGTCCCCACTAAATTCTTCAATGTGTGTCCCTGTCGCATTCTGAGATTGCTTGTCCCACCACACTGCGAGATGGCACATCCCTGCCACATTCCAAGACTACATGTCCTCCCCACCAACATTCTAAAATTGTGCACCACTTTGACAGTCTATACCTTTGTTCAGTGCTGCATCCCAAAACCACCTCCTGATGCATTATAAAGTACAGTACCATGCATCTGAACATTCTGGAAATGCAAGCACTGCAGGCAACCCTGTGTCAGTTTTTGGTTTTTAAATAAATACTACAGCTACAGTTTCGATAACTTTGAAGAAATAGGTCCTATAAGGTTGCTGATAGGGAGGACTAGTCTGTGAGTTCTGGTTGTGACATCATCAGTGGCTTTTCACTGAAACTGGCTTTTTTGAAGAGGGAGTGAAATCAGTGTTACAAAATAACTCATAACTTTAAAATGAAGTAACATAGACACCTAATTTTTGGTATGAGATTTATTGGGAGTAGGTTGATTCTAATTATGCAATGTAGTACTTTCAATCGGACTTTCTCTTTAATGCTTAAACTTACATCTCTCCATCTTACACACACCTTAGATGTAGTTTTAACAACAGCAGACAGCAACCTCCTCTCCATGAGGTAAAGCCTTGTGACCTGCTCTTAGGGGAATCTGGCTGGAAATCCACTGTCCATGTCACAACCTCCCCATGCTCAATGGCCCACAGCAGAGTCATGTCCAACATGTTCCATAGAAACATTGAAGCATAGATTTTGTTGGCAGAAAAAGACCCTTGGACACATCCAGTCTGCCCCTTGTCATTGGCTGTTCCATCACCACTGACCCTATTTGGTCATAGGTGTCACTCACTTCCCTATTCCTCTACCTAATATACCCCTGTGCCTATCCCACACATGCTTGAAGCTCCCCACAGTCTTTGCCCCCACTACCTCCTCTGGAAAGCTGTTCCAGTCATCCACCACCATTTCTGTGAAGTAGTATTTCTGCACATCTTTCCTAAACTTACCTCCTTAGCTTCATTATGGTTTACCTATGCCGACTCAACAACACTGTTGTCGAGGTTTGGCATAGTGAGATCCCTGATATCGACAGGTGAAATTTTGCCTGTCAGACATTGGTGTATTTTTCCAACAGTGGGGTTGTGCCCCCGAACCACCCATGTGGGAGGCTATGCCCCCCACAAACACCTTCTATAGATTCCTAACTCCAAGTTGGAATTATCTCGAAGGGGAGTGGCAAAAGTCAGCGAAAGGGCAAAATTTCACCTGAGAGTCCCCTACAGTGACAATCTTGAACATACAATCCAAAGATGCTACCACACGCCACCACCCCCACATAGCATAGCATAACATTTAAACTTTCCTCTGCCAAAGTTGGCTATATTTACTTCAAGCTCCACATGAGTAGAGGGTCCTCTTAATTTCAGACTGGAATTCCAATTTGAGTAAGCTAAATCACCAACGTCAAGGTGGGACCCTTCAATTTAGTCCCTAACTTTCTAGTGCCTCAATGGCTACTAACTGACTCCTTTTATACTGTGCTCCCAGCAAGGATTTTACACAAGTGTTTAAAAGGGAGAATGCTAAGAAGGAGCACCACAAACTCCCCAGACTCAAACAAATCCAAAATAGCATTCTCAAACCTTTTATGTTACTCCACACTGGAATTCACATTTCTTCTAAGGGGTACTGCTAGGTTGTGGCAAAAACATACAATCCAAAGATACTAGCGCACCCCCCCCCCACATAGCATAGCATAACATAACATATTTAAACTTTCCTCTGCCAAAGTTGGCTATATTTACTTCAAGCTTCACGCGAGAAGAGGGTCCTCTTAGTTTCAGACTGGAATTCCAATTTAAGTAAGCTAAATCACCGACGTCAAGGTGGGACCCTTCGATTTAGTCCCTAACTCTCCAGTGCCTCAATGTCTACTAACTGACTTCTTTTATACTGTGCTCACAGCAAGGATTTTACACAGGTGATTAACTTTCCATGTTATGTGGGGGGGGGGTGTGCACTAGTATCTTTGGATTGTATGTTGTTTGCCACAACCTAGCAGCACCCCTTAGAAGAAATGTGAATTCCAGTGTGGAATAACATAAAAGGTTGAGCATGCTATTTTGGATTTGTTTGAGTGACAATCTCGAAACCTGTCGAGATTGTTGCTGTGGGATATTTAGCTGTGTGGGTTTCGACGAGCATTCAGCACATCCTCCATTATATACCTTATTCTAGTGCCTTCCTTTCTCTGAAGTACATACATACTGTAGATACATAGATAGTGTCGGCAGATAAGGGCCTATGGCCCACCCAGTCTGCCCATTTGAGCTTGTAAGTTCAGTTTATGTTTTCCTAGAAGTCTGTTGCCCCTTACCCCTGACCTCCAGAATTCCTTTATGTCTATCCCATGCATTCTTAAATCCCATGATTGTTTCAGCCCCCACCACTTCCTCTGACAGGGTGTTCCACTTGTTCACCACCCGTTCTGTGAAGAAATTCTTCTTCACGTTTCCTCTGAATTGTTCTCCCTCCAACTTCATTCCATACCCTCTAGTCCTGGAACATCTTTTTTGCTTAAAAATAGTGTATTCCTGCACCCTGTTCCTCCCTGTAAGATACTTGTATGTCTCTATCATATCCCCTCTCTCCCTTCTCTCCTCCAGGGAGTACATATTCAGTTCCTTCAACCTGTCTTCATAGGACTTGTGATGCAATCCATGTACCATCTTTGTTGCCCTCCTCTGAACCTTCTCTACTCTGTCTATATCCTTACGTAGGTAAGGTCTCCAGAACTATGTACTGTACTCCAGATGGGGCCTCACTAGTGTCTTGTATAGTGGAATTATGACCTCCCTTTTCCTACTGGTGATGCCCCTGTCTATGCATCCCAGCATCCTATTTGCTTTACCTGCTGCCTTGTTGCACTGTTTCCCTACCTTGAGGTCATCAGAGATGATAATCCTAAAATCCCTCTCCTGCTTGGTGCATGCTATATCCTCACCCCCCAACTGATATATTGTGCCAGGGTTTTTGTGCCCCATATGCATTATCTTGCACTTCTTTGCATTGAATTTCAGCTGCCAAAGCCCTGACCATTCTTCAAGTTTCTGCAGGTCCCTTCTCATTCTGTCTACACCCTCTGGTGTGTCTACTCTGTTACAGAGCTTTGAGTCATCAGCGAACAGTGAAATTCTGCCTTCTAGGTCTTGCGCCATGTCACTGATGAAGATGTTGAATAGGACCAGTCCCAGCACTGATCCTGTGGTACTCCACTGGTCACTCTTCCCTCTGTGGAGTGACAGCCATTTACCACCACCCTCTGTGTCCTGCCACCCAGCCAGTTACCTACCCACCACACTACTGTCCTGCCCACCCATATTCCCCAGTTTGTGTAATAGTCTTCTATGTGGCACAGTGTCAAGGCCTTGCTGAAGTCCAGACAGGCCATGTCCACTGCCCTCCCCTGATCCACCTCCCTAGTCACCCAGTCAAAAAATTCAACGAGGTTGGTCTGACATGACCTCCCCCTGGTCAAACCATGCTGCCTTGGGTCCTGAAGTCCATTGACAACCATATGTTCCACCAATCTCTCCTTTAGTAGTGCTTCCATGATCTTCCCCACTACTGAGGTGAGGCTGACTGGTCTGTAGTTCCCCACTTCCTCTTTGTTCCCACTTTTGTGTAAGGGGACTACATCTGCTGTCCTCCAGTCTTTGGGTACCTCCCCTGTTTCCAGTGATCGGCTAAACAGGATAGCCAGAGGTTCAGCCACCACCTCTCTTAGTTCTTTAAGGACCCTGGGGTGCACCCCATTGCTTTATTAATTCTTATTACTTCCAGTTCCTTCAGGACCCTTTCTCGTGTAAAGGGACTTGTGTCCATTTCTGCACCATTCTCACCCCCTGTACTCCCTTCAGACCCATTACCCTCCTCTTCCTCGGTAAAGACTGAGCAGAAATACCTGTTCAATATGTCAGCTTTACTGTTGTCATCCTCCACACAGCCCCCATCCTCCCCCTTCAGTCTCACTATTCCACCTTTTGCCTTTCTTTTTTCACTTATGTACCTGTAAAAGGTTTTGTCCCCTCTACCCACTGATTTTGCAATGTGTTCTTCTGTCTGAGCTTTGGCTTCCCTTACTCACCTCCCTGCCTCCCTTTGCTTCTCCTGGCACTTCTCCCTATCCCTTTCTGCCTGTGTCTTTTTGTATTGCCTGAATGCAATCTTTTTGGCTTTCACTTTCTTTGCTACCTCTTTGGAAAACCATAATGGTCTCCTCTACCTTTTCCTCTTGCTAACCTGCTTAATGCATAATTCTGTTGCTCTTGTAATCCCCATTTTAAATACTGCCTACTGTTCCTCAACCCCTGATTCCTGCTCCATTCCCCTTAATACCTCTTTCAAGTATCTCCCCATTTTCTCAAAGTCTGCCCCCTAAAATCCAGGATACGTCTTTTTGTGTGGTTCGGTTCTGCTCTTTCTGTGATTTCAAACCACAATGACTGGTGGTCACTGTTCCCCAGGTGCTCCCCACTGTTACCCCATCACACTGTCCCTGTTTGTGAGCACAAGGTCCAGTATTGCCTTCTGCCGAGTTGGTTCCATGACCAGTTGCTTGGGAAGGCACCTGGAAGGAGTGCAGGATAAATCTGCTCTAGTTGATGCTGCTGCTGCTGGGATGCTCAAATCCACGTCTGGAATATTGAAGTCTCCAACCAGTACTACCTCACCCTTGTCTGCCATCCTTTGGATGGCTAGCATCAGCTCCCTATCTGTTTCTTCCTCCTGGGCTGGTGGTCTATAGACCACACCTATGCGGATGGCTGGCCCCATTTTCCTTTCCAGTTTAACCCACGGTATCTCTCCCCCATGTTGTTCATCCTGGATCTCTGTGGCCCTTATATCATTTTTCACATACAGTGCCACTCCTCCTCCCTTCCTACCTGCCCTGTCTCTTCTGAATATGTTGTAGCCAGGTATGGCCATCTCCCAGTCATGGTTATCATTACACCAGGTTTCAGTGATGGCCACAATGTCCAGGTCTGACTGCACCATGACAGCCTCCAGATCTTCCATCTTGTTGCTAAGGCTCCTGGCATTGACACACATGGCTTTCCATGATTTGATCTCCCTAAACTGTTTCACTGTTCTACTCCAGCCGCTTCCTTGGTTGTCCTTTATCCCTGGTTCTCCTTGCTGTCTGCCCTTCTGCTGAATTTTGCCCCTTTTCAGCCTATCCACCTCTTGGGTGCTAATCTCCATCTTTTGCACACTGCTTTGTAGAGATAGCCACTCCTCCAGTTCACTGGTTCCACTGCTAGCTGTGGGGGGTGAGCAAGTAGGTACCCTACTGGCTGGCCTGCCACCCCCCTTTGCTAGTTTAAATGCTTGCCAATGTAGCATTTAAACTTGTCATTGAGTGCTTGGATTCCCCTCCAGGATGGATGCAGGCCGTCAGGCTTGAACAAACCTCCATCCCTTCAGGTGGGTCCCCAGTCACCAATGAATCCAAACCCTTCCTCACAGTACCAGTTCTTCAACCATGAGTTACAGTTCCTGATGCATGCACCCCTATGCTCTCCCTTGCCTCTCACAGGTAGTACTTCTGAAAAAGTGACAGAAGCAGCTACTTGCTTGAGACCCCTCCCCAATTACCTAAACTTTTCCTGAACTTCCTCTGGCTCCCCATTTGCCAGGTCATTAGTACCTAGGTGGATAATGACATCCAGCTCACCCTCCCATCTTGCCTTCCCAGTGATCCCCAGGATCTTCCTTCCATCCTTCCATGCTGTGGCACCTGGTAGGCACCTCACCTCCCTGTCCTCCCCCTCATGTGTTCCTAGCTGGATCCCTCCTATGATGGAGTCCCCCACCAGGATTCACTTCCTCCTCCTCGTCCTCTGGGGTCCACTGCTCTCCCTGCTGAGGTCACCTCCTTGTCTAACCTCCACATCCTTTCCTTCCACTTCTCTGAGTACCTCTATTTGGTTGTCCTCATTTGCCAGTGTGGCATATGAGTTCTTGAGTGGAATAGGATCTGGGATGTGCCTCTGCCTGACTGCTCTAACCCTTCCTGAGCCCACTGTCACCCAAGTGCTCCTCGTTCTTGGCATCCTTTGAGGCAGTTGCATTGGACTGGGTGGTCTCAGGATAGGGGTGATGGTACTCCTGACCCAGTTTACTTCTGCTCTGAGTCTGGCTACCTCATCCCACAGTCCAGAGAGATGCATGCAGATAGGGCAGCACCTCAGTGTCCAAAAGGTCTGCCTGAATATGGCTGCCCCACAGCCACTGCATTGCACCAGTCCCCACATTATACTGCAATTATACTGCTATTCCAACACTTGTCTGTTACTGAAGCTCTCCTAGTTCCCTTTTTATTAATTTACTGTCCTAAAAATCCTGCCACTGATCCTCAGATACTTTTCTTTTTAAAAAAAGAAAATAAACCAATAAATAAATAAATGAGTCAAAACACTTGTCATGCTGAGGGTGGGCTTCTTCCCCTTATGCCCCTCCTACTCCACACCCCTTACTATCCCCTGTGTTTAGCTCCTGTCAATCAGATTTAACAGGGCATATAATTAAGAGTTGGGGGAAGGGGAGGGGGCGAAAATTTGCAGCAATTAAAGACAGCAAAGAAATACAGCACAACTATGTTTTACATTTTCAACAGCCCAAAAACAATTCTAAGTAAAGACAGCAAATAAATTACAGTGTCACTAAAAGCCCACAATCTAAGTTTAAAAGAAAATAGCAATTACCAGTTACTGTAAAGCACTGAATTGAATATGTTTCCTTCTCCTTCTGGCTTCTTCTCATCTAAGTATGCTAGGACCTGGTTGATCTTCTGCTCTAATACAGACCCTCCACTTCACTTTGTTCACTCCTGTGCAGTACTTGTAGGTATCAATCATGTTCCTTCTTGCTCTCCTCTCTTCCAGGGAGTACATGTTGAGCTCCTGCAGCCTTTCCTCACATGGCTTCTCATGCAACCCCCTCACCATTTTGGTTCCAATGCCAATTGCTTCTGCCTGCTAAACTCTTGTCATAGTCCAGCCACACATAAGCCACCTTACTCGCATGAATGGCCATGATAATACAGTAATAATTCCATATCCCATTTACCTTCTCAGGGGTCACCTGCTGTATTGACCGTACAAAGACTGCAAACGCCACCAATCAATTCTTCCAGGTGTATTTCTTCTTATTTCTACCCCATCATCCTTCTCCTTCTTATCTTTCTCTTCCTCAGGCTCCTTGGGCTAATTCAAGAGTGTGAACCTATCCACATTATTTCAAATCAAGATCTTTAGCCACACCTTCTAATTGAGACTTGACTGGCTCACCCAAAAGTTCATCGTCAGAGGACCGGCCACTGCCTGGACTCCAGCAGCCTCTATCAGAGCTGTGGCGAGACTCAAAGTTGATGGTGCCCCTCCTACACCCTACATAGGGACTGATCCTATCCCCAGGGCCAAGGTCCTCCCCCGCACCATGCTTGCCCATCTAAGTATGCTAGGACCTGGTTGATCTTCTGCTCTAACACAGACAATTAAGTCCTTCCCACTTCATTCCCCATCTCTTTTCTGGGCAGTGGGCAGTTGAGTGATATGACAACCAGCAAAGCCAGTCCTCCCATCTGGGGTGGGACCTCCATGTCCTGCTCCATGTCTGCTCTCCTTTTCCTGCAGGGAGTAATTCACTGGGCAGTAGTATCTGAAGATGGTAACTGGTCAATACCGCTAAACAAAAACTGTGTGGAAATAACCATGCTGTGTGACGTGTGCCTGCATTTAGAGCGACAGGGGTATAATAGCAGAAGGGAACTACCACCCCATCGCTGTGTGCTCTTACTAGAGAGGATCAAGTTGTTGTGTATGTTGTGCCTGGGTGAGCTGCTCCTGTGGTGGAGTGGCTAAGTTACCATCATACGGCAGGGCTGGAGACCTGAGACCACAATTTGGTTCTCTCCCAGGTCTCCCAGTGTTGCTGCTTTTTGGTTCTTTTTTTTTTAAATTTAAAGTTTTCTCCCTCTTCGAGTTTTGCCCCATCCCGAAAATCCACACCCCTTTGGATTTTGTTATTTAGTGGTACAGGGGTGTGGCGAGCAAAGCCCCCCACATCAGTGGGTTCAGGGGCTTTAAAGAAAGTCCCATTATTTTCAATGGCCATGCTGTTTTGTTCTGGTCAATGTTGTTTCTCACGTTATTTCGGTATATGCTGTCTTGCCTGTAGAGTTTATTGCCGTACTGTTATTGTCAGTGCTGTTATGACCCCGTGCACCTGAAGATTAGGGGCTGGTAATGGGATCTGCATGGGCACCATGGAAAGGGAGTTAAATGTCATGATAGGGAGACCTGGGGCAGGTTGCACCCTCTCCAAGCCCCATACCTAGTCTATAAACTGCTTGCTCACTTAGCCAGCTGCGGGGGGCTGGCTGCCCCACTGCACATGGGGCTAGTTGATGCCAGCTCCCCTTTTGGTTCCTCACCTTCAAAATTGCTAGCCAACATTGCCCTCATCTAGTTAGGATTCCATTCTTCAAAACTGAGCCTACATTGCTTTGGGATGGCTGGCACTCATGGTGTCTGATGTTGCCTCTTGTTCACACTTGTCTTCCTTTAAACTGGTTTCCTGGCTGTTGGCTTCCCGCCCACTGGCTGCCATGGCACTGGTACCCTCTGCTTGCCATGTTGCTTGTCTACTGGTTGTTGCTGGGGAGCTTTTCCCTGCCTGGCTGGCTCCACAGATGGAGCTGACTGAGCTTAAAGGTCTGATGCCACTTCACCATCCTGGTCTTTAAAATCTTCTCTGGAGTTTGTAAAACAGGCATTCCACCATGACTTACCTTTGCCTGACTAGGGAAATCAGCTGCCTCTGGAACTTCTCTATCCCTGTCTTTCACACACATTTACCTTTTCTGGACATCTCTGTATCCACCTCCAAGCTGCATGACACAACCCCAGACAAATTGCCCCTTGTATGCAGAAGCTCGATGTCACCTCGGAGCTGTACTGAAGTGAAAAAGAAAAGGTGTTACTATCTAGTCATATTACATCCCTCTCCAATTCCTTTTTATCCCTCTTCATATATTATTATAATATGTATTATTTTGTGATGTCCCTACCACACTCAGGCATCTGGGCCCAATGGAGAGGGTATTGCTGTGGCAGCCGTTTCCAATCAATGCTACCCCATCAGCCTCATTCGGCATCCTTTTTTTAATTATACCCTGTTCCCCTGGGAATTGTCCCTCAGTGGTCCTAAGCTCAATTGACTGACCTCTGAGTGTGCATGCACATGTTTGAACCCTACTACAATAGCAGGCCCTCCCCTTTTGCCATTCCCCCATTAGCCTACAGCAAATGGGGAGGGCAATCACTGTCCTTTTTCATTCTGAAACCCCAACTTGCTGATTCCTACATGATGTGTAACAGCTGCCTTCTCTCTGTACCTTTATTTAGACTTCCACATTTGCTCCATCCCTCTACAGCTGTCCCTAAGCCCTGCTCTGCTTCACTTATCTTTGAGACATGAGGGATTAACATCAGTGGGTCATTGGCTTTTTATCTGATACACCCCCTCACTTGTCTACCATTGCTCAGTGAGCAACAAATCATTATTTTGGCAGGCAGGCTGCCACAAGTGACAGTGTCCATGTCAATGTGCACTACCTTTGGCCCAGCGGGAGCTAAATCAGCTGGTGGAAGCACCTCTTTTTTTTACTATACTTCCTGCTCAATGCAAGCCACAATAATGGCAACTGCTTGATCAGGTGGTTACCCACTAACTTTAGATAATCTCCAGCTGTATCTGGCCTTCTACTGACAACAACTGACCCAGGAGAACCCTAATGCTACCCACTGTTTTTGTTAACCATCTGAGGGCATGCTAACCCTGCCCTTCAATACATTAGGAGACTCAGTCAGGATTGAGTGAATGATAGAAGGAGGACCCAGAAGACAGATGATATCCTGGCCAGACTTTTATTTGTATGTCATGGTAGCAGGGTGGTGCATGTGATTGTGTACTAATTGATAAGAAACTAGAACCCTGAGGAAGGTGGGTCATAGCGTTGATGAGGCTGATGGTGACGTTGAGCAGCAGCATATAGAAAACTCATATAAAAGTCAAATTTGGGGGGGTCACGTGACACTGGTAATGAGCTAGCAACTCTGATTTTGAGTGCCGCTCACCTCGATCCAAAAAACTACTAATTAACCCAACTAACACACTAAGGCAATATTTGTATTCACTGGTGAATTGCTGAGAATATTGGTGCTTGATATGTCAGCAGAGAAACTTGCAATGGACATCTTTGAGCAGCAAAATTCCATGGTGCCTTCTGACTGTGAAGAGGAGCATCCAAGCATCCACTTAGCAGTGCTTCTCCGGTTTTATCTTGCCCTTCTGCTCTGGAGGATTTGTCGTCATCACAGATCTATATGGCTTTAGTTGCCATAAAGCAGACTGTCTTTACCCTGGTGGAAGAAATGAAAGCCATTAAGCCAGCTCTGAAAGAGTTATCCACCAGAGTCTCAGACACTGAAGCTAGAATATCATCCTTGGAAGATCATCATAATAGGCTGGATCCGGAACTAGTACATATTAAGCACTCCCTCTCTGCCTTGGAAAATAAAGTGGATGATCTCAAGGGCAGAAATAGGAGAAATAACCTAGTTATAGTAGGTCTGTCTGAAGGTGAAGAGGGGCCAAATGTATTGGAATATATCATAGGTATCATAGGTAATACAGAGCTAGTAGACCATAGTGCATAATGCTCGCAAATGTTAATTGTATCCCATTATACAATTTTGTTGCAAATGAGTATCCAAATGTGTTTTAAATGTATCCATGTTTCACATGTTACTACATCCAATGGCAAGCCATTCCTAATTTTACATACTCTTAGTGAGAACCAGCTACATCTGTTTTTAGTTTTACATTGTTCTACTATTAATTGAAGTGGATGCACCCTGGCAATGTAGACAGTATCCCTTAGTTCCAAGCCCAACAACTCCCATAGATGATCATTGTGTAATGCCTTAAATACTAGACATAAGTCACCCCTCATTCTGCGATATTCCAGCGTATAGAGTCCTAGTTTCTTCAATCTAGCATTATGATCCAAGCCTTTTACTTCATTAATATTTCTAGTGGCTCTCTGTTGGATTTTTTCCAGTGTAGTTATATAACCTTTATCGCCTGGAGCCCAAAATTGGGCACAATACTCCAAATGGGGCCTTACCAAGGATGAGTCTAAAGGGAGCAGAACTTCACTACTTTTACTACTAATATGTTTATTTATACAGTGTAATACACCTGCTGCCTTCTTGATAACTGCATGGCAATGGAGCTTAGGACTAAGATCATTAGATACTCTAATACCCAGATCACGTTCATCATCCACTGTTTTTAAGATTTTTCCACCAAAATTATATTTAGCATGGTGTTTTTTTCTCCCGAAGTGCATTACAACATACTTATCGATATTAAAGGACAATTTCTTTTGGGTAGCCCAGTTTTGTAGCTTATCAAGGGCATACTGAAGGGTAGCTATATCTCCAGTATTTATAATCAGGTAACCTAGTCGTGTGTCGTCAGCAAAATTTGTTAACCAGACATTGGTTGCAGTTTTTAGTGATGCAATATATATATTGAACAAACATGGACCTAGGACCGAACCCTGTGGGACCCCACTAGTCACAACATCCCAGTCTGAGAAAAAGCCCTTTATACATACTCTCTGAGTACACCCCTGTAGCCACGATTCCACCCAGCGTGATATATTGCCCCCATTCCAATGCCAATGACGTCTTCAATAAGCTGACCATGAGGGACCTTATCAAAGGCCTTGGAAAAATCCAAGAAAATGACATCCACTACCTCACCCCTATCCAGTGCCCCACTTACTCCATTATAGAAGCCCAACAAGCTTGTCTGACATGAACTCGCCTTAAAGCCATGTTGAGTAGGATCTGATTCAATCATCTTACATAGATAATCTTTGATGATTCCTTCAAGTATTTTACCCAGAATTGAAGTTAAATTGATGGGTCTATAGTTAGACACTTCCTGCCTAGAACCCTTGTTAAAGATAGGAACCACAGTCGCCTGTCTCCAAACATCAATAACCTGGCCTTCTTGTATAGATTTATTAAATAAGGCAGCAATAGGACCAGAAAGAGGGATGGGTAATTCCTTGAGAATACGCAGGTGTAAACCATCTGGACCTGCTGGCTTGTAAGGGTCTAAATTTTGTAGCAGTTTTTGAATAGTGCCAGCATCAACTGTAAAATACCCACTCAAGATGTTTCTTTCTGGTTTCAATTTTAGTATTAAAAACTGATGAAAAATTGCTTATTGCAAATAGTGGCCATTTGTATCTTGTCTGAAACCAGATCTCCTAAATTGTTTTTTAATGGCCCTATAGTGGGAGTACCTCCTCTTTTATTATTAATATATTTATAGAAGCATTTGTGATTATCCCCCACTTTATTTGCCAATCTTACCTCATAGTCCCTTTTTGCCTTTCTAATACTGTATTTAGTTACTCTTAACGTAAATTTAAAATGTTCCCAGCTTTTCTTAGATCCACATAACTTGGCCTTTTTGTATGCTCTATTTTTATATTTAATGTGTTTTTTTAGTTGCATTCATCCAGAGCCCTTTTAATTTGGGTTTATCAATTTTTTTGATAGTAGGAATATATTTATTTGAAACTGATGTTAACTGACTGACCAAAATTTGCCATATTTCTGAGAGGGATTTGTCCAAAAAAGAATGTTGCCAGTCCCAAGGTGCCATATCATGTATCATATCCTGGAAATTAGCTTTTTTAAAGTTATAAAGTGTTGTGTCACTGCCATCATGTCCTAGATTCCCTCTATAAGTAAATTGAACCATAGAATGGTCACTGGAGCCAAATAGATGTAACACCAAACAGTTTGCAATTTGATTGCCCAGATTATGTAGAACTAGATCTAGAATATTGTTACCCTGGTAATGTTATTAACTATCTGTTCCATATTTGATATCAGAAGTGTTTGTAAATATATTTTTTCAACAGGGGATGAAGTATGCATAGTCTTCCAATTTATGCCTGGAAGATTAAAATCACCTACAAGCAAAGTGTTATTGGTGGAGGATATCTTCTCCACAAAATCCAGCAGATGAAAATCATCATCGTGTGTAATTGTAAGAGACCTATAAACCACACCCATGTTAATACAAGGTGCTGATATAGGGAAAATTCTGACCCAAAGTGCTTCAATATTAGGCCACTGAATTAATTCTATATTTTCTAAATTCATAATATTTGACAAATACAACGCCACTCCCCCCTTAGTAATACTCCTGTCTTTATGGAACAGGGTGTAACCTGGGATGTTCTTATCCCAAGAGTTGTCATCATGCCACCAAGTCTCTGTAACAGCACAAATATGAATATTAAGTTGTTCCAACGATAAGGTAAATTTGTCAAACTTATTCCCTAAACTTCTGGCGTTTATGACTAGACAATTCCATTCTAGGGGAGCCACAAGGGTATTACTTTTACAAATAGTTTTTTGGGGCATAGAATCCCTCCCCCCCCACATAATAGTTTAAACAGTGGTCAATCTGTTGTCTTAATCTAGTGGCAAAAATACATTTACCTTGTCTGTTTAAATGCATGCCATCCCTAGCAAAAAGACTCTGGTTAACAAACCCTGTCCAGTTTTCCAAGAAGAAAAGCCCCTCCCTGATGCACCATCATTTCAACCACACATTTAGTGCCATGATATCTCTTTGTTTGTCAGTACTTGCCCTAGGTATTGGTAACAGCCCAGATATAATTAAATTACCCCCTTGATTTTTTATAATGTCCCCAAGTTCCTCGAAATCTCTCTGGATTTGTAATAAAGATCTTTTACCCAGATCATGTATTCCTGCATGTATTAAGGTAAGAGGGGAATTTGTATGTTCTTGCAGCCCTGGGAACATATGTTTTATATTGTTAATACTGGCTCCTGGAAGGGTACTGACTGTGGTATTCATATTTCTGTTTTTACATAAAATATGGTCAGTATACCAAATTGTAGAGTCACCGATCACTAAAACATCCCTTGGAACATTGACTTTACTATTTGCCAAGGCACCAGAAGTATCCTGTAGTTGGGGGGGGGATCCTCAGATATAAGTAAATGGAGTGTGTCAGTATCCTGTGCTTGCACAGGTAGCAATGGATGTAGTGTATCAAAAACGTGTACTTGCTCAGGGGAAATAGAAATGCTTGGTGCAACTAGAATTGGAGAGAGATCCACAGGTGCTGTTGTCTCCCATGAAGCAGCTGCACAAGGAGTTTCTAAAGTGGGATCAGTCATTATAACATTGAATCGGTTTTCAGTAAAAATGTTACAACTTCCCCCAATATTTCTTCTACCTTTTTTTCCTTTGGACTTTTGTATGAGGCACCAGTCATTACCTTCATGTTCTATTTCAGTCATGCTCTGCTTAAATGATTCATCAGCTAGACTATCAGCTACAGAGTCAATATAGTCTTCCAAATTATTGATATATACTTGAATCTGTAAGTGTTTATGTAATGCTTTAATCTCAGCCCTCAGATTGTTAATCATGCAACAGTTTTCACACACAGATTCTGAACTAAGAGCTGCAGTAGTATACATACCACAGCCAGAACAGCAGTAGCAGGTAATATCTTTGTCCATTTTCAGAGTTTATTCAGTTTTTTATTTAAATACTGGGAATTTTGCAAGGCCCACTGGCCCAGAGGACACAGCTGACACATGCTGATGTGCATGTCTCATGTACAAAGGTTTTTCCAAACAGTGGTAGGCCCTTCACCAAATGGCCACAGTTGCATAGTCAGGAGTGCCCATCATGCCCTTAGGGCTGAGCCACCCCCAAGGGATCCTCCTCGATCACTGATTTTTAAACTACTTAATTTTTGGGACCGTGACTACATTTTAAAAATGGCGAGAGGATTGGAAGCTATTCAATGGGTTAGCCAAAGAACACGTATAGTACCGGATCTAACATCTTAAGTTCGGCAGGCCAGAGCAGTTTACTGACCATTATTAAATAAACTGTGGGCAGCTCACATTAAGCATAGGTTATTATACCCAGCTCGACTGGAGGTGACAACTGACTCAGACTGCCGCCGCTTTGATTCCACTGAGCAAGCCAGCAAAGAGCTCTCAAAGCTTTTCCCAGATCTATTTCATTCCACAGCAGGCTGATTGGATCCAACTTGGTAAGTAAGTACTTTGATGAACCTTTCTATTTTTGCTTCATCAGACACTAAATGATCCCATCAGTGATCTATTAATTAATCTGTGTAATGTTTCACTTTGGGGCCAACATTTGGTTAACTCATTCAGGATAACTTTTGAATGGACCACGATTTCACCATGGGTTATAATGTTCAACTCAAAGGACAGACCTTTTCATTTGACTTTCTAAGCCTTATTAGTTGGATCAGGACTTGTAATGCAGCCGTGGAAGCTTCTGGAAGTGTCATCCTTTGTTATTATGGGCTGTTTACCATCTTTTAGTTATGGCTCCCTGCACTGGCTACTTCAGTTTTTCGATTACCAGTGAGCTGCCACAGCAACTATGCACTGATGCTACTCCTACTTCTATAAATGGCCTCATTTCCTTGGAGAGTTAAGACATTTTATTTATTCTACTACTGTCTACATGAGGTCATTACCTGGAGTTGTAGGACTGAAAGGTCTGTTACTACATACTAGGGCCACCGGTGTTTTGTAGACTGCTTTTCTGCCTTGATTTTCTTCTATTTAGTAGACAAGAGACTCAGCAGGATCTGCAGCTGCAGCACTTTATTTTTCTCTACCTCCCATTTATTTTGATTACAATTATCTGTTGGCAGTGCATGGATGCCCGGTGGTTTACTATTTTATTATTTTATTGTTCCAGAGTTTCTCCTGTTTAAGCAGACTGTTGTATGGGATGTGCCTTAATAAGATTGGGGACCTATTAACTTATTTTTTCTTTTAGGCTGCTGTTTTTCATCACTCCTTCAAATTATGCAATCTGCTGATTGTATTTTATGATAACTCCCAGTTATTATTTCTTTTGGGTTACAGAGATTATCTTCTATAGCATATGTAATAATTATTTTCATACACGTTACTGATGTTTTATGTCCAGTATTGCTTAATTGCCACATTGGCGTTGAAGATCTTAGTTTTTGCTGTTACCATATGCCTCATATTATTTCCACTTAATTATTAGTCAGTGGAGAGACACTGAGTTGGTCCTTGAAGGATCCATAATGCCGGGGTGACAACCCCAACCATGATGTCTGCTACAGCACTGGGAACCCATCGACACCCCCGACTGTGACATGACCTCGAACTGACCGGCAACATCACGACACAACCCCCCTACTATTTATATCTAACTCCACATTGCATAGACAGTGGAGTTAGATATTTACTCCCATTGCCCTACAGTGTCTTGAAGCAAAACCCCTGTCACTGCCTCTTTAGGCACAGTGGGGGTTTTGCTGTAGTGGTGGCATACCATCCTGGAAGAGTTTGGGTTAAGCTATTATTTCTTCATTGCCATGATTGGCTTGGGCAGAAGCTAGCTCAACCCTGCTTCCGGTCCTTTTTTTTTTTGGAGTAGGCAGTTGGTCTGGTTCCAGTGGGAAAGACTATGTAAATAGTTTCCATAAGAATTTTTTCTTAGTTATGTGTGATTTTTTCTGGTTTGTTATTCCTTGTGGTTATTTAGGTTGGGTGGATTTGGGATGGGGGGGTTGTGGTATTGTGCACCACCTCTGAGAATCACTATGGTTATCATTTCTCTACTTATCAATATATTATGGCTAAGCTGATAAAATGTATTACATGGAATATTAAAGGGGGGAAGGATAACGGGAAACAATATGTGATCTTATGTCATTTGCAACACCATGGAGTCTTTCTTCAGGAAACACATTTGCAAGAAACTCAGATAGGCCACTTTCAAAAATCTTGGGTTGGTTAGGCATTTGGAGCGGGCAACAGCTCACGCTAAAGAGGTGTAGCAGTTGTAATTTCTAAACTTATCCTTTTTATGTTACAGGAGGAAATTAAAGACTCAGATGGTAGAGTTATCCTGTTACATGGTACCATGGGGAACTGAGAAGTCCTGTTAGGCTCTGTCTATGAGCCAAATTGTGATACACCTAGTTTTTTCCCATCCTTAGCTACAGCCATGGCTCTATTTTGTCACCTGCTGATCATATTAGGCTGTGACTGGAATTTAGTCCAAGCTAACGATCTAAACCAGAGAAATCATACAAAAATGCATCTATCTCTGTGACAGAGAGCTCTTTTGGAATTCCTTGATGAAATGGGTCTTCTGGACCCTTGGAAACTGCTCCATCCAAATGTCTATGATTTTACATTTTATTCAGCTCTCCACAAGGTGTTGTCTAGAATTGATTTTTTCTTAGTCAGTAAGCAGTTATTGCCCTGGATATTATATAGCCAAATTCATGCCTGTATTATCTCTGACCACTCACCAGTATTATTTGCTCTGGATATCCTCTATTTTTCCCAATGTTTCTGCACTTGGCTCCTGAGTAATCAACTTTTGCGGGATTCAGACCTTGTTCAGCATTTTAAACAGTATATGACTGACATTATTCACTATAACCATAGGCTTGTCATCCCCTTTGACACTCATTGGGGTAACCGTAAAGCCACCTGGAGAGGAGAACTAATTAGTTTAGCCTCAATTAAAAAAAACACATTACAAATCCAGATAAATACTTGGCTTCTACAAATTCGTTCCCTGGAAAAACATCTTTCACCTTCCTCTGACGATACCCCAAAAACAATAACCAAGTTAAGAGCTCAATATTCCAACCATCTTTTAAACAAAGTTGATAGGGTTGCCTCCTGTAGAAGCGTGGGAAATAACAGATGTCCAGACCAAAGGTTTAAGATGCATAAAAAACGCAACGGTATGCGTTTGTCAATTTATTTCCAAAAACAAAACAAAACAAAACAAAAAAATATTCTTAACTTAAAGTTCATAGAAAGGAAAACAATTGGTGTTAGTCTTCACACCCAAAAACAGGAAATACTTCTTTCCACAGACTCCTGAATTGCCTTTTCCTTTCCTTTTGTCTGTACAGCACTTTGTGTGGAAATACACACACAACCTTCTTGCTCTGTGGTCAGTTGAATACTGACTCTCCTCTCTCTATCCATCTACCCAGGTCTCCTAGTGGAGGGTTTATATACTTTCCAGAAGGGGTGTGCCTTGAACTGAGCCCCTCCCCTATTGTGACATCACATTACCTGAATACTATAAAAGCAGCCATTTTGTAGGCTGCCATCCCTATAGCAGGACCTCAGCAGGAGAAGCAAGACATTCAGGTACACATTCATTTTGTTTTAATACAGAAAGAAAAGAAACACTTGTTAAAGATTGAATTAAAATTTGCAGCCTTGGCAAGGAAAAACAGATGAGGGGCCTGCTCCCTATCTGTCTTCCTTGCAAGGCTTCAGGATTCTATTTGCTTTTAAATGTAATTGCCAGAAAGTAAACATGCATTTATTTAAGACAACAATTCTAGTAAATCTTTTTTACACAGTAGTCTCCTCTAACATATTTTCTTTATATGTGCTGCATAATGCTTGTTTTTATGAAATTCCTCACAGCTAAATTTCAGCTGACTGCTTTTCAGCTTATCAAGATTTGGATGCCAGATTGTTTTAAAGATAATCAGGGACAGTAAAGAAAGGTTTAAAGATTGCCAGGTTGGCCACCCTGACAAGAAAATTAGGATGAATACGAATATAGAAGCAGACAGGATAGAGTGAAAATTGAAAAGTATGGGGGGCATCTTGTAAATTCTTGATATTTCTCTTCATAACAGGACCCTGTTACACACCTCCCACCACAAGAAGGCAACATAATAAGTTTTTATTGTTGGCTGAGACCCTTCACCCTTGAAAGGGTTGGAACTTCCGCCCACCCTCCAAGTTCCACCTCAGGGACCCTTATAATTAGTTCTGTACAGAAACAATATTTACTGTCTTATCAGAACTACTGTACAAAACAATTCCCTGAGGTGTCTAGTGCTTACTTAGCACCAATATTCATTTACTTTGGTATTCTTGCAGCACCATATCGAGATAGAAAATCAGCATTTAAATGCTTGGTTCCTGACCTGTGTTTCACGGTAAGCATATGGTTGTAGAGACAAATACCATCTCTCATAATCCGTATGCGTTTTTATCTTTCATCTGGTTTATCAACACAACGGATTATGATCTGTCATCACTACAAAATCATTTCCCCACAAGTAATACTTAAGGGACTCTATGGCCCACTTCAGTGCCAAACATTCCTTCTCTATCGTAGAGTACTTCCTTTCACGCTCATGAAGTTTCCTGCTAATATACAATACTGGATGTTCCCCTTTTTCATCATATTGGGTTAACACAGACCCCAAACCTGTCTCTGAGGCATCTGTTTGAATTTCAAACGGTCTTGTAAAATCTGGGCTAGTTAGCACAGGGCTGAGCAAAGGACCGCTTTTATGTTCCTGAAGGCCTCCTCACATGCTTACGTCCATTTAACTTTATTAGGATATTTGTTTTGGTCCAGCTCTGTTAAGGGAGTTGCCAGAGTAGCAAAATCTGGATAAATCGACGGTAATAATTTGCTAAACCCAAAAAGATCGAACATGTTTCTTTGTAATGGGGTGGGCTGTTGGCTACTGCCTCCACTTTATCAATCTCTGGTTTCAAGGATCCTTCCCAATTATGAAACCCAAATATCTGGTCTCTGTCTTGCTATGGCACACTTAGCAGGGTTTATTGTTAATCCGCATCCTTAATGGTCTGAATAATTGCTACTTAAAGCAAATGTGAATGCCAGTCATGACTGAAATGAAACATCATCCAAGTATACTGAACTGTACTGGGCATGTGCTCTTAGGATGTGGTCCATGTACCGTTGGAATGTGGCAGGTGCCCCATGGAGTCCAAATGGCATAGTGGTAAATTGGTACAATCCAATTGGTGTAGGAAAAGCTGTTATTGCTTGGGCAGTGGGGCCAAGGAATTTGCCAGTACCCTTGGTTAAATCTAACGTGCTGATGTAGTGGGCATTTCCTATTCTATCTAACAGATCATCTATTCTGGGCATGGGGTACCCATCAAAATCTGAAATAGAATTTATTTTTCGGAAGTCTAAACATACTCTTATTCCTCCTTCCTTTTGTTCACTACCACCATTGGGGAAGACCATGCACTCTTGGAAGGACAATCACCCCTAACTGTTCCATTTTTTATCTCATCAATTACCTCTTGCCTAATCTTTTCCGGTAATCTATAGGCTTTTGGTGTATAGGCTTCTGCTGGTTGACCTTAATGCCATGTTCTACTCCCTTAGCTCGTCCTGGGGTGGATGTGAAAGTGTCCTGAAAATAGTGTAACAATTGATCTATCTCCACCTTTTGTTCAGGGCTTAGATTAGGATTTATTTGTATACTTTTATCATTCATGGGCCAGTCAAGCCTCTCATAAGCAATCTCCAATTCTGTCTGCTGGGGCTCAGGGTGAATGTAGAGTGCTTGGACCTGGGTTTTCTATCCATTTCCTCAAAAGATTTGCATGGTATACCCTCTTAGTTGGTCGATGACCAGGCATTTCAATTTCAAAGTTGACACTTCCTGTTTGTCTGATTACATCAAGGACCCTGCCAGTGCATCAACAGTTTGTTCTCTGTTGAGGTAATAATAACAACACTTTTTCTCCAGGTATAAAACTTTTACACTTTAACCCCACATCATATGCTTCTTTTGTCCCATTTGTTTCTGGGTCACATTTAAATGAACCATATTTACATATTTGACCAATCTTTCTCTTAATGCAGTCATGTAATCTATGATGTTACTATAGCCAACATTTTTACCATCCTCCCAGTGTTCTTTTACCACATCTAGGGTCCCTAGGATTTCTACCATAAAGTAAGGAAAAGGTGAAAACCCAGTTGTAGCCTGTATTGGTACCTCTCTGTAGGCAAACAGGAGGTAAGGGAGATATTTGTCCCAATCTCTACCTTCTTCCTGAACATACTTCTGTAGTATTTTAAGGTTTTGTTAAAATCTCTCCACAAGACCATCTGTTTGGGGGTGGTAAGGTGAAATGCACAGCAGATACCCCTAGGAGGCGATATAACTCCTCAACATAACAGAAGTAAATTACTACCTCTGTCTGTGAGAATCTCTGGGTATTCCCATTCTGCTGAATATTTTGGCTAACCCTTCAGCTATAGAGTGCAGTAACTGTTCACATAGGAACAGCTTCAGGGTACTGTGTGGCATAATCACATACCACTAATATGAACCGGTTACCCTTAGAACTTTTGGTAAGAGGGCCTACAACATCCATTGCGATTCGTTCAAATGGGGTAATGACATAAGGTATTGGCTGAAGGGGCACCTGATCTCTTTTTCCCCCTTGTGCAACCAATTGGCATTCTTTACAGGCACGACAATATTCAGCCACATCCTGATGTATACCTGGCCAGTTAAACCATGCAAGTAATCTTTGCAAGGTTCAATCCCTCCCCTCATGGCCTGCCATTGGAATATTGTGGGCTAACTGCATGACCTTTTCTCTATACATTTTTGGTACCATTAGCTGTTCTACAGGTTCATTTATGGTAGTATCAACAGTGACTCTATACAAGATATTATTTTCACAATAAAATGAGATTGTCCAGGGTGTTTTACTTGTTGAGCCTGTGAAAAAAAGGTTTTAAGGAAACATCTGCTTGTTGTTCTTAATAATGTCTTGCAAGAGTACTTCTGGCAAAATGCCAGCAATACTGTTCTTTTGTTGTTCTGCCCACTTTCTCTGCTCTTTTTCTTCTGATTTTTTGATTTTCTGGGTTTCCTGAACCTTCAGCTCCTTCAAAGAAATCCTCTTCAAAAGAAAACACTGGCTCTGACTGTTGTTTTTTGTTTAGCACAGAGTTACCACATTTACTGATTTTACATAGTCTTGTTGTTCTTGCACCAGTGAGTTAAAGTGGGAAAGTCTTGGCCTATAATCACTGGAACTGGCAATCGGGTACCAGGCCAACAGTCATACAGTGGTGCTCATTATTGACAGTCATTTCAACCACTGTAGTGTAATACTGATGAATATCCCGTGTATGCACATTACTGTTGTATCATTTGAGGTAACTTTACTGTCCAGGGCCAGATCTGCTCTCAGCAGGGTCTGCTTACTCCCTGTATCTAATAAACCCAATGTCTGTTGGTCTCCAATCCCCACATTTGCAACATACCCAATATTAGATGCTAGGTGAGTCATGTCAGTTCTTTTCTTATTTGGACAGTTTCTCATTATGTGGCCTTTGCCAAGACACCCATGGCAAATCAGTTCAGAATATGGTATTCTTCCCCCTCTGTCTCGCCTGCTGTAATTATTCTGACGTGCATTAGAATAAAAGGCCTTACCATTTCTGATGTCTGAGGTGGGGTATTTGCTGCCCTCTGGGTCTAGTGGGTCGAGCAGCTATATAATCCTCTGCCAGCTTCACTGTATCCTCTGCAGATTCAGGCTGATGTTCTTTCACCCATAGCTGGACATCATGAGGTAACACCTGAATAAACTGTTCAATGACAATCATATCCATCATCTGCTCTTTAGTTTTTACTAAAGGTTGTAGCCATTCCACATAGTCCTTTAATTTTGCATAGATTTCTCTCGGTGTATAATGAATAGTCATTCTCTGGAGTGCGAAACCGCTGTCTATGGTTTCCACACTAATATCATAAGCGTGCATAATATCTCTTCTTTTACTCGATCATAATTATTTGAATCCACCCCACCTAACTGGCTATACACCATTTGAGCTCTACCAGTTAAATATGGGACCAGTCTTATGACCCATTGATCTTGGGGCCAAAGCGCAAGTTTGGGCAATCTGCTCGAAAGTGGTGAGTATGCCTCTATATCATCACTCTCTGACAGCTTTGTTAATTTAATGTCTCTGGGTATAGTTAGATCAGACTGACCTTGTGCAAGTGCCTGAATAGCCTTCAGGGTATCCGTCCATTTCTCATCCTGTCACCGACGTTCCTCAGCCTGGACACGCCTGTCCTCTTCCCTCTGGTGATGATCCTCATCTCTCGGTGGTGATCCTCTTCCCTCTGACGATCCATTTTGATCTGGTGAATACACGCCACTTTAATAATTCTCCAGGGTCATCTGGTACTGGGGTCATCTGGGCTGCCTCCTGCTTCAGGGTTCCGTATCCATATTCTCCTCCTCTGTTCTTCTCATTTTAGGCCTTGCTCCAGGTTCTAGGCCAGGCAATAACTGAATACCAGTTTTTTCAGTCACTGCTCTAGTGACATGATATACATCTTTCTTTGTCAGGTCCTCTTCCTCCATCTGTTAGGGTACTTAGCACAGTACCCCCTATGGCGCCTCCAGGCAGTCTCGACGTGCCAGTTATATCCAACTTCTGACACCAGTGTAGAAGCGTGGAAATAATAGATGTCCAGACCAAAGGTTTAAGATGCATAACAAACTGAACGGTATCGTTTGTCAATTTATTTCAAAAACAAAACAAAACAAAACAAAAAAATATTCTTAACTTAAAGTTCATAGAAAGGAAAACAATCGGTGTTAGTCTTCACACCCAAAAACAGGAAATACTTCTTTCCACAGACTCCTGAATTGCCTTTTCCTTTCCTTTTGTCTGTACAGCACTTTGTGTGGAAACACACACACAACCTTCTTGCTCTGTGGTCAGTCGAATACTGACTCTCCTCTCTCTATCCATCTACCCAGGTCTCCTAGTGGAGGGTTTATATACTTTCCAGAAGGGGTGTGTCTTGAACTGAGCCCCTCCCCTATTGTGACATCACATTACCTGAATACTATAAAAGCAGCCATTTTGTAGGCTGCCATCCCTATAGCAGGACCTCAGCAGGAGAAGCAAGACATTCAGGTACACATTCATTTTGTTTTAATACAGAAAGAAAAGAAACACTTGTTAAAGATTGAATTAAAATCTGCAGCCTTGGCAGGAAAAACAGATGAGGGCGCTCTATCTGTCTTCCTTACAAAGCTTCAAGATTCTATTTGCTTTTAAATGTAATTGCAGAAAGTAAACATGCATTTATTTAAGACAACAATTCTAGTAAATCTTTTTACACAGTAGTCTCCTCTAACATATTTTCTTTATATGTGCTGCATAATGCTTGTTTTATGAAATTCCTCACAGCTAGAATTTCAGCTGACTGCTTTTCAGCTTATCAAGATTTGGATGCCAGATTGTTCTAAAGATAATCAGGGACAGTAAAGAAAGGTTTAAAGATTGCCAGGTTGGCCACCCTGACAAGAAAATTAGGATAGATACGAATATAGAAGCAGACAGGATAGAGTGAAAATTGAAAAGTATGGGGGGGGGGCATCTTGTAAATTCTTGATATTTCTCTTCATAACAGGACCCTGTTACACCTCCCAACTAAAGGCCACATATATAGGGCAGGGAAAAAAGGCTGGGAAGATTCTGGCACCCCATATTAAACAAAAATCTAGTTCTAGATGGATACCTTCATTAATGGACACAGTGACAGGCCTGCCGATGACTAACTATCGTCATATGGCTTCTATTTTTTTAGATTTTTTTCCATTCCTTATACACCGCACCAACTGACCCTGGGGCATTGAAAGCTCAAGAAGTTTCTTGGCAGTGGCTCAGCTTCCCCAGCTTACTACAGACCAGGTTAAATGTCTCTCAGGTCCTATCACTGATCTGGAAGTTGCAATGGCCATAAACTCTTTGTCCTTAGACAAGGCCCCTGGACCTAATGGGTTTTCCTCCCTTTTTTATAAAACTTATAAAGATTTATTAACCCCAATTTTTACTACTCTTCTCAATTATTGGAACACCCATAACCCTACAAATAAATCCATCTTTGAAGCTCTTATAGTTTTGTTAGCTAAACCCAGTAAGGATCCTTCAAAACCTGTAAACTATCATCCCATATCATTAATTCATAATGATATAAAATGCTATGCTAAAATATTGGCTTCCTGTCTTTCAGCTATGTGGGAATCACTTCTGGGCCCTGAGCAAGCCAGCTTTGTTGCAGGGAGAACTTCAGGCGAGCATTTCCAGAAACTTTTCCACCTCCTTTCTGCATCCAGGGAACCTGCCATGGAAGCTGTGCTGGTATCCCTGGACAGAGAAAAAGCTTTTGACCATGTGTCCTGGTCTTACCTTTTCAGGGCCTTGGAAGCATACAGGTTACCAGCAGAATTCGTAAATAGAATCAATGTTCTATATGTTTTTCCCTCTGCATGCATCCTTTGCAATATTGAGTTATCAGATGTCTTTTTGTTAACCAGAAGTACCCACCAAGGTTGCCCCCTGTCCCCTTACCTTTTTAATCGATATATTGAACCCTTAACTAGATTGATTAATGTATCATCTTCAATTAAGGAAGTTGTAGTGGGGGAGCAATCCTAGAAGTTGTCATCTTTTGCAGATGTCCTCTTGCTTCGTCTTTCAGACTGGACAAAATCCTTGCCTGAGGCTCTGGCTATCATCTCATCATTTAGTCAATTTTCCAGCTATAAATTAAATTCTAACAAAACAGTGGTATACCCCTTATCTATATTCAGCTCTAAATCCTTCTGTCAAAAACTTGGATTCCAATGGGAGACCTCAGCATTAAGTTACCTGGGAATTAAGTTGTCCAAGGACTACAGTAAAGTAAAGACTTTAAATTTAGATTCAGTGATTAAACAGGCTGAGAGGGATCTGGTGAGATGGCGTTATCTGCCACTGTCACTATGGGGCAGAGCCAACCTTATAAAAATGTATGTGCTGCCAAAGATACTTTACCCACTTGGTATGCTAAACATATATTTACCCAAACAATGGTTTAATAAACTGTCCTCCTTATGTTCTGCATTTTTGTGGTTAGATAAGCCTCCCCGTAGAGCACATGGTAAGCTATGCTGATTTTATAAGTTTGAAGGTCTGCAACTATCAGATATTTTTAAATATTATCTAGCCCTACATGGTGCCAAATACTTTAAGTAGGTGATACACCTACCTTAGACCCCTCTTTGGCTTGTTGGTTAGAAATAGAGTGATCATTGGTTAGAAAATATGATATTTCATTAGCGTCACTATTATACATTCCTTTTTCTGGGCTTCCCAAAGATCTCCGTAATTCTCCCATATGATGGAGTGTAAAAGTCCACTCTCAACTGTGTAGATTGTTAAAAATTTCCCATCTCAGAATATTGGGCCAAACCTTATTCAGTAATCCAAATTTGTGCATAGCGGATAATTCGATTCTGCCTACTTTTTGGCCTGAACTATCCAGACTAAAGAGGGTCAGTTTGATTGCCAACAACAAAGTAATCCCCTTTAGGACCCTTCAGGCACAGTTTTCTGTATAAATTACTGCTTTCTTTGAGTATATGCAGATTAGCAGTTGTAGTAAGAAATTTTTAGGATCTACACCCTGATCTAATCCAATGAGCCCTTCTTTCTAGGACTACATTACTTATGCTTCAAAGAGAAAAGCAATATCTGGTATATATAGGGAAGGGGAAGGGGAAATTGTTTAACCAGGAAAGGCACACTAAGCCAAAGCTTGTTTCCAGGTATGACCTGAGAGCACAAGGAAGTTAAGTGATTTGCTCAGGGTCACACAATATGCAAGTGAGGGTTGTGGGATTCAAACCCAGGTCTCCAGGCTTGCTGCTCAGAGCCCTAAACCATTGCACTATACTGCCTTCAAGACTGGTTCCACTCTATAGAGCTCTGATACTTCAAGCCTGTACCTTGGTCTCACCAGTTGCCTATTACTGGCATGGTACTTTAGGTCTCAACTGGTCTCATAAGCACTGACATACCATATGGAACAATGTTTATGTTTACATCAAACAACATAGGTTAAGATTATTGCAGTTTAATATTTAAAAAACCTTTACTACACCCCCTACACTTTGTTCCGGATAAATAAATTACCTTCACCAGAGTGTCCCTGTTGTTATACTGCTGAGGGTACTCTATACCAAAAGCTGTGGGATTGCCTCCCTTCAAAGAAGTTATGGTCTTTAGTTCAAGAACAAATTTCTCCATTAATAGATAATAATAAATATTTTACTCCAGAGATTTGCCTCTTGGGAGATTAATCTACAGTAACCATCTCTAAACATAAACGCTATATAGCCCTGATTTCCTTGGTAACTAAACTTTGCATAGTTCTGCATTGGTTGGGTGATTGGAAACCATCTATCTCTGAATGGTTACAACAATGTTTATTTATGCTATATGCTGAAAAAAATATAGTGATATTTAACCATGACTATACCAGGTTCCAGGCATGTTGAACAAAGTTTCATAATTTCCTTCTTCAATAGATTTATGACTACACTTTGGGATATGGTTTATTTGTACTGCCATCTTATGCTCTTATTTATAGTAGGTATCAGTTCTGATATTTTATTTGCAGATGTGCAGGCCTGTCTAATTATTACCTTGCTGAGGTGTGTGCACATGGGGAGAGAGGTGGGTGGGAGTCTTTAGTGGGTTGTGGGTGGAGGGTTGAGGGAGAGTGATGTGTGATTTTCTTTTTTTAGTTCTTGTAGATTCATGATCCATGACTGTTATTATTGTAATTATTGTTCCATTTCAAAATGTAATAAATTCTATTAAGTTGTGAAAAAAAGGCAAATTCTGGCAAACCTGGACTCCAAGTAAAAACTGACTCAGAAAAAAAGGCATTACACAGTCTTTTCTTTGCAAGTCAAAGAAGGCAGCAAGAGTATGCAATTTGGCATTTAAGGTCACTGCTGAGATACAAGAGGATCAAAGAAAGTAGATCATTCTGATGGTGGCTGAGGCAGATGTTGGCTTTAATCACTAGCAACATGAGTAGGTGTGGCAAAGGGGCATTCAGAAATTTGTCATATTTATTTTTAAACCAGCAATTGAACTGAGACAATATCCTCACCTCTGACATAAAAATCACAGACGACATTTAAAATTACGAACACTGGGACCGATTCACAAAGGTGCAAGTTATATGTGCATATAATGCCTGCATAGCTACACAGCCCTGGACAGGGGCAGGGTGTGCACTATTCACAACCCAGAGCACCACAGGGCACATGTCTGCAGACCTGCCCCCAGGTGTGTAGGTGCACAGGGGAAGATTACAGGACTCAGATGGGCATCCATTGGGATGCCCCTCCTGGGACCCACAGTGGATCCCTTGCTCCGCACAAGCAGGGGATTCTGGGAAGATGTGGGTCCTGGGAATTTTCCATGTATAGGTAAGTGCACAAATGGTTGCCCCCAGCCCTACCATGCTGCTAAGTGGGCTGGGTCAACATGGTGGGGGGTGGGGGTATCCATGTCCCACCGGAGCCAGTGTGTATCATTGGTGGGGGCACGTGACAGGCATGTCAGGGTCTCCCCTTGTGTAACTTGTGCCCCCCTTGCCCAGCACTCCACTCCTTAGTGAATAGTGCAGAGTGAGGACACACCACTGACACTCTCCTGGACCTCACATGATACATAGCTGTGGGATCGGTCGGGGGATTGTGTGTGAAAGTGGCTTGCATTCCTGCTGTGAATGCTGCAACATTCTGACTTAGGGTTGCCTATGCACCTCAGATAAGCAGTGTGTAGGCAATCCACACCTTTGTCAATAGAGCCCATTGAGAGTAAAAGATAGATTAGGAGCGGACTCAGGAGGAGAAAGTATCACACAGGTGATTTTTACTTAAATTATATTTATTTTACAATGTATAGTACAAGTGATCCATAGGCAGAAATAAAAGAAAAAATATATCAATACTGTAGGAGTGTTTTTCTTGTATTCCCTTTGTTACTAACATTGAGGGTAATGAAAGCATTAACATTTTTAATTATCAAACTTAACATGAGCTGTACTGCAGCAAGACATACTGTAGGACCATTTCCTATGCATTTAATTCCAAATAGGTGTTTAAAAAACATCTTCATTGTGGGTATACTGTCCAAGTTACTTAAAAAACACAGCAAATGATATGTCTTGAGAATTGAAAATGTCAGCATCAGCATCCACTCAGCAGCAAAATAACATATGAAACAGATTACTAACATTACAATAGTTATAAAACATTGCAGCACACTGAATGAGGTTAGGAATTTATATATATATATATATATATATATATATATATATATATATATATATTAGATATAAAAGACAAAGAACCGTATTAGATATAAACTAGCACCTTAGAGGCACAAAGACAAAAATGTAGTTGGCATATTACAGGGAATCAAAGGAGTAGCAATAGTGGATATATAGCGGCTTGTAAAAATAAACATATTTACAGGACAACCTTTGCATAGTTTCAGCATTTTGGGTGATAACAACAGTATAACAAATCAGTAAGGGCCCTATGCACAAAGTGATGCTGCCCCTACACACCATGATGCATGGCAGTTAGGGCCATGGTATGTACATCCTGCATGTCTGACAGACACATGCAGATGCACTAATGGTATACACCCACTACACACCCCGGCTCAGGGTCCTGCATACAAGATACCATGCAATTAGGTGGTCGGTCCAGGTATGTGGTGGGAAGAGGGCATGCCCACAGAGGGCCAGCAGAGCCTGGCATGCACAATGCCCCATGCACTGCACAAGGCCTGTGTCAGAGGAGAGGGTTTCCATTACAGCAGCCCAGCCAGAGGGCAGTAATAATGAGTGTGCACTCCCCCTACTGGAGGCCATGTGCCTGCATGATGCCCCACAGCCATGGACCTTGGTTCCTACTCCATAACACAAAGGGCTGGGGAGGGGGAGGGATTTGTAGTGATCAAGTCTGGATGGGATGAAACCAAGAATTAAGGTTTTAGCTGACACAGGCTTGAGATATTGACAACTTTGGAACCTTTGTGGAGCTGGCTGTAGGCAGTTTCATAAATTATAGCAATGTGGAGAGGGGAGCAAAAAAAGTTTGGGATCAAGAAGGACACCAACATTACCTGACAAATGAGGCAAAGTACAGGCTGGAGTCCATGAGGGTGATGCAGGTTGTGCAGTTTCAGCTAAGGCACTTTTTGAAAAGGTGCTGTGTTAAAGTATGAGCTACAAATTAAATTAATGGATTGAATTTAACAAATGCTGCAAGTAGAAAATACATTTAGAATTGACATTGTGACCACTAGATCTTTCCAGGAGTATTCAAGTTCAAGTTAGTTCAAGTTTATTGAAGGAAAGCTCCATTGAGCAAGCTCATTCACAAGGAGATCCTAGTACACAAGGCAGTATAATAACAATAGTTACACACCGCGTAGGGTAAAAACAATAGCAGGTGTACAAGAAAAAAGAAAACAGGCATAGATAAAGTAGTGTACATACATTGCAAAGAAATTCACAAATCACAATAGTTGGTCATGAAGGTTTTGGAGTAGACTTAAAGTGGGATGAGACACTATACAGCAGGATGCATGGAAGAAGGGGTGCAGTAAGGAGCTGAGCAGAAGTGCATAAGAGACATGAGAGAGGAACATGGAGAGAAGGGAGAGCTATAGGAAGGGATAGAGGACTGGGGTAACTAGTAGGTCAACTATTGGGGTGAGGGCAAGAAGGATAGGAAGGGAGCTGAGCAGAGGGGAGGGAAGGAGGAAGGCATGAGGGCTAGGCCCTCTGGCAGTTGCAAACAGCCATGAAATGCCTTGTGGCGAGTGGCTTGAAGACACTAATCTTGAACAGGCCAGTGAGTTTGAGAGCTGCTTGAATGCTGTTCCAGGCCACAGGGAGGGAGGGGGAGTGCAAAATAGCTCGTTTGCCAAGGGAGGTTCGAGTTCTAGGGACATCCAGGAGGAGATATGCTGATTTCCTCAGGGAGTATGTGCAATGTGAAATGCTGAATAGGGAAGAGATATAAGCCAGGAGTTTGCTGTGTAGTGCTTTGAATGTCCAAATGCCAAGGTGGAGCAGTCTTCTGGTGGCAAGGGATGTCATTCTAGCAAGAGAGCATAAGTCACAGTGGTGTGTCCTGGGGTGTGTGTTTGTAATAAAGCAAAGGGCACGATGGAAGAGAACACTGAGCCTGTGCAAGTTGGACACCGATATACAGTTGTATATGATGTCACTATAGTCTAAGAGTGGAAGGAAAGTTGCCTGGATGAGTCTGAGTTTGACCTCAGTTGGGAAGCGCACTCTGTGTCTGAAAAAGAAGCCTAGCCTGGCTTTTAGTTTGGCAGAGAGGCAGTCAATGTGGGCGTTGAAGGATAGTTTGCTGTCGATCCAAACTCCTAGACATTTGAATTTGTCAATAACTTTTAGTGGTTCTGCTAGAGATGTTGTGACTGTTGTAGAGCCAGCCTTGGTAGCAATGGGAGGGGTGGTGTTATTGTGACAGAAGAACACTGTCTTAGTTTTTTTCACATTTCATAGTAGTTTGGCACTCATGAGATTATGTTTGAGTTGAAGGAAGTCTGTTTGGAGCTCCTTGCTGACTTCGGCGAGGGTAGACTTGGATGAATAAAGTACCGTGTTGTCTGCAAAGAAGTAAAGTTTGGAGCTGTTGATGTCTGAGTTAAGGTTGTTGATATAAATAGAGAAGAGGATAGGGCCAAGAATGGACCCTTGGGGAATGCCTCTAGTTATGGGAAGGGGGTTGGACAGCAGACTATCCACTTTAACTTGCTGTACACGCCCAGTAAGGTAGCTGGAGAACCAGCAGAGTGTGGAAGTGGTGGCACCAAGGTTGGAGAGGCTGAGCAGGGATAGGTTATGGTCAACAGTATTGAATACTTTGCTCAGGTCGAGGAATAAGAGCACCAGTAACTTGTTTAGTGTCCCAGGCAAAGAACCATTCATTGGTGACTTTTCCCAAGGGCAGCTATAGTGCTTTGGTTGCGTCTGAAACCCAGTTGAGCAGGACTGAGGAGAGAGTGTGCTTCAGTGTGCTCCTTCAGTTGGCCATATATGAGTTTTTCGAGAATTTTGGAGAGCACAGGGAAGATAAAAATAGGTCTATAATTATTAAGATCCAAGGGGTCTCTGGATTTAAAGAGAGGCTGCACATGAGCTGATTTCCAGCAGGATGGGACAGTGGCTGAAGAGATAGATAAGTTAAAGATGTGGAGGATGGGGGCAGTGAGATAGTAGTGGCCAATTTTAAGAAAGATGGGGTTGATCCCATCAGAACCACAGCCCTTCTTGGTGTCGAGACTATGAAGGTGGTCTTCGACTTCCTTATATGTTATGGGGAGTAGCCGGAGGGGTGCGGCAAGGGGGATGCAGGAGTGACAGTGGAGTGCAGCGGGGGGGGGGACAGGATAGCCCTGCATAGGGAGAGGAGTCAAAAGCAAGCCCAGCAGTCGTAAAATGAGAGTTTATTCTCTCGAGAATGGTGTTACAGTCTTTGAGGGCAACTCCATTGTCCATAATCTTGGGGAATACTGAGGGGGCAGCTTTCTGCCCTTCTGTGGTTTTTATGGTGCACCATGTTTTGACTGAACTCCCCTTGGCCTGTTCAACAGTGTCAATGTAGTAATTGGATTTTGACTAGCGGATATGTTTGATGCAGGAATTTCTGGCAGTTCTGAAAGCCTGCTAGTCAGTTTGGGATTTAGTCTGCCTGGCATGGGCCCACAGTTTATCCCATGCAGTAAGTGCAGCTCTGAGGGCTGGGGTGAACCAGGGGTGGGAGTGTGTATGAGCTCTAAATTTGATGAGGGAGGTGTGCTTGTCAGCAAGGTGTAGGAGATGGGAGTTGAGGGTCGATACAGCCTCATCCACAGATTTGATGAGGTAGAGGCTTTCCCAGTTAATTGCCTTGAGCTCATTAAGGTGGTGGGAAGCACTGATTTTACAGAAGCTGTGTTTGGTTATGTATTTGGTAGAGGAGGGGCATTTCACAAGGGCCCTGGTACAGACAATGATGCCATGATCACTCAGGTCATTATGGAACACTGCAGTCTGTTGGATTTTGTGTGTGTGATTTGAGAGGGTGATATTGAAGATGGAACTGTTGCTGCAGTTTCTGGGATTTTCTCTGGTGGGTTCTGAGATAAGTTGGGAAAAGCCAAATTTGTTGCAGAGTTCTTTTAAAGCATTGTATTTAGATGTTATCCAATGAAGGTTTAGGTCACCAAATATGATGGTCTCACTACTGCTAAGGGTTACCAGAGATTTGAGGGTACTAATGACTGCATTGACCCCGGAGGGGTGCCTGTAGCATCCGATGAGATGGAGCATTTCAGAGGATGGAAGATGGAGTTTTAGAGACGCGTGTTCAGATTCTTTAGGGACAGAGGAGGTCCGAATATTTGATACTTTAAATTTGTCTTTGTAATAGATGACACCATCACCCCCTCTTGAGGGTCTGTCTGCATGGTGTAGGTTGTAGGCAGGGATGGTTATTGCTTGGTCTAAGATGGAATGCTTAAGAAAGGATTCTGTTATGATGATGAGGTCTGGGTTGGTGTGAGCTGCCCATACTTTCATTTGGATCAATTTTATTGATCAGGCTGCGTGCATTTATCCGCATTAGCTTAAGGCCGGGGGCAGACGCAAAATCTAAGAGGGAATTGAGAGGGTTGGGTGGGCCAGGGTTTACTTCCACATTCCCTGAGCATATGAGGATTAGTAGAATGAGCTTCATAAGGTGGTGTCTAGTCATGGCAAGCACCTTTCGGCACTGAGTGTGTCCCCTGGACAATGGCCATTTAGGCGTTTGCAAGGGGGAGGGGTAGACATGGAAGGGACAGGTCATGACAGTAACAGGAAGGGCTCAAATGGATGTTGGAGCAGAGATAAGCATACAAACTGTTGATAAGTATTGGGCATAGTAGTTTACAGTTCGGTGGATGACCAGGATTGAGGTGGTTCCCCAAGAGGGAGAGAGCATTACAACATTCATCAGTAGGGTGGGGGTAAGGCTAGGGTCATTATCTGTGGCCAAGCCGAGGGGCAGGGGGACCAAAAGTTGGCAGTCGCAACAAGAACTAGGGAGCAGGATGTGGAGAAAAAGTATATGTGCAATCATTTCTGTGGAAGCAGGCATACAATAAGGATGATTGTGGTTGAGAATATGCCTGTTGGCTAGGGTAGTGGGAAGTGGTTCAGGAATAAAGCAAGGTCCCTTTAAGAAGGGAGGGTTACAGCTGGCTAGGATATTATAGGGCGCAACTCCTGAGCATTTAATAGAGGTCAGGAGTGGGACAAAAAACTCCCTTGGGAACACACACTAGGGACAGAGCAGCATGGGCTGCAATTAATTTAACTGGCTCCTGAAAGAGCTCAATGAGGCAGGCTCCAAATTAATTATGCAATCTATAAAGAAAAAAGTGAGCATATTTATTTTATAATAGTCAAGTCTATTTAGGGACAACAGTCTTGTTTTGTGGGGGATGAATCTCGCTGCTAATGTGTTAGTTATGTTTCTCTAGGCTAAAATATGTATTGTTACGACAGTGTTATAGAGATTAATCAGATACTACTGTAAAATCAAATGAACTGTGAGTAATCTAATTGGCGTCATAATATTTTTCATGGTAATCACAATGTACTTCTCAAGATTAAATGCAGAAATAATTCTTTCAGAGACTTCCAATTTTGTCATGATAAAGATGGCAGCCTAGGTAAAATGATCCTCACTGCAGGTCTTATTTTCTTTATAGTCCATTTTTTAAAAATCCTTAAAAAGTTAGTTTTTTTAACATATTTTGTTTACTTTCATTCCCCGGAAATGAAAAATGATCAACTTGCCATTGGCCATTTAACTTTTTCTGTCAGATTATTATTTTGAATTTTCCCTCATAGAATGCATGAATGTCTGCTGCAGCTTGCTCATTGTCTCCTCAGGGACACGCAAATGATCCGATGATTCCTGGCATGTTAGAATGAATTTTGGCAAAAGTCAGAGGAGTCAAAAGCTCCATCCATAATTTAGAAGTTAAAATGGATGATCTCAATTTACGAGTTGGGGATACAGAGTATGCCTTGCAGTAGCTGGATATTAGGGGGGAGACCAGCAGGACATGGAGATCCAGAAAATTCAATCTGAACTGGCACTCATTTGGGACAAGTTGGATGACCTGAGTGTCATGGTCACCACTATAAGCATAGGATTTTAAGTGTTCCAGAGGGGGATGAGGGCAAGAATGTAGAAACCTTCGTCCAGCACCTACTGTCTGACCTGTTTCAACTTAAAAATTGCCACTTAGACATCAGAGGGCTTACCAGACCTTGGCACCCAACCTGAAAGCTGGAGAGAAGCCCTGGCCAATACTAACTCTTTTCTTGTGGTTTTCCACTAAAGAAGGTCTTCTAAAATTGGCCAGGGAGAAGGGGCCCCTTAAATGCCATAGGCACCGTATTTACCAATATCAAGATTTCTCAGCCTGCCTAAAGAAGAAGAGAGTGGTCTTTACTAACCTCATGCACACTCTGCAAAATATCGGGGTTCATTAGAAAATGATTTACCCAGCCACTTTTAAAATTGAATGGAAAGGGGTCTATCATGAATTTACTGATGCAGCTAAAGTAGCAATGTTTGCTCAGCAGATCTGGGGCATGAACCTAGTCTCATTAGCAGAGAATGTGAAGAAGGCTACAACAATTGGACAGCAGCCAGAGCCACATCTGATGGACACTACCCAGTGTTCACCAGCACCCTCTACTAGCAGCGCTCCACCACAAATGTGGCAAAGGAAAAAGGGCAGAAACAAAAAAGTACTACTCATCACACCAACACTAATGCAGCCCTGAACAGACAACCTTGCAGCAGAAGCTGAGGTTCAAGAGACTCCAATAAGGACTCCTCACCATCTGACTCACTACCAGAGAGACCTAATTTGGCCAGTCTACTGCTCGATGCTTCCACTCCATTGAAGAACTTGCAAGACTGTCATACTATTTTCCAAAAAAACATGGTGGAGGCAGGGCAAGAACCTCAGATGTCCTGGAAAGACATTGCACAGGGTTCCTGGGGACAGGAGCTGATACACTCATGCAGAAATTAGTGTCTCTCTTCTGCTTGAAAACTGATTAATTGTTTGGATCTTGCTTTAGTATGGACTTGCTGGTATTTGTTGCATTAGCAGGTACAGAGCTGCTGGTTGTCAGAGGTAATGGTTTGATGATAAATCCATCTCCCTTTTGGTTTTAATACCATCCCTTTCTCCTTAGCATACATGGTCTTGAGGATGGGTCTGTTGACCCTTCAGTCCTGGTTTGCATTCACACACCCTGTCTTCTCATTTGTAATTTGAGGATTTATTCCACGGTAGCCTGTGCTGAATAAATCACCCAGGACTGGGCGGGTTGCAGCCTCCACCTCTAATCCTTTGTATATTATACTTTAAACCTTTAAACAAGGGATCAATGCAGTAGGATGCAGGTGATCGACTGCAATGCAAGCCCAGAAGCTGTGGAGTTAAAATATGTAGGGACTCATGTTATTTTGAAGCAACAGAGGGAGTAGTATATAAGGTGAGCTTCTTTACCTCCACCCCCCCTTTCCATACTTTCACTCACTATAGGTTTGCTTTTAACATAATTGGTATGGCATGTCCTCATCCGTTTAGAGGGTACATGGACCAAACTGCCTGCAGTTTGCCACCTTGTAAGATAGTATTTATCCTAAGCATCAGGTCACCTGGTTCGGCTACCCTGCCAACTTCCTTTAAACCACCACAAAACTAATGGCCAAAACTCACCTTGACCATTGCACTTGTTGTTCCTTATATTGGGGTTGATTGGAAGTGGGCACAGCTCTCTTCCCATATCCTTTTTTTTTCTGTCTTGCTATGTGTTAGACTTTTTCCTGTCTCCCCTCCCCCCATTCTCTTCGCTGATGCACACTTACCTTAGGTGGGGCTCAGAGTGGTGTACTGTCTCCCTACTCCTCAGGCCATTCATATGTCTAGTCCAGACATGTAATAAATCAGGGGGGCTGATAGGCATGCAAGCAGCATGACAGAAATGGCAGCCACTCAAAAGATCACTTTTAAATTAACATCAGTAATTGACACGAGGTCCACATGTGCCGTGCAGAACCAGAAGCTGTAGCAGTCACATGACTGTGGAGGAAAGAGGAAGGGGAACTAGTATGCAGTACACTAGGTGCACAGCTTTGTTATGGTCCATGGGAACAGTCTCCTACAGTTCCTTTGGTTGGCCATCTTGCTTTAGATCCCTTGTTGGGGAGGCTGGCAAGGCCACTTGTGATTCTGGTGATTCATCCTTACAGACATCTCAAAGGCTGTAGAGCCCTCTGGTTATCTTCAGATACACTCTCTAACAGGAGCTCAAGGCATGCGGGCTACAGACTGTGGACTGAACAGGTACCACAACAGTAAGTACCGATTATTATAGTATCTCTAGCCTTCAGGGCCCAGCTTGAATAAAGTCCTGGAGCCTTTTCCTGCAAGGCTGTAAAACCCTAGGCAGGAAATACTCATGACAGCGTCTGCCTCACAGACAGTAATGCAAATAGCTCTGCAGGGCCATGGTGATAGTGTGGACCTCTTAACAAGTTTGAACTTATTTTCATCAGTGACAAGAGAAGCTGCACTCTGTTCCCCGCTTCTCTCTTCACCACTGCTGACTCCGCTGCTGTGCTTGGGGGGAATTGTAGGGTATCCTAGTGCACATTATTGCAGGCTGAATGTAATGTAAATTAGGCTTTGGAGAGGCTTAGGCAATAATAGTGGAGGAGGGGCAGACCAAGTTAGGGGGTGGATTGGACAAAACATTGTGTTTCATCAATAGATTGTGCACTGTTGTGGGGCAACAGTCTCTGATGCAATGAGAAGGGAAGAGTCCAACTGCCTGTAGCTCTGAGATGACCATGACTGTTGTGAAGAGGTAATGTTGCTATGGCTGCACAATCTGTTTCTCCTCTTGGTAGGTTAAAGTTCTTTGTTATGGAGCTTTATTGATGTTATATTATACAAATGCTTGCTTCCAGCATTATTGTGAGTGGATCAAATTAACATATTATACAATGGCAAGAAAGAATCCTGGCTTCTGATTGGTCAGTTGGCTGTCACAGCAGGGATGTTATCCTGGCATAACCTCCCTGTTGATGATATGGATGATATGGATGACTACTAGCATGATGATCTCTTCTTTCTCTTAAGAAACAAAAATAACAAAAACATTCTTCAAAGTAATTTTTTATTATAAAACCACAAGCCATTGTATAATAGGAATAATGCCCTCCAGGGTGGGAGTTATGCTGGGATAACATCCCTTCTCGGGAGTTGGACGCCCTTGGCCGGTGGCCTCGGGCCCAACCACCCGAGGTGGGATGTTATCCCAGCATAACTCCCACCCTGTCAGGCATTATTCCTTTATTATGACAGAGTACCTGGGGGAAGTAGGTAGTTAATAGCAAGGAGGTCTTTTAGTCTAGCTTTTAGAGCCTGATAGACGATGTAGGGACTAGAGTGCTTTTCCCCATCAGTTTTCTATTGGTCTCTTAGTGAAATGTAATTATATCTAATGAATCCTCTATATGTTATTCATAATTATGTTTTTGTTATTACATTTTGTATAGGTTATATATTAAATGTTTTGAAGGGTGTTACAGAAGTTCAGCTGCATAGTCATTTAGTAGTACTTGAGAGGGCACTACATATGCTCTTGGGCAAGGGGTCACCCACATTACTGCTTGGGTTGTTCTGTTATGGGGGGGGTCTCCTTTTTTTGCATGGCCTTGAGTGAGGGCATGAAATCCCACTTTTACATGCTATGTTACAGGATACCCTGTTATGCACTGTAAGGAGTAACAAGTCATGACCAAAATGCTGGAATGGAAGTGGGGCCGGATCCTCAATCCGCGCTTACTTCCTTCTGGTTAATAGTAAGCACTTCCTCCACTGTCCAATATAGATTAGTTTCCCTAAAATGATAATCCTGGCTAGCAAACCTCATGGCGATTAAACTAGTCCAGATCATGTCATGGAATGTCCAGGGTATAAACTCCCCTGTCAAACATAAACAGATCTTATCCTATTTAAAAAAAGGGAAATGCGATATAGCTTTTCTGCAAGAGGCCCACCTTCTTCTGGCAGAAATAGGCAATTTGGCAAGGGATTGGGTAGATCAAGTTGTAGTTAGCCCTTTCACTAAGAAACCTGGGGGGGGGTCTATCTTGCTGCATAAAAACCTTCATGCCCAAATACTCACTCAAGTGAGCTCCCCAGAGGGCAGATGGGTCATAGCTTGGGTCCTCCTTAATTAACAGCCCTTCCAACTAGTGAACATTTATGGCCCAAATCTGGACTTGTTCTTTTTTTTCCAGAGTTAGCAGATGCAATTGTTAAAATCCTAGTGAAAGGGGACTCTCTGATATTGGGAGGTGACTTTAATGAGTTATGGGACCCTCTGCTCGACCACCTTAGAGGTCATTCCCTTCTTCCCACAAGGGTTAGAACTGCTTTGCATAGTATGGCTAAGGAACTGTCTCTCGTTGATCCCTGGAGAAGTCTGCACCCAATTGGTAGAGACTTCACTTTTCATTCAGCCCCTCATGGCACCAGTAGCCATATAGACTTTTTTCTAGTATTTAGTCAGTCAGATTATAAACAATGTGCAGCAGGCTTCTGCTGGGCCAATAATTATCTATGACCATGCATGTGTCAGTATAACCCTGTTAATAGGACAGGAGTCCCCTAGAATACCTCAGTGGAGGATGGACAACTTCCTTGTATCTTATAAAGATTTACCTGATTGGTTGTCTAAGGAAATATTTCTGTTTTTTCACATGCAATGACTCTCCAGAAGTATACAGGGAATAATTATGGGACACCTGCAAGGCATTCATAAGAGGGAAAATCATTAGCTTTACAACGCATAAAAGGAGACAGTGAGCTAGTCAATTATTATCCCTTGAGGGTGCTCTTAAGAGCAAAGAGAAAGCATATAATAAGCTTTCCACACACTCTCAGCAGCTATACTGGGAAATAATGGAACTTAAATACCAAATCAAGTCACTGACATACACAACTGCTCAGCAGTCAATATTAGGGACTTCGCACCAATACTGGGAATCTGGGGAAAAAGCAGGGAGGCTTTTGGACTACAGTGCATGGGTACACAGCAACGGTGTGCACATCTCATCTCTCAAAACTGCCAAGGAGAAGATTATTACCAAACCTCAGGATATAGTGGCTGCATTTACTGAATTCTATTCTGCATTATATTCATCCCTGAGGACGAATTCCACTCTCAATTTCCAGAAGTTTCTGAAGGGGGGTCCAACTCCCAAAGCTGTCTATTTATCAGACTCAGAGTCTGAATGCTCCCATCACTTTGACTGAGCTTCAAGTAGCAATTCAGATGCTAGCCAAAAATAAATCTCCAGTCCAAGATGGACTGACAATTAAGTTCTACAAGACCTTCCAGCCTCAGGTTTCAGGCTTGCTGCTTAACACCTTTCAGGAGGCAGTGCTTAACAAAAAATTGACCCAAACAATGACAGAGGTCTTAATTATGCTCCTGCCTAAACCTGGCAAGGATCCACAGCTGGTATCAATTATCAACCCAATTCCTTACTTAACATAGACATGAAGTTGTGGCAAAAAATTCTAGCACATCGTCTAGGATCCCTAATCCTGTCCCTGATAGACCCCCATCAAACTGGTTTTGTCCAAGGAAGAATGGCAAAGGACAACATTAGGGCCACACTGCACACAATTTGGACTGCCTCCCATAACAATTCATGTAGTTTGTTAGTCAGCTTCGAAACGGAAAAAGCCTTTGACTCTGTAGAGTGGAACTATTTATTCTACATATAAGCCAAACTGGGAATAGGTCCTAGTTTTATATCATGGGTTAAGACACTTTATGCTGCCCCAAAGCTAGGGTTGTGGCTATTGGCCTCATTTTGTCACCAATAGACCTTGAGAGGGGACCAGGCAGGGGTGCCCCCTGTCGTCTCTGCTTTTCCTCCTTATCATGGAACCCCTCCTTTATAAAATTCACAATCTCAGTAGATTGTATGTATACATTGGGGGATGATTGCATTGCAGGCCCTCTCTGAACCTCATAACTCATTTCCAGCAGCACTGGATACTTTAAATGAGTTCACAACACTTTCAAGATTTAAAGTTAATTGGTCTAAAATGGAGGTGTTACCCTTGAACTCAGCCACACAGAAATCCACCTTATTCTATTTAGGCCTTTGCTGGCAACGCAGGAGGCTGAAATATCTAGGTTTCTGGCTTGCAAATAAATTGAAGGATATGCTTTATCTTAACCTTAATCTGCTCAAGGGGACCCTAGAGGCAGATTTTACCAGGTGGAAAAAGCTTCACCTTACCCACCCCAGGAAAATTGCAGTGTATAAGATGATGGCTTTTCCAGAGTTTTTGTTTGTGCTCAATTCTATGCCTGTACCTATGTCCATTTCTAGACTTCAGGGCTTTGAAAAAATTGTGCCCTCATTATTATGGGAGGGAAGCAAGCTGTACTTTAGCCTTCAAAAGTTGTGGGTGCCACACATGGGGGGGCATTACTATGGCTTTGGGCATATCACCAGCTGACAGGCATCAGTCAAAACCTGGAGTGGCTATATTGTGTGAGTCCTCAGACTCTAATATGGCTGTCTTTGGATTGGAGGATGGGTCTAGGCCCTCCATGGGCTCATCCTAAATGCAAATATACTCAGTTGACTCCAATAATTCTATTTGTGCAGCAGACCTGGATATCTCTCATCCACAAGCACAATTGGAAGCTACACTGTTTATGCCCTTGGGAGCCCTTGTGGCATAACCCATACATATAAGTTGATGGCTAGCCCCTAGAAGACTGGAAACACTGGGAAGCCAGGTGAATTACAATGTTGACTCATCTGATAGATGACCAATTAGGAGAATTAGAGTCCTTTACATGTCTCTCCTTAAAATTTTTCTCCCTAAAGTGGATTTTTGGAGATATCTCTAACTATGAGCTGCAGTGAGGGCTAGGCTGACCCATGCTTTGCCAACTCCATAAGCAGAACTGCCCAGACATTTATCTAACTGGATGCAAAATCTACAGAGACTTCGAGGTAAAATATATGATTTCATCCTCAGTCCTTTTACTCCCTCATTGCACAACAGCAGGTTAAAATGGCAATATGAACTTCACATTTCCCTCGCTGCAGAAGAAAGAGAAACTTTGCTCAAACATGCACACACAGGTCTTAGGGACTCATGCTACCAGCTTATTCAGAAAAAAATTCTCCATTATTGGTATCGAATCCCAGACCTGCTGAAAAGTATGAACCTCATGACTACTGACACATGCTGGCACTGTCACCAGCAGGTAGGCACACTAACTCATGTGTTGTGGTCTTGCCAAAAACTTGCGCGGAGTATTGGGACCAGATTATCCAATTCTGTGGGCTGGTAATAGGTAGGCCATTGCAGTCTGATCCACTTCACTGGATCTTGGATGGTTGGTCGCTCCTTGGGGAAATCCCCAATTGCCAAAAGCAATGACTGTTGCCTGCTTTCCTAGAAGCTAAAAGGCAGACACTGCTAAAATGGAGAACTAAAGCTACCTCCTCACTAATCGAGTGGTTAAGCTCCCTCACTAGGCTGCTGGAGTATGAAAGAATGACCCACCTTGTGAATGGTAAGCTAGATAGGTTTCATGAAGTATGGGACCCCCTTCTTAAATTGGACACAAGTAATCCATTAAAATATATTATGCTATCTTGCCCTACAAAACAGCTGGGAAAACCTGCCCCCAATTGTTTTTTAAACTGTTAAAGAATAGTACAAATTGTTGATTACTAACTCTAGCATGCTCTGATAAGTTTTGTTAGTTTCTGTTTGTTTCTATAATGAAATACAGTAAGATTAGACAGGTCGCTTCTGTATTAGGTAGATACCTTTTTATTACTTGACTGTTGGAAATCTTGTTTTACTGTGTTTCTTTGTTATGTGAGGATTTTGTGCTCTTTTCTGTCCCTTGTACGTGTTTTATCTTGTTTATTTTCTCAATAAAAATTGTGATTGAAAAAGTGGTTCTGTCAATTGCTTTGGGAAAATGTACATACATGCTTTATAAGGAGGTGGCAGAGTCAATGGCTCATTTTCAGCCATGCCAGACAGTGACACACAGGACAATTCAGTACATTCAGTACAGTACATTATATTTAAAATACAATATAAAGAGGCATACATGCATGCAGAGGAAGTATAGAACCCTCATGTGGTGTTACACCAGCATTTGGATGCAGTCATTAAATGTGCTTTCAGGGTCACTTTAAAGTAATGCAGAGACATATTAATTAGTACTCTCTCAGGGAGATTGTTTAGGATGCAAGGACTGGAGTAAGTAAAGGACCACTCTCCAGTCATACATATCTTTTCTCCAAATCTTTCAGAATGTAAAAATCTGGTTTGGTGTACACTGTTAGATTCCTTTAGTTTAACTGACCGAGAAGGTGGTGAGTCACTGATAAATACTATATGAGCAAATTTAAGAGAATTAAACAGTATTCCATTTTATGGAGGAAGAATCTTCAATTCATTTTGCAATGATTAATCCTGGAGTGTGCCTTTAAGACAAATTGGCATATGTTACTGTATATATTTATTATTGTAACTCAAGCACTGTGAGATAATGCATATTTGCTGTAGTCTGGTGTTGGCAATAAAAACAGTCTAGCAATGATGGGTTGCACTTCATACATAACAAAATGTTTATTTTCATACAGGTTCCACAGTTTTTTTTATTGTTTTGTTTGAAAATACTGTCAAGATGGTAACCTTACATTAAAGCATAATCTTGATTGATACCCATGTATTATTATTATGTGGAATGGGTTCACTGTCGTATGATGAGAGAGTCTCTAACCTTGGCCTGATGACATTGGAGACAAGAAGGATAAGTGGCAGTTTCCTTTTACTATATGACAGCCTACAAAACAATGATCTCATAGCCTCTTTGGGATTCATATTCATGACCATGGTTAGAAGAAGTCACAGCAGACAATTAGTATGAAAGGTATACTACTAACACAAGAAAACATTATTATACTCAGAGAGGGGCTGGTTTATGGAATAGCTTGCCTTCTAATGTGATTGACTCGAAAAACCAAAAAGTTTTCAAAGAAAGACTTAATAAATTGATCCTCTCTGGGAACAAGATATACTCCAACCACCAAAAAAGTGGGGAGATAGCCTCAGGACCTGGGTTTAGGAATGGATGTGGGCCACTCAGAGGCCAACAAGGGGAGGGAGGATAGAGCCTGAAAAATAAGTGGCTTGAGAAATGGCTTAAAAGTCCTAATTCTTTTGCAGTCCTTTGAAGGTTCAGTAATTCATCTGTCATAAGTATAGTTAGAAGAACTGAAGTGTTTTGAAAAACACTGTCTGTAAACAATTAAACCCTTCAATATCTTCTTTATTTGACACCAACCCCAATGTTTTGCCAGAAAAACCTGACTTTTTCAAGGGGAGATATTTTTAACACTGTAAAAACAAAAAATAACAACCTCACATTAATAAATATTTATATTAATAAAAATAAATATAAAATATTAGATAGGTGTAAGTGCTACTAGTAGTACCTCAGTTCACAATATGTAGCCTATAAGCCAAATGTTGCTTTTGCTTTAATATTGTAAATAATCTAAAGACAGAACATACATAAAATGTTTTATCATTGAACACAGACCAAGCAGCTATCCTGTTAAATGCAAACTTCAAAACTCACAATATTCTTCCACACCCCATCACCACAATCTCCATATAACAAACTGATGGTTAGGAGGTGGATAGTAAACCACATTTTTGCTGATAATAGTATTAGTTTTAGCAATAAGAACTAAAGTTTTCAATAATTTTATTTTTGGTACCCAATCAAATATTCATTTCATTCATTCTTTAATGTTTTAATGAAAAATACCGATTATATGGCTATATTTCTCATAAGTTAGTTTTAGTCTTGCTTGGAGGTTATTATAGTCAGATGCTATTAAAAAAAGCATTGTGGATTTGCAATCATCTCAAGCCCTCATATACTCTTGACGCCAAGCACTACATAGCCTGATCATCATTTACACAACTGAAAAATAGCTGGTAAAGTTAGGCAAAACTGTCTAACTGAGTTTCCCACATGGGTTCCAATGCACTGAAAGGGTGGGTTGAAAGCTGTCAGGAATATTCTGCAGTTCATCAGACCTTACTATTTATTTTACGAAATTCGAAAACTCTGCACCATTCTACAGCATTTGGTCATGAAGTTCAAGTATGATTAAACCAACAAATATCCTGTATCAGAGTCCATTTTTTGCATGTGGGATACAAAGGGGAAATGAAAAATGCCACAAATTCACTTAAATTCATTTAAATCAAAATCACTCCAAATGTATTTATACCAGTTTTAACCAGTGTTCATGTGTTTAACTCATACATTTAAATATACACATTATAGCCATGTACTCTGAAACTTGTGATTCCTGTGATTAAGCATAACTCACCAAACATATCCATCACCCATCACCATTATATTTATAATATCTTTTCTCCAAAGTTTTTTTTTAAGGTTTTATTTAAATACCTCTTTGGTATCCAACACTATAAAACTATAGAATATTTGGTTAAAGTAACATCTGTTCTGAACTGCTAAAAAAGTAAGAAACAATTCATTAACAATTTTTGCTGGTAGCTGTTACTTTTAAATTATGGGCTTATTCATTAAAACTGATGTCTTATAAAGTATTACTCTGTTGGTGTCTCACTTAATGGCATCCCAAAGAGAGAATCCTCACCCCAACAAGCCTTCTTATAAGACTGTACCTCTAGTTGATGTCAATTGTAAAAGGCATTCCATGCTTAATGATGTATTTCTAGTTGGTTAGTAACAGAAAACTTCAGACTGATTCTATGGAAATGGGCTGGGGTGTTGATGTGTACTTTAGAAACCTGTTCCAATATTACTGTCTTCAATCCATTCCTAAACATTATACCGAAATTATACAATAAAACATTTCAAGAATCTTCATCTTAAAAGACTAAACACATCGTGATCCCACAATCCACAATTCTATATCTCATAACGGACACACATAACTAAATCGAACAGTCCTATGGAGAAGGGGGACCAACTGAATAAGGAATTAAATCCTATGATCAGTTGATGTAAATCTATGTGATATCCATATAATATAGGGGGTTTATGGAGAGGAGGGGAGAGGAGTACTGGTATCAGTTATTTGTCAAAAAAATTGTTCCCTAATGATTATCAAAGTGATGACAAAAATTATGACAAAGCCAATCATAAAATTATTCTAGCCCTTTACCAGCAGATACTCACCAGCAAACATACCAATGGTCCAAATATGGAGCCAAACATTTATTTTCAACTTCCTTATATTTGGAGCAGTATAAAAACACGTGAAGTACTGTCTCAGAATCATGGCTACCACAATCACATTTTAGAGCTCCCATTTCTTTTGATGAATTTATTTTGCCATATCTCCATTTTAACAGTTTTGAAGGAAATTTCTTTTTTTTATCATGTAATATTTTATTGAACTTTTCCAATTTTTTACATATTGTTTACATAATACACAGAAGCATATTCACCATAAGCCTCAATCTCTGACAAACAACCACAGAATGGCTAACAATACTGCCATCTTAAAGGATACATCCAGGGTACAACGTAGCTCTAAACTGCATCACTATTTGTCAAAATCCAAATCTCAATTGGCCTTGAGGAAGGCCTACGCTATGTGTAAGATAGACTAACTGCAACAGGCTTTAATTAGACACAAAAATTTGCAGAGATAAGGATTCAAGGAGAACATTACCTTGTAGCACAGGCCTCTCATTTATATAATGAAAATATACCATCTAGGTTCTCATGATTAGTTTATACCCGGTAGTCCCACAATAAAGTGTTTAAGCTCTCCACAAAGTCAGGATTGAAGAGGAAAAAGGAGAAAGTATGAAGAGAAAGAGCTAGAGATAAGAAGAGGGAAAAGGAGCATAGCAGGGGTTACATAGAGGAGAGGGGGATACCTTATATTTGACATACCACTCTAGGGTTGACTTGCTAAGAAGTAATAGGAGGATTTTGTAGTGGGGGAGGAGATACTCTGCAAATGTGGGAATGCAGGTAGGCATCCCATTTTGAGTAGTAGTCAGCTAGTTTGCCTCTAGCTGCTGCTGTAAGCCTTTCAAAGATGGCCAGCCTAGCCATGGCTGCCCACCATTGAGAATGTGTGGGGGGTAAGGATTGTCTCCATCTCACCAGAATGGCTCTCTTTGCTTCCATGATAGCAACCAGGACCCAGGCTTTACTAGGAGGAGAAAGTGCATTTACTGAGGAGGTGTCCCCCAGTAGTAGGAAGTAATGTTGAAGAGATAGAGGGTTACTTACTATAGCAGAACAGTCCTTCAAGACTGATGTCCAGAAGGTGTGGATTGTTGGGCACAGGCATAGTATATGGTATAGGTGGGCCAGAGAAGAGCGGCTTCTCCAGCAGCTGTCTTGTGGGATTATCTTTCACCTATAGAGAACTGAGGGAGTTTGATACCATCTGAGGAGAATTTTTAATTGAAGCAACTGGCTCTTTGAGTCTACATAGGCTGTATGGGCCAATCTGAGACATTCCAACCACTGCTGTGGAGATACAGAGTGAGAAAAATCCTTCTACCACGAGGCTTTGCTAGTCAAAGTGACATCTGGTTAGGAGTCTCTAAGAGTTCGATAGATAGCACCTTCAAGGCCCCCACCTCTGTTGGGTAGAGAGAGGTTATTCAGGCCTCTCCAAGGGGACTGGGATGGCCAAATCTTAAGGAGAGGGATCAATGTGCTTTGTAATTGGAGAAATTTCCAAAAATCCTGAGATGGCAATTTGTATTTAGTTTTGAGCTGCTTGAAGGACATCAACATATGAGTGTTCAATATGAGAAGATCGGCTACCGTCTGAATGCTCCTAGAGGCCCATGAGGCCCAGTGAAGTGATTTATGATCTACCTTAATAAGAGGATTATTCCAAATCAGGGCATAACATAAGGGAGGTGGGTAGTCAGCATTTGGGACACCAGCTATGGCCATTGCCCGGCACCACAATGCACATGTATTTGTCATAAGTGGCATGAGTTGAGGATTGGCAGGTTTCCTGCAAGATAACAGCGAATAAAGGGGAGTCTTTGCTGACAGCATGGCCTCCAGTACTGCCCACTGAGGAGGAGGGGTTGAACGAGGGATGAACTACATCACAGCCTGGGCCATGCTAAAGGCCAAATTATATCCCATAAACCAGGGGAGACCGAGCCTTCCCTAGGTCCAATGAGCACGTAGTTTCATTCACCCCCATCTAGGGGGTCCACCTTCCCAGAGGAGAAGTGCCACTAATCTATCTAAGGCTTGAAATAGTTTTTGAGAGAGAGGAATTGGGAGGTTGTTCAGTAGGTAAGAAACCCTAGAAAAAATAAACATTCTAATCGCCTCCACCTTTCCTTTCAGCGTTAGACGTAACTTCATCCAGCAGTGGACCTCGGCTGTCAAAGTGGCTAGGAGGGGAGAGAAATTGGCCATTTCTAGGTCCTTCCAGGCTGCCGTGATGTTAATGCCCAAATATGGGAAGCTCTGAGGCACCCAGGAAATGTCTGTACCGGCTAAGCATTGTCTACTGCATTTCTTGTTTAGAGGAGATAATATAGTTTTTTTCTGATTCACTGTAAGCCCAGATATTCTAGCAAACTCCTGCAGAATTGAAAAAACTGGTGGGAGGGAAGACTGTGGGTCAGAAAGAGTAAGTAGCATATCATCTGCATATGCATTAACTAATTAGGAAGTTTTCCCCACAGGGATACCGGTTACAGTTGATGTGTTAATCAGTGTTCTAATTAAGGGGTCCAGACCTATCAGGAACTGGAGCGGGGAGAGAGGACACCCTTGTCTGGTACCTTTGTGGAGGAGAAAGAGAGAAGAGGTATCTTTATTAGTGAGGATTCTGGCTGAAGGCAGGTTGTACAGTGTGTATAACCATGAACAAAATTGGGGTCCAAAGCCATACAATCGGAGTATCTGGTGCAAATAAGCCCATTCCAGGGAGTCGAAAGCCTTAGCAAAATCAACCACTAAAGCGGCCATGGGAACCTCAGACTGAAGTGCCAGCCATTTAAGATTTAAAATAAGGCAAAGGTTATCTGCACTAGATTTCCCTTTTAGGAACCCAGTTTGAGAGGGATGAATCAGATTTAATAACACTGGGGATAGTCTGGTTGCCAAGATTTTAGCCAGTATCTTAGTATCGACTGGGAGAAGTGAAACGGGTCTATAATTTGCACACAGTAAGTCATCCGAGGATTTCTTGGGGATTAGTGAAATAAGAGCCTCATGCATAGTGGGGGGAAGTATAGCGGTCGATTGGGCTTCCTGGAGACCTTGCAGAAGGGGGGTGGTAATCTCATCCTGTAGCACTTGGTACAGCTCTGCTGATAACCCATCTGGCCCCGGAGCCTTCCCTTTGGCCATCTGAGATAGTGCAGACTGGAGGTCGTCCCCAGTTATGGGAGCATCCAGAGCAAGGGCCTGCTCTTTAGAGAGCTTAGGGAGTTGCGCCCCTAGGCAAAAGTTTTGCAGATGCTGAGATAATTCAGTATCTGAAAATATATTCTGAGGCTGGTAAAGGTCCTGATAAAATATTTCATAGTCTCATTGATAGCCTTGGGTGTTGTTGCAACCTTCCCCTCCTTGTTCTTTAGGGCTAAAATTCTGGAAGAGGTTTGTTGCTTCCGTAAATAATAAGCTAATAATTTCCCACCCTTACCCCCTCCCTCCCAGAACCTGTGCTTAGCTCGAGTGAGTTGCCACTCCACCTTCCTGTTCAGCAGCACATTGAGTTTGTATTTTAAACCAGTAATGTCGGCTTGGAGAGGGAAGTTGAGTGGGTTAGTGGGAGATATTTTAAACTGCTTCTCTAGAAGTGTCAGATCCTTCTGGAGCTCTGATATCTGCTTTACCCTTTCCTTGTTTTTAGCCACAGAGAAGGAAATAATTCTCCCCCTTATAACTGCCTTAAAGGCCTCCCAGACTGTGGTCGCACTTGTTTCCCCTGGTGTGTTGACTGAGAAATATGAAAGGGTTTCCTTTTTTATATAATCATGATAGGCTGCATCCTCCAACAATAATGGATTACATCTCCACCCTGTGGAGCATGAGCCCTGCCCCGGGGGAGTGAAAATGATAGTTACAGGGATATGGTCCAATATGATTATGCTGACAATAGTGGGAGTTTCTATCCCAGGCATTGCAGCATGATTATCCAACCAGAAGTCAAGTCTGCTATGAGTCCCATGCACTATAGAAAAGTATGTGTAATCATGCCCACTTGGATGACTAATTATCCATGGGTCCCCTAGTCCCCATTCTGACATCAAAGTATTTAATGTTTCTAAAACCTTCGGATGGGACTGAGGTGTAGGTATGGATTTGTCTGAAAAAATATCATGCACCAAGTTATAATCCCCACCTAGTAGGATTGGAATATCAAAGGTTGTCACCAGAGAGCTCAGGGAAGGCCTGACTCAATTCAGAATAGACATCCCCTGTATCCAAATTGAAGCCATAAACATTGGCTATTATGACCCTGCCACCAGGATATGACAGCTTAGTCACTATCCATCTACCTAGTGAGTCCTGATGCTGACCCCTCAACAGTCCATGGTCCCGACCTCCATAACAGGATGGTCACTCCCCTGGACTTTGTGGAGGCACAACTAGCCAGCACCATTCCCACCCACAACTTTTTTAACCATTGCATCATGCGGCTGGTAAGATGCGTCTCCTGGAGTAAGGTGATATCTGCACCGATCGAGTTTAGATATTGCAATACTTTGGTTCATTTTGCTGGATGATTCAGTCCATGCACATTCCAGGAGACAAGTCCCCAACCATGTGGTGCAACCGTAGTTGGACCATAATAACAATTCCCACCTATTACGTAACAAGGAAAAAAGAGTGTACTCACCCAGCCAATAGTGAAAGGAGAAGCGGGAAAGAATAAAAGAAGAAAGATACCCAGCTAGAGGCCTGTGGTAAGTCTTGTACCATTGGTGAGCCTCAAACAGACAGGTGTTGAAAAGGTTGAGAGGAGACAGTAACAATCAATCTATCTGCAGTTGAAGAGAAGCCTGTGCGAAGTAAAGAGAAAACCACAGTTATGTACCTTAGAAATTCAAAGTACAGGGCAGAAATCTGCCAATAATCAGCTGTCAAGCAACAGATTAATTAACAGATTAATTATAAAACAATATAACACTTCTAAAACAATCAACAATAACTCAGTTATTGGTGCCGAGTTGTACGCATGAGAAGGGGCAGTTACGCCCCTGAGCCATACTGCTTCCGACACCAAATGCAGAATCAGGAAGGAGTCACACCAGATTAGATGATCTGTCTCAGCCCGAATCTGAGGGCTCAGCCATATGAACTGCTACAAGCCACCAGGATAAACCCGGAGTCTGGAGCCGCCCCCAGACTGGAGGGGGAGGCACAGTCATTCGGTACACCCAACTGGAGAATGGGGAAGGGGACGGGGGGATCGGTCAGCTACATATTACCTATAAATTTCTAATCCACAGGGAAAAATAACAACCCATAGGAAAAGTAACCAATGACCACTAGTATGAGTAACTACCAAGACCATCAGGGTGTATTAGAGGATGACCATATTTATGCGGCTTAAAAAATACCCGGCCTATGAATTATTTAGGAAATATATGAATTATTTAGGAAATATATACCCAGCTCCATGAATAAGAGCATTAGGCTACACAGCACATTGACCAAAAGAGAGAGATGGGGTACATACAGAGACATGCCTATAGTAGTGAAGAGGGAGGAGGGATGACTAGCTATGTCAGAAGGGACTTAACAATACCAAGCAGAGGAAGATGGTACAAAAAGGTGAGGTGGGGAGGAGTTCCTCTGCCTGTAATTTATAGGCACTGCCCCATTCAGCACTAGGTGTGCTAATACAATAAGGAGGAAAGGGGGGCATAACCCTTCACCCCATGACTGCCAAGTTAGACCCTCAGATTCTCAAATATTATTAATGAATTTCCTTTGCTTTTCAGGTCCCCAATATCACCAGAGCTTCTGCATTTGTTTTTAACCCAGGTTTCAGAGCAGAACTGGTTGCCTCCTCCTCTTTGTTCTCCTCCTCCATCGTCGATGCCCTGTCTAGCAGGACCGGATTGTAAAACACAAGGTTCTTAGCTAGTGGTCCCTGGTAATCCAATAAAGCCACTTGACACCAAATGTTGTTTTAAATCAGTTGCAATTTATTAATACCAAATAAGCCCTAACAATTTTACCTCTAACATGATCAAATCTAAACAGCTGATGGCTTTTTACCACCAGGGCTACAGCATTTCAGAGACACATGAAGCCATACATCTCTGGATCCCCCAAGCAATCTATGGATAGTCTCAGACTGCATCTTGTCCGAGACTGCGTCTTCTCGAAGGGATGCTGGACATAACCATAGGTCTCATATTTATGTGTAGCAAGCTTAGAAAAAAAAATGCAAGGCTGGAATTTCCCAAAAACTACCTCAGCAGTTTTAAACACAGACAATATGTCATTCTGAAAATCATAAGACTTGGGTTCAAAAAATACATTGGCCAAAAGATACCTCGGTCATAAGATACTTTTGACACTTTGCCAGAGACATACGGTAATTCTTAAATGGAAAAACAAGCAATCAGAGGTTTTTTATTTATCAAAAATACTTACTTCAGGATACAGAAAACATGCAAGGGGATGTGACTGTTTTAAAAATACTCAGTTTACAGATAAAAAAAAAACAGACAGTGGCCAAACTGGGGAACTTGATCTTCAAGGCCAGCGTGGTTACTAGCAGCTGCATTTTTATCTTAGCCATAACCTTTTAAAAAAACTACTGAATAGGGCAATTCCAAGTCAGACCTTGACTGTGCTTAAAGATTTATTTTATTTTCTTCAGTTTAACTGTTAACCATTTAAATCCTGTATACATACAGGCATATTAACTGATATGGTGGTATCATTCATTTGCTTAGCCACTGGCAGCCATTGGCTAGCTAACCATTTTAACTTGTATGTGGGCCTCATTCAGTCATCTATTGGCCATTTGCATTTTCTCTGCAAGCCTTTTACACCTTGCCATAGTCAATTGTGTATATGGAGGTGGCTATCAGCAATCTTATATAACTGAACCTATATATACCTATGCCTTGGGGCCCCTGGGCAAATTCAACAATCCCCACCTCGAAGGTAAAGAGGCCCCTGAGGGACTCGAACCTTTGCAAAAGTTTAACATAAATGTAAAGATTAGTTATTAACTGAAGGTTGAAAAAAACTAAATAAACATTTTTACTCTTAAACTGTTAGTCTATGTGAATAGGTATATGATTTAAAATGGGTTGCCAGCATACAGATAGTCAAGGCATTTATAAAAGCATCCTGTTCTGGAGTTGGTACAGGGGTGATTACAGATGGAGCACAAATGGTGAGTTTGTAAAACATAGTGCAGAACTCAGGGATGCAAACACCACAATTGAAATATGTGAAAAGATGTTAACATGTGATACCACATATAACACAATATGATGTAACAATATTTGTTGATGAAGAAGAGTTCATGGAATCCACTTTGAGAGTGGATAAGGTAGATGCTACCTTGTGTTGAGGTGTGGCACATCCTTGGAACTTGATTGAAGAATCTGTTGATAATGTCTCTTGACAGATAAGTCTTTATAAAACATAACAGTCCATGAAATTAACAGTCCATAAAGTTCATATAAGTAAGCACAGGTTGGTGTAGTTACAGTACAAGTGACATGTCATTTGCAGAATGGTGGTAACCCCACAAGGCACATGGGGCAATGCAGACAGTAATTTAAAAACAAAACACCAGCATAGTAGAAAAGTCAGTGTTCATGTTGCTGGCTGCTGGATGGCTGATTGGCAGACACACTGGCCAGGGGTGCATTAGATTGTGCATTGAGTCCTTTTAATGGAGTAGCCACACACACACTGGCATGGCATTTGTGTTGTGGTAGTTGGTTACACCCCGGCACAAAGATTAACAGTCCATAAAAAGGTAACAGTTTACAATAAACCATTAAAAACACAGTCCATAACAGAGTAATAGGTTTGTATAAAGTACCAGCCATGTTTGGAACAAGCAGCAGTGAAGAAAATGGATGTTTTGCTTGAAGATCAATTGAAGAAGAATCTTCTTGCTGAAGTTAGGGGATTGCCCCTACCCCAGACTTAACTTCATAGTAAGCAGAAACAATAAGCTTGATTGCAGAGTCTGAACTGACTGGACCTTTTTCAGCTGATTTAAAGTTTTACAAATAGGTGTAATTTTGCTGAAAACAGTACACTTGCAGAGGTAATAATAACTGACTCTGATTTATCTGTTGGAAGCTGAGAACCTTGCTACACTGCAAAGAACAAACTATAACTCCATTTAGGACCTGGAAACCTGGTAAGGCATAATACTTGTTAAGAAGGGGAGCTACGTTTTCTACAAAAAGTTTAATTTTTTTTTTCTTATTGGCATTAAGCAGAGAATTGCAGGATTCCATTAAAAGTGTAGTAATTTTATAACCAGAGGGAATGAGATACAACTGAATTTGCTTGATTGTTGGGGTTGAGACCTAGGATTTGGAAGGATATTTTTGCAACATTTTAAAAGTGTCCTGCTGGCTGAGAAGTTAAGTTTTTATCCCTGGTTTCACTGAAAGATTTTGTGTATTGGAATCAGACATAGCAGAGTACCTACATTGAAAGGCCTGCTTACATCACAGGTGTCACTAGTCAATCAATTGGCTCTGGGTGGGGTTTCATCACTGTGCTGTCTTAGGCATCCTTCACAGTTAGAAGCCAGTCAGACTGACTTTGATTTGTCTGTTGGAAGCTGAGAACCTTGCTACACTGCAAAGAACAAACTATAACTCCATTTAGGACCTGGAAACCTGGTAAGGCATAATACTTGTTAAGAAGGGGAGCTACGCTTTCTACAAAAAGTTTCATTTTTTTTCCTTATTGGCATTAAGCAGAGAGTTGCAGGATTCCACTAAAAGTGTAGTAATTTTATAACCAGAGGGAGTGAGATACAACTGAATTTGCTTGATTGTTGGGGTTGAGACCTAGGATTCAGAAGGATATCTTTGCAACATTTTAAAAGTGTCCTGCTGGCTGAGGAGTGAGTTAATTTTTATCCCTGGACTCAGTAGAGTGGTTTGTGCAGGAGCCGTGATCTAGTAAATTGTGGTGTTAGTTGAATTACTATAAAGGGCAATACTCACCGGGGTGGTGGAGCAGTTGTGTATTTGATTGTTTGTAACAGTCACCAGTGGCCGTGGACTACCCACCCACCCTTCCCCACACCCCACACCCCCAGGTGTGGCATTTCCTTTATAGCCACAATTCTGACATCACTCTCAACAGGTCTTGGGGCAGAACTGTCATATCCTTAGTAACCCAGCACAGTGCAAAAGGGTAGGTCACACACAAATAATAATAAAAATATATATATATATATATATATATATTACATATTGTATATTATAAGGGAGAGGGACATGTGGGGAGTGATGCAATGCACTAGCTGTGAGGCAGCAGTTTTCCAGGAGACATTCTGGAAACTGCGTTGCTGTCCTATTTGCAGACAACTGTCAGCTCTGAGGGAGGAGGTTGCCCACCTCCATGCTGAACTAGCAAGGACTAAGGAGGCCTCCCCCTTCCAAAGAGCACCACTGCCACAACCACTGCCTCAGAGGTTGCCAAGTATGAAGAGCAGTTGGACCACAGTGGGTTCTGGGAGGGTGCGGGTGGTGGACCAGAGGCGAAGCCCCTAGCTGTACCTCTACACAAATCATATGCCATTCTGGCAGATCAAGGTTCCTCTATGATGGCACCCTCAGTGGAGACCCAGAAGAATACTGAGGACATCCACAAAGGAGACCCACAAAAAGGTGCCAAGGGACACCACAGGGGAAGGAAACAGCTTCTGATAGGGGACTATATTGTTGGGGGGTAAAACTGGGAAAGGGAGAGGAGAAGGAAGTAAGGTGCCTGCCTGGTGCCATGGCTTGGAGGGACAGGAAGTGAATCCTCAGGATTGCAGAAGCAGCATCACAGGAGAGGGAACTAGATATCATAGTCCACCTGGGGACAAATGACCTAGCTAGGCATGGGATCAGTGCAGTGCAGAATGAATTTGTGGAGTTGGGGAGGGGCCTCAGATGGGTAGCAAGCACGGTAACCTTCTCAGAGGTGCTACCAGTCCATGGCAGGAGTGAGGCTAGGGTACTGCACACCATGCAGTTTAATGAATGGTTGCAAAACTGGTGCAGAGCACAGGTCTTTGGCTTCATTGGGGACAGGGTGGCCACCTGGAGAGATAAAGGTCTATACTGGGATGATGGTCTGCATCTGTCCATGAAGGAAACCAAGCTCCTAGGTGATAGGTTTAAATGCTTCCTTGGCAAGCCTTTAAACTAGCCAAGGGGGGGAGGCACTGATAAAAGGCAGGAAATGTCAAGCCTCCCTCCACAAAACAGGGCAGGTAGTAAGGTAAACACTGAGGTACAGAGCTCAACACAGGGCAGGACAGGGGGTAAATGGAAAAATAGACAAGGACAATAAGAGCAGGGATGGGGGAAAAAAGGATAAAGCCAACATTAAATGGAGGACAATGATTACCAATGCCCGTAGTCTGGGAAACAAGCTTCCTGAGCTAGTAGCCCTGATGGAAGATGAACAATTGGATATTGTGGCAGTCATGGAAACATGGTACACCAAGAACCGTAACTAGGATGTCAACATACCAGGGTACACAATCTACAGAAGGGACAGGGAAGGTAAAAGCGGAGGTGGAGTAGCTCTACACATAAGGTTTGGGATCAAAGCTACAGAACTAAAAAGTAAAGGGGGAGGACAAGAGGCACTCTGGGTCACCTTGGAGACAGGGAATAGCATCACAATCCACACAGGGGGTTGTATACAGATCCCCATCTCAAGGGGAGGAAATGGACAACAAAATGATAGAGGACATTCTCAAAATGGCTGAAAAAGGGGAGATACTGTTGATGGAGGACCTGAATATGCCAGATGTTAACTGGATAACATGTACTGCAGCCACATCCAAGAGCAGGGTCATTCTCGATGCCCTGCAGGGGGCAGGCCTTAGACAGCTAGTGTTGGAACCCACTCAGGAGGGAGCAATACTAGACCTGGTACTCTCAAATGGCGAGAGGATCACAAATTTAGAAGTCAGTAGACATCTGGGAACAAGTGACCACTGCACAGTGTGCTTCACAATGAGCACAATCATGGAGATAAGCCATACAAAAACAAGGATACTGGACTTTAGAAGGGCTGACTTTGGCAAAATGGGTAAATACCTGAAGAATGCACTAAAATGACCAAAAAGGAGGGGTGGAAGAACAATGGAGAAAAATCAAAACTGCCATCATAGAGGCAACAAGCCTTTGTGTGAAACAAATAAAGAAAACAAAGCGGAGTAAAAAACCACTATGGTTCTCAAAAGAGGTGTCAGGGAAGGTTAAGGAGAAAAAGGCTGCATTCAAAAAGTATAAGGAATCACAGAAGGACCATGACAGGGAACTGTATCAATTAAAGCAGAAAGAAGTGGGAAGGCAGTCAGACTAGCAAAGGCCCAAACCGAGGAAAAATAGCCAACTCAGTTAAGAAGGGGATAAAACCTTTATAGGTAACATTAGGGAGCATAGAAAGGTTAAGGGAGGGATAGCAGATTAATAAAGGAGAGGAGAGGTGGGCAGAGGAGACAGTGAAAAGCAGAGATACTGAATGAATACTTTTGCTCAGTATTCACAAAAGAAGATGAGGAGGAGTTACCTAAACCAGACAGTAGAAGCACTCTGGGTAGGGGGTTGACACCAGTCCATTCACAGAAGAAAGAGTCCTGAAAGAACTCCTAAAACTCAAGGTGGACAAAGCAATAGGGCCTGATGGGATTCACCCCAGAATCCTAAAAGAACTAAGGAGGACCTAGTTATACCACTGACCATGCTTTTTAACAAATCATGGCAGGATGGGCAGTACCTGAGGACTGGAGGAGGGCAGATGTGATTCCCTTCACAAAAGTGGGAGCAAGGCAGAAGCAGGAAACTACAGACCCGTAAGTTTGACCTCAGTGGTAGGGAAAATGATGGAATCACTCTGAAAGAAAGAATTGTTGAGTACCTAGAGCCAGCAGGGCACAGGACCAAAAGCAGCATGGATTTACAGCAGGAAGGTCATGTCAGATGAATCTAATTGATTTCTTTGACTTGGTGACCAAAGTAATAGACCAGGAGGGCTGTGGATATGGCCTTCCAGACTTTAGCAAGGCATTTGACACAGTCCCACACAAAAGATTAATCAGTTAGCCAGCCTGGGAGTGGGTCCCAGGGTGGTAGCCTGCAGTGCAAACTGGCTGCACAACAGGACACAGAAGGTAATAGTGAATGGAACACATTCCAAAGAAAGGGGGTTACTAGTGGAGTACCTCAGGGCTCAGTACTGGGTCCAGTCCTCTTTAACATCTTTATAGGTGACATTGCAGAGGGTCTGGAGGGAAAGGTATGCCTCTTTGCAGATGACACAAAGATTTGTAACAGAGTTGATACACAAGGGAGGTAGAAAAGATGAGAAGGGACTTGGCAAGGTTGGAGGAATGGTCAGACATATGGCAACTTAGATTCAATGCAAAGAGGTGCAAAGTAATGCACCTGGGAAACAAAAACCCAGGAGAAGAGTACACAATAGCAGGGGAGGTACTAACAACAACAAAAATGGAAAGGGACCTGGGGGTAGTCATATCAGATGACCTAAAAGTGGGTAAGCAATGTGAAAAGCCAGTAAGGAGAGCCAGGGGGATACTGGGATGCATAGGAAGGGGCATCACAAGTAGAAAAAGGGAAGTGGTTATCCCTCTGTACAGACAGTTGGTGAGACCCCATCTGGAGTACTGTGTGCAATTTTGGAGACCTCATCTATGCAAGGACATAGACAGGATGGAAGCAGTCCAGAGGAGGGCAACTAAAATGGTGCAGGGTCTGCAGCAGAAGCCATATGAAGAGAGACTGAGAGAGCTTAATATGTATACTCTTGATGAAAGGAGGGACGGGGGACATGATAGAAACATTCAAGTACCTCAAGGGAATCAACAAAGTCCAGGAGGGTAGCATCTTTCAGAAAAAGAGATGTGTAAGAACAAGGGGGCACAATTTAAAGATAGAGGGGGACGGCTCAGGGGTAATGTGAGGAATTTTTTTTTCATGGAGAGAGTGGTGGATACATGGAACAGCCTTTCTGAGGAGGTTGTTGGGTCTAAAACAGTGGGGAAATTCAAACATGCATGGAACAGACACAAGGCAATTATAGTGGAGGGTTGCAGAAAGTAGGCTGTTGGTTAACTACAATCTGCAGCTTATCCAGTAGGTCAGGAAATGGGCAGACTGGGTGGGCCAAGTGGTCCTTATCTGTCATCAAAGTCTATGTTTCTATGTTTCTAACTTGATTCATGTAGTAGTCCTTGTGTGGAACCAATTAGGCACAAAGATAGTGATGACATCAAAGCTGTGGCAGTTGTTTTCTTTTTAAGAAAATGATGAAGGTTTTTGGCAACTTAGATAAAAGTATTACTGCTGTTGAACGTGGAGATTTTATGTGTGCCACACCGTGGAAACCTGCAAACTTGCAAAGTGTGTTAGAAATTGACTTAAAAACACATAAATAACAATCTTTTAAATCAATGACTTTTTGTTTTGTTAAGAGTGGTGTGACAGAGCCTAAATTCTGGCAATTGGAAAGAAAAAAATAAAAATGGGACGTCGACCACACACCTGGGGGTGCAGGCCAAGGTCCAATATACCATTTGACCATCTGTAAATCCATGACAATGTTATGGTTACACCCTGCTTTCAAATTACAGAAGCGGCTATACAGTGATGAAAAAGCATTCCTCTATGTGTTGCTAGTAGGCCTAACTGAGACCTGAGTTAGAAAAACTTGTAATGTTACAATAACACGCTTCAAACATATAGTTCATAGCAATATGCCTGTTACACTATGCAATAGTGGGACAAATATATATATTGTTGGCCTATGCCAACTTAATAATAGTGCCTATTGCACCTGTGACAAGTGAAAGGGTCTACCTTCTTTACCCTGTATAGTGAAATACTCCAGAGTACTGAGTGAGGTAAGGCTTGAAGCATAGGTTTGGAGCACAGTCTGAATTCTGCATATTATAATTGTTAAGATTTAAAATAAAACCTGCATAGAGTGCACTTATTCTTCAGAGGTACCTGTGAGTAACAAGACAAACATAGTATTGATTTGTCTGGGGTTTTGCTTTGGAACATATTGTAGGGGTGGGTCAGCAATGCTGGCCCCAGTATTTAGGTTTGGTTATGAGCATTAAAAACATTTATACATGTGGAGCTCTTTTCTGAATACACACATGATACAGTGTAGCAAGATGTATATTATAACATAAATGTGAAACATAAGCATTTTTGCAATAGAACAATTTCAGTATTGAGCATAATGCATAAAATACATTTTAAACACAGAACATATATAGCCTGTAAGCTTAGTTCAGAGTCCAGGAATGTTAGAGTATCATGAATTTACTTGTTGAACATAACCATGGAATAAGTTGCAGAGGGTGTGTGGTACAGTTTAAGTTTATAAGTTGCAGTCCTTGGTAAAAATTACTTAGTTTTGGTTGAAAAAAATTATTGGAGCAATCCACCACCTTGTTTTTGCTAACTTGTAAGACTTTTTCAGGGTCTACGATGCTTTAGAACTTCAAAATTATAAAAAAAACTTTGTTTGCACTTATAGAAAGCAGACAATTGCATCCATTGCTGTGAGGCTATGAGAAGTTGTTTTACATTTGTTTTGACAGGATAAGAAAGCTGAAAAGACAATCAAAAGAATGAATATGTGGAAATACATACACAACTCCCCCCTCCAGCTTAACTGATTACTTGCTGAGGGCAGAAGCCCTTGTACCAATAATAGGTGTGAGATTTAACTGTTTGTACTAGAAAAAGCAGAAGGACTTGGGCTGGGTTATACTGTTAAAAATTCCTTGGGTCTTTTTAAGGCCTGTAAATAAGAAATAATTATTGGCAAATACACATTTTCTTTAGTTACCCCTTTGGGGAGACAGTGATGTACCTTGCAACCTTTGTGGGTATTACACTGGAACAAAGGGTAGTATGCCCCTTCTTCCAGCTCCTACTGGTGGAAGAGACAGCTCGAATACTGTAGCAATAAAAAGGTTAGCTGTGGATGGTGACATGAATATTAACCCAGAAATGGTCTGGCAATATTAGTAGACAGTCGTGCAGCACCTTAAAAAGGTGTGCACTGGACAAATGGTAATGGGGTGGCCCCATTGCAGTCCCCACCTACTACACTTTAAATTATAAGAAGATAATATTACAATTAGTTTAGTAAGTTTCATACCTTACTATAAAGATGAGGAACTTCTTTTTCTCTAGAAGAAAGAGAAGAAACACACAGACAAACAACAAAAACAAACACACAAGTCTAAAAATAAAACAAGATTATTTCCATAGGATAAAAGAAGCCAAGCATCCCTGGGTTCCCTTATCCTAAGCATGACAAAATGTCAGCTGAGTTTATAAAAGATCTGGATTGATGGTAATACCATACGTATGTATTTCTTAGAATGTATTTTGAAAGAAAAAAAATGATTACACCATGGTTACACATAAAAACAAAAGCCATTGTTTTTTAACTGTAGATGGTAAACTCTCAAAAACAGCTGTAATAGTCCTTTTTCAAAAGTGTACTGCATATATATATATATATATAAAAAGTTAAAAAAAGTAGGGGAAGGTGATAAATAATTCTCCCCTTCCAGCTGGACTGCCTTGCATAGTATGGGAATCACGTGATATTATTCAGGAACAAAGAAGTTGTGCTTACAACCAAATGTTCATTGCTTGTGTTGGCTGCAAACCCAGAAGAAAGGAGAAGAGAAAAAAAAAGTTTGCTCCTTTTTACTTAGAATGCTAGTTATGTAATAAAAAGTTAAATTGCATGGTTCGCTCTTGGTGTGCTTTCACGGAAACATACATTTTGTGTAAAAAGTTGTGCTTTAGGTAGGGAATACACATCAAGTTTGAACTGGTAGTAACATAAAATGTTGAAACACAAAAAGGTCAAATAACATGCAAAAGGTCACACAGTATGCATGCAAGGGTTGCTTAAACCTAGCTGTTTTTGTAGTGTCCTTGAACACTACTGATATTAAAATATCTTTAAATAATAATAGAGCACAAAATAAAACTGCTGGCCAAGATAGTACACACACATACACATACACAAAAAGAAATACTTAACACAAAATAAGACTGACATTATTTGACACCAATTTGCTGAGGTAATGCCCATAGTTTCATTAGAACACTGTAAGTGTTTTAGATATATGTGCTGCCTCCTGACTGCCTTGTAACACTGACAACCTTTTTAAACCAACAAATTTATACATATCTCCATGCCAAATCTTTTCAGAACAAAACATTTTTTTAAACACCTTCCAACTCCTTTTAAATACAGCACAACATACCGGCCTGGATATTCAAACTGTGCCATTCTGTGGCGCAAGCCCTTGCGCTGCTCAAAAAAGTTAGCAGGGGTGTGGCCAGGGCGATATTCAATGGAGTTGCGCTATTGAGCAACTCCTTCGAATATTGCCCCCCCGGCCACAGCCACTGTGCATGGTGCAGTGGAACTTGCGCCACCGCAAGTGGTCAGAGTGGAGCATTCAGAGGCAGTGGTGCAAGTTCCATTGCGCCATGTACAAATCTGCGATATTCAAAAGGTGACATGCAAATGGGGCCATAATTTATGCAAGGAGCACGGGGGGCCATTTGCATCTAATTACTGACCCATTTGCATGCCATTAGCATGCAGGTACACCAATCCCTGGCGACTTGTACCTGGTGCCCTGCCAGGCAGCAGCTGTCGGGGACCGACGCCCCCTGCAGCCTGATCACGGGTATAAAGTAAATCCCCCCCACTAGCCCGATCGTGGGCATAACGTAATAAACCCCCTCCAACCAGCCCAATCGCGGGCAGAACTCACTCCCCACCCCCGACTAGCCCGATCATGGGCAGAACACACCCTCCCCCACTAGCCTGATGTCGGCATAACGCCAACCCCACCCCAAAGTCCAATATCTCTGGTGGTCCAGTGGACTGCGGCTCGATCGCGGCATAAGGTCAAACCCCCAATTCCAATATCCCTGATGATCTAGTGCCCTCCACCCTACCCACCATGGGCCCCTGCCTTCCCCTCGTCGGCTGGCTGGCGGCAGCACCCACCGCCTGCCCGCCGCCCCGCCGACTGACAGTTCAGTAGGGCTGCACGCCCATTGGTTCAGAGCAAGAGCCAATGGGCGTGCAGCCCATACCATACAAGGCAGTCCAGATATGTGAATGAACATCACACTGCACCCTTTATGCATGGTTCCTCCTCCTTCGGTTGCGCATGCCTTCATTATCATTGCTCAGCATGTTTTCGGTGTCACAACTGCCTCCTGCTGAATATCGCAGAATGGTGCATTTCAGACTTGCACGAGTGCAACCCTATTGTGCTTGGCTCAACTCTTTTGAATATTCAGGCCACCATCTGTAAGTGGACACATCTAGTATAACATGGTTACACCTTTTGGCACATAGCCAAAATATGGCACTCTGCCATTTTGCAAAAAGTTTCTGGTTTTAACTAGAAGTATGATAAAGCCATTCATAGCTGTTAACACATTACATTTTCACCTAGCAGTGGCTTGGCACATTGCTTGCAAACTACAAATCTTTCTGCACATTGCAATCTATGACGTCATATTTCTTCACCATCAACACTACCTGCTCCAACCAACAACTACATACAAAAGTTCTTCACTGACCCTATCTAGGCAGCACAAATGTTTTATTAAAAATAAATCCAATTAAAACAGTCAGATATAAGGCAAAGAAGCTTCTTCTTTTTTACTGTAACATGTTCTGCACCAAAGGCAGTCAATGCTATCTTGCAACTTTGACAACAGTACATAATCACAGAACACAGATATACACTGGAAAATATGCAAGAAAGAGACAGGGCATTACCTTGTTTAGTATATGTATCACAAAAATAAAACAGACAGACAAAAAAAACCTTAAATAAAAAAAATTCAGACTTACCCAGTGCCAAGGTATTTTCCTTCTTTTCTGATACACTGGTCTGATTGAGAAAACCTACTGCAAGACCTTCATGATAATCTCCAAACACTGCAGCTATTAACCCTTTCAAAGGTTTTCTTTTAGCCATTTTAGTAACCTGCCAAACCAAGTCTTTTCCCAGAGATCTGATTTGCAGTTTAAAAATCTGTAGCAGTACTAGGTACTAGGTTGAGATCCAACTGATGGAGGTCCCCAGTACCTGGGTTTGGGATCAAATGTTTCAGCCTCTATAGGAGGCAAGGGAACTTGAAATTGATACAAAAAAAAACTTGAAACTACACAGATAGGGAACATGGGGGGGAGGATTTTCAAATCAACCTGTTTGTAGTCACATCCACTGTGTATGCATCCACAGTGGTTTGTTCCTCTTTCTCTAACTGTTGCTTATCTAACGTTACTTAATCAGCCACTGCTTTTCTACTAAAAGCAGCCTGAACTGTGAAAGCCATCATCGGTTCTAACAGTATATACTTGTAGCAAGCACAAATTACAAGGGCAGTTGCACTTGCTTGTTTGAGAGACTTTTCCTTAATACATCTCTCCACATATTCTTAAACCTGGGTCCTCAAACCCCCACGTAAATATCCTTAAACCTGGGGTCCTCAGACACCCACATAAATATACTTTACCCTTACCCAGCTTATAGCTGTTCATAGACCTTTTTCCTGTTGGTTCAAGTCCACTCGAACACTCAAGAGTCCCTCAGACTCTTTTTCCCAGCCCCACAGTTAGGTTATGACCCTTACCTGCGCGGACCCTGTTTGGAGTAAACACTAGGCTTTACCAGATTTACCAAGACCAGAAGCAAAACCACCTCCTGGCTGGTTTGCCAATTTGTAAAACACAAGGTTCTTGGCTAGTGGTCCCTGGTAATCCAATAAAGCCATCTGACACCAAATGTGGTTTTAAATCAGTTGCAATTTATTAATACCAAATAAGCCCTAACAATGTTACCTCTAACATGATCAAATCTAAACAGCTGATGGCTTTTTACCACTAGGGCTACAGCATTTCAGAGACACATGAAGCCATACATCTCTGGATCCCCTGAGCAATCCATGGATAGTCTCAGACCGCATCTTGTCCGAGACTGCGTCTTCTTGAAGGGATGCTGGACATAACCATAGGTCTCATATTTATGTGTAGCAAGCTTAGAAAAAAAAATGCAAGGCTAGAATTTCCAAAAAACTACCTCAGCAGTTCTAAACACAGACAATATGTCATTCTGCAAATCATAAGACTCGGGTTCAAAAATACATTGGCCAAAAGATACCTCAGTTATAAGATATTTTTGACACGTTGCCAGAGACATACGGTCATTCTTAAACGGAAAAACAAGTAATCAGGGTTTTTTTATTTATCAAAAAATACTTACTTCAGGATACTGAAAACATGCAAGGGGATGTGACTGTTTTAAAAATACTCACTTTACAGATAAAAAAAACAGACAGTGGCCAAATTGGGGAACTTAATCTTCAAGGCCAGCGTGGTTACTAGCAGCTGCATTCTTATCTTAGCCGTAACCTTTTAAAAAAACTGCTGAATAGGGCAATTCCAAGTCAGACCTTGACTGTGCTTAAAGATTTATTTTATTTTCTTCAGTTTAACCATTAACCATTTAAATCCTGTATACATACTGGCATATTAACTGATATGGTGGCATCATTCATTTGCTTAGCCACTGGCAGCCATTGGCTAGCTAGCCATATTAACTTGTATGTGGGCCTCATTCAGTCATCTATTGGCCATTTGCATTTTCTCTGCAAGTCTTTTACACCTTGCCATAGTCAACTGTATATATGGAGGTGGCTATCAGCAATCTTATATAACTGAACCTGTATATACCTAGGCCTTGGGGCCCCTGGGAAAATTCAACAGGATCGTTCTCAAGGATCCCTGTTGGTTCCTCCATCGTGTCAGAGGGCTTGCTTTTCTCTGGCATTGTCAGATCTGCCTTCAGGAGTTTGACTGGTGGGGATGTGGTAGGGTTGCTCTGTGTTGGTGGGCGAGGGCTTCTAGCACGCGAGCGCTGTCTCTCTAGCAGCGGAGGATCAGCCGCTTCAGGCATTTTAGACAACTGGCCAGCATTAGATACATCCGAAATCGGCTTGGGGCAGAATGAAACAGAGGTGACTTGGTTCTATCAGGGGAAGGATTCCATAACTGTCTGTGCAATGGGGGAGCTGTATTGGATGGATCCGTCCACCTATGATATTGGTCCTCTGAGACAGCACTGCCCTTTCTGCTAGTTCCTTGTGTTATAGTACCCCTTGGCTCCAAGAAGCATCTGGGAGATGTAGTGCCCACCAGCATATTCAGCCAGTGTCCCCGAATCCAGGCCTCAGCATCCCTTGGATAGTCTTCCAGAAAAGACTGGTCATCTTTAGACAGATACAGCGATGTAAGTCCTTTAAATCTATAATGTACTGAGTTAGCATTCAGCACTTTTTTAGTGATTTATAGGCACCTCACCTGGCTGCAACCTCCTGTGTAAAATCTCTGTATACAGAGATAACATGCCCCCTCCAGGTTAGCTCCCCAGTGTCTCTTATGGCTTTAAGTAAATGCTCCTTGACTGAGAGGCGCAGCACATATGCAACTATGGTCCGAGGGCTTCTAGTGTGACTGGAGTTACTGGGAACCTGATAGGCATGTTCAACATTTACTGGCTCTTTCCTCCATTCTCCTATCAGCTGTGGAAGCCATTTGTTTAAGACCTTCTCCAAGTTGGGGCCCTCTGCTCCCTCTGGCATGCCAAGAATATGAATAATATTCCTCCTGATGCAATTCTCTTGTACTTCAGCCCTTTGCCATAAATGAGCCAGCTTGGCTTCATGGTCTTTAAGTTTGTGCAGAACATTCAAGTGCTGGCCTTCCAACTCCCACCCACTGCTCGAGACATTATGTTGGTCCTCAAGCCTGCCCGGACATGTGCAACGTTGCTCGCCAGTGAAGCCTGGCTGTTATCCACCTGGAGAGTAGCTTCAACCATTTTTGTGATGTTGCCCAGGGCTTCACCCACTCTGCGCTTGATCTGGGTGCCTTAGGGCTGCAGCTCCATCACAGCAGCTTCATGTATCTGTTCATCCCAGCAGGAGGATCCTGCGCTGCACTCAGGCGGTACCTCCTGGGAGGCCAGTAGCTTTGTGCTTAAATCAGCGATGGTCCCCCTAGAAGTTGACTAACCTCTTTCACCCACAGTTGCCATCAGAAGGATATGGATGGGGTGGGGGATGCAAATGCTTCATGGAAAAGGGACCAGGAGACTCTACGGTTGAAGAAACCATGGCCGGGCCTGTGCGGCCTATCTGAGAGCACCTGAGTCAGTAACTGCATGGGTCACCCAACACTATAGATTGTAGCAATCCCCAGAAATACTTCACTGGTGGTGACAGGGGGTAGGAAGGGGAGAAATTGAGTGAGGAGAGTAAACTTTCAGTCCATCATTCTGTCGGTAAGTGTAGGATTTTCCATCGGGCTGGGGCACAGCGAAGGGTTCAAGTTGCCATCTTCACTGGATCCCACCGGAAGTCCTGAAGGAAATTTCTTAATTCTGAATTTCAAAAACATTGTCATATCTAATTGCTCTGACAAAATATTAAAAAGGGTTCTAAGTTATGTGATATCTTATCTGTGGAATACCACATCTAGGGCCAGATATTCAAAACTTTGCGCTGAGCGAAAACCATTTGCTCAGGTGTAGTGCAGAATTAGCGTGGGTTTGCGACATTCAAAAGGCCAAATAGCGCATGCAAACTGCATTAGCACCGGGCAAAATCATAATGTGTGCAAGGGGCAAACTGAGGGTGTGTGTACATGAATACAGGCACAATGCTATGGTCAGTGACTAGAGCCATGCAAAGTGGTTTTGCATGACTTAGCACAGCACATAGCATGGTGCACATTACTGCTCAGGAAAAGGTAGTCTTAACCCTGGGCAATCAGCTTTGCATGACATTTTGGCTTTGCGTGATGTTTGCACAGCTTTTGCACGACTTTGTGTGACCCTAACAAATAAATATTACACATAGACAAAGCCAGACATAGGGGAAACATGCTGCTTACTGATGGCATCACAATGATGCCATCATCTTTTTTTTTTACCCTTCTTTCTGATCCCCTCATCTTCTGTCACTGATCTGCCCTAGTCACGGCACTCCACGGCATCCACCACATAATCAGCCACTCTCACTCCCCGGTCACTCCTGGCTTACCCCCCAGGAGGCAGGGCATGATGCCACCACTGGAATCAGTGCAATTTGGAATGTATCTAGTTGGGGAGTTCTTGGCCAGGTGGCTGATCAAAGCTGGAAGAAGGGCGTCATGGAGACATCTGAAGAGGAGGATTTTTGTTCCCCTTATTGGATGGGGCAGAGATGTGCAATGACTCCAGCGTCTGTCCTGCCCTAGCCCCTCCCCTCTTTGACCATGTGTTGGTGCACAGAGCGAGACACCCAGCATCCACTAGGTGTCACCCTCACACCAATCACAGAGACCCCCAACCCCCTGGAGAAGGAGAGCAGTCCATAGGACACTCCATCCTTCTCCCAGTCAGCCCTCCGATGACCCAGTCTCGTTCCTGAACCCGGGTTGCCTGCCTAGCAAGCGGAACCCCAACTGCTGGGCCGATGGGCCGGCTCAATGATGCCATCATCTACCACCAGTTCCAGCCATGCCAGACAGTAAGTGGTGACCCTGCTGCCAGTGAACAGCATGGCAGTGTGGCCTTACAGCACACACCTGTGGACCACTCTTCTGTGGACACCAACAGATGTCAGCAGACACACATGCAGCACTGTGGGCATGGAGGATGTTGAGGGGAGAGTGTACAGGTAGCTAGGCTGTGCCACAGACCAGGTGTGGCCACAAGGCTGGGACATATCACGCAGTGCACATGGGCCAGTATTGGGAATACCCCAACACCAGTGTGCCTTTCTGATAATATATGCCCCCCCGGCAACATACCGCACAGCTGAACAATTGCCACAGCACACAAAGATGGACATGTATATGTCACTGTGAGCATCCCATGCTAGAGGTGCAGCATCTGTGGGTCACACAACAGCGTAACAGTAATGTTCACTGTCAGTAAACACCTGCATGTTGGGCCTGTCACTATGTATAGTGCAGTCATCAGCACTGCACTACACACCATAGGCAGTGCTGTGTCCACACACTAATGGCCCCCTTGCTACTGTAGTGTCTGCTGTGTACTATAGCATGACCTACAGTGTGGCAGTTGCATGCAACACCACCACCATCTGTGCCTATGCTGTGTTGCCCCATGGGGTACAATAGTCTATGCTATGCTGTACTGTTTACATGTAGTCTACAGCTATCATCATGCACTGCCAGATTGACCTACAGGTGGAGCTGCAGTCAGACCTGGCCAGCTCCTGTACCTCCAGACTGACCTACAGATGGAGCTGTAGGACCCTGCAGAAATGCTGGGCAAACTGCATGCAAATCAGGGCATAATGAGATGCAAATCTGGATGTTTGCCCAGAGACTACCTTAGTAGGCTCATTTGCATGTCACTTTTGAATATGGCAAAGTTTAGTGCCGGGCAAACTTGTTTGCACCAGGCTAACGGTTTAGCCCTGTGCTAAACCTGCGTAAACATGTTAGTGCTGCTCAAACAGTTCAGGGAATATTATACAGTTTTGAACACTGTACTTTCACATGCGCTGCTGCCTGCAGCTGTACTGGATCCACACATTTGCTGGCACACACATTGGTCACATAGTTCACCTCTACCTACTTTCACGTTGCTGTGCACTGTGTTGCTGTTGTGGTTTGCACTTCCTGGTTGCTCTATTCAGAGCTGTCTTATTTCAGGGCTAGGTTTGCCCTGCACTTCCAGTCCAGTTTGCCGGGCCTCATTCCCATGCTATATTCAGTATATATACAGTATATATACAGTGGGCATCTAGGACTAAGAGGAAACGCTCTGATCACTCTCTATCCCTAACCCTTGGTGCCCTACTCAAATTAATCTTCTACCTCCTTTTATGCATTGGCACTATTGAGATTAATCCTGGCCCCATTGTAAGTTTATCTTCCCCTGCTGATCTGACTTCCATAAAAGGCCTAAGCTTCATACACTTCAATGCTTGCAGCCTCCTAAAAGTTCATCTTAATACAGGCTTGGGTGGCACATACTCTCTTCCAGATTTCCTGGTCATCTCTGAATCTTGACTCAGGCCTACAACAAAAGACAGTGTTGTAAACCTTCCCAACTATCAGCTCTTCAGAGCAGATCGCCCTTCCAGGGGTGGTGGGGTGGCCATATACATTAAGGACACCATCTCTGCAACCTGCCCCATCAACACATCCGAGCCAAATGAATTTGAATGTTTATCAATCAAAATATCCTTCCTAATTCGCTTCATTTAAACTGATTGGATGCAATAGGCCCCTCTGCAGGCCTTAAACTGCTTTCTCACCTAGGGTCAATTCTCAACCTAGGCCCTGAAGATACCATCATCCTTGGTGATTTGAATTTAAACTGGCTGTCTAATGTATCTGCACCTTTGATAACCTTTTGTGACACCTATGGATTCACACAGCTAATTAAAGACCCAACTAGGATCAACCTAAGAAATTCCAGCAACAGCTCACTCCTGGATATTATGTTGGTAAACAAGCCTCACTTATATTCACATGCAGGAGTACTGCGAGTGATGTCAGTGACCATTACCCTATAGCTGGCATAAGATCCACACTCAAACCACCAAATCCTGCAGAATTTGTCCTCAAAAGGTCAAAAGATTTCAATATCTCAGGTTACCTCCATGACCTGAGTAATACAATATATTGGCAAGATTTCTATCTTACAACTTCTGTTGAAACAGCTCTCAGACTTTAAAGGATATTATCACTAATGCTCTCAATATTCATGCACCTATCACCAGTATCAGAACTAGGTAAAATCCTGCCCTTGGTTCACCTCTGAGCTTAAAGCAGCCTTGAGAACCAGAGACAAACTGTGGAAAAAGGCAAGAAAAACAAAGGACACCAGAGATTGGCTAAATTTCAGAAAAGCAAGGAATTCATGTACAAAAAAATAAGAACTGCCAAAACTGCCTACTATACAGCTGAATTGATGCTTCCTACAATAACCCATCCAGACTCTGGGGTACAATAAAAGGACTTCTGGGCCAAAATTCTACTCCTGCCTTAACCTCCAAACTGCTACTAAATGATACAGAAATTACAGATAAACAAGAAATCTTAAATACCTTCAATGTTCACTTCACCACAGCTGGCCTAGCATTTGACTCATCACCTGCAAATATCCTGAGATCTTCCTTGAACCTGCAAACTACTGTGGGACAAATGGCCACTTCAACTTTTTCCTTCATCCCAATATCCATGAAAGAAGTGGAAGATCTCCTCTCTAATTTAGACACTACTAAGAGTGCAGGTGCAGACTCCCTGGATCCCTATTTCCTGAAAATTGCTTCACATGTCTTATCTGCCCCCCTCACTCATCTCTTCAATCTTTCCCTAACTACTGGATCCATTCCCTCTACTTGGAAAACAGCTCAAGTAGTTCCATTACTCAAATCTGGTGATACTAGGATCTCAACAATTACAGACCTATCTCCATCCTACCAGTACTATCCAAGATGCTCGAAAACTAGTAAACTCTCAGTTAAGGGACTATCTGGATAACAATAACCTTCTAAATTCTGCACAATCTGGATTTAGATCAAAGCATAGCACCATTACTGTTAGCCAAGGTAACCAACGATTGGCAGACTACCTTGGACAAGAAAATTGTACCTGTGCTGTGTTTCTGGATTTGAGTAAAGCCTTTGACACAGTGGATCATGACTTATTAATCACCTCCCTTAACTCACTAGGCCTGGATTCCTATCACTCAACTGGTTTAAGGATTACCTTTCAGATAGGTCACAACTGGTTAAAATGGAAATTACCTATCCACCTCAAAACCACTGCTAAGGGCGTACTACAAGGCTCTTTTCTTGGCCCTATCCTCTTTGCCATTTATATAAACAATATTGATGCCAATCTCACTCAATCTAACATTCATCTGTTTGCTGATGATACTGTATTATATGTCAGCAATCCTCACCTTCTAAAGCCTGTGAACTGTTACAATCCGAATTCTCCATTCTGCAGCACAACCTACTTGACAAAAACTACTTCTGAATGCAAAAAACAAAAGCTATGTTCTTTGCCACAAAGAGTTGCTCTACCACTACCCCAGCATCCACCACCTACATTTATCCACCTTACTAGAGAGAAACTTGAATTTGTTGATAACTTCAAATACCTTGGAGTCTGATAGATAACAGGCTTGACTATTCTGTCCATATTGAAGAGCTACTTAAAAGCTAAGACAGAGGCTTGACTATTTTTTAGAATAAAACATTACCTAAACAGTGATTCCAAAAAGGTTAATTCAGGCCTCATTCCTATCCCTCATTGATTATGCTGATTTTTCTAATGCCATTGTTCACAACATCTCTTACATAAACTGGACACCCTGTATCACAGGTCCATAAGATTTATTACTGACCTTCCCTCCAGCACCCATCATTGCTCCCTTTATATGGCAGTCAACTGGACATCATTACATCACAGAAGAAATAGGAATGCTGTTATCTGGATATTCAAAGCGTTAACAGGCAAACTACCTACCTGTATCACTGATTGCTTTACCAAATTACAACTAGGCCATACACCTTAAGGATCAGTAAACTCATCATATTAAAAGGTCCCCAATGCCTGCACCTGGTATGGGAGGGCTGCTTTCAGCTATACCCTAGCAGTTGCATGGAACTCTCAAAAATCCATGAAGCTAGATAGCCTACTACCTCTGGCATCTTTCAAAGATTGTTCTCCCCCTTTCCAGAGCTCTGCAATTGCTTCATAAAGCCTAATCCCCTACCCTACCTGACCCACCTTCCTTTTCCGTCCATTATATTAATTCAATTTTATCTTCCGAATCACCTATTATATTCTCATAAAAACTAGTTAGACCCTATAATTTATATTTTATGCCTGCTATACCCTTTGTCCCCTTTTTCTTACAGGCTAAATGGTTCTACTGTTCCTTGTATATATGTAAATTGTTGTATATAATCATTTCATGCCATTGTATTGCTATTTATGCTATTCTTGTCTATGTAATAATACTTGTATCCTCATTTGTATGACCACTCAGGTCCATCTTGTAAATGAGCTTTGCTCAATGATGTTCGCCTGAATAAATAAAGATTTTGATTGATTGATTGATTGATTCAGAAGCTGTTTGCCCAGGGCTATTCCTTTTGAATATAGCTTGTTTTGTGCTCCGGGTTAAATTTGCCCACCGGGCAGTGTTAATTTAGCCCCGGAGCAAAGTTTTGAATATCTGGCCCCTAGGATTTTAAACTCCTAATTGTTTCCATGTCCTCAAACGTTGACTGTTCTTTCAGTCTTGATTTGATCACTGTCACAACATGTTTGAGAGATATTTATCTTCCTTAAAAAGTCACCCCACAGATGCATTAGGCCTATTGAGGCAGGATCTCCCTTATTTCATTAAGCCAGGGAGATGGTTTGGCTGCTGATAACCAGCTTGTTTTTCCTTTTAGGCAGTCCTTTCCTAAATGTTTATCTTCCATAGTCAGGCATTTTATCCAAAAAGCAATTTTCCTAAACTTTATTAATGCTTATACTTCAGATCTTCCTAGCTTAGTTCTATTTCTGCCAGTGTAGTATTTGAAACCTGTAAAATAGTTATATAAAAGTGATAAAAATATTTCTCCAGTGAAGATAAGTTCCCTCCATTCTGAGCTTCTGCCATGTGTAAAACCACACTGTTCATCTTGCTCTCAGTCACTTGAAGGGCCAAGATTAGTGAGTACCCCCATATCTGCAATTAAAACATCAAACCATTTTAATCTGCATTAACTTTGCTCTTACATATTCCTTGTATCTTATCCATGAATTTTTATTCAAGAAATGTAAACCAAGATAACAATATGTTTTTTTGTCTAATCCAGGGTTGTTATCATCAATTTTCCACCTTAATTGTGATTTCCCTTTTCCGTATGTTAAAATTATATGTGCTGCTGTGTTGATTTTTTTATTTATTTTCCAATCAGTTTTTTTCTAGGTAAGTTAACTTGCAATGTAAACCAACTGGGGTTACTGACAGAAATATGAGATCTCGAGCATACATTAATACAAGAACTAGAATGCCTTTAGCATTTGGAGAATGTCCATTGTCATCAAGAAGGAGAAGATGACCATCATTTATAGTAGGGACAGATTATATAGCAAAGGAGCATATAGACAGTGCAGTTTTACATCCATATTTGAAGTCAAGTTATTTGAAATGTTTCCTTTTAAGTCATATCTAACAACTGACCAATTTTTGAAATGAAGACGAATGATAATTTTAGTAATAGTTTGTTCCATATCAATGCCATTCATTTTTTCACAGAAGGAGTCTGGAGATCCCATCAAAGGCTCCCTTTAAATCAATAGAGGCAAAATAGAGAGGACTAGGCTTTTTATATAGTATTTTTTAACTAAATATTGTAAGATGAAACGCTGGTCCACAGAGGAGTAATATTTTCTGAAGCCAGCTTGAAATGGACTCAGAACATTCCCTTCTCATATCATCTATTTATTCTATTCAAAATAATTCAGGAAAAAAAAAATTGCCTGAGACAGTCAAGGAGACTAACTGACCTATAGTTCTCTAGCACTGCTGGATTACCTTTTTTGAAAATTGGAACAATTATATTTCCCTTCCATTCTCTGGGAAAAGCATAATCTTTTCTCAGTTTATTAAACAATACTACCAAGATGTTACTCCACCAGCCTCTCGGGACTACTTTTTAATGGTGTGGGGGGTAGTGTTATTCGGGTCCTGGAATCTTATTACCTTTTGTAACTACTGTTGTTTTTTCCACTTCTGCCAGGTGATTTGCAAATTACCTCTGTCTAAGTGGAGCTCGTTTATCAAACTGCTGTAGTTATAACTTTCATCTTGTTATTAAATAGTATCGCTAATGGTTATTAAAGTGGATCTCAAGTTTTTTGGGTGAGAGAACTGCAATATGAACTCAACAGTTCTGGCACACAAGAGACTTGAGAATAAACTCTTTAAAAACATAAAAGAAACAGGAAGAGTTCTGATTTAAAAAGATGGAACCTGCCTTTAAAATAAAATGTATTACACGGCTGGACTTAGGAGTTCTATTGAAACAAGTAAGATACAAAACAAAATGGTGTGCATTAAGTGTCAGATGTTCAAATCAGGGGAAGATTTAATTGACTATGTATGTGAGAAGTGTCTGCTGATAGAGGAACTCCAGTTAGAAAATGATATCTTAAAACAAAGGATTAAAACTCAGGTGGAAATAACAACATTAGAACAATTTATTGATTCATTGGCAGATGGAGCTGTAGAAGCAGGACTACATGAAACAGTTACAATAACTGAATGCCCAGATATACAAACAGTTGAGGAATGGAGCCTAGTAGGCAAATCTAAAAATAATAAAAAAGGAAGAAGGAACATTGGGGACTCCTCAAACATACTCACTCCAAATAGATATCAGGCTATTGCACCAACAGAAGCTGGAGAAGAAAAAACTTCTTGATATTATGAACCCTGAGATACAGCAAACAACTTGCACTCATACTGGTATAGTTCAGGAGTGTGGCAAAAATAATACAAAACCCAGAACACAAAAAAAGACTCCTCGGGATTTGTTGTATATAGGGGATTCAATGATGCATAATACAGACAGTATATTATGTAAAAATCGAAATTAATATACTACTGTCAGTGTATTGCCAGGGGCAGGTATTAGGGACATTAAACAGCTGATACCAGGTCTCTTGGAAAATACAGTTACACCTGTGGTAGTATTGCATATAGGAGTAAACGATGTAGGGAAAATTGGAATGCCAGAGATGCAGAGCAACTTTGAGTATGTGGGTACCTACTTGAGTAATAAGGGATGTGATTTGATAATCTCAGGTATATTACCTGTTCCCAGAGCCAACCAGATGTTAAACAATGACATCCAGCGATTAAATGGATGGTTAAAAAGGTGGTGCTACAGGGAAGGGCATGCCTGTATTGATCATTGTCAAGCTTATATGGACTTCAACCTGTTTGCACAGGATGTACTGCACTTAAATAAACATGGGAAAAGGGTGTTGGCCCAAAAATTGAGACATATTGTAAATATTCATTTAAACTGCCTTCAGAGGGGGGAGGGGGTCTCTCAAACCCAAAGCCCATTAGCCCAAACAGTGATACACAAACATGCTGGAAATTTCTATTAGTCAATGCCAGAAGTCTAACTAATAAAATGGATGAATTAAATTTAATATTACAAACTTCCCAAATGCATATATGTGCTATTACTGAGACATGGTGGAATGGGAATGATACCTGGGGAAGGGAAATAAATGGATATACATTGTATTCAAAGGATAGAAAATTATCCAGAGGGGGTGGGGTAGCAGTATATGTTTTGGACAGATTACATCCACAAATATAGAAACAGACAGATGGGGTAATTCAGAAATATTATGGATTAAGATCACACCACCCAATGATCCTATTATTAATTTGGGGTTAGTGTATAGACCACCATCCATTGCCAACCAGATGATGTTATATTGTTAGATTTCATTAAACAGCTAGCGGAAACAAAAAATGTTATATTAATGGCCGATTTTAACTTACCGGGAATTAAATGGAATACACTAGAAGCCTTATCACCTATGGAAACCAGCTACCTAGAGATTTTTACACTAGCTGGACTTGATCAATATGTACTTGATAGCACTAGGGGGGACAACACACTGGATTTGGTGTTAAGTAATTTGAGCAATAATATTCATGACTGTAAAACACTACCTCCATTGGGCTCTAGTGATCATGCCATGGTCAGTTTTGATTATTTGGGAGATTTGGGCAATCTCACAGATAGCACAATAATCCATATGTACGATAAAGCACATTTTGGATTAATGAGAAATGAGATAGCAGCCTGGAATTGGCAAGAAGAATTTGCGAATATATCTACATCAGAAATGTGGAGTGAGTTGAGTATCATGGTTAGTACACTGGTCCATAGGTATGTACCAACCAAAAGGAAATATAAGGATTTAAAAAGCACTTCCTTATGGATGACCCCCCAGTAAGGAAATTGATTAAGCATAAAAATAAATCATATTTAAGGGCAAAAAAAGTAATAATAAAACATGTTGGGAGTTATATAAAAAGTGTTTAAAAAAATCTAAATCAGCAATAACCCTTGCAAAAAAGATTTATGAGCACAAATTAGCAAATAAGGTACCAAACAACTATAAATTCTTTTACTCATACATTAGATCCAAAAAAGGCACCAACAGTAGTATTACATCTTTGAAGGACCCAGATGGACGTATAACCTCAGACAATCAGGAAATTGCAGACATGTGGAATCTCTATTTTGCATCTGTCTTTAATAAAGCCCAGCCAGTACAAACGAAACAGCAAAATATGGCACAGCGTTCTACCATTACATTAAACATTCTTGATGTATTAAAACGACTTAAGGTTATAAACCCTAACAAAGCACAAGGTCCAGATGGGATACATCCAAGAGTAATTAGGGAACTGGCACATGAATTAGCATGGCCAGTAACCTATATCTTCCAAAAATCCCTGGATACATCTGATATACCTGATGACTGGAGACAGGCACTTACTATACCAATATTTAAAAAGGGATCTCAACAACAAGTTGAAAATTACTGCCCAATCAGTCTGACTTCGGTCTTAGGGAAAATCTTGGAAGCTATTATCAAGGAATATATCCTTGACTTTATGAATATTAATGGTATTACAGACAGGTCGCAACATGGGTTTACCAAGGGCAGATCATGCCAGACAAACCTTTTGGAATTTTATGGCAGGGTTAGCAAAGCCTTGGATTTAGGCAATTCGGTGGATGTTGTTTACCTTGACTTTGCAAAAGCATTTGACAAGGTGCCGCATGTTGAATTAATAGGAGCTCTCAAGGAAATAGGAGTATATGAAAAACTCTTTTCATGGGTGGAGTCATGGTTGCTAGATAGAAGGCAGAGGTATGTGAGGGAGTATGCTCTGAGTGGGCTGAGGTGTCGAGGGAATACCTAGGGTTCAGTGTTGGGACCGTGCCTTTTTATATATATATTTCTAATATGAATGTAAGTAATGAAGTATGGCTAGCAAAGTTTGCAGATGACACACGGCTGGGATACTCAGTCAACAATATAAATGAAGCCACTATGTTGCAGACAGCACTTATAGAATTGGAAGAATGGGCAAACAATAAGGGCTCATCATTCAATATAGAAAAGTGTGTTGTTATGCACTTAGGCAGGAACAACTTACATTTTAAATATAAACTGGCCAATAAGGAATTAAGGATCGTACAGGATGAAAAGGATTTAGGAGTAATAGTAGATAATGAATTAAAATTTGGTCAACAATACATCCAGATGATCAGGAAGGCAAGCGGTATTCAACGCTGTATAACGAAACACATCACAAGCCATGAAAGGCAGTGTTGCAGCCACTGTACACCTCACTGGTGCATCCCCATGTGGAGTATTGTGCCCAATTTTGGTCACCAGGCTATAGGAAGGATGTGGCTGCCCTGGAGAGGGTGCAGAGAAGGGCAACAAAATGCATGAAGGAGGTTCAGGGTTTGGAATATGATCAGAGATTGGAAAAACTTGGATTATTTTCCTTGGAGTACCGTAGACTACGCGGGGACATGTGTCAAATATATAGAGCACTCAGTGATGAGCAACTATGGGAACAACTGGATATAAATATTAAAAAACAAAGTTACAATACTAGGTCACATACCTACCAACTGTATAAAGATAAATATAACACCAAAAAAAGGGGAAATTGGTTTACCATAAGAATAACAGGAATTTGGAATTCACTACCAAGTGAAGTAGTGTCAAGTCCTACTATGAATACTTTTAAAAATAGGTTGAATTCTTACTTGATTAGTAAAGGTATTAGTGGGTATTGTTAATAAATCAGCGAGCTATATGGACGCATGTCTTCTATGCTCTGAAGTAACCTATGAACCTATGAACCCATTATAGAAAAATTGAAAACCTCTGTGTGGAGAATGGATTATGACAACTCACATTCAACTTCAGAATTGCAGAACTACTAGCACGGGTCATTTATAGGTGTAAAAGTATTTGAAATGTTTAGAAATAAACAATCCTGACTGGCTAACAATGATGTCATGATTTATAATATTTGTAATATGCCAAAAGTAGAGCACGTTTTGAAACATTTGAGTTATACTAGCTGCAAATCTTGAGCTTAAAAGTGTATCTCTGGATACCTTAAATATTTACTGATTATAAATGTAAATATATAAAATAGTGGTCCATACAAACTAATGCCTAAATATATTATATATCAAGCACTTTTATATGCATATCATGTTTTTACTTTACTGTTATTTGATACTACTGTATTTAGATGCCGTGTAGTCTTTACTACGACTGTTAGTGAATCAATGTTGGGAAACCAATTTGTTCTTACAGGAGTATCTTTTTTTATTAAACAAACTGAGCTGACCTTCATGCGTTGTTACAAGTATATATTTCTGCAGCAATGCAGGAACCACTTGTCTAGTTACTTAAACAGAATTATTATCTAGTGCAGTTTATTCTTAAAAATAAATTGAAATCCTTAATGATAAAATCAAAACTATTGACCTTATCATTATATCATTAAACATTTGACTCTGTTCAGTATTTTAAAAGATGAATTGCAGTTTATGTGGCATCAGATTTAGTATCTGTCTGAAATTGCTCTAAAGTAAGAGGGCCCTATTCCAGAAAGCAAGTTGCAGATGCAAATGAGATGCACCATGCAAGCCAGACGCAAGTAATGAGATGCATCAACAAATGCACCTTGCGGCATTACAGAAGGTTGCCTGTGTCAAAGCATCCCACAACTGTGTCAAAGAGCCTTGCGGCACTAGCTGCACCATGACACAACTGCAGCAAGATGCAAACCCCTATTTGCAACCTGCAAGGTGGCCAGTCCCCTACAAATGGTATTCCAGAAGTCCAAGTGAGCAGACATGCATCACACATTGGACACACCTGCTAGACCAATGAAAAGGTGGTCTAAACTCACACTATAAAATACACAGGCAGGGCAACACACAGATGTCTGTGAAGACTGTCATGAGGCAGGAGCAGCACATTGCTGAAGATATGCCTGGACTACTGCTATTTATTGCCTTCAGACTGGTACTATGCAGATGATGCTGGCAAGCACAACAACAGGCCCTGTGTACAGCCCAATCACCCAGGGAGAGGAGGGAAGGCCAGGTACATGGGAGACAGCACCATGGAAGGGTGCACAGGCAGCGGACATCATTCCTGGACCTCTCGGAGGAGCATTGCTTAGCACGATACCACCTGCCATGCATTGCCATACAGTAGCTCTGCAATGAGCTCAGGCCAGAACTGCAGGTCAGAACTTGTAGGGGGCAACCAATACCAGTGGAAGTGAAGGTGACAGCAGCACTATGCTTCCTGGCAACAGGAACGTTCCAGATCCCCACTGGGGACACTGTTGGCATCTCCCAGCCTGCAGTGTCAGTATGCCTGAAGTGGTTCCTGGATACTCTGCTCCATAAGATGCACCAGTACATCCAGTTCCCAATGGATACACATGAGCAGAATACAGTGGGACAGGGATTCTATGGCATGGTACGGTTCCCCCATGTCCTGGGGGCCATGGACTGCACGCATGTTGCAATATGTGCACCATCCATCGATGCTGAGGTGTATGTGAACAGGAGGGGTTATCATTCCCTGAATGTCCAGGTCATCTGTGACAGCCAATGCAGAAGCCTGGATGTAGTGGCAAGATATCCTGGGTCATCACATGACTCTTTCATATTCTGGCAGAGTGGGACCCATGAGGCCTTTGCCAGTGGATATCTGCAGGTCGGCTGGCTGATAGGTAGGTAAATGGGAATGCAAGGCTGACATGGCACAACAGCATGACTGCATTGCCCCTGCCCTCCCAGAAACATGTACACCACAGAGGTTCATGTGAGTACATGCCAACAAGCACATGTCTGAGATGGTACAGGCCACATGTGTGCAAGTACCACTGTGGCTCCTGTGCACTGGCACATGTGGGACATGGGCAGGTGTGCCATGGCAGAGCCAGCAACCAGAGGGGTGTGGGGCAACATAGCAACATGCACATGTATCAGGTGATGGCAGTGGCAATGAACTAACCATGTAACCTCCTCCCCAGGTGATAGTGGGTACCCTCAACTGCCATGCTAATGACACCACTGTGCAACCCATGCACAGCTGTGGAGCACGGATACAATGAGGCACATGCCACAACCTGGTCCACCGTAGAGAAAACATTCAGACTCCTGAAGGCCAGATTCCGATGCCTGGACAGATCCGGGGGGTCCCTGCAGTATAGCTCAGAAATGGCATGCAAGAACATCATAGCATACTGCATACTGCACAACCTGGCACAAACACATGGTGACCAGCATGCCTAACCACCAGACGATGCACCAGGGGAGGAACCAGATGATGATCCCAAAGAGGAGGAGGAGGAGGAAAATGGGGAGCAGGCCATGTTGCTACCAGGCCCTGCTGTGACTGGACAATACATGAGGCAGCAACTCATTGAAGCACAATTCAGCTGAAGACACACACCTGACACTGAGTGGAAGACATGACATCAACAGGTGTGTGCCTAGATGGCAATGAGAACATCAACCTGCCGCCTAGGATGGGCATGCGGGTGCTATTGTGTGTCAGACTCAGAGGTGTGTACACCCATGTGGCCACCCCAGACCAGGGCAAACTACGCAGAACAATAGGAGGATGTCACAGCAGCCTACTGGACATGGCAGCATGGTGCATGGCATAGCAAGAGAAATGAGAAATACTGGGGACATAGAGAGCAGTGCCAGAGGTCACAGACATAGGGGTGGGGGGACTGCAGTATGGCACATGTGCATGGGCAATGCTGTTGACTGTATCAACATGTGCAGGCATGCTGATGGAGGCATAGGGCAAGTGAAGCCTGACCATGTGTGGAGACAGACCTGTGCTGTACACTGCAATGAACTGCAATGTGGGCACTGTGGCATGATGCAGAGGGCAAGTGAAGAGATGTGGCAATATCCCCTGAACCACAGGCACACTGTAGCAAGGCCTAATCCCCATGGGGACAATGCACAGCACAGATGTTGCACACACAGTGGTGGCCCAGTCAGTCACTACACATCTCAGGGACATATCCTGCACTCACAAATGTGGGCATCTGTGCACAGGGCCTCGCCGTGTGCACACCATGTGCATTGCACTGGTATGGGTGACATGCACAGCTGACAACAAGATGCACCATGGTACAGGACACATCGGACATGGCCAACTATGTACACTGTGCAGTGCCCCCAAAACAGTCACTTGTCACAACTATTGCACAGTGCAATGGTGCTACAATGTAGTGCACCCCTGCCACACAGCAGCCCACCACCGCCCTCAAGACTGTCACAGTCCTCACAGGACACACAAGGCTGTGAATCATCAAAGGACATGACAGGAACAACCAGCAACTACAACCATATGTGCCCAATGTATGTACATGTCGTGGGGGAGTACAATCATACAGTGACACACAGGCATGCCACATACCCCCACCCATCCCCAACAGGTGGGGAGTGGCGTCCCAGAGAGTGGCACACATGTATCCCCCTGACACCCATAACATATATGTTGCGCGGTGGCAGGACAGTGTAGAATACCTGCATAATACACTGCACACTGCATGGGCACAGGTGTGTACCTGAACAGACCTATGCAGCAGAAAGATACGCAAGGTGTCACACCTGCTGTCTGAATGTGTACTACCAGATGTGTCCCTGTGTGGGGGCAGTGTCCCTCTGTCCCGTAGGACGTGTCCCTGGCCCATGCGGCAGGATGTGAGAGATATGTTGCACAGGAACAAGGGAGTAGGCCACACCAAGACAGCAGCAGCAGCATATAACAGCACAGGCACACCTGTAATGCATTTGTGGCACATTGGGAACTGTCATCCACACAAGTATGTGCTACTGGTGACATCTGATGCAAGTGACATCACACGCTAGTAGTGTATTACATCAAAGTACTCGCAGACACCGCACATGCAGTCCACCTAAGTGTAAGACAGTGTTATCCAGCCCAACAGGCTGTTGGGAAACCATTGGACTACAGCCAGAGGGAACTTCACACCCACACAGGCCATAACGCCAAACTGCTACATATCAGCATGCCTGGCAAACAGCCTAGGGGTAAGGGGTGTGCCCCAAACTTCTCAGTAGAGGAAACAGCTGCACTTATCAGCTGTGCAAGCCAGTGGGGCTGCATCACCATGCCCTCTGGGCACAAGAGGCACAGACAGGAGGAGAGGGACAAGATCTGGAAGACAATAGCTGAGAAACTGTGCCAGGTGTCAGGGGTGCAGAGGACGCCATGCCAGATCAAACACAGGCTGAATGACCTGGCACTGAGGGGTCCTGACACACTAGAGCTCCTGCAGAACATGGCCACAGAGGCAGACATTGAGATGTGGGATGGTAATCAGCATGCACGATTTAGGTGTCAGAACACTGGGACACACATCAGCATCACAGTGTCCCTGCCATACATGCATGCTGGTACTTATGTGCACTCTGTTTTGTACCCCTGTCTAGATGCACCACAGAACCAGGCCTTGGACCGGACAGGACAAGACATATTGGAGAAAGGATGAGTGTCAGCTGGTAGTGATCCCCATGCTGGATATCAGGGAGGTAGGTGTGAACCACCATACAGGCATACAGGACATGCATGTGGAAGGGTGGGCATGTTACTCATGTGTCATGTGGGAACAATCATGCAGGACAGGGCACAGTGACATGTGTCCAAAGGGGGGAGCATATGGGCATCCAAGGAGGACCTACAGGGACACATGTTGGCACAGACATGCACACATGTACAGCTGGGGCCATGGCCAGTACATGGTAACATGCCCATGAGCCTGCCATGGCACGTACTGTGTGGACACCCACACAATGGTACATGGTGTTGCGCGGTCTGTCTGATGGTGTGTGACATTCCATTGCTGTCATATATGTGTCAATGTGTGCACAGTGACATGCAGTGCACATGGGCACACAGCACATGACTACGTGTAGCCATACCATTAACATGTGCAGAACATGTGCAATGGCACATCACTGTGCACACCGGGTGGGTGGCCCTATTGCAGGGTCATGGGGTAGTGGCACCTGTGCATCAGCGATACAACAACAGGTCCAGTGGCACAGTGTTGTACACAGTGGCTGTGTCATCCATGCCAGTGGGTGACAAGTACACACATAGACGCACAGGTGACAAGTGTAACATGCACAGGGGGTGTCCCACACTGCATTGGGGCATGTGATGTTCCAAAGGCTGCAACAGTGTGGCAAAGTGTGAGCCACACACATATGCAACACAACACAAGACAGTGGTCGGTGTATAGTGGAGTAACATCGTGGGGTGATGGGACAAACTGCATAGGCTGGTCCTGCAAGCAGGTCCAGTCACACATGGTCCTGTAGGGGGGACGACACTAGTGCGTCGCAGGATGGGTTGTGGGGTGCTTGCATGCAGGTGTAGGCATGCTGTGGTGGGATATGGCATCTGTACAAACATCAACACATGTACTGGCATGGGGTGGCCTATGCACTGCACATGGTATGATGTTCAAGTAGTACCAAGACATGCCCAACAGTGCCAATGCACCCATACATGTACATGACCCCACACACATGGGATGTGTCGATATGTACACCCTGGAACATACACACTACACACAGGATGCAGCTATCAATCTATCACAATGGCTATCCACAACAGGGGCGGGGAAGGACAGTGTCCAGTGTTCTGTGGGGAGCCACATGTCCAATGCCACATGAGTGCTGAGACATAACTCTGTTTGGGATGGTATGTTAAATATAGACTGTGTACACCACATGATGTCTGGCCTCAGGGATGTGTGCACATGGATTACCATAGGCTGGCCAACACATGGCGACAGGATGTGAGACTGTGGTAAACACATGACACACACAGCATGCATGGATCACATATGCAGCATATGGCCGAGTACCTGCATGATACACAGATATGGTGTATCAGGTGATGTGATGGTGGCTGAGGTTGTGTGAGGCACAAAGGCCCACCCAACATCTGGGGCAGGCCTGTGTTGGTATGCAACGCTGCAACCTGGGTACTGTGCATATGCTGTGTAGGTCACTGGATGGCATATCTCCACACCAAGCATGGTACAGACACACACAGTCAGCATTCTTGCACAGCTATGCCTGCACACAATGCACATGTCCCATGGTCCACTGCCACTATGTGTGAGTGACACTGTGCAACAGCATGCTGGGACATGCATGACATGCCCAATACACATACACAGTCTGGCCAGTCAGCATCTGCAATGTGCCAGAGTGTGGCAACTACATGGCCAGACATGGACATGTGCCATGGGAAGTGACTGTCAGCATGGCTGTAATGGTCCATGTGTGTAGACCCATGAGCTATGCAGATACAGTGATGATGGCAGGGTTGTTCAATGCATCTGTCACCTGATGCATCTCTTTCCACAGGTTGCAATGGACCCAGCAGGAGAATCACACCAGTACACACACCAAAACAACGTGCACTGTCACTCGCACTGCAACGCTTGAAGCAGAGGGAGGCCTGTCGTTACAGGGAAAGGACACGCAAGATACATGCACAGGCATCAGCAAAGGGACAGGGTGTGCAGCAACACATGGGCCAGGACAGCACAGAAGCAGTAGCGCATGACAATGGACATGGACAGCACACTTGCATTGGCAGCAATGGTGACACACAACCTGCTGCTGCATTACTGGAGGGGGAACATTGCTCTGGCAGGGGGGAGGGACTGACAGTGGGGGATCACTGAGGAACATGACAGTACCATGCAAGTGAGGAGACCATGGACCATGGTCGGTCGATGGTGGGGAGAGGATGGTGTGGGTACGGTTGCGGCCACGTGCACCAGAGAAGGTGATGGCCATGTGGAGGCACTCACTGACATCATTCATGCCGGCCTCAGTAGCCTCAGCCATGACCTGCAGAGGGTGCAGGCCACTATCACAATGATGATGGAAGAAATTGTGAATTGGCATCGCTAGTGTGTGTACCTGATGTTGGTATGTTGTGGATCTACTGTCCACAGGTGTGCCTACCACCAACATGCATAGTACAGGTGTCCAAACATGGTTCCCTGACATGTATCTGTCAGGCCACAGTGACCCCACCCCATTATCACACACAAGTAGTGTGCAGACATGTGCACAACCATTTGGCCCAGCAATGCCTCTGCAGTGATGCAGGTTTCCAGTGTTGAGTGTTTGCGAGCCATGATGTAGTGCTGTAATCCAATATTGTACCTGCTACTGCAGGGGTGTACCCTGACATGATGCCTGTTTTCTGTTGCTGATGAATGTTTTGTGTAACCATTAGTTGTGTTAATAAATATTCCAGTTTGTGTTACATAACCTGTCTCCTGTGTCATGCATGTGTCCCCTGTGTGTGCCTGGTAGGGATAATGTGGCCCAATACACATATGCCCCATGTCCACATGGCATGCTGCCAGTGTCACTTGTCACCCTCTGTACACACACCGACATGGTAGGTGTGATGTGTCCATGGCCTGGCATGTGACACGCCAACATGAACACATTAAGGGGAGGGAGGGATTATACGTGCATGGATGCATGTTGGGCCATTGCCCTTGACATGTGGTCTAATGGTGTCTCCAGGGGTTGTTGGCCATATGCTGTGTGTACATTTTATTTATTTTTATTTGTTGAGCCTTGGATTACAACACCTTTGATCAATACAACTCATTTACGAAGGTTCCACGTCAGTAGTACAAAAACAAAACAAGGTAAACAATAGATAAGTAAATTGCAGATATCAAGAATATACTTAAAAAAAATTAATACATCAATACATGTCACTTCTCATGATGCCAGCAGGTTGTTTTGGGGGTGGGGCATCTGTGATATGGGACTGTACATGTGCTCAGTGGGTTAGTGAACAGGTTACCTACGCTACGATCATATCCTATGTGGCACTGATGACGATACCATCATGGGTGGTGGTGTACAGGGACACCCAGCATGTAATGCAGGTGACCATGTCAGTTTATGGGCCAGTCATGTGTGCTATATGCTGTGTTGTCCATGCTGCATGTACACCCCAGCAGGTTGAGCATGTTGACAACCCTGTGTCATGTACATCCTGGACAGTCCTGCCACAGTTGTGTTGTTCCTGCCATAATGGGCCAGGTGCATGGCTGTTGCATCCTTGTGGCCACCCAGCATGCACATGTGCTGTGGGGCATACATGCATGTGTCAGCACATCACAAAGGCATCTCTGGACACACAACACTGGTGCAGCATGGCAGGCACCATGTACGTGGCTCAGCACAGCTGGGCCTACCACATGTGTGGGTGCCAGGTGATATGTCTGGTCAGAGGATAATCCTCCATGGTTGGCAGGACAGTCATGCAGCATATGTGCCCATGTGTGTTCACCATTCTGTGTCATGGCTATGTAGTCATGCATTCATTGTTATTGTGGACCATGTGCTCTGGTGGGTTGCGGCACAGGACAAATGCCAGCAGGACACTAGCATGATGACTGTTCTGCCACACCCCAGTCAAACACTGCCACAGGGACTGCCCTGCACACATGTGCACAGTACCAGGCATGTGTAGCTTAGGGGCTCTGTTGCATGCATGGAAACACTGCATGGTGGTGTCTGCTGTCCATGACTCCAACACTGTTGGACTCTGGGCTGTCTGATGGTTGACTGCACTGTGTGTCTGTCAGCTGACAATGTGGGGTACAGGCCAGGTTGCCACGCACAATGCAATGGATACAACTGTCGGCGTTGTCAAGCCACAACTGCCATTGCACATCACAGTGTCCAAAAGGTGAAGAGTGCATGCAGAGTGGCCAGCTGTCAATAGGACAGGGGTCATATATGTGTGATACTAGGACTGTATTGGAACATGTGTGTCCAACATGTGTTGTGTGGTTCATATCCTGTTATGACTGGCATGGCATGCCTCACACCCATGTGGACATGTGCTCCCATACATCCCTCATGTCCAGCATCTCTTGCAACTGCATGGGCCTGCTGTGTGGCCACTCCACATGTATGTGCCTGAACACACTGCCAGCTTGGTAACCCATGGTAGACAGTACAGAACACCCCCTGCTGCATATCCAGTACCCCTGCCCCACAGGCACACAACACCACACAGTATGGGCCAGCAGTGGGCAGGCTGGGTCACCTGTGGTGTGCTCTGGCCAGGAACACTCATGTGTCCTGGTGATGTCACTGACCCAGCTGTGTCCATCTGCCTGCACCCTTTGCAGTATGTGTGTGGGGACCTGTGGCAACATGCATGTTTGCATACTGCTATTACAACATACGCCTTTTCAGATACATGCATGTACAGGCCATGTTGCTTTGCATTATGTGTGTATGTGTGCTGTCATAATCCTATATGTATACCCAGCAGGCCATGGTCACAGACACAACACAACTTGCATCTCTTCTGCATGGTTTATTTGGACGTGTGCATCTTCCACATGTGTACCACACACAGTCGCACCACACACACACACACACACACACACACACACACACACACACACATACATACACACAAATGCGTGATCCATTGTCCTGACATCCACTGTTGTACGTGGCTGCCACAGCAGTGCTGTGTAGCACATTGCCCTGCAATGTTTCCCCTCGCCTGTGTGTCCCAGTATGCACCTTCTATATGTTCCCTCCTGACCTATCCTATAACTGTTCGTGTGTTTGCATGTGTGACCTGTTTTGTACCACCACTACCCTGGCCCCCTGTCCCAATGTCACCATTCCCAGTCAGCTGTTCCTGGTTCACATCTTCTTGCCGTGTGGCCTGCCGTTGGGACCTGCGTGGTTCCATCCCCCCAGTGTTCTCCCCTCTGGCACCAATGTTGTGTGGACCATGTGCATCCCTGCAACCTTTGGGTCGTCCAGCTCCATGTCGTCCAGTGGGCATCACTGTCATCATGGCACTGTCACCACCAACCGACACGGGCATTCCTCCTGTTGCATTCTGGGTGGCTGTGTTGGCATGCACAGCCATTGCAGACATGCTGGCCTCTGTTCCCCGGACCTCCACTGGCTGTCTATCTGTGGATGGTGCTGTGTGCTCCCCCCCATGGCAGCTGCATTTGTGTGGGACCTGTGGCTGCCATGCTCCATCCCACCGTGCTGCTGCATGTCCCCTGTGTGTTGTTCTGTATTGCTGTACCCGGCACTGTCTGGTACGGTGACCCACTTGACGTTGCAGGTGCAGTGGGGAAGGCGCTGCCTGCTAACTCCATGTTCATGGTGTGTCCACCCTGTATGTCGGGAGTTATATTCCAGCCCACTGTGGCACATTTTTGAGCATTGGCCATGGCCATGCCCACAGGGACACCAGCACCCACGACCATACGGGGTACAACACTGTGCAGGTCAGTGTGTTGTGCAGCACTGGTGCCAGTGGTATGTGGCATGTAGCACTGACCTCCCACCTATGACTGGCATGTTGTCCCTGGCCATTGTGTGCGGCATGGTCTGTGGGCCTGTGCCTGTTGCTTCCCAGGTGTGTCTCTATGGCCATGTTGCATAGCTTTGGCTGGCTGTTTGCTGTTCAAGATCATGTCCAATGGCATGATACATGTCCATTCCACATGTGGTGCCCTGTGTCTGGTGTGACACTTGCACCATCTGCATCATGTCCACATCACTGTGCTGGACTGTGACCCCCCCATGCTCTGGCCCTTTGTGCATCACCCATGTGCGTGGCTACACCATGTACCATTGGCCCTGCTCACTGATGGCCATGAGATGTGTTGCCTGCCTCCTGCTGACCCTCCATGGTGCTACCACATAGGATTCCAATGTTGAGTCCTCCAATGTGCCCCCCACCACCTGTCATGTCCATCTGCACCCCAATGTCCTGCTCCTCACTGTTATGGTAGAGTAGTGTTGTCAGTGCAGCTAATATTGCTGCTTGCTGCTGTGATGCAGCTGCAAGTGCCTCTGTGGCTGCTGTGTGCCTGGTATCATGGGTGTCCATGAGCTGCAGGGCCGTATTGATGGCCTCTGACAACTGTGACACCTCCCCCTCCATATGGGTCTGGTGATGTGTCTGGTGATGGACTGTTGTCTTATGTATGCTCTGTAATGCTGTTCTTATGGCTGTCAGTTCCCTGCCAACCTCAACCTCTGATGCAAGTATACTGTGGAATAGGTTGTCAACATCATCCATCTGCATTATGGTTTCAGTGTCAGCCGGGTGTTCCCTGCATAGCCCTTCCTCCACATCTGGTACTGTCTCAGGGGACAATTCATCTGCGACATTGTCCTGAACACTCTTGACATGTGTTTCCCAGCCAACATGCAATGTGTCAACAGTGTTGCTTGGTACCACAGTTGCTGGATCTGTGTCGGCATCCCCTGCTTCTTCTGCCACTTCCTCCTCCTTCTCCACCACCTCCTCTCTTGGGCTGTCATCATTCATTGTCTGGGCATTGGACTGTGGTGAGTCATTGTCTTCAGAGCTGCTGGTGGTGTCATCCAACCCGGTGTCAATCTCCTGGTCCATGTCACGTTGCCTACGCTGTTCTCTGGATGGGCCTGGCTCCTGGCTGTGGTCTGTACCTGAAGGACAGAGGCTGTGTCATCATTGCATGCATCACCTTTGGCAGCATATCTGCAATGTTACAGTACTGTCTACAGGGACACATGGCAAGGCCATGGACTTGTGGCTGCATATCACGGCACCTGTGTCCACTGCACATATGTCATGTTTGCGCCATGCCACAATGGACCTTCTGCCCTGCTGCTGGTGTTGTTAGGCATTGTACGGCTGTTGCCTGCTGTTGTGTCTGGGGGTGCACATGTGGTGCACGCATGCAGTCCTACTGCATGTATCTGGCATGGCGGTTGTGTTGTGTAGCGGCAGTCTATCTGCAGTCACCCTGCAGGTGACATGTGCACATGGTCAGCCCCACTGGGTTGTGTGTTGTTACAGTGCACATGTGCCATGCATGGGGACAGCTGTGTCATTTGGCAGTGTGCATTGGGGTTGGTGTGTGCCTGGCACTGTCTCAGGAGTCATGACACATCATACCTCCCCTCCAGTCAACGATCCCTGCCTCTGCTGGGTGTCCCTCACACCCTTTGCACACCGCTGTCATGCTGTCCCATTGCCAATCTCCAAGTCCACACACAGTGCTGGTATGGTTGTCTCTAGGCTGTGTGCTAGTGGTCACTGGTCCACACCACCGAACCATCACATGACACTCACGGACTGTCAGGGTTGTTGGACACATGCTGGCCTGGTATTGCGTGATTGATCACCCCACACCCTGTGCCACAACCATGTGCCTCACATGCAACATACATGTCCATGATACCACTGTCCACATGCCCATGCACGTCACATGTGTTCTGTGTGTCACTGTGTCATGGTACTACATATCCAGGCCACACTATTCAGCTGGAATACCATCCTGATCTGTGTGCCACAGGCTGTTGGTTTGTGGCAGCCACCTACTTATCCTGTACTGTTCCCTTTTCAGTTTGGCTGTCTTGTCCACCCACACAGTGTCTATTGGCCTGCCTTGCAGTAGCATGTGGGTGCTGTATCTATGTGCTACCCACCGCACCACCGGTGTTTGTGGTCGGGATGTGGTACTCTGCATGATTCATTCTGCAAAGCAGGACAGTGACAGTGTTGTGCAGCAGTCCTACTGTGCCACTGTGGCAGTGACACAGTACACCTGTGCCATTGCCTGCATCACATTCACAGCCACCATGGGTGTATGCACCCTGGCCTGCATGAGTGCATAGGACCTGCACTCACTTTGCATCCTTTACAGCAGCTGGCATTTTCACATGTCCCACCTCTCACATGCCCTTTCCTATCCCAAGTACGACAGGCACTGTGGGGCATCATTACACTGTATAGCCCATGTCTTACCCACACCATTGTGTCATTGCACACCTGCCTGTTCCAGCTATGCATACATTGCCAGGGTTGGCATGTATGGTTTTGACCCTCCATGGCCCACTGTGCATTTTGGTGTGGACAGTGGCCCATGGCCTCTGCAGTGTGTGCTGGGGTTGTTGTACACATGTCACCTGGCTGTTGTCTGTTGGGCCATTGTGTGGGTCACTGTGGTCAGTTGTGGCTGAGCTCTGTGCACACTCCAGTGTCCATGACCCACACCACCTGAATTAACTGTGGTGCCATCTGTGTCATGTACCCTTCACGGTTGCCCCTGTCTACTCCCATGCCAGGTGTTTCATTAAGTGTTCCCCTGGGTGCTGCTGCTGGCTTCAGGGCGACACTGTTCTGTGGGTGTGACACTGCAGTGGGGGGGGGTGGCATGGAGGTGGCTGTGCATGGAGGGGGTTACACTGTGCCCTTCCTACTGTCCACCTGCGGTCTGTGTATGCTATCCACAGTATGTTACTGCCTATCCCTTGCATGTGGCCAACCCACACAGTCTACATACACATGGCACGCATTTGCTGCCATCATGACATGCCTACCTCCTGTGTGTCTCAGCCAGAATACATCGAGGTTGCTGTTGCCTTCCACACTCCTGCCACTTAGGCCACTGACTACCCCTCTCCTCATGTCTGGTGAGTGGCTGTATGTCCTCTGGGCCTCCTCTTGTTGCCAGGCTGCTCCTTCTATTGTGGGCCAGCTTGTCCTTTCCACAGTGTTTGAGATTGTTCCAGTGCTTTTGGATCTCCTGGACAGTCCTCCTGCTGTGGCTCACAGTGTTCACATGCCTGGCCACCTCTTCCCAGGCAGCCTTTCTCTTGTCCCTCTGTGCCTTATTTCCTCCCCTGCTAAACAGAAGGGCATGCCTAGCACTGATCTCCTCCACCAGGTCATCTGTCTCAATGCTGGTGAAGTTCTTCTTTCTGGGTGTTTTTCTTTTCTTGTGTTTCTTCTTATGTTTTGCATGGCCTTTTGGATCTGCACCCTGCGCATGGTTCCTGTTTGTGTCACAGCTCTGCAATGGCGTCATGCCACGGGATGCACCTGCTATTTCTGTGGCTATTCCTGGACATGTAGCACATGTTGTAGGCCTTCCGGAATGGCGCGCATCACATCTGACGCAGTTGCATCTTCCGCAGGTGGGTGCCATGTCGCGTCGTGCGCCAGACGCACTCCTATTTTGGAATTGGGCCCAGAGTCTTTGGGGCTTAGTGAGATGCTACAATATGTATACCTCTCAGCCATGGAATTATTGAAATGGATGGTTAGCCTACCGTATGTCCTTGTGATGTTAATGGAAGATATGTAGTTATTCTGTTTAAATAGTAAAGTCCCTCCATCCATTCTTCCAAGATAGTATGATTCATAAGTGCACTAATTTGCTCATGTGTGTAATTGTATATGCTGCACAAATATGCCAATTGTGTCACTTATGTTCTTTGTATAGGTATCCTATTGCCTTACTACTGTTTCTAAAACATGACTTCTTTCAGGGCATATTTATAAATGAACTATTTTGAATATCAAAAATTAGTTTTACATCATTTGTGATCAGCAACATAGTGAATTTTGCACTACATACATTTATACTTGTAGTAAATGACATTGATATTTCCTGAAACTTCTGTGATGTCTCTAGGAAAAATGTCTTGCCTGCTGTACCACTGCAGGGCCACTAGAGAGAATGCAACTAATTTTTAAAGCCCTGAGTATGATGCAAGGTGCCTGCATCAAATTTTTTATTTATTTTTATTTCTATTTTAGTCTTTGGTAACCAGGTAAGGCCCACTAGGCACAAATGCCTGTTTTCAGGGGTGACCTGGGAGCACTGGGGGGTTAAGTGACTTGCTCAGAGTCACACAGTACACAAATAGAGGTTGTGGGATCAAATCCAGGTCTGCTGGATATACCAAGCTCATTCACAGCTTGTTACTCTAACCTTTAGACTATACTGCCAGCCCCAAACTTAATTGATGCAAGTGGCACCTTGCATCAAAAGATGCTGCAATCCCAATTATCGAAAGCAGTGTACATTGAAAAGGGGAGCTGCTGCACCATACTGGCATTATGCCAGCAAAGCAACTGAAATCAGGGTGCATCAGGTTCCAAGGAGGCATGTGCCACAGCAGGGCTACACCATCCCCTTTTTTGGAATTTTGAAAGTCCCGCAGTGGATGCAACAGAGGCTCTGCTTATACCAACCAGGAGGTGGTTCTAAGGGCCCTGTGCCACTGCATGATAATGTGGCATTTAGGGGAGAACCTGCAGAGAGGAGGCCGGGGAAAGAAGGAGCATGGAGGGCATGAGGAGATGGTAGAAGACCAGAGTGGTGATGTGGCACATAGCTGGGGTGCATGTTGCAAGGACAGGCAGTCAATTGGTCAGTGGTCCAGGGAGGGTTGACAGGGAAGGAAACTGACCTGGCCCCAGGTGGGCACAGCCATGGCACCTGCCCCAGAGGTTCCACAAGCCACAGGCCTGTATGCTGGAAGCATTGGCTGCAGAGTGAGAGCTGCCAGTGGTGGAGGGAGAACCTTGTCTGGGCACTGCAGCAGTCCTCTGGAACTCAGCCCCCCTGTGTTGTGAAAGGCTGCCTCCCACATAAAGGCATGTTACTCTTGGCATCTCTGGAGCAGGTGCCACATCTGTGCCCACATGGAGCCAAGTCAGTTTCCCTTCCTGTCAATCCTCCCCAAACTGCCAGCTGATCGACTGCCTATCCTTACAACATGCACCCTGGCTGGGTGCCACATCACCACACTGGTCTACCATCATCTCCCCCATGTCACTAGGGCATGCCACTGTGCTCTTTCTTGCCCCAGCCCTCTCCTGCCATGCACAGTCACACTCCCCCTATTCGTGGCTCTTATAGTATTGCACCACATAGTGGGCCAGAGCCCTGTGGCAATCCCCACAAGTGCACCAAATGTTTTGGCTATAGCCTGTGGCTGCAGCAACCCCTTGGTTTTTGGTGCAGGGACCTCCTTTTATAAAATTAGGTGCAGGGTCCCTGATGCACCCAGAGTTCACCGCAGCCCTAGAATGACTTGCACCATTCTAAGTGCTCTTTAAACATCATGCCCAATGTGATTAGAAATATCACAAAATATCTGGAAATATCTGACCGTGTCTGTTTCTGCAACTGTAAGTGGTGATCATCATACTGAATGTACAGATAGTGCACTATCCAATCCACTATGAAATAAATAAAATCAAACAATCAGGTTCTGAGTAATTGTATCTGGTTTATTATGTATTCTCCCTTTGCTCATTCTCCCAGAGCATTTCAGGAAATATCTGTTATCAGTTCAGTGTGCTCTTCCTGGTAAAACTTTAATAAGTAAATAAATAAAATGTGAAGGATCTGGTAGTTCTCAGTTCAAACATATCTGATTTATTTCACAAGTATAAGAGATTCAGATAGTGCTTTGTCTCAACTACCTGTATCTGAAACTGAGTATTTGCACTACACTAGCTAACATACCATATTTCCTCATTTTGTAGCTATGGCTTCTAATATTGTTTTTGAGCCACTGCTACTATATGAGGGTGGCCCATAAATGAGGGTGGCTATAATTCACTATTCAAAGGTAATGCTGTCTACCCACATGCTTGTGGTTGCTTACTCACCTGTTCAATCAGTTGCTTGTCAGTCTTGGATAATGCCAAAAAGAAAGCAGTATGATCTCAAATTTAAAATTATGGTGGATAAGAGAGCCATAATGGAAGGTAACTACTTTGTCACTGACTCAGTAAAGATCAATGAAAAGCAGATCCATGAACAGCTCAGACAAAAGGGCAACCCTAGGAGGCATACACCAAGTGCGGTCCAGCTCCTAGCCTTACTATCTGCTGAGCTTCACTGATCTTCACCGACTGGGAGAGAGAGACCAGTCACGGAGGGAAGGCAGACTCCGACAGGTGCAGAAGCAGGGATTCCTTGACAGCAGTTCTACCTGGCTGAACCCCCCTTGGAATGCACAGTATGGGCTCCTATCTCTGCTGAGGCAACTTCCTTCCTCAGTCGCTCTGCTCAGACCCAGCCAGCGGCTGCTCTCTCAGCACAAGGAGCAGTTGGAAAACATACCCAGAATTCCTGACTGCTGTATGTAAATCAGCATTTGTAATGCTGTACCACTACTGAAATAGTAGTCAACTAATAGAAAGCTCTCAGCTGGAAGCAACAGCTTAGACACAAAGGGCACCCATTGGGGGCATACACCAAGAGCAGTCCAGTCCCTAGCCTTACTGTCTGCTGAGCTTCACTGACCTTCACTGCCTGGGAGAGAGACCTCCTCTCCTCCAGTCTCTAGTTGTGCTACTAAGTGGCAGACTTTAACAAACTGATTGTTTTTCAGCAGGAAGGACAAACAAAGATTCTTTCCAGCAGAACAGCTCAGACACAAAGGGCAACCCTAAGAGGCATACGCCAAGTGCGGGCCAGCCCCTAGCCATAATGTCTGCTGAGCTTCACTGATCTTCACCTGAAGGTAGCACAAGTAGGAGATTTAAATTCTCCCACGCTCTTGCATGCAGGTCTGCTGACTGAAGCACTACGAGCAGAACTCGCACCAGCACAGCCACATCCAGATTGCATCTCATTGGCAGCTTCTGCTGTAGCAGTGCCCTGGACACTCCAGCATTTGAGAAGGGTGGGTATTTTCCTGCAGCCAGTGGATCCTCTCTCCCTCACAGCAGCAGGGAGCCAGGATGCATGGACCACAGGCAGGGGGTTTTACTGCAAGCACTGGGGACTCCACTGAGCTGTTCTGAGCCAAAGGGCACAACAACTTAGCTAGTAACCATATTCCTTCTTACCTTGCAGGAGTACAAGCTAGACTTCATCTGTTCAACCAGATACCTGATTGTTTTCTACAGCATACAGGGTACAGTCGGATACGCCCACCCACCCTCCCTTTAGTGCTCTTGCTTTATAGGCATGTAGCACCACCCACAACACATGATAGGAGGTAGTAAGATGTAAAAACACAAATGAAACAACAACAACAAAAAAAACTCACTGTTCTGTTTTCTTTTTCATCCACACTTCCTGCCAAGAAATAGGAATCCGCACTATGTCTCAACTAAAACAAACAAAAAAATGGACCTTGTCAGTTGTGAAAACTGCTGTGCACTGTACAACGGGATCTACAAATGACAACCAGAACCCAGCCATGCATGCTGCACCATAGCAGATCTCGCAGCCCAACTACAGGATGCTTGGACTATAATATATGACCTCCAATACAGGGAACTCTATACCACATGTCCTCAACCACCCCCCACCACCAGTACTAGCATGTCAGCCATGGGCCAGGATTCAAGGCAGGGCAAAGAGATTGGCAGGTGTTAAGGAAAAAGATGCATCATAGGAGGCACAGGAAGGAAGCCAAAAGCCAGGAGCATTTCCTGCCATCCAAACGAAAAACAGGTTCACTCCACTGCTACCAACCACAGACAAAGTAATACAAGGCAAAGAAATCAAACCACCAAAAAAGGCTACAATGCCAATTAAAACCAATACAAACTATGACAAAAACAAAAATACTAATACTCAAAATATAACCAACAATACCAAAACCAAATGCAAAAACAACAAAAATACTAAAACTCACAATAAAAATGACACAAATACTGTATAAACAAAAGCAAAATTCTCATAATCAGGGATTCCATGATCCGAGGAGTGGAACACCACCTAACACATTGTGGTAAAGTGTCTACCAGGAGCCTCTGCAAGTAGGGACACTAACTGCATAAAGACAATTGTGCGGGAATCAGGGGATGTTACACATATAACAGTACACCTTTGTACCAATGACTTGGCAAATCACACAGTTCAGGAGGCCAAGAAACACTTCGAGGACCTGGCCAACAAACTTTCTTTCCTTCCATCCAGATTAGCCTTCTCAGAAGTGCTGCCAGTGTGGAAAAAAGGAAAAAGCACCAAGTGACTCAGAGAGATTGAAGTAGACAAATTCAACTCACGGCTGCTTGATTGGTGCCAAGACAAGGCATACTGCTACATAGGAAACTGGCACAAATTTTGGGAAAGAGCTTTTTTTTAATACGACGGATTGCACCTAAACAGAGACGTTGCGTGAGCACTCAGACAAAAATGTGATGTCGATACAGGTAGTTTAAACTAAATAAAGGGGAGTATGACACAACTCACACCCTTGCTGTCGGTGGGCTGGTCATCACTCCCCAAAATGCCAAATGTGTACATACATCTTCAGAAAACAAATTACAGCCAACGTCTGCCTCAACCAGCAACCTCCTTAATCTCTTGGCTGGAAAGAGCAAACTGGAGCAGTCCAAGAAGAGGGTACAATCTCACGCCAAAGAGGATGTACATTTCTGGAAGGCAATTGTTGCAAATACTAAAAGCCTAACTAACAAACTTCCTGATCTCACAGTCATCTTAGAAACAGAAAGGTTGGACTGGGTGGCTGTAACACAAATGTGGTTCACGGAAAACCATGGATGGGATATAGCCAGTCCCAGTTGAAATCTGTTCAGGAAAGATAAGCAGGGCAAAAAAAGAGGGGATACGTAGCCATTTACATTCAGGAGGAAATAAAAGCCACAGAAGTAAAAGGGCAACCTGCGGACTTCAAGTCAATGTGGCTAACAATAGAAGCGGGCAAGGGAAAACCCTTCAGAATCGGTGTTGTGTACAGGCCCCAAATCAAGGAGATAAAGTAGACAAAGACCTAATAGAGGAAATTCATAAAATGTCTGATAAAGGAGAAGTAGTACTGGTGGGGGACTTCAACCTACCAGATATTAACTGGAGAACACTAATGGCAGCAACAACAAGAAGTAGCTACTTTGTATTGTCACTACAAGGCGTGGGACTTGCCAACTTGTTAAAACCCCAACAAAGGGGGATGCCATTCTTGATCTTGTCCTCACAAACTCAGAAAGGATCAAGGACGTCAAAGTGGGATGCCATATGGACAACAGAGACCATCACATGGTAAGCTTTAAGATAAACATAACACAGGACATCAGCCAATCAAAGATAAAGGTGCTAGATTTCAGAAAGGCTGACTTCTGAAAAATGAGGAACAACATAAGTAGCCAATTAATGGAAATAGAGGTTGAGGAGGTGGAGGTCATGTTGGGGGGGGATTCAAGAAAGCAATAAAGATTGCCACAGATCAATGTACCAGATGGGTCAGCAAAGCAAAAGGAAAAAGAAATCCTCTATGGTTTTCCAAGGAAGTGGCTACCACAGTCAAACAAAAAAAGAAGATGTACAACATGTACCAGGAAACCAAAACTGAGAAAGACTGGGAGACGTACAAGGAAAAAATCAGAGTCTAACAAACAAATTAGAAAGACAAAAAGCCCAGTCAGAGGAAAAGATAGCAGAAGGGGCAAAGAGAGGAGACAAATCATTTTTTAAGTACATTAGGGAATGTAGGAAGGCAAAAGGGGGGATAGTAAAGACTGCTACTGAAGAAGGGAAATGCACCAAGCATGACCCAAAGAAAGCCAAAATCCTCAACAAATAGTTCTGCTCAGTGTTTACCAAAGAGGACCCAGGGGATGGCCCAGCCCTGAAAAAACACAACACCCCAGGACCAGGGGTAGACACAAGTCCCTTTACAGAAGTCGAAGTACAGAAGGCGCTAAATAAAAAGCCATGGGACCAGACAAGATGCATCCCAGAATCCTTAAGGAACTAGAGGCAGAATTAGCAGCCCCTCTGGCACTTCCATTCATGAAATCCTTGAACAGTGGAGTGGTACCCGAAGACTGGAAAAAGGCAATAGTGGTTCAACTTCACAAATCAGGCAGTTGTGAAGAGGCTAGTAATTACAGACTGGTGAGCCACACATCCATAGTAGGGAATCTAATGGAGACACTACTGAAACAGAGGATCATAGCATTCCTTAAAACTAGTGGCCAACAAGACCCTAAACAGCACAGTTTCACAGCAAGTAGGTCATGCCAGACATATCTGCTTGAGTTTTTTGACTGCGCTACAAAAATAGTGGACGACAGTGGGGCAGTAGATGTGGTCTACCTAGATTTTAGTAAGGCATTCAACTTGGTTCCCCACAGAAGGCTGGTAAAGAAGTTTGACCACACCAGGGTTGGCCCAGAAGTAGTCAGATGGGTACAAAACTGGTTACAAGGCAGAACTCAGAGGGTACAGGTTAATGGAACAAAACTGATGGAAGGCAGGGTGACCAGTAGGGTGCCCCAGGGCTCAGTGCTGGGGCCTCTGCTCTTCAATGTTTTTATAGCAGACATCGCTGACAGACTGGAAGGGAAGGTGTGCCTGTTCGCATATGACAACAAGATATGTAACTATGGGGACACCTCTGAAGGAGTGAGCAAGATGGAAGCTGACCTCAAGAAACTAGAAGAATGGTCTGGAGTGTGGCAGTTGAGATTTAACACCAAAAAGTGCAAGGTCATGCACATAGGAAAGAAAAATCCAACAAAGGAGTATTATCTAGGAGGCAAAAGACTAGTGGCTTCAAACCAGGAATGAGATCTGGGAATCATAATCTCAGACGACTTTAAGATTAGTAAGCAATGCTAGAAGGCAACATTGAAGGCCAACAGAATGCTGGGCTGTATTGGGAGGGGAATCATGAGCAAGAGGAGAGAGGTGGTACTACCACTGTATAGATCACTGGTCAGGCCTCACCTGGAATATGGAGTCCAATTCTGGAGGCAAGGCAAGGCAAATTTTATTTCTTAGGCGCCCAATCCCAGAGGCTCTGAGTGCCATACAGTTAAAAAGTACACAGGAAATCAGTAACAACAATGGATACAACCAAAGTAAAACCAGATAAATATATAAAACATCAGGCTGATAATAACAGCTGTAATGCATTCAAACCTGAGCAGACACTAAGTCTAACAATAATGCCTAAAAAGATAGATCTGGGAAGGCATGACTAAACAGGTTGGTCTTAAGGCAGGCTTTAAAAGCCTCAACTGAAGGGGCCTCCCTAATAGCTAGAGGAAGTGAGTTCCACAGGACAGGACCGGTAACACTAAATGCTCTGTCAGTGGCAGATTTTAATCTCGTCCTGGGAACCGCTAGGAGGCCTCCAGAGGAGGAATGCAGGGGGTAGACCAAGGTGGCAGGAGTCAGAAGGTCCATCAAATAACCAGGGCCGAGACTTTGTAGGGTCTTAAATGTGAGTAAACCCAACTTGAAGAGAACCCTCCACCTAACTGGCAGCCAGCAGTTCACGCAGAACCGGAGTGATGTGACTATACTTAGGCTGACCAATCAACAGACGAGTGGCTGCATTCTGCACTAGCTCTAGCCAATGGATGACCCCCTGAGACCCCAAAGAGGAGCACATTACAATAGTCAAGCCTAGACATCACGAAGGCATGTATCAAAGTGGGGAGGTCATCAGGTGGAACTAGGGGCTTGATCTTAGCGATATTCCTCAGATGATAGAAACTGGTACAGACAACAGATGCCACCTAAGATTCAAGTGGCAGTCCATTGTCAAGAATAATGCCCAGATCTCACACCCTAGAGGAGGCCTTCAATGGAGCCAGTCCCAGGAATAGCCTTATTACTGCCCCAGAGGCCAGCCTAGCATGGCTTCTGTTTGGCTCCACCACCAACACCTCCATCTTATTGAGGTTCAGTAGCAACCAGCTGGAGGCCATCCAGTCATTGATCTCGGCGAGGCAGCTATTTAGCACCTCCACTGCATTTGATGTTCCAGGGGCAAAGAAAAGATACAACTGGATATCATCTGCATAGCAACGAAAACCCAAGCTGTACTTTCTAATGAGTTGACCCAGGGGCAGCATGTATGCAGCAAAAAACATCGATGATAGAACCGAACCCTGAGGAACCCCGCAAGACAGTTGACTAGGGGAGGAGGAGAAATTCCCCATCACCACCAGTTGTCTCCTGTTCATGAGGTAGGACTCAAGCCAGCAGATGACAATGCCGGTGAGTCCACTGTACTCTCTCAGGCAATAGAGTAACACACAATGGTCTACCATATCAAATGTTGAGGAGAGATCAAGGAGAATAAGAATTGACCCCTCTCTCCTCAATCCCTCGCCCTGAGGAGGTCATTGTGCACCTGAACTAATACAATCTCAGTGCTATGCCTCCCACAAAACCGCAACTGGAAGGGCTCATATAAATCAGAGGACATGAGGTGCTCTTCAAGCTGTTGCACCACAATCTTCTTAACAACCTTTCCTAAAAAAGGAAGATTTAAAATCGGACGGTAGTTCGCCTTGACATCAGGGTCTAACGATGGTTTCTTCAGAAGGGGCCTCTCCAGCGCCTCTTTCAAGGAATCTGGGAACACCCCCTCTGACAAACAGCACTGGACAATTAAGGCAAACACCGGGCCAACAGAGTCGACACATCCTATCAAGAAATGAGTCAGCACTGGGTCCAGTTCACAAAATGTGTACTTCAGCATAGAAACTACCTTAATGACCTCCACTGGTTTAAACTCACCCCAACCAGGCAGAGAACTCTCCAGACATTGAAGGCAACCACTGTTGGCCATATTTTGGCTCCCTGGTGGAATTCCCAGATGGATGGCGAACACCCTGTCAGAGAAGAATTGAGCAAACTCATCACACAAGGTGTTGGAAAAGGCTTTTTTCAGCTGCAGACAGACTGGGTGAAGCAGTCTGTCAACAATATGAAAAAGCACCGTTGACTGATTCTTCCCTGCAGCAATCTCCCTGGACAGAAACTCTGCCTTCTTACAGTCAATTGCCCCCTGGTACTCACTATAATGAGCATTCAGGGCCAGGTTGTCCTCCTCCTGTCCAGTCCTCCGCCAGTAATACTCCAACTTCTGACTCATCCTCTTCATCACCTTGAGCTCCTTTTCAAACCAAGGGGATCTCAAGTGAGAAGACCTGGGTATTACACGGACTGGTGTGAGGGTGTTGAGCGCAGCAGACATCACCATATTATAGGCGGAAACTGCATTTCTTGCAGAGGCCTCATCTCAGGAAGGACATTGACTGGGTGGAAACAGTACAGAGAATGGTGACAAAAATTATTCAGGGTCTGCAGTACATGTCCTATGAGGAAAGACTTAGGGAACTGAATATGTACTCCATGGAGCAGAGAAGAGAGAGAGGGGACATGATTAAAACATTCAAGTACATAAAAGACATTAACAAGGTACAGGCACAGGAACTTTTTCACTTCAAGAAGGGCTCCAGGACCAGGTGACATGAACTCAGGCTGCAAGGAGGGAGGTTCTCTACCAACACCATGAAGTTTTTCTTCACAGAAAGAGAGGTGGATGCCTGGAACAGGCTGCCCCAAGAGTTTGTTAGGGTCAACACTGTGGGGGGATTCAAGAATGCATGGGATAGACACAAGGCAGACCTGACTACAAAGGGCAACCAGAGTGTCAAAATAGGTCTAAAACAAATGGGCAGACTAGATGGACCTAGCGGTCTCTTTCTGCTGTCAGCTTTTATATTCTATGTTCTATGAGTGGTGAAAAACCTTTCCAAGAACAAGGAAAAAGTTGCTGAGTGTGGCTATATTGAGCACAACAGAAAACTGAGGTGGCTTGATGGGGCTGGGTGAAAAGCCTCTTGCCAAATGGCAGAGCATGATCTTGCTGCCTGGGTGTATGACCAAAGAGAACACCTCTGTGTGACCCATATGGTTGTTGCCCAGAATGCTACCCAATTTATGTGCAGTAAGAATATTTGTGCAAGTGTGGGATGGTTCAACCACTTTATGAACTGCTGGGAGGTCACATTATACCAGTGCACAATTGTTGGTCAAAAGCTTCCTCGAGAGTTTGTTCCCAAAGTGTCTGGTTTTATAATGTATTGCCACAAGCACATCACAATAACTGTCATAAAATTAGCTAACATGGTTACCATGAAGGAGACAGCCATCTGGTTAGATATGCTTGGTGAAAAGATGGTCTGTCTCAAGGGTTCAAAAATCAGTGCCAATACTGACAACTGGGCATGGAAAACATTGAAGCACTGTTTAGCTGCACTTGCAACAAAACTACCCCTTTTCATTGTGATAAAATGTAAGTGACTGCCCAAAGGTTCAAATGTGCCCAGTGTGTGTATTGCCATGTCACCCAATGGAAAGATGAATGAGGAGCTCACCCTAATGTTGATTGACTTGGTATGGGGCTCATTGCTCAGAAAGAGGATGCTGTCATGGGATACATTTTGCTGTCACATCAGACCATTGGTGAAAGCACAACTAAAAAAAGAAACACCATAATGGCAACAATTACAAGAGGCTGTACCAAATTACTTCAACCTGCAGATATCTCCTTGACCGCTTCTTTCGAGGCCAGGTATTATATATGTTATGATGACTGGCTGCTAATGAGGAGTTCGAACACACAGTAGCTCTTAATCTGAAAGTGCTTTCTAAAACAACAAATTCTGGCAGAGCCACTATGGCTGCAAATGCATTAACTTGACAAGGGTGTTTCATGGGTTTAAACATAAACATGAATTGCATTTAGTAAGGCCTACAATACCGTTCCACATATGACTTGTGAACAAGCTGGGCAATGAGGGAGTGGGTCACAAGGTGGTAAACTGGGTTAGGAACTGGTTGAATGATAGAAGATGGAGAGTAGTGGTAAATAGTGTTCAATTTAAGGAAAGAAGTTTGACCAGCAGGGTGTCACAGCGATCAGTCCTGGGCCCAGCTCTATTTCATGTCTTCACAAATAAAATTGTGGAGGAGCTGGAGGGGAAAGTGTGCCTGTTTGATAATGACACTAAGATGTGCAATAGGGTGAACAGTCCAGGAAGGGTGGAAAAATGAGGAGGAACCTAGGAAAACTGGAAGAATGGTCTGAAGTGTCGCAGCTGAGATTTGATGCAAAAAAGTGCAAAATCATGCACTTGGGTTGCAGGAACACAGGAGAGGATTACAGGGGTTGGGGAGAAACTGATGGTCACCAAACTGGAAAGGGATTTTGGGGTAATCATACTGGATGACCTAAAGGTGGCTAAACAATGTGCCAAGGCTGTGGGAAGAGCCAGTGGGATGCTGGGGTGCATAGGGAGATATATCACAAGCAGAAGGAAGGAGGTGGTGATGCCGCTGTGCAGATCACTGGTGAGGCCTCATTTGGAATATGGTGTCCAGTTCTGGAGGCTGCATATCTATAATGTAACTTTAAAGCAAAAATGGGTTAAACGGTTCTATTTCAGATTTCTATCCCTCTCCCCTTCTGCTCCTACTGGTTAGGTTTACTAAATGCAACCTAGAAATACATTGTCTAGCATGATGATTCACCTGCACAATCAGCTTCTCAGTCCACAGCACTGTCTTTTTAAAATGTTAACTTCTTTTTGAAAATAGCAGTTTGCTACAGTTATACATAAGCTAAAGTGATGTCACCTACCAGGAGTTGTAAGACATACTGTAACTAACTGGGCTTGAGGAAGGGTGAACGTGGTCAGGACCCCATAGCAATTGAGATGCATATGCAGCAAATAAGTTCAGATGCACTAACTTACCCTACAAGTGTTAAGTATCACAGTCTACATAATACATAAGGCTTACAGTGATGAATGAGGTATTGTTGTCCAAGAATTGAATCACGTTTTCATAGAGACAGATTACATTTAGGATACATATTTGCCCCATTGTGAATCACTGCTGCTCTCTGCACTGAAATCACTGTTAGACATATGGCTAACTTAAATCTTTAAGTAATGATTCTAGAATTTTACCCAGAACCTGTATTTATTAAATTTAAATAAATATTTCGAGGGGGTATGGATTATCCCAATATTTAATTTCAGCATGTTTATTTTATTTATTTATTAGTTTTTGGAAATACCATTGAGCCAAATGCTCATTTACAGAGGTTCTACATCATGAAACATTAATGTAAAGTGTAAGTAATGTAACATTTAGTACAGAATAAAAATAATTATTCTGTTATACAGTTTAGGTACAAGTCTAGCTAATACAAGAGTCAGTGAGATACATTATTCCTGGAACAAAAAAGGGGAAAGGTGGGAGATATTTACAGACATATAAAGAAACTGTGAGGTATAAAAGGGTTAATATTATTCAAGTTGCCTGTGCAGGGGTTTATATCAGAACCTGTAGGAAAGTGCAGATTCTTTCGTCTAATTTCAGCATTTTAGTGGAAACTTTGCACTCTGGTTTTCTTATTCTGAATTTTTTTGTAGTATGTTGTCTGTATTTATATTAATTCTGTTGGCATTTCCTGGTAATGTACAGGGGCAGGGGACTGAGTTGTGATTGGGTTTGAACAAGGAACACAAATATTCATTACATTGCTTTGCTATCTCCACTGGATTTTTTACTGTTTCCCCTTTAATATTAATATACTTAGATTTTTTTTTTGTTTAGGGTATTGATGTAACTGCACAATTGCTTGCTGTTGCTTTTGTCTGCATCTGTTGTATTTGAGTTCCATTTTTTCTTTGAAATGGTTGCTTTTGCATTTATGTTTCTTTTAAAATGTTTAATATTCTGACCATGTGGCTATGTCATGGTTTTTATTTTCAGATATTTTGTTGCATGTTAAACTTTTTTTTTTATGTTGTTGAGTAACTTTCTTCACATCCTCATTTAGTCATCCTGCTTGTCATCATTTGTTGTTATATTCTTTGATTCTTTTAATGTAAACTATTGCAAATGATAATACGTTACCCTTTATAATCTGTCAAATATCATTTACTGTTTTGTTGTGTTAAATGTTTTGTCAATCTGTTTCTTTGATTTTTTTTGTTGTTTTGTTCTTTTTTACTGCATCTAGGACCCTTTCCCTTTATTTTTATCCTTTTCAACCATTTTCTATATTTAGGACCTATATTTTACTTGAACTTTCATCATTTCTCAAGTATAGCGAAAATGCATTTCAATGCTGCTCACTTGCTTTTTACATCTTATAACACCCCCCCCACCCCCGTTGGTTTGGCTTATTTTATGCATACTTTTTCTTCTGTGTTTCTTTTTTTCTCTCTTTTTCTTTATGGTCCTTACTGCTATAGAGATACATATTTTTGATTTAAATTGACAATAGGTTGAACCCATGGATTTTGAATATTTGAGCAGTACTTGTTTATTATTGTGTTACTGGTACCATAGGCTTTATATTTAACATCTTAAAATTGATGTCAACATGAGTGTATAATGCTCATGCACCAGCTATTTACTAACATAGAAACATAGAATCTGTGGGCAGAAAAGGACCTCCTGGCTCAGCTCATTTGCCTTGAGGTCCCTAACTACTGTGCCACCATGGACCATAACTGATCTCCTGCCATAACCCCCCCCACTCTCCAACCCTGTTACCAAGGTCCCCTTATGTGTATCCCATGCATGTTTGAAACCTGTTACCATTTTGGTACCCATTACCTCTGCTGGCAGGCTGTTCCAGGTGTCCACTACCCTATCTGTAAAGAAGTATTTCCTTGTATCCCCTGTAAGTCTTCCCCCTTCTAGTAGTAGTAGTAAAATATTTTTATTCATCAAAGTTCGTATGAATAAAGGATAAACTTGATTGAACAAAGCTCATTTTCAACGAGGTCCCATACAAAATCATACAAAAGATTTACATAAATACATGCAGTGAGTCAGTTACAAATTTCAAATTTCATAAAAATAAAAAGTTTGTAATACTAAACATACACATAAAAAACAGCAAGTACACATATACCAAAATACTTGAACGATTCTCACAGTTTTACATCCTATGGAGTTCCTAAGATCTTAATTCAATTCGATCTAGGTTACTTTACATTATGTCTACTAATACCATTTATGTAGCTACACAACAGTATCTTTTTTGATGTGAGTAATTCCTAAACCAGCATTTTATGTGTGACCATAAATTCTTTACATTAGCTGACAATAATGTTACAGGAATTGCATTCCATTCCAATGCCCCTCTATAATAAATAGTCATTCAATTTCTAAATTACAGTTAGGCAATTCCAGACTTGACACTTGACAATGTCTTAATGAGACCAATTTATTTCTAAATATCAATCTATTTTCAAGATATCCCGGATATTTACCCATCAGCCCTTTATAAATAAATGTCAATAGGTGTTCATGGTTATACTCAGATAATGTAGGCCAACCCAACTGATCATATAATTGGCATTTATGGGTTAATCTAGGAGCCCTCAAGATAAATCTGGCAAGATTATTATAACAAACTTCTAATTTTTTTAAGTCCTGTTTTCTCCCACAAGAATAAAATATGTCCTCATATTCAATCATAGGGATATTCATTGCATTTACCACTCTTTTCCTTATTTCCATGGTCACTGCTGATCTAACCCTATAAAGGGCCCCATTCTCTTATTCACATTTTTAACCAAGTTGTTAATATGTAAATCCCAATTCAGCAAGCTATTGATCCAAAGACCCAGATACTTATATGTATGTGTCTGTTGGATCGGGGTTCCCCCAGAGGAAGCCAATCCCGGGGCTATGAGATCCAGCATGTCGCTTCTATGATGCAACAGCATGGTCTGCATTTTCTTTACATTCAAAATAAGCCTACTATCCCTCAGGAAAGCCTGAAATTCATTAAAAAGGCTAACTGAAGCCTATTGTGTGTCACTTCAGAAGATTCTAGCAACATATCATGCCCCCTTGTCATTGAACATCTCTTTCTCAGCAGAATTGAACCTTCCTGTACCTTATTGATACCTTTGAGGTATTGGAAGGCTGCTAGCATGTCTCTCGTTTCCCTCCTTTCCTCTAATGAGTACATATTTAACTCCCTGAGACTTTCCGCATAGGCAACAGTTCCATCATCTCTTGTCTTGAGTACAAGTTTAAAATTCCTGTCTACACCCCTGCTTACATGCATAATGTATCTTACAGCTGAGGTCTTAAGAGCTGGTGCCATGAATTACTCCATACAGGTAAAGGGATATCGCTTCATTCACAAGAGATGCAAACTGGACATGTCACTTTATCAGTCATTTAAAATAACACAAGTTTACTTTCACATTCTTACTATAAGGGAAGCAAGTAAGATCAACCAGCATAGTTAGCAAACAAATGAATTGACACCTCTGGATGAGTGGGGGAGAGGATACCAGCAAAACAAGTTTCTCATTTTACAAATGATTGTAAATTGAACACTGTAACTTAACACAGAAAGAAAAGGCCCATAAAACACTATACAGGAGGTTTCAGCTTGCAAAAAAAAAAAAAAAAAAAAAAGAGGCAAAAGGAAAACTTCATATTGAAATCAGGAAAAGAGATGTATTATTAACTTTTTTTGTATTCTAACTTCATTTCAGTGTTTTTTTTTTTCATTTCTGGCTGTGAGAGGATTTTTTTTTAACTTACCCTGGCTGTTTTATGGCCCCTGGAGCTGCCATTCAGTTTTTTTTATTGCATCTTGTCCCAGAGAGTCTTCCCATAGTGCCCTTTGCTCTAATGTTTAATAGCCCTTGCTGGAGGCCAGTGTCTTGTTAAATGGTCTTTTTGTTTCAAATTAGCCACAATAGAGAGAACACAGCAGCTAGAGGAGTCACACTGCTAGTCTTAGGATAAGTGTAATCAATACGTTTCCTAAATATTGGTACTTTACCCAGCTGTGTGTGTGTGTGTGTGTGTGTGTGTGTGTGTGTGTGTGTTTAAGCATGTCACTATTTAAAGTAATTTCATCCGAACTCCTGTTGCTATCCCTCAGTCCCTTTCAGTTTTTGCACCACTGTGAAGTAATAGAAATGGAACAGCACTTTCTAGTTTGTTAGAGTAGACCATTAACGAAATAATATATGCAGAAATAGAATGGTTTGTATAACCTAGTCTGGAAACATAATGGAGCATAGCTATTTATAAAACAAATCTGTGATTGCTCCTCAACAATACTACTTTACAATGCCCCCCCATTGCATAGCAAGGAACACATCAGTTTATTTCAGCTGCAGTTATTGCTGCCTGCAATCTGTATATAAACTGTGTCACTTTGCCTAATATCCTACTCCCCCCATTTTGATCAACATGTTATGAACTTTTGATTCAATTGCTTGTGTCTTGCATAGATGACAGTGCTTGTAGACAAATCTAATCACTTTGCAACTGTGGTCATCCATTGGCTAAGTAGGCTTTATGATTGTTTGTGTTTATGTGATCCAATCCTTACTTATTATTTGGTTACTTTACTGATGTCTCCTATGGAGGTACTCAAAATGTGCAGGATAGTTTTTTTTAGCAAATTCAAAGAAATCACAGAGGCACAAGACTTGAATTTTGGGTGAAGTTTTCCATTAAATTCTCTCATGCCAGAGGAAAGTCCCATAAAACATTATGGAGGAGGTTTCAACTTGCAAAAAAAGGCGGTACTGGGGAGAGCTAAATTAACTTCTCAAGCACGAGGCAAAATAGTGTTCTCCAGCTGCCGTACACACACAAGCAGCATAGTAATGAGGCATCAGTGGAGGTCATTATTTTTAACACTCTACCATGTTGTTTGGAAGGTAATTATGCAGGTAGTCTTTTTCTCAAAGCAAAACATCTGCAGGGCTACACCCACTGCAGCCATAAAAATGTTTGAATGAGCCAAGGAGTCAGAGTGCAGTGGCAATGGAAAACGTTATACAGTTATTTCAAGTTTGTGGTATAACCTCAGCTGACCCAGACGCTATTAGTTGCACAACAGCAGATGGACAGGCCAGTGCTGCTAGGGGCAAGTTAAGCACCTCACTGCTCCAGGGTGTAACCCAGATGAGCCAGTACTTAACCAAAGTAACCCTGCTGATTTCAAAGCTGGTATGGGTGAAAGTAATTCTGATATCTTTGAGAACAAATAGAATAGGAAGGACCTAGAGTAAAATAAGGAAACGTAAATAAAAAAATGGGTATTGGTAAGTTGCACTAGCAATCACTGAAACAGTTTTTTTCTTTACAGGTTGCTGGGTGCATAAAAGGGAAAGCAACATGAACAGATGGAGCTGAAGATTTATTGTTTCATTTTGTGATTGAATGGTTGTAGTAATCAAGTTTAACCTGCACTGATTTTTTTTAAATATGAAAGAAATAAAGTTCATTTTCAAATTGCCAGTAATACTATCAAAATTATATCAAAATAAAATATCAAATAACATGCACAATTGTTGTTGATCATCTGTGCATGGTACATTTGCTGACAAGTTGTGCCTACAATAAAGGGGAGGCTTCTATATGAGGGCAGCTGTTATAAAGTTTTCATTATTTGTGATGTGTCTTCAATACGGGAGCAGCTAGAAATTGGCAGTGGCTTTGAACTGGAGAATTACAGTGTAGCCATATCATAGCAATTGTTATTTTCTTGTGCTCAAAGGGCCCAGTTAACAAAAGCTCTGGGAGATTTATAGGTGCATAACAAAAATACAGAGGCATTTGCATGCCAAAGTCACAGAAGTTGTCCAGAACCATATCCACAGAAACTTTCTGCACAGCGTGTAAAGTTAAGTGTGGAGGCAACCGTACTTCCTGCCTGTGCATCAGTGGACCTTGGCATTTCATGATATGTACATTTTAGTCATGCCCATGTCTATGCACAGCATTAGATTAGCATTTTTATGTGTGGAAAACAATGCTGTTACTACTCAATCTGAGGGGCTACAGTAAAGTTGAGAACGCCCTACACAAATGTGTGCAGCAGATACAACCCCACAGAAATATACTCTGCACATGTAGAAGCACTGCTTCCCAGTATCCTCACATGCCACAATCCATATGTGTGTTGTTAGTCAGAAAAAATGCTGTATTGGCTGGAGTACACCATATGCCACAATCAGATAATGCATATTTCACATGCACCAAGCAAAACACAGACCTAGTAAATAGTGTATGAAAATATATCTATGTTTTGTTATGCTCAGAGATATAAGAGAGGAAGTTGGCCCATGGATGTTTTCCTCCACCCTTTAGGTTGTGTCACACCAGGGCACTGCCCATATGACACCAGGGCATACCTATGCTGCCCATAGTTTTAGCCATTGGAGACCAGGACAATGAACACCATGACCATATACCCCTGGCACACAGTGAAGCACTAGCCATTCACACAATGGTTCCTGATGCACCCCTACTCAGTGGTTCTCTTGGTGGTCAGAGCTGTAGCCCTGGTAATGGCACACACCATTCATCTGATCCTGGCCATTTTTCAGAATCCCTTTCCAGAGTAAGGTCATAGTCATCTGGCTTCAATGTAAATGCTTACTCTCTCGGTGATTAAGACAGAAGTAGGCCTTATAGCCCATCGAGACTGTCTCCCACTCCAAGTAGGTGTATCATACCCTAGATGTTAAGGTTGACAAGTACCTGTCTAATTTTAAACTTATCAAATTATATAATATCTACCAGGTCATGTGGTAATGTATTCCAGACTTTTGGTGCCCAAACTGTAACAAAATTGCCCCATTTGTTGTTACATGCCCTAGGTATTTTTAATTGTTTGGCATGGGACCTGCGATTTGCCATTATATCTTTGATGACTATGTCACATTGATTTGTAAGATCTGAGTTCCTCAAGATTTTAAATAGTAACAATATATCACCTCTCACTCTTCTATCCTCTAAACGAAACAAATTAAGTTATCTCAGTCTTTATGTGTATGATTTATTCTTCAGTTTTGGAACTAACTTGACAACCCTTCTCTGAACACTCTCCAGTAGATTAATATCCCTTCTAAGGTACAGTATGCAGACCACAAAGGGGACCCAAAGTCCAGATGTGGTATCAGATATGGTCTCACATATGCATCCCTCACAGTACACAGTGCCCAGCATCTCTAAAGCATCATGGTGTCAGGTATTTACATGCCATCCTGCAATGACAAGTGAAGGTGGTTGTCACTACACAGGCTGCACACACATGTGACCACACAGAATTCATAACATAACAGCAACATGTACTTACCCACTGTGGATCAGTGACCCTCCAGTAGACACTGCCCTAGTCCAGGTACCCGTGCCTATCCTGAGTGAAGGTGCTGGGCATATAAAGGCTGTTGGGCACTAGCCTTCGCTCTGTTGCTTTGCCCTTCCCAGCTTACAGGTGAATGAGTGCATTGTAAGGTGTACAGCAAAACGCCAGTGGACATGCCTACAGCTATTGGATAGGGACATGACCAGTATGTCTATGTAAAGGAAACAGACTGTTATAAGGTAGCATTGTAAAACAGGCTGGGATACATGCCATGGCACAGTTTCAGCCATGCCAGTGATGTCACAACCATCATGGACATTTACACCAGAGCAATCTGCCCTCTCAACTACACTGTATGATTGGGGGATACATATGGGCACCTGATACAATGAGTGAGCTGTGTAGGCCAGACTCAAGAATGTGACCACCTAGTATACACTGATGACCCACTGGCTACAGAATACAGTCAGTGTATGGGTTGATCATGGCAACTGCAAATGATATTTCACCACTGCACCAGTTAATTCTTGCTTTCCTCATGCCAAAGGGGATGTGGTGTACAATGTTGAGATCCCCCAACTTTATTGTTAAATATAATATGAAGGATGACATACAGGATGCTGTAGCTGGAGTGTCGCATATAGAAGATGCACAGGACAAAGATGATGAAGATTCAAAGCAGGAGATGGAAACAGTTATCATGACCCCTAGAGATGTTTCTGCAGCTCTGTTGACCCTTAGACAAGGGATGGAACAAAGTGAAGAATTCCATCCTGACTGGGAGTTGATCACAACCGAGTGTCAGTGGCCTTAATATACTGTGGTTGTCAGAACATCAAATTACAATCACAGACTTTGTCAAGTGAGAAAAAAATAAATAGCCTAAATGAATAAGTAATAAATAAGTAAAACGTGCAAAAAAAAAAAAAGAAATCTAATTGATGCACAGAGTCAAGCTGTCCAAATCCCCACCACATGACCATAACTGGACTTTTTCAATGCCAACAAAAACAGAACCATGGCCCCCTACAATCCTCGTAGGGTTAACTTGCTTGGAGAGGGCACTACTGCATACTCTGTAACCCTGAGCAAGCCATTAAACCACCATGTGCTCCCAGGACATATCTGAAAATGATCCATTAGAAACCATTGTATGAGTCCCTGACTCGGTGGTGTATCGGTTTCTCATGAATAAAAATGTATTTTGTTTTATAATTATTCTTCTAGTCCTCAATCCTAATGGCCTTTTGATGTTCTCCAGCTCTGATTTGGAACACACAACTGTCAGAAAAAAACCCAATGTGCCTTCCAAATCAGAGTAGGAAAACATTCCAAGCCTTTAGGATTGAGGACCAGAATGATGTTCTCTTCAAGCAAGCTACCATTAGTAGGATTCCGGAGGGGAGGGGACCTAGTTAGGGTCATGTGGTGGGATTTGGACAGTCTGATTCTCTAGAGTGAATCTTTTTAGATATTCAGCCTGGTAACCATGCCAATCCCAGGGCTGAATGACATAATTGATTTAGCACTGTTCATTAAGAAAAGATTAAGTATCATGGAAATAGATCAGGGTGGGGTGGTAGATTTGGCCTACTTAAACTTCAGTAAAGTCTTTGAGACCATATCACATAGGAAGCTCATAAGGAAATTGAGCAGTTAGGGATGGGTCCCAAGGCAGTAAACTGGGTATGAAATTGGTTTATTGATAGATGACAGAGGATGAGAGTAATTGGCATTCACTCTAGGGAGGGGAGTCAACTGGGTATCTCAGTGCTCGGTACAGGGACCAGTCTTCTTTAATGTCTTTATATGTGACACTGTAGAAGAGCTGGAAGGTATGCCTCTTTGCAGATGACACTAAAGTCTGCAATAGGGTATACACTCCAGAGGGGGTGGAGAGAACGGGTAGAGACCTGAGAAAACACAAGGAGTGGTCTAGGATATGGCAGTTGTGTTTCAATGTGAAAACCTGCAAAATCATGCACCCAGGGCACAGAAACCCATAGTCAGGGTATACCATGGGGATAGAGGTATTGACAGTCTCTAAACAGGAAAAGGACCTTGAGGTAATCATATCAGATAATCTCAAGGTGGTGAAACAATGCAACAAGGCAGTAGGTATGGCCAGCAGGATGCTGGGGTGGATTGGGAGGGGTATACCAGCAGAAGGACAGAGGTGGTGTTTCCACTGTATAGGTCATTGATGAGACCTCACCTTGAGTACTGGAGACAACATCTCAGGAAGGACATAGAGCAGTGGCTGTCCAGAGGAGGGTAACTAAAATGGTGCAGGAGCTACATCAAAAGCGCTATAAGGAGAGACTGAGGAATCTCAATATGTACACCCTGGTACAGAGGAAGGAGAGGGAAATATAATAGAAACCTATAAATACCTCACAGAGTGAATAAGGTACTGGAGGGGAGTGTTTTTCAGAGTAGAAGGTGTACAAAACCTCATGGGCATGCAATGAACCTTGAAGGTGGGATATTTAGGAGGGATGTAAGGAAGTGGATGCTTGGAATAGTTAATCAGCGGCAGTGGTAGGGGCAAAAACTGTGGTGGGATTCAAGCATTCTTGCAATAGGCATAAAGGAATCTTGATAGGGAAGCTGGGGGGGGCTAGCCAGAGATTAGTTAGGGTCTGTAGTCACAGTATAGACAGGGAAGAATGAGCAGACTGGGTGGGCCAAGCGGTCCTTATCTGCTAACAAATCCTGTGTTTCTGTGTTTCAATGATTTAATGCTTCTTTGCCATTGACTCCACAGTAATGGTATTTCTTAGTTATTAGCTGCTAACTAATGTGTTGTCTTGTCCCTGTATATATTATTTGGTAGTTGGAGTCTTAGGGATGGAGCTATTTTTTATCAGCATTTACACTGTCAAGTTTCTAGTGTGTTAATATTTTAATCATGTTATATGTTAATGTTCAGTATATGTTGCTTTATTTCAGATCACTACTGCATTGCCACTTTAATTAGGGACTTAAAATGAGTGAGGTGATTACTGACATGGCCTCCCTGATTAAACACACATGCGCAAAACTAATTGGGCCTAGTTTCCATAACTTCAGCTGTATTAAGCTCACTGCCCTTTGAATCTTTTTTTTGTTTGTTTATTAAGTACTAGGAATTAACTTACTAATTACTTACTTACTTACTTAATTACTTACTAGGAATCTTGTTGCACTATGTAATATTTTTTAATAAAACAATACAAAGTCAGGGTGCTGACATGGTTATTTGCAGATTGTGCACATTACCCAGGAGTTGAAAGCCATCAGGAGACACACAGAACTCCACTCAGTGGGGTCGGGTCAGCACCAAGAAAATCAACGGACCAAAGGACTGAGTTGAAAAAAGTAGAAAGTACTTTATTTAATGAACACAGGTAATTTTATCAACTAGTGAGTCTGATGATGATTCACTAGTCGATATGTAAGCATGTATATGGTTACACCATTTGCTCTGCTCGTTTGTACTTGGCATTCCTACTGTGCCACACTTGCGTCTTGTTGGATTACTTGCTCATGCACTTTGCATTTGAGATGTGCGAGCATTTTATTTCCTGTGACATTTAATTTTTAATGTTGTTTAGTGCTCCAAGACCTTCAGGCTATGTGTTTTGTATTTTGGAGTTTACGCCTGTGCTTTTCCAAGTCTCACCCTGTGTGGGTAAGCCATTCTCTTAAAATTACCTTTGTTCATTGAAGTCTTTTCTACTTTCTTCAACTCAGACCTTTGGTCTGTTGATTTCTTGGTGCTGACCTGACCCCACTGAGTGCAGTCCTGTGTGTCTCCTGATGCAATAGTTTTTATTTATGTATTATTGTTTGCATTTGTGGATGGTGCTGCTTTTTTCTGTGCCTGATTGTTTTTTCTAAGTTTAACACATCAGTATAGTGGAGCTGCCTTTATTGTTACTGAAGCAATTCCACCAGTAAAAGTCTGCAGTACAATAACAGATTAATCTATTATTGATCACCTAGGGAATGACAGTTATTACCCAGTAAATGAAGATGTTAAAATTAACCTGAAAGACACAAAATTATATTTCTCAGTAGACCAGAATCCAAATACTTATAGTAAAGAAACATTCCTGACAAATTCTGATGTTTGTATAAGTCTGTATGGATAAAAGGTTAAAAGAAAAGTGTGGTCAGAATTAACAGAAATACTGAATGGGAAGATGACTATAACTGTGGAAGCCCTGGAAATAAGAAACTATAAAATAATACCTTCATTATTTAGAAATAGATGTTCTCCTTTCTGTTCTTTGGATAAGCAATAATTCTGTCTTGCTGATGAAATCAAACCAAATCAGATAGGAGACACAGGTTTATTTCTGAGTCTGCTGTTTTGGAATATGGCTGGTTTATCTCATAAAACTGATTATGTGGAATGGAAATAATTTATCCAAAGGTTTATTGTCTTATTGCTACAGGAAACATTAATTTTGGTGATGAAAAGCTATATTAAGATGGTTTTACGAATTGGTAACTCAAAGCCAAGAGAAAAAATCAATTTGGTCATCCTTCTGGATGATTGCTAACTCAGGTTTCAATGAAATCCAATATGAAAAGCTTTATGATCAATGAAGGTGCTAGATATTTTCTTCTAATAGATATTTGCACAAGAAATGAGCTCCTTTCGTAATCATAAATATGTAGTTACCTCTTTATCCCCAATAATGATCAAACAGACTGAATAAATGGATGATTGTCTGAGGGAATCCCTTATCAATATTAAAATTTACTGCCTGGAATATATGATCATGATAGGTGATGCAAATGCAAAAACCGGTCAAAGAGTAAACTTGTTGCTACTTTGTTCACTTTTGAGGACGATGTCCTTTTCATTTCCCAGCACGTGTCTGCAGATAAAATAACTTCCACTCATGGTAATATGTTATTAACTGGTGAGCTTAATAAGAAGATTTTAAATGGGAGAGTAGGAGGGATAGGGAGAGTAAAATTACATACAGTACCCAATGAAAACAGGTGGCAGTGTTATAGATTACATGATTGCTGATGCTTTATATTATGACATGATTGTTCAATTCAATGTATTGGAAAATATGGAAGTAATGATTTTTGAATTAACTGCATTCATGATCCAAGAGTTTGAAATGATTTAAAAGATGAGTGCTGTAGTAAACATGTGCAAGTTAATAATAATCATATGGTATTACAAAAGAAATAGCGCTGTACTGAAAGGAGAGCATATAGGAGCTATGTATTCTAAAATAGTTACTTCAACAAATGTGACACATAACTACTCAGAATATGGAATGTTTATGAATTTGGTTTGCTAATAATTAACATACTAACATACTATTTGCCAGCAGATTAGGCCTTATGGTCTATCGAGTCTGCTCGAACCTAGATCCTTAGTTGGGTGCCGAGACCCTCCCATCCCTTGTGCTCCAGAAACCCCTATCATCCATCCCCACCCCCCCCCGGGACAGGCCATCATCTGATACATCCACTTTCTGTGTCTGTCCCACCCTCTCTTAAAGCCCTCCACTGTGGATCTCTGAACCAGCTCACCAGGCAGAGCATTCCAAGGGTCCACCACCCTCTCAGTGAAAAACCTCCTCCTCTTTTCCCCTCACCTTCCACCTTCCAACTTCAAACCATGCCCTCTGGTGATGCCTCCCTGCTTTAGTCTAAAGATCCTCCATGTTTACCCTATTTATTCCCTTGAGGTACTTGAAGACCTCAATCATGTCCCCCTGTCTCTCCTCTCCTCCAATGAAAACAGGCAGAGCTCCTCAAGTCTGTCCTCGTAAGTCAAATCCTAGCCCTCATATCATCTTTGTTGCCTCCTCTGTACCCTCTCCAGGAGCTGTATGTCCCTCTTCAAGTGTGGTCTCCAGTACTGTACACAGTACTCAAGGTGTGGTCTAACCAGTCCATTGTACAGCGGCAGAATCACTTCCTTCTCCTAGAGGTGATCCCCCTTACGATGCATCCCAACATCCTGTTTGCCTTGCTAGCTGCTCTCCTGCACTGCTCAGAGTTATTCATACATGTATCCACCATGACCCCTAGGTCTTTTTCCCCTGTTGAGGCTTCCAGCGCCTCCCCTCCCAGGGTGTACCTGTGTTTAGGGTTTCTCCGACCAAGATGCAACACCTTGCACTTGGTGATATTGAAATTTAATTTCCATGTGTGAGCCCAGCTTTCCAGGGTGTCCAGGTCCCCTTTCAGGGCCAACCTCCCCTCTTCTCCCTCAACTACTGCTCCCATCTTGGAGTCATCCCCAAAGAGACTCATTTCACACCCTATACCATCCCTGATGTCCAATATGTATGCATTAAACAGGATTGGACCCAGGACCGAGCCCTGTGGTACCCCACTACCAACCTCTGTAGGGTTCGAGAGCTCCCCACAGACCACTACTCTCTGAGTGCGTCCAGCTATCCAGTTTTCAATCCATCTGACCATCAAAGGGCCTACTCCTAACCCCATCAGTTTCTCCACCAGACCATTGTGGGAGACAGAGTCAAATGCCTTGCTGAAGTCCAAGAATAATACATCCACAGGCTTACCCCTGTCCAGTTCTGATGTTACCCATTTATAGAACTCCACAAGGTTGGTTTGACATGATCTTCCTGGCACAAACCCATGCTGCCGACTATCCAGACCTCCCACCTCCTCCAAGTAAACCCCCAATCATTCCTTTAGTATACTCTCCATTAATTTTCCCACCACCGAGGTTAAACTAATGGGTCTATAGTTACCTGGTACTTCTCTCGACCCCCCCTTTATGGATTGGTACCACATGTGCCTCTCGCCAATCCCTAGGTACCGTTCCTGTTTCAAGTGACCTGCTGAAAAGCTCCGCCAGGGGTGCAGCCAGTATGTCCGCCAATTCCCATAGTACTCTCGGATGAATGCCATCCAGCCCAGGAGATTTGTCTTTCTTTAGGGCCTTGAGGGCAACCACACCTTTTGCGGATGGCATCATCCGTCCCTCTTCCTTACTGGTCTTTTATCCTTATCCAGATGTGACACCCCTGGGGTACCTTTTCCTCCCTTTTGCTCCATTTCTGTTGCTCCCCTGATCCCACTCACTGCCGCTTCTATCCCCTTTGTGCCTTGCTTTGTAGATATCCCATCGCCCTCCCTAGTGAACACAGAGGCAAAGTACTCATTAAATACCTCTGCCTGGTCCCTCGCCTCTTCCACCCACCCTCCTTCTGATCTCAATCTGCTGAGATGGCCCTTAGTTTTTCTCTGCTCCCCAATGTACCGGAAGAACCCCTTTTCCCCTCCATGTATCCCCTGTGCCAGCCGTTGCTCTTTACTGGACTTTGCTCCCCTCACCATACTGGTGACTTTTCTAGATGCAAGCTGGTACATTTCCTTATCCCTATCCCCTCTTGTTGTTGATAGACCAAATGGCCTTCTGAACATCCGCAAAAGGAATTAAGCAGAAACATATAATTTCAAAGTCAGAGTATGACAATGACTTCAGGCAGGGTAAAGCTACATTGTGTTTAGAAGGATAAATATTTAAACAAATATCTTGGTATAGATACATACATGGCCCTAATCTGGTTAAAACTGATAAGGCATTTTATCAATCAAAGGACAAGAATATAACACAGGGCTGTGGAAGCAATTCTTTGAATTACTTATTAATAAATATAACAGAACGTTTGGAAGATGGTGACATTTGGAACCAACAGTGCTAAGGTTAATATTGATGCTAGAATTCTGGTCTCAACATAACTAGATCATTATTTGCACCTATATGGTGGCAGGATTCAGTTTATAGTAATTTCTGAAACAAAATGGAGTAATCTACCATCTTGGCCCCTGTCATCTCTAAGGAATTTATCCCTTTTATTAATGCCAGAGGGGAAAAAATAAAGCTCTTGGCAAATATAATGTCCCAGTAGAAGTATTTAATTTCAGTACTGATTGGTGGTTGGGGATATTTGCATAACTGTTTACTTGAATAAGTAATTATTTTCAAAATTCTGACCTACTGGGAATATGGTATTATTAGTTTCAGTATTTAAGAAGGGGATCAAAATGAAGGGCCTTAAAGCCCATCACTTAGCACAGAACCAGTGCAACTGTTATTACTGATTCCTTATGTTGCTTCTGGAATGTATTGCTTGCCTTGATTGGACTAATGTCTAAACTGTTTAACTGTACCTGAATGTCATTAAGAACATTAACCTGCTGGCGAAGGTCCAGAGGAGGGCTAGAAAGATGATAGTGGGTCAGCAGGGTAAGGCATATGAGGAGAGGTTGAGGGCATTGAACATGTGCTCCCTGGAAGACAGAAGAGAGAGAGAGAGGGCATGATTGGGACCTTCAAATACCTGAAAGGGATAAATAAGGTTGATAAGAAGAATCTCTTTAAGTTGAGTGGCAACCATACCACTAGGGAGCACAGTCTTAAGCTGGAGGGTGGGAGGTTTAGGAGGGAGGTCAGGAAGCACTTCTTCACAGAGAGGGTGGTGGACACTTGGAATGCACTGCCAGAAGAGGTCATCTTGCTGAAGACAGTGGGCAGCTTTAAGAGAGGCTGGCATAGGCATAGGGGAAGTAAGGATCATGGGTAGGGAGGATGGGAGGAGTGGGGAGGGAGGGCAGGGACATTAGCTCAAGCTGTGGATCCTGCAATATGAGCAGACTTGATAGACCAAATGGCCTTCTTCTGCTGGCTTCTTCATATGTTCTTATGTCATTGAGCACTTAACTGAAATGTATTGTGACTGAATTACTAATGTATGTTAATTGGTAATCTCAATGTTGTACTGTCTATGTATAATTCTGATACACTGTCTGTATTTTTTTGCAGTTTTCAGTACTTTGTGTCTTGAATGTATGTCACTAATCCTGGGTCGCCCCTGAAAAAGGGACTCTCTGGGGTCCAGTGGGCTTACCTGGTCAACAAAATTCAATAAATAAATAATGACCCTGCATGCTACCAACTCCTTCCACTGCTTTGTGGTTCCCTAAAACTTTATGTAAGGTATATTTTAGACTAGCAAATAACTGGATGATAGAGAATGATATGCTGGAAGAAATTCCACCTGGATTCAGTTGACAGATCTACACTAGATCAAATATTTGCCTTGCATTATCTGATAGATATCTAAATAAATTATAAAATCAACTAATGGTGCTACCTTTGTAGACATAAAGGCAGCTTTTTATACAGTGGCTAGAGACATATAATGGGACACCCTAGAAAAAGCCAGTATTGACTAAATATTGCTTGCAGCCCTAAAAGTATTGTATAGTAAAACATTAATCCAGATTAAATTTGGGCTTGATGGTCAAATAACCCAGTTTATTCAGACTACAGAAGGTGTAAGCTTGTCTCTGGACACTGAAGATCCAGGAAGACATTCATGCTCAGCGTGTGGCTGGTCGGTGCTCAGTGGGAGCTGCCTACCCCTGCTTACTTGAACTGCTCAACAGGACAAGCACTTACATACAGTATTCTCAATGATGTTATGACTCTGGTGAAAGAGCAGATAACACTTTTATTTGGAGTTAGTGCTAAGTGCTGGGTCAGAACCTCACAGGAAATGTACAGCTCCTCCATGACCAGAATGTCCCAGTGCTTTACCCACTAAGGCTTCATCATGGGGCCCCCTAATGAAGCCTTAGTGGGAGAAGCACTTATGTGTTCTGGTCATGGAGAAGCTCTACATTTTCTGTGATGTTCTGACCTGAGCACTTGGCATTTACTCCAAATAAAAGTGCTATATGTACTTTAAGCAGTCTGTTGAGTATCACTGAGAATGCTAATATGTGATTGTTTGGCTTGTTGTGCAGTTGGTGTCTTTTGATGGTACTGTTTTTTAACTTGCACATTACTGCAATTGTTAAATTAAAAAGTATAAACATGTTCCCCTTATCAAATGGCTCTGATAAAATATAAATTCTTTTATACATGGATGACACTGTAATTTTATCACTGATGCCCTGGCATGCCTGCAGAGAGGATTAACAGTAATGAATGATAGTTTGAAATGGTTAAATCTACAGATGAATATTTAAAAACCCAAATTATCATTTTCAGTAGACAAAGATTGAACAAGTGGGGTTGTGGCTTAGCAGCTAACAATGGTGGATGGGTTTTAGCTGGGCTCCCACTGGTGGCACCACACAACTTGCAGCTTTATGTTCATTTAAGCCAAGGGGCATTAATCAATTTACTTGGGAAGCATTTTATTTGTCTGATGGCATCTAAAAAATCCACTAAATGACAGTCTACCATCACATTTGAGCCAGTTGGCAAAGCCATTCTCCCTCCTGGTGAAGCCTGAATGTGGTCAGAGAGCATAGCAGAAGAGGTGGGAATAGAAAAGGACAAAGACGGCCAGAAGAAATCAGTCATAGCCCTTATGCTGAACCTGTAGCAGGAGGTTAAAGCAGGTTTTCAAAATTTGACTGCACAGATTACACACCTACAACCCTTAGTAACAGGACTGTCTGAGACCTCCATTTCACACACCTGGCAGCTGGATGAAGCAGAATCACACATTGGAGAACTTGAAGATCTGGTCTCTGACTTGTCGAGGGACTGTATGATTTTGCTGGGCAAAGCAAACATCCTATGTGAGTGGGTGGAGGACCAGTAGAATAGAAACAGATGGTCCAACATTTGCTTTATCGGTGTACCAGAAAATTTTGAGGGCATGGAAACATAGAAGTTGTAGGTAGATAAGGACCTCTTGGCCCACCTAGTCTGCCCAGTTTTTCCTGCATACTGCACCACCGCAGACCCTACTTGATCTCTGGTTGTCTCGTCCCCTTACCTTACTACCAAGGTCTCCTTGTATCTGTCCCATGCATACTTGAATCCTGTCACCATTTGGGCACCCACCACCTCCGCTGGAAGGCTGTTCCAGCATCCACCACCCTCTCCGTGAAGAAGTATTTCCTCACATTTCCTCTGAGCCTCCCCCCTCCAGCTGCATAGCATGATCCCTTGCCCTTGAGCTTCTTTTCTATGGAAAATGCTACCTTTCTGTACCTTATTAATACCTGTTAGGTACTGTATTTGAATGTTTCTATCATATCCCACCTTTCCCTCCTCTTCTCCAGAGAGTACATATTCAGTTCCTTGAGTCTCTCCTTGCAGGGCTTTTGATGCAGTCCCTGCACTATTTTGGTAACCCTCTTTTGTTCCACCTCTACCTTATCAATGTCCTTCCAGAGGTGGGGCCTCCAGAACTGGACACAGTACTCGAGGTGGGGTCTTACCAGTGATGTGTACAGGGGTAATATTACCTCTTTCTTCCTACTGGTGATACCCCTCCCTATGCAACTGAACATACTGCTAGCCATTCCCACTGCCTTAGCACACTGCTTGGCTGCCTTCAGGTCACCAGAAATGATTACCCCAGGTCCATTTCCTGTTTGGTGATTGGGCAAAGAAGGTGGCCAAGCTGTTCAAAGAATTATGGTGAAAAAGCTAGGGCTCAAGCCTGAAGCAGCGGAGTATGAAATCCAGATGGCTCATTGCACTGGTCCCAAGCCGCACCAGAGGGACAAACCAAGGCATTACTTGGTCCTCTAGAGGTGAACAGTGCCAAGGTATTTATATATTAGGACTTTAGTCGAGAGCTTCAAATAGAGCGACAAATGTTTTCAGGGGTAAAGATCAAGCTGCTGGCTCTTGGCTGGGAGTTTACCCTGTTTTACTCTGTGAAGTTAAAAATCACTTGTCCTGGTCACCCCCCCAAAGTTCTTTGCCAAACCCTTGGATGACGAACAATATGTTAACACAATCGAAGTTGCCCAAGAGGGTAGATCTCAACCAGGAACTAACCAGTTGGCTAGATAAGGTATGTGCCAGGCTGTTGATATGGGTAACAGGCGCTTAGAGTAATTTTCTAACTGCTGTTTTCATGTGTCTGATTCCTGCAATTCCCTGCCCTCTAGTGGTTGGGGAAGGTCCCTGTTATTTGCCATTATCACCTGTGAATACATCTGCCATCTAAGTATTTGGGACTCCTTTATGGATGGTAAATGTGTGGAGTCCCATGTTTCCACCTATGTCTGCTGCCATCTTTCTAACACATTTGGTGCTTGAAACCATTTTTTTGCATATTCCATGTTCAATGTTTATGTGAAGCGATGGTTTTGGTACTTCATATTGCCTAATGACCTTTGGTGATATTAGGGACCACTTTGGTGGGATAAAGACAGGCCATGCAAATCAATTCAGGTGGTCCTGTGGTGCCCATCTCACCATGAGGCTTTCCACATGGCTATGCAAACTATGTTCCCATGGATACCCACTGCTTGCAGTGTGATAAGCCTGTGCAGCTTCAATGGTGGATAAGAGATGTGACTGCGCTGCTTGATTATGGTGAGACATAAACGATCCTCTGGAATATGATCTTGACAATGACGGCTTGGACTGTCCTGAAGGGTGGCACTACTACAGCCTTATCTTCATGGACTGTTAATGGATTATGTTGCCTGTTGGAGATGCAATACTTGAGTCGCACCACATTCTCCATTCTAACTGCTTCATGGGCTGCAGGTATCAGCTGGGGGCGGTCTTTCTTGGTGACAGTGTTGGTTGTTACACATTGCTCGGGGTATCACTACCTAATTTCAGATTTATTAGCAATGGTAAAGCCTGCTGTGCATTTACTGGGTCACTGCCCTCTGCAGTCCCAGTTTGGACACCTGGGGGAGAGGTTGTAAGGGGGCTCATACTGCATCCTTAAACAATGGTGGCAGTCTACGCTTTGATCATTGAGACCTTATCACTGGGACCTTTCTTTAACTGTAATAATTATGTGTGCATGAAAACTGACATATCTGATTTATTTTCTAATTGCTCAATACTTGACACCTTTGCCAGTCTATTCTCATGGGTTACTTTGCTGGCTGATCTGGAAGTGTCCTACTATGGTTCATACTATGGTAGAAGTCAGGAGTTGAAGGCATTTTGCCCATAAGTAGCTCCTATCAGAGGACCCTTATGTACATAATCTGGTGTCCTGGTCTCTGGGGTCTGTGATCTTTGCAGAAATGTGGAATAAATGGGAAGTAGGTACTCGGCATATAACTGTCGTAGATGTTACTTTCTCCCCAACCTGTCTTGCTTTTTTCATAGCCTGAAGATTGACTTCTGAATGACTACAGGCACATGCTAGCTGGCTATTAGTCAGCTTAGATCAACTGCTGCCCATTGTTAAACAATTTGCTTGATGTGGGTGGGTCGCTCTTTCCTGTCTTGTGGTGTGGGGAGGTGGTCTGGACTTCCCCCTCGTCTATTTGATTAGTATGTGGCAATCATTAATGTAGTATGTCACTATTGTGGTTTCTGTTGGTACTTCATCCTGTTGTTGTATCCACCACAGTACAGGTAGGATGCTGTACTTTTTGAGTGCTAATCAATGGTGGGTGTGAGGGGTACTTTAATAATGGTTTGCTTGTTTGGTGTTCTGGAACTTCTTCTTGGGCAATGGGAGAGATGTGCTGGGGTGGGTTTGGGGGTTCAGGATATTCTCATGGTTCATGGGGTGATGCTGAATCTTTTCTAAATGGTACATGTGACTCTTATAAGCTAGATATTTTGTACTGGGGAAGGTACGTGAGGGGGACCTTTAGGATGTTCTTTGTTTCAGTTCTATTGTTAACAGGTGTCAGGTGTCAGTTTAGGTAGGTTGGGAGGGGGTTCCATTTCACACTGTTGTAGATTTTCTATTCTGGTTTATTACCTGTTAATTTTTTATTGTTGTTCTTTTTAAGTGGCAGTCACAGAGAATCTCTATAGTTTTTGAAAATGGCTTACAACATTTTTCATGCAAGATCCTAGAATATTAATGGTTTAAAATTGCATATTAAAAATAAGAGGGTGTTATTGAAAATCAAGGCCATGGTGCTGGCCCAGTAGTGTGGAGGGCTGAGGCATCCTACCTTACCTCCTGCCATGCCGGCAGCCCATGTTCATGGTGTAAGAGTGTCTCTGGGAGTCAGCCCGAGAGGGGGAGGATCAAGCCTCCCAAGGACAGCTCTCCTCCTCTGGGGAGGGGGGATCAGTGATCAGTGCTTGCCTGGCACCAGCAGAGGCTGGGAGTTGGCACACCAATGCAGTACATAGTGGGCAGAGGTGGGGCAGATGTCTGATATGCCAAGCACGGGAGTGTGAACAACACCGCCACTGGTGTCATTGCATGACATTCCTCTGAGGGAGAAAATGAGGAAAACATCTCCGATGGCTGGATAAAGGAGGGACTTGCAGGTCCTGCTCTTCGACCAGCTGGGCACCGACCAGATCTGGATCTGATATTTGGTGGCAGCCTGGGGACCCCCTACTGACCCCATCAGAGGGAGGGCAATCCCTGAGGAAAGACAGTCAGCAAGGCCCAGTGGACATCAGATGGACTGGGGCACCCTCCAGAATGAGAGCCATCAGAGAGGGAAGAAAACAGAATAGCAAAAAAAAAAAAAGCAAATAAAAGAAAATGAAGGCCATGAAAATGGATGTCATTTGCTTACAGGAAACACACATGGCAGAGAAGGAGGGCTCTGATATGGTTACGAACTGGGGGTGAAAGGTATGGTTTTTATTTCTCCTCAAAATCCAAGGGTGCAGCAATTTGGTTTTGCCCACGATTCCCGGGGGTGGTTACTAAATTTTGTACTGATCAAGGGGGCAGGTATGTGTTGGTACAGGTCTGATTAAATACTGGACTAAAACTGGCTATTGGTTCCGTATATGGCCAAATGTTAATTGTCCAGAATTATTTCATAAACCCTCAGTACAGATGGCTGATTTTAAAGGGCAAATGGTTGCAATGTGGGGACTATAACTGTGTTGAGATACCATCCTTGACAGGTCATCTCCTACTATTGTGCCTCTGTTCAGCAATGCTAAGGCACTTATGCACTTAATGGATGATCATTCCTTAATTGATGCCTGGAGATACTCTTCCCCTGCTACCAGGGAATACACTTATTACTCCCGCTCAGCCTCTCACTACGCCAGTCTGGATGCTATTCTGCTTTCTCAAAGCCTTATTCCCTCCATACAGTAGGTGGGGCATGAATCTATAGATGTAATAGGTCATGCCTCAGTGCTGGTAAATCTTCAGGATTTGGGGGTTTCTGTGCTCCAAGAACCTGGAAGCTAGACCCCATAGTTTTAAATAAACCTGATTTTGTTGCTCGCATTAAGGAAATGATTTTGCAGTATCTTCTGGTTAATCAAAGGGGTACAACCTCAAACACCACTAGATTGGTGGCCTTAAAAGCATTTCTAAGGGGGGCTATTATCTCTTACTTCTGTCATTACAAGAAGGCTGAAAGTCAGCAACTCACTGATCTGGAGCAATAAGTCACCGAGGTTGAAAGACAATGCATGAATAATCCCACACCCGATGACTACAAGCAGTTACAAAAACTAAAATGGGAATTTAATCGGCTATCTACTTCCAAAATAGAATGCACTGTCCTACTGAATCAAGTCACTAGTTACTTTGAAGGGGACTGGGGAGGCTATTGGCATGGCAATTAAAACATAAGGAAAGTGTTAAATATGTTAACCGAATTGTGGAGCAGAAAGGGGTTGCTAAACATAATGATGAGGACATAAGGAAATGTTTCTGTAGTTTCTACTAGAAACTATACACTTCTGAGGTGCAGCCATCAGAGTCAGACATCAAGGCCTATCTGAATTGTGCCCCAGTCGCCAGTATTAAGACACAGCAAAATGCTGATCTGGAGGCTGATATTACATAGCAGAAGGTTCAAAGAGCAATATAGCACCTTAAGGGAGGGAAAGCCCCATTGACCTGTCAGATTCCCCATTGACTTTTATAAAACTTTGGGTTGAGAACTCCAGGAACCACTGTGTGATATGATTCATGAATGCTTGGAAAGTGGCGTGTTGCCCCCATCCATGCAGTCTGCTGTTATAACTGTCCTACCTAAGCTATGTAGAGACCTGGTGCAGTGCTGCTCTTAGAGGCCCATCTCGTTGCTCACTGCTGACTACAAACTAATAGTGAGGGTACTAGCCTGCAGGTTATAAAAGGTCATCCTTACTGTTGTGCATACTAAGCAGGTGTGATTTTTTTCCAGGGCCATTAAGGTAAACATAATGTCCAAAAAGCATTAAATGTTATCTGGATGTGGAGAGTAGGCCACATTGGATCTGGAGCTGTAGTTGTTGGCCCCTGATGCAGAAAAAGCTTTTTTTGTGCAATTTAGCAAACTGTATAGATATTTTAAATAAAAAGAAGCAACAATACAAACATATTAAAAACACAACAATACCATAACAAGGTAAACACGTAACATGAAAGCAACAACCACAATGACATAACCCCTTAAATGTAGTCTAAACAGTAATCTATTACAATTACAAAAATGAATAACCCCAAACAGTACACCCCCCTTCCCCACTGCCCCCCCCTTGGGACCATGCAAAACCTTGTCATAGAAATGCAGATAAAACAAATCAGAAGAAACTAACATATATGTCACCCTGGCCAACCATAAGCAGTAAGTTACCTCCATACTTAATAAGGAACCACCCCCAAAAGACAAAATGTGAACCTACTCTCTGTCTCTCACCAAAAATTAATATCAGAAACTCCAGTGGGTTCTGTATTTGTGTAGTGCCTGATATGCATAAGTTATGGATTGCCCTGCATGCAAAGCATTCAACATTTTCCACACCCATTCAATACGTGACATAGGCAATTTAGCAAACTATATTGATATTTTAAATAAAAAGAAACAACAATACAAACACCATCAACTCTAACTGTCAGAAACACAAAATCTTGGTTAAAACTTCTCCACAAGTATCAAATTCACAACCCTGCTCACTACATTACACGTACAGTATTTGGTAGCAACAGTAACTGAGTTCGTGAGTTAAAGAGATCAGTAAAATTCATCTTCCTAAAACTAAAACAAAATATGAAGACAAAACTTTGCGATTTCAAGCTGCACCACTATGAAATGATTTGCTGTTTACTGTATTTACTCTGTCTTCTCATCATGCTTTTATTAATGCTCTGGGTGAATGTTTTCCACTTATATGTAAATGTACATAGATATAATGATTGTAGATGGTACTGTTTACTATCCTGTTAAATGTGAATTTGTAATGCATTATGACTAATTTCATGTATTTTAGAGTAACTGATAAGAATTTAACACAGGACTGTCTTGTAAACAGGGTACAACATCCCTAACGACATATTTTTCCTGTATAAAATAAAGATTTTATCTATCTATCTATCTATCTATCTATCTATCTATCTATCTAGTTTCTGGGGAGTATAATACAAATTGTGTAGTATGTTAAATCGAAGAAGTCAAAGTCAATCCTTTTTAACATATTTATATATATCTGCCCAAACTTGCGTCTTATAGCCTATTGGACGATCAATTTTTATTATGTTCACCCAATAAAATGCAACAGCGGAGGACTTCACCCAGATACGTTGACAAATTGTTTTATACAGGTGAGAGATGGAATGAGATTGTTGGGAGAGGAGGGACAGCTATTCAAAGAGCAAACCTGCCTCACTTGACCAAGGTGGGTCACCTAGGAGCTGTTATATACATCATTTAAACTGACCATATTGCAAAAAGTAATGTGGGGATTGCACAAATTTAGCTTGAAAGGCAGTGTGGGGATTGCACAAATTTAGCTTGAAAGGCAGCAAAGGAAATAATAGCATTACCACATATCATATCCTTCAGTCTTCCATGAGGTGCACCCTTCCAAGCTATTCTTGGATTCGTCCGGCTAGCTATCTGGAGGTTTGGGTTATTAAAAAGTGACTGATCTGGAGGTTCAGGTTATTAAAACGTGGCTGTCTAACATCTGTCTGAGGGGAAAGGTGCAGATATTTACAGAGCTGGGAATGGGCCTGTACAGACCATTCAATAGGGGAATATCTTAGGGGTCCAGGAAGTCGGGAGACAGGGATTTAGAATAATGAGGAAAGTGAAATATGATAAATTTCGCAAAGGTCATTTTCAATCTGTAGCCAAACCAAAATATACTCCCAATGATTATCCAGAAAGTGGCCCCACTGAAAATACTTTGAACCATGTAAAGCCAAATAACAACCAAAGAGAAAAGGAAGTTGTAGACCACCCATTTCCCGAGGTTGACATAAGTTAAGAAAGGCACGTCTAAGAGTTTTATCTAGTCATAAAAGTTAGCAAACAAGGTCTGCAATTTGTAAAACCATTTTTAGGTAAGGCTATATTTAACATGCCCAAGGGGTATAACAAACATTGTAAAATATTCATTGTCAAAATGTTCGCTCTACCCCATAGTGACAGAAGCAAGTTTATCCAGTGCGGTAAATCCTGCTCAGTCTGTTTAAGCAATGGATCCAAATTCAAACCTTGAAAAGAATTGGAGTCTCGAGAAACATTAATGCCCAAATAGTTAAAAGCATGTGATTCCCATTGGAGGCCCAACCCTACAAAGTTGGCTTTAGTTATATGTGAGGATAAGGCTTACACTAAAGTTTTATGAAGATTAAGTTTATAACCCAAAAAAGAGCCAAAGGTATGAAGGGTATCCAACACCGCAGGGACTGAATTATGAAAGTCTGAAAGATGTAACAATATGCCATATGTAAATGTAGATACCTTCAGTTTCTGATGGTCTGTATGTAGACTTCTAGTAAGGGAAGAAGAAATTATTTCATAGGTCAGAGGTTCTATATATAAAATAAAAAGAATGGGTGATAGAGGACACCCCTAATGGGTTCCATGAAATAATGAAAAGAAGTTAGATAGAACATTATTGCAAAGTATCCTGGCTGATGGATTAGAATATAAAACCCGAACTCAATGAACATATATATTAGGAATACCATATTTAGGTAGAATTGAAAATAGATATGACCAACAAACATGGTCAAATGCTTTTTCTGTGTCCAGGGAGACCAACACCGCGACAGAGTTGGCTCCCTGTGACGCAGAAATTAAATGAAAACATTTTCTAAAATGGTCACTAGAGTGTCTTCCCACCACAAAAGCCAGTCTGCTCTGGTCAAATGAGATTTGGCCAAATTTTATTTAAGAGAATGATGAGAATTGTAGCCAAAATTTTGACATCAACGTTAATTAAAGAAATTGGACGATAATTTTCTGGGCGGGTTTCATCCTTACCAGATTTACGGAGTAATACAAAAAGGCTTTTGACCTTGTGGAGTGGGGGTACATGTTCACCATGCTTAAAAAGTATGGCTTAGGTAGTAATTCAGTCAGGTGGATTTTCATCCTATATCAGCTCCCTACAGCTCAGGTCATAGTAAATGGTAAATTATCCAAACCATTTACACTCACTAGGAGACCCACCAGGGATTTCCCCTCTCCCCACTGTTATAGATGTTGTCCCTTGAGCCTTTGGCTGTAGCAGTACAGTCTGGCAAATTCATTACTGGCTTTCACTCAGGTAATAACCACTTTAAAATATCTTTATTTGCCAGTGATTTATTTATCTTCCTTAATAACTCAGAGGTGAGACTCCCCAGAGTGCACCAATTATTAAATGAGTACAGTAAAATCTCCAGTCACAAAATTAACTGATCCAAGAGCAAGATTCTGCATGTTGGGCCAGGACTCCATTCTCACTTGGTTAACAATACCCTAAATATGAAGGTGGTTAGCATGTTAAAGTATCAATGAGTCTATATTTCAAAGCCTGGGCCTACGTTATTTCAAGAGAATTATGGTAGACTCCTAACCTTGATTAAACAAGATTGTGAGTGATTAGAGGGCTTTCTTCTCAGTTTAGAAGAACTAGAAACCTGGTCACTCTGTTATGCCCCAGACATAATAGGCATCTCTGAAACATGGCTCAAACCTTCAGTGCTGCCTTATGAGATTAAGCTGCAAGAGTATACAATCTTCAGGCATGATTGGATATCCAAAAGAGGTGGTGACATCTTCCTATATGTCCACTCCCATCTAGCAGCCCCTGAATTGGATGTACACTCCATGAAAGACTTCCCAGGGGAATCTATATTCATATCTATCACCCTGGGCACTGTTAAGACCCTCTGTGTTGGCTGCATCTACACCCCTCCCAACCATACCTCCTGGGTGCTGTCTTCCTTCACATCCTGCCTCTTCAAACTGCCCTCCATGGAACTCATCATGTGTGGTGACCTCAATCTAATTGGCTGGGCCCTAATCAGAAATTTTACCAGTCATCACCAGATAATGACTGTCTAACTCTGTTAATAGCTGAACCCACAAAATTCAACCTCTGATCAGGCAACCATACACTGTTGGACTGGATACTGGCAAGCAGGGTAGACAGAATTATAGCTGCTGGAATTCTTCCAGATACCCTTAGTGACCATTCTTCTGTCCATTGCATATGAAAAAATTATTTTCCCCACACCCCACCCAAATATATAGAGGCCAGGGACCTCTCTCATTTTGTAGAATCAGCCTTCCTCTCTAGCCTCAAAGAGGTAAATTGGAGTCCAATAATCAACCTCCCCAGTGTCAAACAAACTTTAGACTACTTTGTACAAAACTTCACTAATGTTGTTAATAGACATGACCCCACAAGACAACATAGGGCCTAGGGCTTCCATGCTCCATGGCTTAACAGTGAGCTATGAAAAACTCTCAGACTCAGAGATATAGCCTGGTCTTGATATAAACAATCAGACCTATCCACTGACTGGCAATCTTGCAGATCCCTCCTTAACATCTGCAAAAGTTGTCTGAAAAGTGGCAAATAATCTTATCTGAAGTCCCTGCAAACACAAAATCTGTCATCCTCAAAGTACTTCTGGACCCAGATTAACCAGTTGCTTCATGGGAAACCTCTGTCTCTGCTCATGAAATTTGCTTGGACAATCATGTCCTATCCAACTCCCAAGGCATTGCCTCTGGTTTTAACCACTTCTTCACTGATCTTGAAAGATTTAAGGTCCCTTTTCGTTCCCATCCCAATATCCCACAACCTTCACAACCGCAGCAACCTCCTGATATCTATGGATTCCCTCCACCACAGTTACCTGGTGGAAAACCTTTTCCACAATTCCACCTTAGAATAGTAACCAGACTAGAGATTTTCAGACAACTAAATAGACTCAAAAGTGAAGGTTCTTCAGGTAACGACTCTCTGGAATCACAGTTCTTAAAAATTGCCACCCCGATTATTGCCACCCCTATCAGAAATCTAATTAATAAGTCCTTCCTAGCAGGGACTATCCACGAGGAATGGAAATTGGCTCTCATAGTGCCCATACACAAAGGTGAGCCTAAGGATAAAACAGAAAATTACAGACCTGTATTCCTCCTCAGTGCGGTTGCTAAGGTACAGGAGAGACTATTATATGAACAACTATTAGAATTTTTTTGAACAGAACTGCACCCTTACTCAATTCCAGCATGGCTTCTGCAAAAACCATGGCACTGATACAGCCTTAGTACAGTGATATTATCAATGCTATGAATTTGGGTATGGCATCCGGGGCTATTTTTGTGGATCTAACAAATGCATTCAATCTGGTTAATCATGATCTGTTGCTTACAAAACTATGGGAATGTTGTATGGATGATTTAACCTGCCGCTTGTTCCAGAACTACCAGACTGGGAGGATGCAGTGTGTCAAATGGGAAGGCATGACCTCACCCCCCCAGATCAATAACTGATGGGGTAGGATCCATCCTAGGCCCCCTTCTATTCTTGTTGTTTATCAATGAACTTCCTCAAAATTGTGGTAGTGCCTCAATACAGCTATACACTGATGATGCCATACTTAATAGGTCTTTCATAGACCCAACCTGGATCAATAAGTTGCTACAGAAAGACTTTCACTCATTAGAAAGTTGTTTTTTGTCCAACAAACTCATACTCAATGACAAAAAAATGAAGGCAATGCTATTTGATCACAAAAACCTTGACTTAGACAGAGACAATATTCTTAACATTACCATCTGCACTTGAGTCAATTTAGAAGTGGCTCAGGCCTTTAAAACATGGGAATGGCCCTAGATCAATCCATGACCGTTGAACCCATGTAAATGCTCAATCTAAAACTCGGGTTACTATATAGACTTTCCCCCTACCTGTCTAGAGAGGCACATAGCACATCACCTTCAGCTACTTCCTCCCTCTCTTATTTTATGGTGCCCCAGTAATATAGGCACTATGAGAATCCACCCTCAACAGGCTAAAAATACTCTACCATAGGACTGGGCAATTTGCAATCAGCTCCCACCCCAAAACCCACCACTGCACAATACTAATGACCTTAGGGTGGCCCTCCTTTGAAGCCAGATTGAGCTACCCTCTGCACTGCCTCACCTTCAAGCTACTGCAACCTCTCCCCCCCAGTTTGTCTGGCGTAATCCAGCACAAACAATTTACCCGTCTGCTTAGAGCATGAGCCTTCTCAGTGCTGAAAGTCCCCAAAGTATGGTACAAAATTGGAAGACAGTCCTTCTCTTTCTCAGCACCGCATCTGTGGAACTCCCTGCCCTCAGTGGTCTGGGCCTGCCCTACCTTGACGCAGTTTAAGAAGATTCTTAAATCTCACTTTTGAACATCTGCCCCCTGCAATTGTTTCCATTGAATCTATCAACCCAGTGTCCGTCCCTCCCCTCCCCTCCCCTCTACAATCTCTATGGGCTTTTACATCCTAGATAACCCCATCAAATATGATTGCCACTCCAATTCCACTCTAAGACATGTGTGTGTACATATTATGCATGTATTCTTTGCCATATTAGACTACTGAATGTGTTTGCTCATTATTACTGCCTGTAACTAATTATTTGTTGGTTCAAAAACTATATCTAAATGCATCAATATTCATGTATAATTCCTCCGTTTTTAATGTATGTAACTAACTCCAGGTCACCCCTGAAAAAGGGACATTTCATCCCAGTGGGCTTACCCATCACCAAAATTCAAATAAATAAATAAACAAATTCTATTGGTCACATTAACACCACTAAAATGAACATACTTCCCAGATGTTCTATCTTTTTTAGAATCTGCCTATACAGGTTCCAGAACTTTTTTTAAACCCCTCAACAGTATCTTAAATAGATTTATCTGGAGAGGGAAAAAAACAGGATCCTAAGAAGTATTTTGCAGCTTCCCATAAATAAAGGAGGACTAGTGTTACCCAATATGAAACACCATTACTGAGCCGTACAGCTTGCTCTTCTGTTGGAAGGGGCTGGAGGTGCCCTCCTGACTGATTAATGTTAGAGGGGGAATGGTATGAAATGTTCTTACTATGAGGTTATTTGCCTCCTGGATTAGATGGGGCATTGTTTGCACTGAAAGGCAACCCTTATACCTGCCAACTGAGTAGAATATGGAATGGCACCTGCAAATTCATTGATCATTCAAAGGGATGTCTCTACATGCCAGGCCAGTAGCTATCTGTAAAAAGATGAGGGATTATAGTGTCCCCTAAGATGGAGCATAAAAGGGCTCAGATACGTAGGGGATCTATATGAGGAGGGATGTTGAAATCATTCTCTGTGATAAAGGAGGAGTTTTCCTTAGAGACAGGTGATTTCTTTGCTTTTTGCATGTCAGTCAATATATTTCCAGAAATTCAGTAATGTCATCTTCTATTGAGAAGACTGTCTTTCACCCATAGCCTGGTTGTCAACCCGTGACTGCCTTTTATAAGCTGTTCTCGGGTGCAGCACTTGCACTGCAGATCAGAACATAGGGATGTTGGAGTCATGACTTAGATATCGGCTTGGGCCTCGGGGATGGGGAATCTGCAATTATGCATGTTCATATGTGTTCTAGGTCTAATAGATTGAGGAGAATGCAATACAATATCCTTAACCTATTTATCTCCAGTTCAATTACATCATTACAGAGCTTCCTTTAACCCTTGCTGCCCTAATGTTTGGTTGCTGATGGTGACTTCCTCCACATGGCCTTGATGTGCAGTAAAGTGGCACCATTCTGGAAAGAGATACATAGCACTATGGAAAAGTTACTGTGGTGTAAGCTGCCTTGCTGCCCTTTAGAATTTATGTTAGGTATAGGTGTGGCCCAGCCCATTAATGTTGTTGGGGGGGGGGGACAAGCAGTCGAGTATGAGGTATAGCCTTGATTAACGCTAGAAAAAAATGTTGCACAGAATTGGTTAAGCTCCTCTCATCCTACTGTGGCTCATTGGCTGAATAATATGTCCTTTTGTATCAAACTGGAAAGTTATCACTTTAATGCCAAAGGCCAAGGGCTTATATTTTAGCAAACTTGGGATCCTCTGTTGCATGCTATCAGTAATAATGAAATATCAGTATAAATGGTTTGCAATAGCCAATGGCTGAATCACTTACAGGTATATATCAATTTAAATGAGTTCTCAAGGTTCCTTGCTAGTACTCTGTACTACTTACACCCTTGTCTCTTTTTCAGAATATGCATTGGATCTTATTGTTACCCAGTGGTTACATATGTACATAATGATCCTTCTTCTCTAGGTCATGATATGGAAATTTGGACTGTGGTTGTCTGTATTGTTTGCTGTTACCATGCAGTTCTATGTCATTTGGTGCTTTTTTAATCCGCAGTACCTCAACAAAATACGTTCACAAAAAAGAAAAAGATTAAACATGTTTTCTTGGTACATTAACTGTAACAAATTAGAGATGGTAACAAACTACTGCTATCTTGGCATTAACATTAATTCTTTAGGGTCACCACTAATCCATATTCAAAATAGAAAAAAGACCAGTAACCACACAGTGCTTGTTATTAACATATTTGGAAAGAACTTTGCAAATGGTTTAGTAATTGTGATGAAGAGTGTACAGTATATGAAGCAAGTTAAATCACAAATAATGTACAGAGCTGAGATTTTGGGGTACAAACAAATCAGTTAATAAGTTAAAATCTTTGCAAAACATGTTTTACAGACTCCTTTTAGGCTACCCTAAATGATTCCAGGTTATCTACTTAGATTGGAAGTGAATGTGCTACTTTTGGAAGTGGTTGCTTTAACTGGATTACCATCATACTAGGCTAAAATTATTTAATGATGGACAGTACAATTCCCAGCAATTGTCTACATGACATGTTTAGAAATCCATAGCAAGGATCTTGGTTTGTCAAGCTTAATTAAATTCATATGTCTATGGCTATGCAAATCATGTGGGATATCTATGCCCCAGAGAGACATGGAAAATAAGGAAATGAATGTCCATTATCCTCTTTTTAAAATTGAGAAATCCATTTATTGTGTGGAACTAAATATATTACATTGTATAAAACATACTCATTTATGTAACACAGCGCAGCTAAGATCTGAAATAATAGATACCTTTGGAAATGTTAGCACTTGGAAGGAAAGAAAAAAAGATTAATCAAGTGTGTTTATGTGGTAATGAAGTTGCTACCAAAACACACTGTATTTTAGAATGTTCTTTAAATAAAATCATGGCAGATGTACAGTGTCTAGAACCCTTCAGGGGTGTACCATAGGTACTTCATGGAGTCAATGGAAAAAGTCATAAAATTAATAATTACTCCCACAACTCTTTAGTTTACATTTGCTATCACGTAGTTTGTCTACTAGGTTAAAAAAATGATATCTTATACAAAGATTCATGGAAAAATCCATGAACTGGGGAATGTAAATGCAGCAATCTGATTGGCCGACAGCTCTTTAAAACCATGATGATATCAGTCTACATCCTCATGGCTTTAAAAAAAGCTCCAACAAGCCTCATCTCTCAGAAAATTTCCTCTGTTTGCAGAATTCCTCAGATCCTTCACTAGCTTCACAAAAGTCTCCCCACAAAGAACGTGTCCTCCGATATACTACAACCAACCACACATGTAAAAGAAACCAAAAAAAACCCCCAAATCAATCCGTTAGCAAGGGGGGGGCAGCTACACAGAAGTTGTGGTTGGTAACTTCTCACTCGGTTTCAATAGCAGCAGCGCACGACTGACAGTAACAGGCGAGTCTTATTTTCTCTGTAGCAAATAAAAACAAAGTGGGGCTCAAATAACACAACAGTTGCAACTCCTCCATGTGGTTCCTTACCAATGTGCTGTCTGTTGTCCCACTCCAGCCACAAGTCTCTTCTCCGCGCTGACTCGCATCATCGACACACCATTTCAGTGCGCGGCTTTTTACTCTTCATTTTGAAAAAAAAAAGGTAAGCTCCACAAATACCTTACACACCGCTTGCTACCACAAAGGAACAGAAACCTCTTCAAAATAGCCACAACTTCACATCCGGATGCGATGTAGAGTAAGAGATGAGTTCACACAGACACAACAGCCCCACCTCTATCAGCTACCAGTGTAATAGTGCCACCTACTGTCTTAAGAACTATTTTACCAAAATGTGACCCTACACCACCCAAAAACTCATTTTAAAATGTTTTAAAACTGGTTTATTTTACTTTTTTTTATTTTAAACTCAGTTCATAATAGCAATATGTCACTCCAGCAATAAGGCACAACAGGGTGTGGTATATCATGGGATATCATCACGCCTTGGGTGGTTGCATACGAGGCTGCAGGATCCATTCACATATCTGGACTGTGTAGTACAGTATAGGCTGCATGCCCATTGGCTCATGCTGTGGACCAATGGGCATACAGCCCTATCATACGGTGTCAGTAGGTGGGCGGTGGGGCAGCAGGCGGGTGGGATGCTGCTGCCCGACGCTGATGGGGGAGCGGGGCAGTGGGGAGGGGGTACCACTGGACCATGATGGATATTGGACCTCTCCTTTTTATTACATATGCCCGCGATCTGGCTGCGAATGGTCCACTGGACCACCAGGGATATAGGATGTTTATTTTACAACATATGCCCGTGATCGGGCTGCAAGCAGTCCACTGGACCACCAGGGATATAGGACGTTTATTTTATTCTACATATGCCCATGATCAGGCTGCGAGTGGTCCACTGGACTACCAGGGATATAGGACATGTACTTCTTTTGCACATGCCCGCAATTGGGCATTGGGGCACTTCTCCGTGATGTGCAGGGGGCATTGGTTCCCGACAGCTGCAGCCTGGTAGGGCGCCAGGTGCAAGTCACCGGGGATCTGCGCACCTGCATGCAAATGGTGCCATGATGACATGCAAATGGCCCCATTTGCACCTTGCTTGCATTATGGCCCCATTTGCATGTGCACTTTTGAATATCACGGTTGTCACACCTTGCACAACGGAACTTGCTCTAGCGCATCCCCCTGCTCCACTCTGGCCACTTGCGCTAGCACAGTGCCACTGCACCATATGCACTATGGGTGGCCAGGGTGCGATATTCAGTGAAGCTGCGCCATGGTGCAGCTCCATTGAATATCACCCTGTCAATGCCCCTGCACAACCAAGTTGCGCTGCGCCCAGCCTGGCGCAGTCTGAATATCTGGGCCACTGTATTTTGCACATGTTCTTAACAGTCTGTCTCTCCTTGTGCAGCATGAAAGAGTCATATCAGTCAGTTAATCTTAAATTCCGTTGTGTATGGCAATCTATGGAATATTGCTACAAATCAGACTGCCTTTTATGCTGTGTCTGTATGGAAATAATATTAAAGAAGTATATTGTCCCAATGTTATGATGCACCTAACAGCTAATGTTTAGCATTTGAATATAAATCCTCAGCATGACAACTGTTACTCTTTTCATAAGGAGTCACCTGTCTATTTAATGTTAAGGAACACAATATCCAAATAATAAATACAATCAATTAATTGTTGTGTTTTTCTTAACAATATTAAATTCCACATTATCAATACAACAGTTAATCCTGTAAGTATTGGAATGATATATGCACACAGTCTGTATTTCTCAATGTATGACTCTTGTTTGACTATGAGTAATGCATGAGGAACATTTTGAGCACTGAGGTTTTTAATATTCAGGGTGGGATTTTCACAAAAACACCTGGCAGTGGCACAAACTGGACGTAGCGCAACTGGGATGTGGCAGAGGTTGGACTGGGTGACATACAACGGTGCTATGCCATGGCTCAGCATCGTTGAACATGTTAACGTGGCCTCCCACATTGCGCATGGCTCAGCGGCACTGCACCAGCACAAGTGTTATGAGAGGTAGGACAGGGATGCAGCAGTGCAAGAGCAGTTGTGCTAGGTGCAGGAATCACAAAATTCAATCGTGGATATACAAATGAAGCCATGATGTATGTAAGGTGCAAGTGGGGCTATTAACATCTCATAATGGCCCCATTTCCATGCAGTTGTGGCTATCCACTGCAACTTGCGCCTGGTGCCCTGCCATGCTGCAGCCATCAGTGTCCAGTGCCCCCTGCATATCATGGACAAGTGCCACAATGCCCGATCACTGTCATAAGAATTATAAAAATCTGCATAAATTATCCCTGGTGGTCCAGTGGACCGCTTCCAGCACAATCATGGACATAAGTATTAAACAAATAATTTTAAATTATCCCTGTTGGTCCACTGGTACACCCTCATCATACACCACTGAGCCCCGCCACTCCACTCCCCACCAGTCAGCATCGGGCAGCAGCTCCCCACCCAGAAGCTGGTCATCCACCCACCAACTGACTGCGTACAGTACAACTGTACACCCATTGTTCCACAGCATGTGTCAATGAGCATGCAGACTATACCGTACTACACAGTCCTGATATGTGAATGGAAAGCTTACAGGTGGGGAACTGCTGACTGATGCTGACCGGGGGGGCGAGCAGAGTGTCCGAGCTCAATGGGTGGGTGGTGAGGGGGGTACCACTGCACCACCACGGATGATTTCAATATAGTTTTATAATACTCATGCCCACAATCGGGCTTGAAGCAGTCCACTGCACCACCAGCGATATCATTACAATAACAATTCCCATGACTGGACGTGTGGGGGGGGTGACATCGACAGTTCCTGTACCCGGAGCTTGAGTTGACACCCACATGTGCTGGTTACCGTGTTGCACTGTACAGTATGACAACTCAGCTGTGGGGAGCCAGCCCTTGTTCCTATTTGTTTTACACAAAACGTTGAGCACCAGTGTACAGCACAAGTAGGGATTGCACCAACATATGTGCCGCACATCACAGGCTGAATATTGGGATGTGTGGAATATGCATGTGCATGCTCCCCCACACTTGGGCTGCATACATTAGTACTGCGCCCTAGTGCATTGGGATCTGTGTGTCACAACATTACCTTTAGAATATTGCACCAGAGCATATCAGTGGGTTATGCATGGTGCAATACTGTTGCACCATGCGCAATCCCTTTGAACATACCATCCTCACCTAACAATTTGTGCTGTGCCACAGAAACCAAATAGTATGATATAACAGTTAATCAATATTGAACATGAGCCATACAGAGTAATTATAAATGTTTGTAGATTCAGTTAACATTCAGTAGTATATCACTTGCTGTAATTATCAAGTTTGCAGAACATATCATCTGTATGATTTTGATGTTATACTTATGTCCAGAACTACTAACTTCCTCCTGCTTCACCTGCACTACTGGCACAGGCACAGCCTCCCTGGCCACTGTAACAAAAATGAAGACATCACCTTATTATCATTATTTACAAATCTGAATATATTACAACCCTTCAACTGTCTTAGATAAAGATCATGTTCTGTTATACTGCCATCCAACTATGTAGTACAGCTCTGTATGTGGCTACCTACAGCATGCTTAAAGTAATGCTACACAAACTGCATCCCACATTAAAGTGTTCTGACAATGCAGACATGAACATTATGGGCAGGATATTCAAATGTTTGTGCATTGCCCAACACCATTGAACCATGTGCTACCAGCGATATGCCCTGGCATGATATTCAAAAGGAGATTTATCAGCACAAATCTTGATATACCATAATGCATCAGAAATGTATGCAGCACAAATAAGTGGGGGGGGGGGGGTATTAATATGCATACTCTGGACATCTCAATATTCAGCCTGGGATGTCCTGACCATATGCACGTGCAACCCCTACTTCCACTGAAGACAGATGACCAAAAAAAGAGAAGCAACACTGGCCACCCACAGTTGACCTGCTATATTGCAGGGCGCAACATGCAGCCACCAGCTGTGCTGGACACTTAAGCTCTGGCGTTACAGTCTGTCAGCATCTAGCCCCCCGCCCACAATGGCTGACTGCAAGCTTATGATAATATGAATAATCCTGCTGTTCCAGTACAACCTATTCCCAGCCCAATGACAGTCTTTTAATAATATCATTAACACTGGTGGTCCACTGTACCCTATCCACAACCCGATCACAGGCTTTCAATAATATCATTAACCATGGTGGTCCAGTGAACTCTATCGCCATCTGAATTGCGAAATTAAAATAATATAATTAACCCTGTTGGTCTACTGGACCTGCTCCCTCAGTCCGATTACGGGTTTTGTAACAGCAGACCCACCCTGGTGGTCCAGCAGTAACACTTCCCAACTTGTCCACTCACTGTCACCACCCTGGCCCCCCCAGTCAGCAGTGGGTGGCAGCACCCCACATACAAGATGGCCACCCGCCTGCTGAGTTATACCATACAGTACGGCTGTACACCCATTGGTCCACAGCATGGCCAATGGGCATGCAAACCATATGGTTGTATTCACATCTGTGTACTGTGTAGAACAGTACAGTCTCCAAACCCATTGGTCCACACTGTGGGTCAATGTCATTCATCCATACTGTATGCTATCAGTTGGTGGTCAGACGTGCGTCTTTTGGGTGTGAGTGTTGTGTACTACAGCATGATCTACAGTATGATAGCTGCATAGAGCAGCACCACAATCTGTATCTATTCTGTATTGTCATAATATGGCTGCGCACAACAGCACATCTGAAATTTGACAGTTCAAAACTCTTTAATATTAACTGTAAGTGCTTGTGCAGTGCTGACATGCTTACACATCTTTAGCGTAGTGAAAAACCTTAACAGTGTTGTAAACTACATGCAAATCACAGCATGATGAGATGCTGATTTGAGTGTTTCCCCGGAGATAATCGAAGTCTGTTCATTTTCATATCTCTTTTGAATATACTAAAGTTCACTACTGCCAAATATGTTTCATGAGTCTAATGCTTCAGCCCTGCACTAAAGTCATGCAAACATATTTGTGATGTACAAACAGTTTGTGGAATATATAACAACTTTGGACATTGTACTTTCAAATATGGTGCTGCCTGCAGCTCTACTGTGCTCACACATTTGCTGGCATAGACATTGCTCACAAACATCACTTCTACGTACTTTTACATCACTGTGCACTGTTCTGCTCTTATGGCTTGAACTTCTTCATTAACATATTCTTAGCTGTGTTATTCCAGTGCTAAGTTTCCCTCCTGCATTCACAGTCCAGTGTGCCCCGTCTCATTCCCATGATATATTCAGAAGCCGTTTCCCTTGGATTATTGTTTTTTTATATGCATAACTTTGTGGAGTGTGCTAACCTTGCTAGCTCCACAGTAACATTTTTAGCCCTGGAACAATGTTTTGAATATCTGTTGCTGACTGTTAACAGAATTTCACTAATCTGAAGCACAACTACTGACAGTAGGTACTCAACGTAATAACTACAACTATCTTCTTACCGTCTGACTCTACAATAATGACGCCTCAGAGTCAGACTCTGCAGCCCCCACAGCTTCTGTCTCTGCTGGCACTACCTCGCCCACCGGTGGGGAGTGTCTTTGTTGCTGTCAGATGAAGATAACACACAGATTTAGTAACTGTGAACACCCATGTAAACTACAAAGTATAAGATTATCAACATTATTAGTAAATACGTAATTACACTCTTTTTTAATTCTTAGCACTTGTAAAGTACTACTTATATTGCAGTCATTGTTATAGAATTAAATAGCTATTGTCCACTCACTGTACAGTTCCACAAAACAACATGGAAAGATTTAAATACCACAAATAGACAATCATATTTAAAACCTGTTTGTAGTACTGAAAACATGATCTGCAGATGTAGCTTCACATGTCTTAGGCAAACTTAGATGGCATATATTAAGTAGCAATTTAGAAAGAAATAAAATGCATGTTCACAAGCAATACAGTGTCATACTGCGAGGAGTGACTGTCACTGTGATTCGTCAATACAAATTTTCCTGCTTGTGTTTCAGTTGGTTACAACTCCCCTCCCAAGGCAAGGCACGCAATGATGCTGAATGAGCAAACGCACTCCTTCGGGACATCTGTCTTGCCTCTCCCTAACCTGTAGCTTGTGGTGTGCCCGTCCCTAGCCTCCAGTGGGGGTCAGAGAAACACTAATCGACTAGTGCCCCAACTCCACATTGGAATGAGAGCTGTCCACAGACGCTAAATCCTTCTCCTTCACTGGTGATCCCCGCCAGCATGTGCCCGTTACTGAACATAGATTGTTTGTCTGGTGTGAGGCAAGATGACCAGCACCTCAGCCCTCAGTGCCACCAGTACAGATGGATCACCGTCACTTAATGATTAACCATAGATAGCTGAATTTCACATAACACAACAACGCTGCAGCCCCACAACTGTCAAGTGATGAGCACATGAATGTTCTAGTAGAAGTAGAATACTATAACGTACAGTGAGTTTGCTATTCAGTGCTCAGTATGAAATGCAGTCATCATTTATGCAGCACATAACTGGAACCAGTTGCATGTAATCATACCCATTTTTATACGTCCTCAATAACTGCAAGTTCTGGCTAACTCTGCCACCCTGTAAGCCATCAGAAACTGATATCCCACTGTGCTGTATAGGTTTCCTAATACCTGACTTTAATCAGTGAAATTAACAATGCTAACATGCTCATATAGTGCACCTTCACTCCACAGTGATTGTGAGCTTTCTCAAGTTAGTCATATGTTTGTTGTCATAGTGTAGTCTGCAGGCTATCCTTCACTGCACTGCGAGAGATTAATACAATTAAACAAACTTCAATTTGAGATGCAGGGGGAAGACATCAAGTGTCACAGTATGACAACATACTATTTTTGAGTGTTCAGAATGTGATATTCGAGCTACTTGCCACCATGGAACAGTGATCATCAATATCTCACATGTACACTGTGGCAGATCACCAGGTTCCCCTCGCTGGCAATTGACACATGTACATTTAAATGTTGTCCCAAATTTGTCCTAATCACCGATTTGTAAGATGGATACATGACGTAGCCATTTGCATATACACTACTAAATATCACACTTGTATTACTATAAAACAATACTTATTTAACTTACGGTGTGTGAGACGCTCCCCTGCACATGGCTTGCCAGCAGCCTCCCACAGCTCGTAGGCGAGGTAGTACCAGCACCTGTCATTGTCTGGTATCTCCTTCCTATCCTTTAGTCAGTAGAAGCACTGGCACAGCAGCTTCCACTTTTTCTTGCACTTCAACAGTGTCTTGTTTTTTACATTTAGGATGACATGCAGATAACTGTTGATCCGCCTCCATGTAGTCTCCAACTTTCGGTTGGTGATCTGCATTAATATATGGGCACTACCCAGAGCCTGGACTGCCTCAAACAGCAGGCACACCTCTCGCAGGCTCCAGATCCTCATACTGTATTATTTTTTTTTTTGTAGTCACAATCTGTGATAAATAAACAGAAAACAGTACATTACTGTTATATTTAGTAACGTGTCTGAGTTTCTGTTCTGTTAAGTGTAACACATTACATTTCAAACAACAGTATGTGATTAACTCTGCTCTTATTATAAGAAATATAAACATACAGGCACAGCAATCCTTCTATTGTATGACATAATCAATGAAGACAACCTAGTGTTGTAGCATGTTACATTTTACCAATAGTTTATCACAGCGGTTGTATTGTATTGCAGTAACACTCCACATCACGATGGTTAAAAGCACAAGACAACGGCAAGGTTTTCCACCACCCAGAAAGGTCCATAACTCCACCATAATACATTGCCTTTACTACCTTTCTGTAATAATGAAACAGTTTGTCACACCTTTCCATTTAATTAACACCCACCTTTTACGTTGGTAATTGTGCCACAACAAGGACCACCTTCACTAAACTTTTGAGCAATGAGAACCCACGTGTCTTTCTATCCATTTCATTATATTTATAATCTATGAACAGTTAACACATAATGAAGAATAACTAATACATGATGTTGAGAACATATTTATCTTTGAAACAACTCTGAACATGTAAATGTTTCTAATATACTTTACTCATGAAGAAATAATATATTATGGTCAAGACATTCAAAGGGATTGCACATGGAGCAAGACTGTGGCACCAGGCAAAACCCACCAATACAGCCTGGTGTGATATTCAGAAAGGTATTGTGCACTGTACAAATCGCGATGCACCATGGTGCATCAGTAATGTATCCGGCGCAACTGAGGAGTGTCTGGCTATGCATACTTGCCACATCACGATACTCACCCAGGCTATGCTATACATATGCAGGCACAATCCCTACTTGTGCCGTACAGTATTGAGCACAAAACAAACAATAAAAAGTGCTGGCACCCACAGTTGATCTGCCATGTTGCACAGTGCAACACAGCAGCCACCAGCTGTGGATGGCCACCCAAGCTCCAGCGCCACTGTCTGTCGGTGTCACCCCCCCATGCCCTATAGCAGTGAATCTATTTAAAAAATATACCTGGTGGTACAGTGTACCCTACACCCTCAACAGATCGGTGCTTCTCTGTACAAAAATAACCATTGTAGTCCAGTGGAGCTTCCCCTCCGTGCAATCAGGCAAGGTTGTACAGTCCACTGGACCACCAGGGATATATTCAATACACCAAGCCTGCAATCAGACAAGGGCATTGGGTCTACTGTACCACCAGTAATATTTTTCATATAGATAATCAATAAACAGCTGTTGGCTTGCGTTGCTGCCAACGGGCAGAGGGGCATTCTTTTCCTGACAGGTGGTGTCTGGCAGGGTGCCAGATGCAAGCCATTGGGGATCAATGCATCTACATGCAAATGGAGCCATAATAGAAACATAGAAACATAGAATTTGATGGCAGATAAGGACCGCTTGGCCCACCCCGTCTGCCCATTTCCCTACCTGATGGATAAGCTGCAGATTCTAATTAATCAATGGCTTACTTCCTCCTGCCCCCCACTAGAATTGCCTTATGCCTGTCCCATGCATTCTTGAATTCTCCCACTGTTCTTTACTCCACAACCTCCTCAGGAAGGCTGTTCCATGCATCCACAACTCTTCTCTGTGAAAAAATACTTTCTAACATTACCTCTGAGCCATCCCCCTCTATCTTCAAATTGTGCCCCCTTGTTCTTGCACATCTCTTCTTCTGAATGATACTACCCTCTTGTACCTTGTTAATTCCCTTGAGATACTTGAAAGTTTCTATCATGTCCCCCTTCCTTTCCTCAAGGGTATACATTTTAAGCTGCTTAGTCTCTCCTCGTATGTCTTCTGGTGCAGATCTTGCACCATTTTGGTTACCCTCCTCTGAACAGCCTCCACTCTGTCTGATGCCTTTGCGGCAATGGGGTCTCCAGAATTGCCCAGTACTCCAGATGGGGTCTCACCTAACTGTCTGTAGAGAGGATAACAACTTCCTGTTTTCTACTGTGATGCCTCTCCCTGCATCCCGTATCCCCAGCCCTCCTTACTGCCTTCTCACATTGCTTGCCCATCTTTGGGTTATCTGATATAATTCTCCTAGGTCTCTTTCGATTTTTGTTGTTGTTATTAACTCACCCCCATTGTGTACTCTTCCCTGGGTTTTGTTTCCCAGATGCATTACCTTGCACTTCTTTGCATTGAATCTGAGCTGCCATGTATTTGACCATTCCTCCAACTTGCTAAGTCCCTTTTCATTCTTTTCCACCCCACCTTGTGTATCAACCCTATTGCAGATCTTTGTGTCATCTGCAAAGAGGCAAACCTTTCCTTCCAGGTGCTCTCAATGTCCTTATAAAGATATTAAGGGGACGGTCCCAGTACTGAACCCTGCAGTACCCCACTAGTTACCCCTCTTTCTTCCTGTGGACTCTGTTTACTGTACCCTTTGTGTCCTGTTGTCCAGCCAGTTTTTATCCAGGCTACCACCTTAGGACCCACTCAAGGCTGGCTAACATGTATATTAATCTTTTATGTGAGACTGTGTCAGATATCTTGCTAAAATCTAGGTGAGCCATATCCACAGCCCTCCTGGTCTACTTTGGTCACCAGTCAAAAAATCTATTAGTTTCATCTGACATGACCGTCTTGCTGTGAAACCATGTTGCCTTGTGTCCTGTGCCCCACTGGCCTCTAGGTGCTCAACAATTCTTTCCTTCAGAAGTGATTCCATCATTTTCCCTACCACTGAAGTCAAACTAACTGGTCTGTAGTTTTCTGCCTCTGCCCTGCTCCCACTTTTGTGAAGTGGAATCGCATTTGCCCTCCTCCAGTCCTCAGGTACCACTCCATCCTCCATGATTTGTTAAAGAGAGTAGTCAGTGGTATTACTAGTTCTACCCATAGTTCTTTTAGTATTCTTGGGTGAATCCCATCAGGCCCCATTGCTTTGTCCACCCTCAGTTTCAAGAGTTCTTTCAAAACACTTTCTTCTGTGAATGGACTGGTATCGACCCCCCTATTCAGAGTTTCTCCACTGTTTGGTTTAGGCACCTCCCCCTCCTCATCTGCTGTGAATACTGAGCAGAAATATTCATTCGGTATCCCTGCTTTTTCACTGTCACCCTCTGCCCACATTCCCTCCCCTTTATTCAGTCTCTGTATCCCTCCCTTGGTCTTTCTTTGCTCCCTAATATACATATAAAAAGTTTTATCCCCCTTTTTAACAGAGTTGGCTAGCTTTTCCTCAGTTTGTGCCTTTGCTATTCTGGCTGCCTTCCCTGCCTCCTTCTGCTTTAACTGGTAAAGTTCTCTGTCCTACTTCTTCTGTGTTTCCTTATATTTCCTGAATGCTATCCTTTTCTCCTTAACCGTCCCTGCCACCTCTTTTGAGAACCATAGTGGTTTTTTTCTTTGTTTTATTTTATTGATTTGCTTCACACAAAGGCTTGTTGCCTCTGTGATGGCTGTTTTGATTATTACCCATTATTCCTCCACTCCTCCTTCTTGCCCATTTGCTAGTGCTTTTCTAAGGCACTCTCTCATTTTCCCAAAGTCAGCCTTCCTAAAGTCCAATACTCTTGTTTTTGCATGGCTTGACTCTATGGCTGTGTTTATTGTGAACCACACTGTTTGGTGGTCACTTGTTCCCATATGGCTACCCATTTCTATATCTGAGATCCTTTCTCCTTCCCCATTTGAGAGTACCAGGTCTAAGATTGCTCCCTCCAGAGTGGGTTCCAACACTAGCTGTCTGAATCATGCCCCCTGTAGGGAATCAAGAATGACCCTGCTCTTGGATGTGCCTGCAGCAAAGGTACTCCAGTTAACATCTGGCATATTCAGGTCCACCATTAACAGTATCTCCCCTTTTTCTGCCATTTTAAGGATGCCTTCTATCATTTCCTTGTCCATTTCCTTCCCCTGAGATGGGGGTCTGTACACAACCCCCATGCGGATTGTGGTGCCATTTCCTGTCTCCAGGGTGACCCATAGTGACTCATCAACTTCCTATTTAATCTTTAGTTCTGTTGCTTTAATCCCTTCCCTTATATAGAGAGCTACTCCTCCTCCTCTTTTACCCACCTTGTCCCTCCTGTAGACTGTGTATCCTGGTATGTTGACTTCCCACTCATGGTTCTCTGTGTACCATGTTTCAGTGACTGCCACAATATCCAGGCATCCCTCTTCCATCAAGGCCACTAGTTCAGGGACCTTGTTGCACAGACCATAGGCATTAGTACTCATCACCTTCCATTTATTTTTTATAGCCTTACCCCTTTAGCCCCATCCCTGTCCTTAACACCTTTTTCTGCATTTATCCCTGTCCTGCTCCCTACTGACTTCTCTGCCTTGGTGTTTACCTCTCTAAGTACTGCACTTCATGGGGGAAGGCTGGGATTTCCCTGCTCCTTTTCAGTTCCTCCCCCCTTGGCTAGTTTAAATGCTTGCCAATGAAGCATTTAAACCTGTCACCTAGTATCCTGGATCCCCCCCTGGACAGATGCAGACCATCATACCAGTATAAGCCTGCATCCCTCCAGGTGGCTCCCCAGTCCCCAGTGAAGCCAAAACTCTGAGCTCCACACCAGTTTTTCAACCATTCATTGAATCCCATGGTGTGGAATACCCTAGCATCATCCTTGCCATAGACAGGCAGCACCTCTGAGAAGGTTACCGTACATGCTACTTGTCTAAGGCCCCTCCCCAACTCCACAAACTCCTCTTGCACTGCTCTGATACCATTTACAACCAGGTCATTTGTTCCTATGTGGACACTGACATCCAGCTCCCTCCCTCATTCAGCTGCTCCTGAGATTCTGTGGATTTGCTTCCTGCCCTCTAAGCCATGGTGCCAGGCAGGCACCTTACCTCCCTATCCCTTTCCTCCCCCATGTCTACCCCCTAATGATTGAGCCCCCCACCAGGAGTTGTTTCCTTCCCCTGTGGGGTCTTGTGCCACCCTCCTGGGGTCTCCTTTGTGGAGGTTCCCAGCATCCTCCTTGGTCTCCACTGCAGGTGCCTCCATAGAGGAACCACTCTTTGCCAGAACTGCATATGAATTGTGGAGAGCTACAACTGGAGGGATGCACCTCTGTTCCACCACCCTCTCAATCCCTGATCCCACCTTGGCCAATGGCTCCTCTTTCTTGGCAACCTCTGAGGTAACGTTGGTGGCCCTGGTGGTTCCTGTGTGGGGGAAGAGGTTTCACAAATCCTAGCCAGGTCAGCCTGGAGACAGTCAACCTCCTCCCTCAGACCAGAGAGGTGCCTGCAAACAGGGCAGCATCACAGCCTCCAGAATGTCTCCCATAACACTGCAGCTGCACAGCCATTGCACTGCACCACTCCCATCTTGACTTATTTTGTGTCCCCTCTCCATTTGCTTTGTATGTTTAATGTCTCCTCCTTCTATGTATGTTTACACTTACTTTCCTACTGCCTATGTGCCCTTACAACTCTCACCCTTCCTGTTCTGGGACAGGAACTTCCTGTAGTCTTCAGTAGCCTCCTTCCTCTGTGCTTGGATTCAGACCTCCAGCAGCCCGGGGGATAAAGAGTTATCTTTTTTTTTTAGGTTCCTTCAAGGTTGCTGAAACTCATGTGTCTCAGTGATCCTTCCCTTCCTACTGCCAAACAGGAAGTTCCTGTTGTCAGTCAAATTCAGTGGCTATAAAACTAGAACTGGCTTTGGGTGGGAAGGAGGGCAATTAGTAAAAAATCTGTAGTTCTGGACATCTGTTTCTTGCTCTGCAACCAGTTCTCTTCTGCCAGAAACAGCCAGAAGCTGTAATTGGAGACAGCTGCTTCTGTACACCTAAGCTGCTAAGCCACACCCCCAATTAGATTCACTCTTTGCTCTGAGTAAATTAAGCTGATATTTACCTCTTCCTCAGGGAAAAACACTTTTTTTTACTTAAATGAGACCCCCTTCTTCTAATGAAGTATCTGTTTGCTTAATCCAAACAGGTACTACTCCTGTGAGACAGAAGTGATTAATTAATACAAAATCTGTAGTTCTGGACTTCTGTTTCTTGCTCTGCAACCAGTTCTCTTCTGACATGCAAAAGGTCACATTAGCCCATTGCATGTATTGTGGACCCATTTGCATATCCACCACTGAACAGTGCAGTAGTTACAGCTAGCAGAACTGGAGTTCAGTGGTGCATCCTGCTGCTTCTCTCTAGGTACTTGCAATGTTGTGATGCCACTGTACCATGCAGAATGTAGGTGCCACACTGACATATTCAGCACTGCTGAGGCATGGCACTGCAGCATTAAATATCTCCCTGACAACACCCTGATGCTTGCCATTTCAACAGCCACCAGGTTTCCATGCCACTGTGGCACAGTGTGAATATTCCCACCCATCTGTTACACCTGTATGATTGATGTATATGCCCGTTCTATTTTTTGACCAACATTGTTTGGCTCTGAAAATAACCTTTTTTTTGCACTTTCCTATCTGTTCAAACTATCTGACATTCTTAGAGGACTTTGAGAATTCCATCTTGAAGGTCTCCCAGAAACAGGCAATTGCCAGCATGTGAGAAGTGCACACCATCTGGTAGGTATAGCCAGTCATAACAATACTTTATTTCAGGGTGACGTATGGTATGCATTCCAGACATGTGTAAATATGCAGATATTTGTATGTTGACCTTTCTTCGAGCTCTGTCAATCAGGTACATATGGTGTTCTGCTTGCCAGACCCTACGCTCTGTAATATCTGAAAAAATGATTTTACAGGCAGGCAACATACTCATGATAGAAGCAAGTCTAATTTTGCTTCTGACACTAAATCAACCCAATGTTTGGTGCCCAAATTATTGCCTCCAAGATGTATCAGCAGTATATCTGGGTGAGCTTGAGTACTCAGAAGTCTGTACATTGTTGGCATGAGGTGCTACCACCTCATTCCAGCCCTGCCATACCACTTCACACAGCAATTTGGGAGCTGCAGGTTTTTCCCCAAATCACTGTTCTGAGCATACTCAGACGCTTGCCTCACTATACTGCTGCCAACAATCCACAAAGTCCTTTTGCTGTTTTCTGCCATTCTCAGCTTTTCAACTTAGAAGTGGACAGAGAGCTACCAAAAAAGTCAGTGTTCACCCTGCAGTACCTAAGCAGTAGTGAAAGTAAAACTGCTATTTTTCCTCCTAAGTTCAACTCAGCTTCAGTGGGCTGATCCATGACACACAAATAAAACAAATCATTGGCTACTACTGTGCCTTCATTAACCAATGTAGTGTGTGCACTGACTATCACAGCAGTTCTGTTCCAGCTAAAATGTGAAAAAAATTCAAGGTGGCAAAAATGCATCCTTTTCATAGGCAGTTTTAAACAATTACAAGTGCAGAGACATGTCTGATTGGTTCCCTCTTCTGTTGTGGTACATGTGCACCTTGCTTCCTCTTTCCATTTGCAGCTGTATCTGTGTTTGTAAGTACCAATTAACAGTCTGACTTTAAACAGTTCTAACTAAATAATGGAAAATCATTGGTAATTTTTGTCAATATAGTCAGATAGAGCAGTAAAAAACATTTTGATTAATACTGTTTACTTGTTTCTAACACTTTTTATCATAGTACAGAAATTGATAATAAAAGGTGATGTACTTACACAGAGCTAAGTGCTGTCTCTCAGGTGAATCTAAGATGGCTGCTATGTCCTTCTTCTTCACAGTTCAGCATCTCTGATTGGTTGTTTTACATGGCCTGATAAATCTAGCACACAATTGGTAGAAGTACCTGTCAGTCTAATAGCAATCAAGATATGATTGGATAATGAATAGTTGTTACTCCCAAACTCAAATTTGCAACACTTTCGAATGCACGACACTACTTATGTGACACTTTTGAATGCACATCACTATTTTTGTGATACTTTCGCATGCTCGACATTACTTATGCAAAACTTTTGCTGTTCGACATTATTTTTTCGACACTTTCGCATGCGCGACAGTGTTTTTTTGACACTACTTTTGGTGCTTTTGAACACACGACACCATATTTTGCAACACTTTCATGCAAATTACACTGCTTTTTGCGACACTTTCGAATGTACGAAATTATTTGATGATTTTTTCCCAAAAAATGATGATTACTGAAGGAAAAAGTTTCCTGTTTCTTACCTAATGTACAAATACATAAGTTTACACAATTTCACATACTTATTCTGAAATCGTAACTCAACGTGACAACTATCTAATTTTTGAAGCTACATTTTCTCGTTTTGTTGTTTTCTGTCGCTGCACAAGTGACCTGGATAGTCATTCCTAATCTATAATTGTGATTATTTGTCTTACCAATAAGACATGAACAGAGCTTGGCTTAACAATATGTTAAGCACTCCCTAGGGGTGTGATGCGGCACAAGGTAGAGCCAAGTGTCATATTGCCCCAAACATGTCATTAAGTAACTGTCAATGTGACTCCTCTGAATACCTTATTGCTATCATGAAAATGAATATTCAAAAGTTAAGTGTTTAAAGTATACTGTATTAATGTGTTCCTCATTTAGAGGAAGATTTTAAATAAAGTTGTTCTTTCACCAACAGTTTAACAATAGTAGGTCAAAATCACTATACATAATTATAGTAATTCTACATTGCTCGACGATGAAATAGTAAGAAAAAGAATCCATGTGCCATGGTGCTATGCTATACAGGACAGCATAACATGAATTAAAATAAGACTGTCAAAATTTGAGCAACCAATCTAATTACAGCATTTCTGAGACCTTGTTTTGTAATATTGTATACATAAATCATCTGTGTCAATATACAATGTTAGAAGTCATTAACACAAACATATACTGATATTTCCTTTTTATGTGTCTTTTATGCAGTCTTCTGATACTTCTGTAACATTGCTGACTGCTACTGTGAAGTAACACATTGAAAGATGCCTAGTAAACACAGATGTGCATGTATAGAAAGACGAAACAGGTATCATAGTACTTCACTGTTGCTTAAAAATGATAAAAAAAACAGTGATGTCAGTTCAAGACGTAAACAATGCAGAGTTCTACTGGAATAGTGAGCTCTACAGTAACTCACTCCACAACAAAACTACATACTTGCTCAACAGCAAGGAAAAAATGTTTACCTGAGCAACAGTTGTGTAGATCTTTCAGACTTAAACAACAACTATTGCTATGGCAAGCATAACCAGACATTCTAAACAGCGTCGTAGTTTACAGCTGGTGATTTTCATTTGAGAAAGCAAAAGTATTTCTGATCACTAGCAAGTAAAGCTAAGATCGACAGGCTTATTGCTGCTGTGATGAGACATGAGCGCAAAAAGACAAAGAGTCATCTGACTTTGATGAAATTGCATCTTAAAGTACGCACATTTGTGAATAGAGCAGTATTTGTTCTTCAACGTTTATGGCGTAAGATGTCTCATGTGCTTGAACTATTCAGAAAAGTTGTGTATAACATCAAAAAAAGGCTACAACACTATCCTGCCTTGACTGTGCACAATTTCTGTGATGTATTCACAGGTCGATGGATGCACACACAGCACTCAGAGGCATATTTCTGGGAAGAATCTTATTATTCACAGAAAAAAGAGAGCAAGTTCACCACTGATGAGTCCAGTAAGCTGGTCAATGTGCTCAGTGTCTGTGATGACACAGTAATGGAGGAAAATGATGACTGTGACACAACCACTGTGTCCTGTAAATGGCACTGTCTCTCATGGCCATGTGATGCAACCTGCAACCATAGGCAATCGTCATTTGAAAAAGCTGAACAGTTTGTCAACCTATTTGTGATAGCAGATCACAAAGAAAGATATAAACTGTTTAACAAGATTGACCTTTGTGAAATCCGTCCACATACTGGACTTATGGGTCACTCACTAGCATGCCTCAATAGTGGTGTTTGTGACAGTGTCTTTCACAACATGAGGATGCTGGGAGTGCATCAAACAGGCATGCAGAACTTTGTATACAGGGTATATGAAGTCCGACAAGTTGTCAATCAGTACACTTGTTAAAATTACTTATTGCAGTTTGGTGACATGCAGGGTGCCATCACATTTCTCAAACAGCTGCAATGTGTGACTTCTGTACCAGACACAAGTATTTATCAGTCAGCAAGTTCTGGTGAAACATCTGTTTCTGTGTTAGAAAGTGACATACTGAAACAGTACGGCAAAGAAATTGCAAAATTTGAGCTGGCAAAGGCTCAGAAGTTTGACTTTGTATGTGTGTCATGTGACCTTCTGTGCTACAGCAAACAAATGGTCACAGTGAACCTTGAAAGCTTGTCACCATACAATGACATGTGGTTCCGGCTCTCAGCATTTTTGCTGATGAAATCTGACATTCAGTTACAGACCACCATTGTGCTGTGCAAACACTGTTTCTCCAAACTAAAGTCCAACATTCTGCCACCAAGGTTACTGTTGAATAATATGGAGGCACATGTTACACCAAGTGAGATTGCGACATTGAATATGTTTGAGCGCATTCTAATTCAGACAATGAAACCATTTCAAACCATTCTATGTCTGAACACAAAGACACGGAACATTCCACAGAAAGAACTCATTAGATCTCTAAAGGGTTCCGCGATGTATCACCCACTTCCTCTACAGAAAAATGTGGAGGCAATCTCTATGGAAAATAGTTTGGTGATTCTTGTAAATGGTGTTCCAACTAAGTCCAAGGTCATCTGGCAAGATATTGTCAATGTACGGAAGGTAAAGCTTGCTCTTACTTATTTAAAGAGCAACAATCCCTTTTATGCAGACCTTGATATTGATCACATGAGTAGTCTCTCTGTTCAACATGATGTCTTAGAAACAACTAAGCCAATGATTGAGAAGGTCAGTGGACAGACAAGTGATAACGTGTATGAACAGTACACAATTCACCCACTACAAGGCAGAGATCTAGTAGGGGACAACATTGATCTCTATCAAATGAAACAGGTGGAAGGTGAGCCTGTCAGCATTTTTCAATCTATCTTTCTCTTTGGGCAAGCTACCAATGGCCTGGAAGCTGGCCACCGTTATACCTCTACCAAAAGGTACAGACCTCTCCTCCCCAGGAAATTATTGAGCCATCTCCCTACTCCCTATACTGGCCAAATTACAGGAATGACTGGTCCTGTCCCAACTCACTCCGTACCTAGATGCCTCCTCCTTTTTCACACCTTTCCAATTAGGTTCCCAAAAATCCCACTCAACCATCACCTCCCTGCTTTGTGTCACTGGTGACATTCTCATGAGAATGGAAAAAGGAAATATCACCTCTGCCATCTTCATTGACCTAGTCAAGGCCTTTGATACTGTCTCCCACTCCCTACTCCTCTCCAAACTCACTGACGCAGGGCTCTCTACACCGGCCACTGAATGGTTCCATGCCTACCTAGTGGGCAGGAAACAAGCAGTCAAACTAGCCTCTCACACCTCTCACCCCTTGCCAGTCTCTGCAGGAGTCCCTCAAGGTACAGTTCTAGGTCCTCTACTCTTCTCCATCTTTCTAAACAACCTCCCAGCAGTGTGCTCCCACTCATCCATCCAGATGTACGTGGATGACACTGTCCTATATGCCTCTGGTCCCACAACAAGCAGCATAGCAACCCTCCTCCAGGAAGATTTCAACACCATCCAGAACTGGTTTAGGTCAAACTAGTTATTTCTTAACTCTAAAAAAAAGTATCGCTAACATTTGGCTCCCCACAAAGACTCTCCCACCAAGCCCCCTGCCCCCCCTTTCAAAACTTTGGATGGGACACCCCTGGAGAATTGTACTAGCTTCAGATATCTAGGCATCTGGCTAGACCAACACCTAGATTTCACATCTCACATTAACTATTTACACAAGAGGCTGCTCTCCAAACTTGGCACACTATACCGTAACAAAGCTGCCTCCCCACACAGACAAGGCACGCCATTGTCCAAAAAATGATCCTTCCCGTACTTGACTATGGTGATATAGTATACTCCATCACCCCTGGGTCTGCCCTAGCCAGCCTAGACACCCTGTTCCACTTCTTCTGTCGTTTCATCCTCGAATGTCCGCAATCAACACACCATTGCAACCTTTACAGCTCTTTAACCCTGCCATCCCTCCATGACCGCAGACAAACTAACTGTGCTAGGTTCGCAGCCAAATATTGGTCCCTCTCCCTTCCCCACTACCAGTCCTCTGCCCTCTCCCAACAACCTTCACCTTCGTACTCTTTTAGGAGTATGAACCCAAGACTACTACACATCCCATTTATGTGCACATCCAAAGGACAGGCCGCTTTTAACTACCGAATCCCACAGACCTGGAACGCCCTGCCTGCCCCCATAAGACACGCACCAAACCCCTATCTTTGCAACCGATTACTCAGAGTGCACTTCTCCTCAAGCTGCTCCTGCTTCAATTAACAATGTTAATGTCATGCTGTTATAACCTAAAATGTATTGCAAAGTACTCTAACCTACGATTCGTTACACTGTATGTATTCTACCCCTGTCTGTAATTTTTCTCCCAAATCGTTAAGGTTCAAGCCTTTGTTTATCATTTTGTACTGTCTAGGCATTTCTAGCTATGTATTTGGGTCAAGGCCCCCAGGTCACATCTGGAATCGAGCATGTTGCTCAGTATGCTTTCCTGGTATACACGTAAATAAATAAATTAATAAATAAACACTAGAAGCATGCTATTTCCCAGACTTATTCCCAAAATGGTCAGGTGGATGGCTAGATGAATGGGAAGTGTGTGTACAGGGTGCTGAGTACCACACTAGCCGTGTGCTCAGTAAAGATGGCAAATTTAAATGTAACATACAGTACCTATTTCATCTCCTCTGGGAGAGTGAACTTAGCATTCTGTCTGCATCTATTGCACATACTATTCATCTCACAAGTCCACTAGATGGAATAAAAGCTGCTCAATTTCTAGAGAAAGTAAAGCAGAAAGATGAATATGTGCAAGTGAATCTGTCTTCCATTCTGTCAAGTCTACATGGCACCAAAGAATATTGGTATCGCAGACACTCTGAGGTGATGACAATGCTGTGAGAGTATGGTGCAGCCACATGGTTTGTCACACTTAGTTGTGCTGAATAAGCCTGGGACGAGCGCACTGAACTGTTGAAGTGGACAAATTCTGATGTTGATGGCATTTCATCAATGACTGTCGGAGAAATGTGTTCACTTCATCCTGTGTCTGTCACAAGACATTTTCACAAGCGGTTCCATGACATTCTGACTTTCATATTGTCAAAGGACAATCCACCTCTTGGTACTGTGGAGCTTTACTTTTGGAGGACGGAATATCAAGCACGGGGTGCCCCCTCATATTCATATGTTATTGTGGATCAAGGATGCACCACACATAGGTAAACATGAAGCAGCACAAGTGCTAGCATTCATCAAGCAATATATCACTTGTCACATTCCGGACAAGTATGACAGTCCTACACTGTGGAAGTTGGTACAAAAGTTCCAGTGACATATTTGTGCAAAATACTGCCAGCAAGTAGTAAAGAATAAATCTGATTGGTACACATGATGTCGCTTCTGATTCCCTAGACAAGTTTGTCAGGATGGTTCCATAAATGAACTTTTTTCAGCAATGTGACACCACTTGAAGACAAAATCAACCAACAGGATATACGAGTTACCAAGAGATGAGAAAGAGGTGTACATCAATGACTACAACACAACTCTTCTCCTAATGTGGTAAGCAAACATAGATGTTCAGTTTGTGGCTGACAACTCATTGGCCCTGGTGCGGTACGTGACTTCGTACATAACCAAGCATGAGCAGACTAGCCTGCAAGATCTTTGGGAAGACATTGCCAGTTCAAGCAGGAGTCTAACATCTCAGCTGTGGTCATTGGGCTTGAAGACCCTTTCACACAGAGAATGTGGTGCCTATGAAGCCAGTGACCATTTAATGGGTATACATCTGTACGGGAAGTCTGACGCTGTCCAGTTTCTCAGTGTGAACTACAAAGAGAAATGCAAATGTGTACTGATTCCCCATGCTGAGATTGAGGAACTCGCTGCCAATAGACCTTTTTCAAAACATATCTTGAAGAATAACCTGATAGACACATACTATCCCTGTAGACATGATGACATGGATGGTATGTGTCTCTTTCAGGTGGCTAAGTGGTATGACTACAAGGCAGATATATCACCTGACTCAACACGGCACATTTACAAGGTGAACAGAGCGGATGGCTGTCTCATGAAGAGACATAAGCCATGGATCATAGACCACTGTAAATTACATCTAGGCACATCGGAGAGCAGAGACCATTACTACTTTGCTCTCCTATTCCTATTTAGACCCTAGAGGAATGAGTCTGAATTAAAAGGTGACTGTGATACATTCAAGGAAGAATTCAATCTCAGTTACAAGACTTTCAAAACTGAATACTCAGAGACATACATACAGAGACTGGAGGCTGAGAAAGAACAGCTTGAGAAGGCAGAGAAGCAGCTTCAGGAAGACACTCTTGTTAGCTCACAAGACAATCTTGATCCAGAAGGACAAGCTGTTCTAGGTGAACCTCTGCCTTTAAATGCCCTACAAGTATTAATCTCAGAAATTGAGACTGCCATGGAACATAGAACACACTCTACTGTCAACCCAGCTGACTTGAGAGAAAGACTGAATCAGCAGCAGCATGTAGTTCACTCTCAAGTCATTGACACTGTTCGACATGGCCTACTCCATGAAGCAAAAAAATGTGACTGTCTTGACTATAAACCACTACTGATCTTTGTTAGTGGTTCAGCTGGTACAGGAAAGAGTTTCCTTATTGAAGCAATCACTGATGAAATATGGAGCCTGACAGGGTCATCAATGTCTGTTGCTGTTACTGCTCCCACAGGACTAGCTGCATACAACATTGGTGGAGTTACATTACACCGTCTCTTTATGTTGCCAGTGGAACATGGCAAAACAGGAGAGTATTGTAAACTGCCATTTGAGGTTGCATCTCAGCTCCATTCCATGTTCACAAAGATGAAATTACTCATCATTGATGAAATCAGCATGGTCTCCAATGTAATGGTCGCCTGTATACACCTACGTCTACAGGAGATCTTAGGTACTGACTGTGGAGTACCATTTGGTGGCAAAAGTATTGTTGTACTGGGAGACCTTTTACAGCTTGCACCAGTTAATGAGGAACATGTGTTTGCAACTCTGACTGCCAAGCAAGCTAAGAACACACTAGGCTGCACTGCAGGTTTTAACATTTGGGAGTTATTCACCTATGTCAAGTTGTATGAGAACATGTGCCAAAGTGGTGATCTGGCTTACAAATCACTTTTAGATGACGCTCGTACAGGTTCTCTATCACCAGAACATGTTGCTATGTTAAATGATCAGAGAATCAGAATAGATACTACATCCATAGAAACAGCATGTAATGTTTTCAGTGATGTGTACTCTACAGGCACACATATAGTGTGTCTTATGCCGTGGCTAAAGAAATGCACTGAGTTCAACAATGTTATGCTGCAGAGAGAAAACCGAGAAGTTCTAACTCTGCATGCTATTGACACAGTTGAAGGTGTCATTCTCAGTCGCAACCTGGTAGCAAAGATGACTGAACAACTCACTGAACTGAAGTCAGATGTTTCAGGCACAGCTGGCCTAGAAGCTGTTCTTACACTTTGTAGGAATGCACATGTCATGCTGCAACGTAATCTTGATGTTGAACGAGGCATGGCAAATGGTGCCTTGGGTACCATCACTGACTTTGTCTACAATGTCCAGAGGACATATATCGAGACACTTGTAGTTCACTTTGACAACATGGAACAGTCTGTACAGATAGAATGCACCTGTGTGAAATTTCAGGTATTTAAGGTTATCTACAGTATGTAAACAGGAAACAGTTCCCACTATGTGTTGCATATGCTGTTTCTATTCACAAATCTCAGGGCTTGAGTTTTGATTCAGCAATGGTGGACATAGGTACAGACATTTTCAAGGATGGCGTGAGCTACGTGGCACTTTCACATGTCCGTAGTCTTTCTGGATTGCACATTATATCTCTTGCACCTCAGAAGATATGCGCTGACAAGCAATGTATTGTTGAGTACAACAGGTTATGTACTCTCTATCAGCCACTGATGTCTTTAATACCACTGCCTACATATCTGGCTGTCTCACATCGTACAGTCATATCTACACCTGTCAGCAAACAGGCACAAGCTTCCTCAAGTGATTCAACTCTAAAGAGTTCAACAAAGGTCACAATATCAACTACACATTCAGAGCCAACTGTTCATCAGAAATCAGTTGGTGTAGCTGCTGTGCCAGTCTTTGACAACAGCACTAGAGTGAGCTGCTATGCTAACTCAGCTATGCAAGTTTTTCTCCACATGCCACACTTTGTGCAGGCAATATCTGCTTCAGAAGACACCCCCCATCAAAGGCATTGAAGCAGATTGTCAACATGGCTTCTGATCAGTCTAACAATGTGCAGTCACTAACACCACTATGGCAGGTGTTAGGTACATATGATAGATGCAGTATATTTTCTGCAGACATACAGCAAGATGCTAGTGAGTTTATGATGGCAATCATAAACAGCTTGGATGAAGATGGCATTCCAATGCGCTAGTACTTCACTGTGACATATGTAACCAAATATGTATGTGTATCATGTGGTCATTCAGAGCATGAAACCACAGAAGACATGCTGTGGATTACTCTGTTTGTTCCTCAAGCCAAAAGTGTCAAATTTCAACAACTATTTACCAATGCTCAATGTGGTCACTCATGTGAAAGGTGTGGAGACAGATGTGCTCAGTCCATATGTCTCAGGACTTCATCTCAATATCTGTTGGTTATATTGCACAGATTTGACTCCAACGGGCTCAGAGTTGACACTCCCATCACAGATTACACAGCTAGTAGAATAGCTTTTAACCAATCACTGTTTGACACTCACAGTGTTGTCTACCACCATGGTCAAGCTATGCATTCAGGGCATTACACCTGTTTGCTAAGGTACAGAACTGGATGGGTAGAGTGTGATGACTCTACAAGCTGTCTGAAACAGAGATGACCATGACACTTAAAAAATGCCTCTCTTCTGATATTGAAGAATTACGATAACCTTCATATCTCAGAAGAATAGTCACACAACAAGTGACATTCTTTGCTCTCTAACCTGTGACACTGTAACTTGTAGGATAGTAGAATTGTTTCTAGCCTACAATTTTTTATAAATGATCACATTCCTAGACTATAACATGGTGGCAAAGCATATTGTATGCAGAATGACATATAAGATGTCATGTGGATCAGTGACAACATGACAATTGTTGTAGTGGTCTTCAATCAGTGCCAACTGTCTTCACAGTCACGAGAGAAACCTGTCTTACATGTCTAATAAAGATTGTACATGTCAAAACACAGTCCTTTCTGGCTCAACTGTTCTGTACATATCTTTTCTTGTAGGTATGTTTTTATGCATACAGTACATAACAAGAAATTGCTTCCACTTGCTAACTGTATGCCTGTACAGAGGAAAAAAACTTGTTCTTGATCATTTGTAAAAGTGTCAAACACATGTTTCATTGACCACGCAGAACACTCTCTCACATGTTTCATATCACCAGGTTTTTTTTTTGACTCTGTTATTTGTTAACATCTTGACTACATCACTATTTTTTTGCCATATAACAGTGTGGTACTATGCCTGATATTTTCCAAATTGGCAAACTTTACATATGTAAATATAACTCTTTATACTTAATTAAGTGTAAATAATGAAATTTTCAACTGATTGGAGAATGTGTATATTTGTAGAACAACAAAGCTATTAACAATGTACAAGTACTGCATATTGCTGTTTCACTATTCCAAGAACACATCTATGACTCTTGCTTACCTATGTAATGACATATAAATAATATTTAGATTCTCATTTCATCTGACCATTGTTGTTAACTAGTTTAATTGTTCTAGTAAAAGTGTTACTGTAAGAGTCAAGTAAGAATTTCTCCTTAACATATAGTAGAATACTATAGTGATTAAGTTCAGCGACCTATATCTTTGATAAAAACAACATGCTACACACATTTGTTATTTGCTAGTTCAGAACTGATATAGTAACTAATGTAACTATTGAAATAAATGTATATTGTACCTGTAATAATATGAAATGTGTTGTACTCGTCATACAAGTAAATGTAATCTATGTTAATAATACTTGAAATTGTAAATCAGACACTTTTACTGATAACAACACACTTCATACCTGTTCCTGACACTGTTTATGATCACCTCTATTGAGGGGTCGGGTGTGAATTTTCTATATGCACCTAGTCAGTGATATATCTTAAAATATTTAACTGAACATACCAGTTATCTAATGTCACTAAAATCATTAAAGTTTTATATTCTATTACTTGAACACTCAACATCTGTTTTTTCACCCACCCCAGGAACATACACATTATCAGTCACACAATAACAACAAATCATCACTGTTTCATTTGTGTAATCACTGCTTAGAAGCTCCTGACATACCTTCATTAATGTAGGACAGGAGAGGAGGATGGGACATGATTGGGACATTCAAGTACTCAAAAGGGATAAATAATGTTGATAACCAAAGTCTCTTCAAGCTGACTGGCAACCATATCATGAGGGGGCACAGTCTTAAGCTGAAGGATGGGACATTTAATAGGGATGTCAGAAAGCACTTCTTCCCACAAAGAGTTGTGAACACTTGGAATGCGCTGATAGAAGAGGTCACCTCATTAAATAATAATAATAATCTTTATTTTTAATGAGCCTTTCAGAAAATCAAGGTGCAGAACAGTCTTTAAAATACATCCAAATAACACATCATAAACATCAATAGAATAAATAATATCAACCTCATAATAAATAATAAAATCAGATCAGTTCAATATCCTCCAGTGAGACAGTGAGCAGCTATAAAAGAGTCTGGTATAGGCATGGAGGAAGATAAGAATCATGCCTAGGGAGGATGGGAGGACTGCGGAGGGATAGCAGAGACATTAGCTCAAGATGTGGACCCTGCAATATGAGCAGACTTGATAGACCAAATGGCCTTCTTCTGCTGGCTTCTTAGTAGGCTCGTATTTTCATATGTGCGTACTTATTCCAATTCATATCATCTACTTACTATGCATGACACACATTTAGATATATTCCAAGCAATGATTACACACATGCAAGGATAGTATTGTGAGACTGATTTTGTAAAAAAATTTAAATCTTAATTGGCCCTTTCTCACTTTCACCAATTGGCAATAAATCTTTTTTAAACTTAACCACCTGTGTCGAGTCTTTACTGAACCATAACATTATAACATTAGAATGTAACTGTTGTTCCTTTTAAGCATGCAAATCAACTGGAAGAAGTAGTACCACACATACATGTCCATGGGCTTATTTTTGCTATGGCTGTCCACTCAGTATGCACCACATGGGCTAGGGCATGGCACATTGCCTGACACAGGTCCCGTAATTCCTAAGTGTGTTAAGTAGTCTGTATCACCCTTAGTTTTCCTGTGCCTCTCCAGTCAGCGGGCAGTAACTGCTGTGGCGAGGTGTGGGACATCACTATCTAATGCTATGCAGCTGTGGCTATACACTCAGGATGCAGTAACTGCTATGTGTGCTGCAATTGCCAGGCTGAGCCCATGCAACTCCTAACTGTGCTAACTTCACTGTACCTACAATTACAGAGGTGTGCCATTGATCTCCGTTGCCTCATTGTTGCTGTGGATCAGCACTCATGATGCAGTACGAATTTTGGGGGGGGGCAGCATTACCTGTCTGAGGCCATGCAAATCCTCACTGTGCTAACTTCAGTATTCCTGCAATCAGTGATGTCTACCATTGATGTCCATATCCTCACCTGTGTTGTGTATCTCCACTGAGGATGCTGTACCTGCTGTCATGTTTGAAGACACATTGTCTGCCTGAATCCATTCAAGTGATAACAGCACTAACTGGACTGTACCTGCAATCAGGGAGCTGTACAACTGATGTGCATTGCCTATCTTTTCCTGTGGTTGTTCACTCAGGATGCAGCAAGTGGTCTGGAAGTGTAGCCTCCCATGACACTGTACAACTCCTAAGTGTGCAAACTTCTGTACAGCTACAATGAGAGAGCTACACTGTTCATCTCCATGGGCTTTTTTGTTCTGTAGCTCTCCACTCAGTATGCAGTATGTGGGCTAGGGGTTCAGACATTACCTGACAGAGGTCCTGTAGTTCCTAACTAAGTTAACTAGTATGTACCACTCTTGCTTTTCCTGTGAGACTCCAGTCAGGGTGCAGTAGCTGTTATAGAGAGATGTGCGACACTGCTACCTAAGGCCATGCAGCTGTGGCTGTACAGTCAGGATCAGTAACTGGTATGCATGGGGAAATTTCCTTGGTGATCCCATTCAAATCCTAACTGTGCTAACTTGTGTCTACCTACAATTACAGAGGTGTACCATTGATGTCCCTCACCTCGCTTTTGCTGTAGCTCTGCACTCAGGATGCAGTATGTATTCAGATGGGGGGGCATTGCCTGTATCATAGCATGCAAGTCCTAACTGTGCTATCTTGACTGTGCCTACAATCACTGAGCTGTACCATTGATGTCCACATCCTCAGTTATGCTGTGGGTCTCTGGAGGTGCAGTCCTCCACCCATGAGACCGTGCAACTCTTAAGTGTGCTAACTTCTCTACAGCTGCAAAAATGGAGCTACACTATTTATGTCCATAGGCATATTTTTGCCGTGGCTCTCCACTCAGTATGCAGTATGTGGGCTAGGGGATGGAGCATTACCTGACAGAGGTCCTGTAATTCCTAACTGTGTGTACCACCGTTAGTTTTCCTGTGGCTCTCCAGTCAGGGTGTAGTAACTGGTGTAGTAAGGTGTGGGACATCGCTACCTAAGGCCATACAACTCCTAACTGTGGTAACTTGTGTGCACCTTGAATCAGGAACATGTACCATTGCTGTACATGGCCTCAATTTTGCTGAGGATGTACGCTGAACATGCAGTACGTACTCTTAAGGACTGGGGATATCTTGTAGTACATTTAGACAGTTGTATTTTATTTCTGACACCTCCTGCTGGTTGTCTGTGATTGGTCGTGTTGCCTTGGTTCTCCCCCCTACTTCCATGTATGTGTGTGTCTCTGTGTGTCTGTGGTGCTGGGGGGGGTGAGGGGGTGAATGCACAGTTATGCTTTTGAATCCTAACACAGAATTTCCTCACTTCTGTCACTGGGAAACAACCTAACTGATGCAGTAAACAGAGTTTTTACCTCTAATTTCCCTTCTTTTGAGAATTAGTCTGAGAAATAGTGAATGTATTACAGTGGAGTGGGGCCCCTTTGGGCCCTCAAGGCTCCCACCGTGATGTCTTGTCACATAGTAACACAGTGCCCGCAAACGCAAATGGTAATGCGCATGGTGACACAAAGCAAAACACAAAGATAAATAGTACTGTAGACACCAATGGTTAAAATAATGCAAACACAAGTGCAAATGAAAATGCAAAGGGTAACGCACATGGTGGCGTAGACGGTAACAGTAACTGAAATGGGTACGGAACCACAAGCAGAAGCGGTAAGGGTAACAGTAATGTAAGTGCACAGGCTGGTTTTCACCAAAAACTGCATACAGAAAGACAGTGAGTACAAAGAATGTATGCATAATAATGTGTCTCGGAGCATAAAATGAGGAGTTGGAATACTAAATTGCTTATATCTCAGGAACCGTATGACGTAGAAAAAAAATGTAAAAGTCATATAACTTATGACTTTCCTGGCTAGTTTTCAACTTAGCCCCTACAAGGGGCTAAGCATTTTTTCTGATGAAAAGTCTGTATGTCGCACCGTTTCTGAGATACGGGCCCTGAAAGGCGTGGTAAACGCCGTAAAGTTATCCTATGGGAAAAAAAGAGATGTTCCGAGTGCCATAACTTTGCTGCCCTGTAATATTTTTTCACCAAACCACCAAAAGGCATATCTGTGGGAATGCAGCCAACATCTCACAGATGTGCCTTGCAGTGTTTCAGTGAAAAAATATTACAGGGCGGCAAAGTTACGGCACTCCAAATTTGACACTTTTTCCCATAGGCGTCCGCTGCATTACAGGAATACTTTGCTGCCCTGCTGAAAAATAACAGTTTGGTCTTTTGGGCTGAAATTTGGAAGGAGGAAAGCCAACATCCCACAGATGTGCTTTTCAGTGGTTTGGTGAAAAAATATTACAGGGAGCAAAAGTTATGGCACTCTGAACTTCTCTTTTTTCCCCATAGGATAACATTACGGCGTTCCCCTGCGCCTTTCAGGGCCCGTATCTCAGAAACGGTGTGAGACACGGACTTTTCATCAGAAAAATACTTAGCCCCCATACAAAACTAGCCAGGAAAGTCATAAATCATATGACTTTTAAATTTTTTTCTATGTCATGAGGTTCCTGAGATATAAGCAATTTAGTATTCCAACTCCTATTTTTCTGCTCTGAGACCCATTATTATGCATACATTCTTTGTACTCACTGTCTTTCTCTATGCAGCTTTTGGGGAAAACCAGCCTGTGCACTTACATTACTGTTACCCTTACCGCTTCTGCTTGCAGTTCCATACCCGGTTCACTTACTGTTCCTGTCTATGGCACCATGTGCGTTACCCTTTGCATTTTCATTTGCGCTTGTGTTTGCGTCATTTTAACCATTTGTGTCTACAGCACTGTTTACCTTTGTGTTTCATTTTGTGTCACCATGCACATTACCATTTGCGTTTGCGGGCACTGTGTTACTATGTGACAAGACATCACGTGGTGGGAGCGTGGGGCTCCTGCCGCCGCATTACATTCACTATTTCTCATTACCATTATCAAAAAGAAGGAATTAGAGGCAAAAAACTCATTTAATGCATTAGTTCGAGCACAGTTACAAAGTGAACAGTGCAAAAGCCTGTTGACTTTCTCCACCACACCTCCTCACTCAGCATCGGGCACAAGTTGCCGTCCCAACTCTCACCCTATTTTCCTATACCTCTGCTTCTTCACACTTCTGATGGGGTGAGAGTTAGGGTGCAACCAAATCAGCGCACCCGATGCTAGATGGGTGGTGTGGGCGGGGGTCCAAGGGGCTTTCAACCCCAACACCAATTTCCTCACTTTTGTCGCTGTGGAACAACCCTAACTAATGCATTAAATGGATTTTTTTGCCTCTAAAGTATGTGTGTATATATATATATATATATATATAATATATACACATTAATTATGTAACTTTGTAATTGCATGATTATCATGGATTCTGCTGTTGTAAATTTTTTGAAAGACTATACTGATTACAAAAAATATTAAAAAAAACACTTAGGAACCACTTATGATGCTTTGATGCAAACTACAGAGTTTACATATAGTTGAAGTCACAAATATGCACTGCAGCCTGACCCAGTTATATAGTTTGACTGATCAAAAAGTTTATCTGTTACACTGCAGGCTTTTCACTTACTCTATGGTCCCAGGGAACTCACACAACCCTCCTGTTGTCTCCTCTCAGTGTACAGAAGCAGTTGGGGTTGTCAGCATGTGCCATTTAAGTGCTGCAATGCAGAAGGGTGTGTGTGACATCATCAATAATGTTGCATGGCAGATCCACCTTCTTCTGCTGCTACCAAGGCCTAGAATATGGCCATTGCAAGGGCTGCAATAGCGTATTGGGATGGAGCCTGGTGGATCCCTCTATACTCAAGCAGCACTGCATACTGCAGCTGCTTGCCCCCCACCAAGGGTTGCTGCCCAAAATGTTTATTTATTTTTGTTTAAAGTGTTAGGAAAATCTTTTGTAATAAATATCCTGACAGCAAAAGTCATAATTGTCAATAAGAATAATTAATTATGTTTTTGCCACTCTTAGAAATATAAGAAGTGAAAGATAAAGATTGGGAATAGACCAACAGTAAAAGTACCTTATGTACAGAAATCTGCATTATATCATCATTTTATCTGAGGAGGTAATCTGTCTGATTTCTAAAGCATCCATAGTGTACAGTACTATGATAAATAATAACCAGATGCAAACTACAGTTAAGAGTTGCTAAGTGAGCCAGGCTAAAGAGATTTATAGTCTGACATCTAATGGTTATCAGTGTTATAGCATTCCAATTGTATAGTGATGTAAACTGAAAAAATGATGGGTCATCCTGGTGAAACATAGAACTTTCAAGTAACAATCACCTTTTTGTAGGTGTTGTCATAACCATGTTACCCAATAATGCTGTAAAAATGTCACCAAAGCTGACACCAAAACAGTGACCAGTCACATTCCTCATTCAAACCCACAGAAGGGTTTGCGCAGTTCATTGTATAAATCCAGTACATCTCTTTCATTTATAACACATCATTCCAATCAGCTTTTCTTTTTGTTTGTTGAATATGTCCCAATCCACAAACTCTTAATGATGCCACAGAATGGCCTGATGATACAACATGTCTTGCAACACACAAAATTCTTGTCTTAACTTCTGGTATCACTTTTATGTTCACTTATCTGTCTCCTTAGTTCTCTTTTTGTCTTACCAACATATAGCTTGTCATATAGGCACTGTAGAAGATGGATAACATGATATATGGCATATAATAATAATAATAAACTTTATTTATTGGACGCCTTCCAAGTGACAAGGCACTTCACAATATTAAAACAGATTCCATAAAAGCATTACAATTAAAAGGTAGACCACTAATAAAAATCATGGCAGTTCATGAAAGGCCTGACTCCACAAAAAAGTCTTAAGTGCCCGGTTAAAGCTCCCCAGGGTCATGCATTCCTGAAACAGATGGGGCAGAGAATTCCAGAGGGTGGGGGCTGCAAACATAAAAGCATGGGCCCCAGAACATTTCAAGGTAACCCTCGGAATCTCCAGCAACCCCATGTCAGCCGAACGGAGCTGTCGCACAAGGGTGTAGGGAATCAGAAGCTCTTTCAAGTAGTCAGGACCAAGTCCATGTAGGGCTTTGTAGGTCAATAAATCTACCTTAAAGGTGATACTCCACTGAATCAGCAGCCAGTGCAGATTGCGCAACACAGGGGTGATATGCAACCTCCTAGACACCCCCTGTCAGCAGTCATGCAGCAGTGTTCTGCACTAGCTGCAAGCAGTGGATATCAACCCCAGGAAGCCCCAAGTAAAGGGAGTTGCAGTAGTCAAGGCGAGAGGTCACAAAGGGGTGGACCAACACAGGCAGATTTCCAGATGGAACAAGGTGTTTGACCCTGGCAATGTTACTAAGATGGTAAAAGGCTGACTTAATGACTGCTGACAAATGATAGCAAAGGGTCAGCCCGTCATCAAGCACCACTTCTAAGTCACACACCCATTCTGAGGTAAGGATCTGAGCACCCCCCAGAAATAATCCAGAGGGCTGATCAGTCCTCAACCCTTCTATCCTGTGACCCAGGTCCACAACCATAACCTCAGTCTTTCCTGCGTTCAACTTTAACCAGCTCAAATTCATCCAGTCTTGGATTTCAGCACGGCAGTTGTTAAACACTGAGAGAGCACTAACCTGGTTGGGGGCAAAAGACAGGTAGAGCTGGGTATCATCAGCATAACAGTGAAACCTCAGCCCATACCATCTTACAATGTCTCCAAGGGGCAGCATATACACTGCAAACAACATGGAGGACAGCACCGAGCCCTGTGGAACCCCACAAGACAGAGAGAATAGGTCAGAAGAAAAAATCCTTGACACTGCTCTCTGTGTTCTACCAGCTAGGAAAGATATGAACCATCTGAGCACTGTACTTGACAGGCCACAGATGAACCTCAGATGCTTGAGCAGCACCCCATGGTCTACAATGTCAAAGGCTGAAGAGAGATCAAGGAGAACTAGAATGGAACGATTTATCCAATCTCTCGCCATCAGGAGATCATTGAGCACTCAAACCAGAGCAGTCTCAGTACTTTGTCCCTTACGAAAACCCGACTGGAGAGGTTTGTAAACATTATGGATGGTCAAATGGTTCTCCAGCTGGATTGCCACTACTTTCTCAATAACCTTTCCTATAAAGGGAAGGTTCAAGATAGGTCTATAGTTAGCAAAAATGTCTGCGTCCAATGAAGCTTTCTTCAGAAGGGGTGTCACCACTGCCTCGTTCAGGGAGCTTGGAAACTCATCTGATTCCAAGGAGTACTGAACAATTTGAGCCAGAAATGGGCTGATGGTCTCATAACAACCTGAGATCAGGGAAGTTGGGCCCAAATCTAAACTACAGCATGTAGGGCACATCCCCTGGACAATCTGCATAATATCCTTGAACTCTGGCAGGTCAAAGGTACTCCAGGAAGTACAAGGTATAGTGACCGAGCACTGACCAACCACGTCCCCCATAGAGTGAGTCAAGTGGATCTCTGACCTGATGTTGGACACTTTATTCGCAAAGAATTGAGCAAGCTCATCACACTCTTTTTGTGAAAAAGCTCGACGGGCCTGCAGACAGGCTGGGTTGTACAACCTGTCCACAGTTTGGAAGAGCTGAGCTGGTCAGTTCTGAGTGACAATGATCTCCCTGGACAGGAACTCTGCCTTCTTACGGAAGATCACTGATTGGTAGAACTGGTAATGCTCCACCAAACTAAGGTGGTCAGCCTCCAGGGCAGATTTCCACCAGCCAGATTCTAACCTTCGTCCCACCTGCTGCAACTCCCTCAAGGACCCATCAAACCAAAGGGCCCAAGGGCGGAGTGGGAGGGGATGAACATGGACAGGAGCTATCAGGTCTAGAGCTGAGGAAATGGCCTTATTATAGGCCAGAACCAACAACTCCGGACTTGAGCTGGCATCAGGAAACTCCGAGAGGTCAATCACCACTGCCAGGTCTTCAGGGCTTACATCCTGTAAAGGGCAGTAACTGACCATCTCTACAGGGGCAGACCTATGAAGGGGGGTGCAAAAGTTGAACCTCACAGTGTAATGATTGGACCAACTGACAGGTTCCACCCTCAAGTCAGAGGCCTCAATCCCCAGGAGGAAAACTAAATCCAGAAAATGACCATGATTATGGGTAGCTGAAGAAACAATCTGTGCGAAGCCCAGTGATGTCATCAACTGGAGGAAGTGCTGAACAAAAGGTGAGAGTTCTTCATTGACCCAGGCACTGAAGTCACCCAGAACCTTCAGTCTGGGCTACTCCAATGCCATGTCGGTGGCAAAATCTGCCACTTCCTGCAGGAATAGCTTTTCATCCCCAGGTGGACGATAGACGAGCGCTATCCTGCAGCCCACATCAGTTACCACAGTACATTCAAAGGATGATTAGGCTTCCTCTACTGGTACACCAGTGAGGCCCAACTCGGTCTTGAAACAGACCGCTACCCCCCCGCGGTCCAATCTTGGGTGGTGTATCACTGAGTACCCGACTAGAATTGCTGCCTCCAAAATGGGGCCAGGATTTTCATACAGCCAGGTCTCAGTGATGCAAGCCAGATCAGCTGTTCCAACAAAATCTGCAATAATTGCAGTTTTGTTCTTAATAGATCTGGGATTGCATAACACCGCCCGAGTTGGATAGGGTTTGTGAGCTGTCCCAGCTACTTGCCCATCAAAAGAGATGGTGCCCTTGGGTATGGGGACTAGGCATGGATTACTACATTTCAGGCTCCATTTTGCCCCAGGGCATCTTCTGGTCCTAACCAACCCTATGCAAGAGGGCCGCTTCTTTGACCTCCAATGTCTGTGCTCCCCACCACACCCACCCCATCCCTCCTATGTACAATGCCCAGCCCCCAACAGTGCTGGTAGATAGAAAAAGGTGGGGGAGGAGAACAGGCGGAGGGCACAGAGAGAGGAGGACGAATAGCATAAGACCGGAGGGGGGGAACAGACACATTCCACAGGCTAAAAGCTACAACTAGAGCTAAAGCACCACAGCAAAATCCTAGTTTCTTTATAAATGACTACCCTAAAAATAGTTGCTGTATACCCACAAAAATTAAAACTAAAACCCCCACCCTAAAACCTTCTCACAACTCAAAAAAGGAAAAAGAATTATACTAAACAAACATAAGCAAAACATCAATGAATAGAAAAAACAAATAATAATCATGTAGTCATAAAAATGTATGAGGAAAAAACAGATGGTCCAAGTCCCTATGGTCCTTTCACTACCAGCAAGACTATTAAAAAATCCTCAGGAGCTTGCACCCCTTGGTAAGCGATATAAACAATCTTTCCTCCAATGAAAATGCCAAATAATCCTCAGGCCACTGATGCTCTCACTATCAGGGCCTAGGGATATACTGTTTCTGGCACTCTCACTGCCCAGGTGATAAAATGGAGTTTAAGCATCTTCCAGAAAGCAAGCAAAAAGATGAAAATTTTAAGGCACTCTCACTGCTCAAAAGAAATAAAACAAAATTCTCACCATGACCAGGAGCAGGAAAAGAATCCAAGTAGTCCAGGATCAATCATCTCTACAGCCAGGGGAGAGCAACAAAAAACAGGCCCAAGGTCCACGACCGGGCCACACCAGCTATCATGAGACCTCCACCAGAACCCAACACAATCAGTCCCCCAGAGATCCCTAGGGGACAGAGCTTCAACCACTGGCTCCCCAACAGATAAAGCACAGACCCCCGAGCCACCACAGACCAATACATGGGCCCCCGGCCAATTCAGACCTACTCACCAACTGCAAATTGAGCCACTGTAGTCCCCAAATCCACAACCACAAGTCCACCAATGTAGATCCAATAACAGAGTTCCACATTCAAATACCAGGTTCAGTGTCCATTCCAATCCATATGTCTTTAAATCCTTACATCCACAATCTTCTCATAACAGTCCTCATCAGAACAATCTACCTGTAGATCCACTTCCCCAAGCCATTCAAGGTCCAGCCAGAGGAAAGCACAACGAGGCAAAATACAACAATTAAAAAAATAAGGAACATGTCCCGGTCACAGCAAAACCACCCAAAATACTGTTGCTACCAGGGTATTACCGAGACATCCCAGTGTTTGACCTTGTGGTCTTCTAGACAGTATTCAAAAAATAAAAATCTGTATACAAATTCCCTGCATCCCCCTGGTCTACAACAGTAACAACAACAGGAGGAGCAAAAAGAACGGACTGCTCAGTGGATTCACACACTCACTAACTCATTCCAAATCATAACACAGAGAACAGGCAAGTGGAGATAAAGAAATAAACAAAAACTAAAAACAAATTAAATGAAGAAAAAAGAGAAGATTTTAAAACTAAAGAGCAGGGACTGCAACTACCGAGCAGCCAACGGCACGCCCAGCCATGGCAGCCTTCCAAATAGGTTGTGTCATATGTAATGTACTGAATGATCTCAAGCTTCACATTTGTGTAAGGGTGCTCAAATACTGCTTTCTTGCTGATGTTGCACTGAAAAAATCTCTCACAGGGATAATTCCCTTTAGCAAATGGTCCTAATTGGATCTGTTTTGGTTCATTGTTTGGGATGCTGTGCATAGTGTGTATAATTGTGTCCCTAATGGTCCAGCTACATTTTGGGGGCTTCCTGATTCTCAGGTTCTGATTACCCACCTGCAAGATGTGCCAGTTCCTGAACAAATGATTTCTAATGTTGCCACTAAGGTGACTGTAGCCATAGAAAATAGTATCCTATCCGCAACTTCATCCTGGTATGACATTCTTAATAGTTCATCTCTACTAAGGGCTGTTGTTTTTCATCTGCTTTTCTCCAGAACATGCTACTAAATCCTCTGTCCCTGAATCTCCCCACTGTTTCTGTTTTGACCCCATTCATTTCCTATTCTTCATTGCAGTTCCTCCTTGCTCTAATGAGCTGTGCCTTTGGTATACTGTGCTTTTGTCTTGGGTCGTGGTAACTTGTGTTGTTTAGGGTGGAATTGTGGATAGTTTCTTTGCAATACAGCATAGTCTGCAAACCACCCTTAGCCTTGTATATATGGAGGTTCAGAAAATAAATTCTTTCCTTATCTGCTGTCATGGTGAATTCTGGATGTGAGGAAGAGACAGGGAGGCATACTGAGACCAATGAACAGTGATCTTCAGTCTGGGCAACAGAGACATTTCAGAGGCAGAACAGAGAGTACTGAGGAAGGGTTTTTCCCTTCTCATCCACAAAAATGATCAACACTTATGATCTAAATATTGACCTTCAGAGATTCTATTGGAAATGTTAAGTGAGCAGACTTGTTTTGGAACAAGCCACCAAGCCAGCCACATGCAAACACGATCAGAAAAGCCCTAGGTATCAAATCCTCATTTAGCCCACTTAAAGGCTCTGACCTTGTGGAGCATTTTATTCAAGTTGTTGAACAAGAGATCAAAGAGTTATTAAATACAATGGAGAGGACTCCCAGGAGGCTGATAATTACAAAGGAAGAAAAGGGGGCATTGGAAACTCTGTAAAAGGACACATCTGTCATGATAAAGCCAGCAGAGAAAGGGGCAGGTATGGTCATCTGGGACTACACAAAATATCAACAAGAATGTTTGGAACTGCTAGGAAATAGGGATAGGTATATGGAACTAGAAACAGATCCCACTAACAACATTCAAGAAGACATCAAGGATCTGCTAGAACTTTGGGTAGATATGGGATGGTTCCTAGAGGATGAAAAAAATATGTTAATCTGATGTTAATCTGCAAGAAATCCAGAACCTCTGTATTCTGTGTACTTCCCAAAATCCATAAAGATGCACACAACCCCCCTGACAGACCCATTGGTTTGGGGATTGAGTTTATCCTGGAACTCCTTTCCAAGTATATCAATATTTTTGCACAACCAGAGGCGGAAAAAATGGAGATTATATGTTATAGTGGTGCGGTCACACCCCTATAGTTAGGGTTGAAACAGCACTTCAGTGTTAAATCTAAAATTTTGCACCTTAATAACTTTTGCATACTTCAATGAAGTTGCCCCAGATTTGGCATGCATGGTTATTCTGCAGTCTCTAGATGTGAAAAGTTTTGTGACAGTGTCTTGTATGGTTTTTGAGCTATAAAGTGTTAAAAAACAGAGAATAACAACACTTTTTTCTCATTGGTTAACATGGGATTTTTTTGCCATCATCTACAGCCCTGACAGAATTAAAAGTTTCCCTGAAATTTTCTGGGATGATGGAGTCTGTACTAAGGGTGTACATTTGGATGGTTTGGTGAAAAAATATGTTATAATTTTTGAATTATAACAATGTTTGTGATAGCCACTAGACAGGCAGGTAGATGAAAACTGAACTGTTAATTGTTAAGTATTTACTGTTCATGCTCAGAGAAATACTGTTTGTGAAGTCAGCCATCTTGTTTTCTTTCCTGTTTTAACAAAGCTTTTCTACCTACGTACTGCCAGGTAACTAATGAACAAGACCTGTAATTAGGTCTCCTTCACATACTTTCTTGGATTTTTTATTAATACTTTAAAATGAACACTGCAAATATCAATTAGTGTGGCGAAAATAATTTCACCTGTCACTTACTTAGATAAGGCCTGTGTGATCAGAAAATAACCATTCACAGTTCTTTACAGTTCAAACTTTACTATTTAAACTGAAAAGGCTGTGAACAGTAAAGGCCCATGACAGTTCAAACTGTCATAGCTCCCTGGTGTCTAGTGGCACACCCTACCCATCAATTTCTGTCCCCTGAAGATAAAATAATATGTCCCTGGTAGTCAAGTGGTCCCTCCCCCTCCCCATTCTCTGATCATCATCCCTGTATTAAAAAACAATTTCCCTGGTAGTCCAGTGATCCCTCCTCCTTCCCCCATAGTCTGATCACTGTTCCCATAGTAAAAAATTATTTCCCTGATAGTCTAGTGGTCCCTCCCCCTCCCGCCTCCCCTGTTCCCTGATTGCTGCCCACATATTAAAAAATAATTTTCCTGGTAGTCTAGCGGTTCCTCGCCCCCTCTCCCACTGTCCAATCACCATCCCCAGAGTAAAAAATAATTTCCCTGGTAGTTCAGTTGTCCCTCCCCCAATATCTGATCACCATATCCATAGTAAAAAATAATGTCTCTGGTAGTCAAGTTGTCCCTCACCCCTCCCTTGTTCACCAATCTCTATCCCCGTATTTAATATTCTTCATTGGTAGTCCAGTGGTCCCTTCCCCCTTGCCCATTCTTGGACTGCCATCTCCCTGCTAAAATTAGATGTCTCTGATGTCTAGTGGCCCCCAACCCCATTGTTGTCTATGGCTGTAAAATAAATAAAACCATCCTTCCATGATTTTTTTCTTTCTTTCTTCCCTGCAAAAAAGAAAATGGTCCCTTGCCAATCAACCCCCACACCCCCACCTTCCACTGAGCACCCACCACCCCACACCCCCAGTACACCCCCACACACCCTCACTCATCTGAACATGTCCCAGGTTCGAGATCCACTCTCCGATTGAAGACACGTCTTGCTGCTGGAAAAAGGTGACTGCAATATGAGAAACTAAGGTAAACACAGTTCAATGTATTTCAATGGGAGTTTCAAATTTTATGCATGACTCAGCCATATTTTGACATTTTTACTCCAAATTTTCAACATGGCATTTGGGGATCCCACTCCATTAACAATATGACTGAGATTATGCAACTCCTACCTGAAAGGTGATTTTGCAGTTGGCTGGTGCATTCACCTTTCAGATAGGATTTGAGCATTGTTCCTGCCCTTGTTCATGAGGTGGTGTCGTAAGAATGCCATGTTTAAAATCTGGGGTCAAAATATATAAGAATGGCAAAGTTATTACCCTTTGTTGCAATTTTGCTACGCATGCTCATAACTTTGGAAATTTTAAATATTTTGACCCCAAATTTTCAAAATAACCTTCTTATTACTCCACCCTAATGTATGTCACAGCTGTCATTTTTCAAATCCTGACCAAAAACTGTGGTATGGAATGGCATTGCAGTTGCACAGAATTACATTTTGGCAGGGATTCAAAAATCTTCTGTACTGGGTACATGAGGTGGGGTAATGAGATGACTATGCTGACAATTAGGTCACTGTTGTCCTATAAATGGAAGCACAGGCCCCTTCCATAGCTACATACATATATGCATCTATGGAGGGATGGGAGCGCATGGCCCAAAGGGCCCTGTGCTCCCACAGGCAAATAAGGCTATGATTACACTGTCTAAAAAAGTAAGTAAATTCTTTACAAAAAAACTACATTAATGCATCAGTTAGGGTTCTGGGTAAAGTAACAAAGGTAGGGAAATATGACATTAGAATTTCCAGTCCTAAAACCCTGCCCCACACCTGAAGCGAATGAGAGTTGGAGTTTTCCTTGGGGTTTTCAGTCCTACCACTCAACCCATTGTATGCACTCATGAAACATACACACCTGTCTCCATCACATCTTAGCTTTTCTGTTACTGCAATGGGGTGAGCATTAGGGTTGACAACCCCAAGAAAGACTCCACCCCGATTCACTTCAGAAGTGGGGCAGGGATTTTAGGGCTAGAAACTCTAGTGTCATGTTTCCCTATGCTTGTCATTTTATCCTGAACCCTAACTGATGCATTAAAGTAGTTTTTTGCAAGGAATATAGATATCTAGATAGCTATATATAAAGGATAGTAGCCATGTTATCAAGCTCTTAGATGAGCTAAACAGGACTGGCATAGATTGGGAAAGAGTGACATTAGTCAGCTTTGACATCAATGATTTATACAGGGGAAGAGGGGAGCATGTTTTAGAGGGAAGGGAGGCATTAGAAGAAAGCAGCTTGTCCAGCAGAGGAGTGAGGGTGAAGAATGGAGAAAGTATGGGAATCACTGGAATGGAGACAGAAAGAACAAGAAGGACAGGGGAGAGGAGTGAGGACAGGTAGGAGGGAAGGGACCCAAAAAGGGGTCTAAAACTGTGGGAGAATTCAAGAATGCATAGGACAGACTTAAGGCAATTTTTGTGGGGGGTAGGAAGAAATAGGCTGTTGGTTAAATAGGTTCTGCAGCTTATCCTCTAGGTAGGGAAATGGGCAGACTAGGTGGGCCAAGCGGTCCTTATCTGCCGTCAAAGTATATGTTTCTATATTTCTATGTTTATATACCAGCTTACTCCACCAAGAGGGTCTAGATGCCTGCAGGAGGCACTGAGAGGCAGGAAAGACACACATCCACCAAGTGACTACATCATGCAGATGGCAGAAATAGCACTTCCAAAGAATCACTTTACCATTGTGGGCAAATTATTTTTACAACTGATGGGGACAGATATGGGTGGTACCATTGCCCCAGCCTATGCCAACTTATACATGTGATCATTTGAAAAAACACACATACTGAATGGAAACTCCAATCCTTTTTTTTTTTTTTTTTTGAGAATGTTATATATTGGAAATGATATATAAATGATACTGTATTCTAGTCATGTAGCAGGGGGAGGACAATGACGTACACAGGTTACATCAGAATCTTAACAGTAGAATCACATCCCTACAACTCACTGTGACAGCAGATATGTAAAGAATTTATTTTCCTGATCTGCTTATATACAAGGCTATGGGTGCTTTGCAGACTACACTGTACCACAAGGAAACTGACAGAAATGCCACCCTACACAGCACAAGTTACCATGACCCAAGACTAAAATGCTGTATACTGAAGGCACAGCTCATTACAGCCAATGGGCAAAAGCACAACCAGCCTTGATTTATGGAAATCCTAAACAGGAGGAGGGTTCAGATGCAGGAGGAGAAAAAGTAAGGAGGGGGATAGATAGGGACAGGAGGGAGCAGAAAGAAGCCTTTTCAGGCATCCAAAGACAGGGAATGAGGGGGAGAGGCAGAGGGAAGAGGGGAGTATGTTTTAGAGGGAAGGGAGCCATTAGGAGAAAGCAGCTTGTCCAGCAGAGGAGTGAGGGTGAAGAATGGAGAAGGTATGGGAATCACTGGAACGGAGACAGAAAGAACAAGAAGGACAGGGGGAGAAGAGTGAGGACAGGTAGGAGAGAAGGGACCCAAAGCAGTATTTAGCAATGAAGGAGGCACAGTGGGACTGGCAACATGAAGGTATTAGGAGGATAGAGAGGGAGGGAGGAATAGAGGGAGCAATGGTAAGTACGCAAGGGAGAGTTTGTAGTGAAATGACAAAAGGCATTGGAGAGGGTATCTAGTCTGGCATGGGATGAGGAAGGGGCAGTGCCATATGCCACATCTACAAAGTCAAAAAAGAGCAGTTACATAAGAACTTACCATAACAGTACATCTTTGGGAATCTCTTTCATCAAGGCACACCTATGGAACATTAGCCATCAGGCTCTAGGACCACACAGAAACTTTTCCCTAGCAGTCTACTAGGGGCCACCCATGACTATGTCTGATGTCAGCATCCCTATACAAGCATGGGTGGCCCTGTCCTGCTTAGTTCCTGACCAGAGATCATGCTCGGAGGAACTCCTTATAGGGAACCAAGAGATGGACTATGGTTCTGCCCAATGAACTGTGTGGAAGTGGTAACCTGGCAGCAGAGGTCACCACCACGCTAGCCCATCAACCATCCTTGGTGGCCACGGGTAATAAAAGCAAATGTTGCCAGTGCCTTGCAGGATGGTCCAGAGGTAAAACTCAGCAGGAACAGAGGTTGGCCCATGACAAACACCTACCAATACTATACCGACAGTGGGAAGAAGGAGCTGGTGGGGGAGGCCAGGGTGCCACAGGCAGCATGAGTGCCTCAACCCCAGCAGAACACTGTGGGGAGGTTGTGATGGAGGAGCCACCATAGGCAGATAAAGACCAGCCTGAGCCAGCATCAACAGGGAGATAGAGGGTGCCATCATCAGATGAGCAGGGGCCAGAAATGCCATCGGGGCTGGCAGTGATGAGGAGGCCTGAGGTGCCACTGTTGGAAAGCAGAGGGTAGACTATATCAGTAGCCAACCTGGGCCAGTGTGTTGATGGGGGAGGCAGAAGGCACCACTATTGATGGGCAGGAGCCAGCTGTAGCCTAAGCTAGGGCAACGAAGTACAGGCCATGCCCCATGTACTGGGCAATCAGAGGCAATGATCGACGGGAGAGACACAGGCGTCACAGTCGATGGAAGACCAGCTGCAGCTGAAACAGATAGAGCCTGCACCAAGACCCCTAGTCTGGATGCCTTGTGGACATTGGCAGCATGAGGTCCTCAGTGAAGGAAGCACCAAGAAATGGCCCTGGGAAAGAGAAATGGTAGTCTCCCCATGTGAAAGGCAGCATGATGATCCCATGGTCTCCTGGGTGAAAGCCTTGCTGGTCGTAAGGTAGCTTGTGGATCCCTCATGAAACAGAGTGTCAAGCCACGCTGAGGCCCTCATGTGCAGCACCATAAGCCAAATGGCCATGGTGCCTTGTAAGCCCCTGGATATCATGCTGGTGGCCAGGGGGATGGAGACGGTGCAAAAATGGGCCAGAGAAGGATCGCTGTAGAAGACCAAAGGAAGTGAGACCCCCAAATGTCCAAGCCTGTTGCTTCTGGCTGCCACTCCTTACTGAGTCTCTCCTCAGCACCCCGAAGTCCTCCAGCAAAAAGAGAAGGCAGTCATGTTGAGGAGGAAAAAGGCCACCAGTGAGAACACCTAGGGTGGAAAGTAGGCCCAGATCGCAGGCAAAAATGACTCAGAAGGCAGCGTACCACTAGGATGAAGACTCCGATGCTGCGACAGTCCCTCCTGGCTGTATTAAACTGAATGAAAAAGAAACAGAAATACTAAAGGATTTTAAAGACTGATGGTTCATTATTGGGTCTATCAATCTGCAATCACCCATAAGAAGGCAGAGTTCCTGTCCCAGGAGATTGCAACTGCTCAGAATTGACCAGCTCAGCTTTTTCACACTGTAGACAGACTATGCCACCCGCCTGTCTACAAGTTTGAAAAGCTTTTTTGCAGACAGAGTGCGATGAACTTGATCAATTCTTTGCGACTAAGGTGGCTGACATCAGGGCGGTACTCCAACTGGCACGCTCTATGGACGTTGCTTTTGACCAGCGCATGGTCACTGCCCCTCAGTGTTCCTGGAGTACCTTTGAGTCCATGGATGTCATGTGGATTGTCCAGGGTGTGCACCCTACATGCTGTAGTTTGGACCCAGGACCAACTTCCCTGATTTTGGGTAGCATTGATTCCATCGGTCCAGTCCTAGCACAGATAGTGCTTCTTAGAAACAGAAGAGTTTCCTAGCTCCCTGAAGGAGGCAGTGGTAACACCCCTCTTGAAGAAAGCTTCTTTGGACCCCAACTGCCATGCGAACTACAGACCAGTCTCTAACCTCCCCTTCTTGGGGAAGGTGATTGAGAAGGTAGAGACTGTACAGCTAGAGAACCATTTGACTGTCCATGACATCTATGACCCCCACCCAGTCCGTTTTTTGAAAGAGGCATAGTACTGAGACAGCACTGGTTCGGGTGCTCAATGATCTTCTGATGGCTACAGATTGGAAAAACCATTCCATCTTGGTTCTTCTAGATCTCTCTTCAGCATTTGACACTGTGGACCATGGGGTCTTACTTGATTGCCTGAGGTTCATCTGCGGACTGTCGGGTGTAGTCCTCAGGTGGTTTACATCTTTTGTCACTGGAAGAACTCAGAGAGTGGTGTCCAGAGTTCATTCTTTGGACCCAATTTCTCTGTCACATGGGGTTCCTCAGGGTTCAGTATTGTCTCCCATGTTGTTCGCAGTGTACATGCTGCCCCTCGGAGACATTGTAAAAAGGTATGGGCTGAGGTTTCACTGCTGTGCTGATGATACTTAGCTCTACCTTTCTTTTGCCCCTGACCAGGATGGAGCTCTCTTGGTCTTTAACAACTACCTCGCAGAAATCCAGGACTGGATGGACTCGAGTTGGCTGAAGTTGAACTTGGAAAAGACTGAGGTACTGGCCGTGGATCCGGCTCACCAGATGGGGGGGCCAGGGTTTGGTTTACTCGCTGAGCTTTTCCTTGGGGGTTTACCACTCCCGAACTCTGAATGGGTGTGAAACCTGGGGGTAATTTTTGACGAAGGGCTGACTCTGCATTAGCAGTTGTCAGCTGTCATCAAGTCCTGTTTTTACCATCTGAGGACTATCTCCAGGATTAAGCACCTTGCTCCATCCAGCAATCTTCCTACACTGGTCCACGCCTTTGTGACCTCGCACTTGGACTATTGCAACTCCCTTTACCTAGGGCTTCCTGGGGTGGAAATCTGCCACCAGCAGCTAGTGCATAACGCTGCGGCCCAGCTTTTGATGGGGGCTTCCCAGTCCTGTCATATTTCGCCAGTGCCGCGTGGACTGCACTGGCTGCCAGTACAGTGGCGGATCACTTTTAAAGTCAGTCTATTGACTTTTAAAGCTCTACACAGACTGGGCCTGGACTACCTGAAAGAGCTCCTGGTTCCTTACTGTCCTGAGCGATCACTCCGCTCAGCCAAAGAGGGGATGCTAGAGATTCCTAGGGTGTGCCTGAAATCTTCTGGGGCCCATGCATTTATGCATGTGGCCCCAACCCTTTGGAATTCTCTACCCCATCAGTTACAGGAGTACACTACCGTGGAGGGATTTAAGCAGGCACTAAAAACATACTTGTGGTACTAGGCGTTTGGTGACTGATTTCTTTTTCAACTGTATTACTTGTTTTATTTTAAAATGTTTGGATTGTCTGATATGCTATTTTATATTTGTTAGGCACCTTGGTTTTTGAAAGGTGACATAAAAATAAAGAATATTATAATTATATTATTATTATTATTATTAATACAAATAAAAGTGGAATTGTAAAATGAAAATGACTGAAGTGTAGTTAGTTTCCAGCAGGGTCCAATGAGACAGGATCAACAGCAGGTAAAGACCTGAAGGGGGACGGGGCCAAGCATGCTTATATAGAGATGCTGACATCAGACATTGTCAGGGGCAACTCCTAGTAGACTGTTAGGGAAAAAGTTTCCATGTGGTTCTAGAGCCTGATGGCTAATGTTCCATAGGTGTGACCTGATGAAAGTGATTTCCTCGAAGAAGACCTAGTAGAATCAGTTTGGTTACCAACTCTCGGCGGACCTGGAGGGAGAGATAGTCCTTCTTATGGTACAGGGCACTGAGTCTGGGAAATCATTAAAGATTTTGGGGACTGAAGCAAGTTCATCAACCAAAAAGAAAAGCTGACTGGGATGATGTGTTACTAAGGAGAGAGGTGCATTAGAGTTACACAATGAACTGCACAACTAGCTCTGTGGGTTTGAATGAGAAATGTTACTGGTCACTGTTTTGGTGACAGCTTTGATGGCATTTTTGCAGTGTTGTTGGCTAACACTGTTATGACAACACCCACAAAAAGGTAGTTGTTTCTTGAATGTTCCCTGATTCACCTGGACAACCTGTCATTTTTTCAGTTTAAATCATTAGACTATTGGAATACTATAACACTTGATAACCACTAGATGTCAGACTATAGGTCTTTATAGCCTTACGTTACTGTTTACTGTAGTTTGCATTTGGTGATTATTTATCACAGAGCTGTTGTAATACGCCAAATGATTGGGGATCCCTAGCTCCAGTGTCCCCAGTCAGCATCAGGGGCCCCTTGTTAGCAAACTGCAGCTGCAGTCTTCAATGTTTTTTTCTTCCTCCTACTGCAGCCTGCTCAGCCAAGGTGGCATGAGCCAGTGCCACATTCAAGTCCAGTCACATGCCTTCCTGGTTGTTAGGGACTCTGCATCCTGAACACCAGGGAGGGTCCCATGAGTTGCCAGTAATGTCCATAGCATTTTTTGAGAAGAGAGAAGTTTGTTGGCCATTGTACAGTGTGGTCAGTTGAGTATTTTCAGGTGCCCAGATGAAGAGAAGAAAAGAAGTGCTGTGGCCAGTAAGGGAGACAGCAAGGACACAAGGAGGTAAAAGTTAAACAAGGCAATTGGTACCTGCAGTCCTCCTCATTTCCTCCCTTCTGTTGAAAGTCGGTGGTCCAGTGGTGCTGCAGCAGTCTGTAGTGTTGACAGATCCCCTTGCAGCAGCTGTGGTCATCCAATCACAGTGTGGGCTCTGTACAGCCCTGTTTCTATCTTATTTAAAAAGAAAAGTAAATTTCAGTCCCTCGTAGGCGGCATTGTCAAGAGCTGCATCAAGAGATAGAGAGACAGCAGGACCACCAGGTGTCACGAGGTCCCCAGCTGTCTGTGTCCTGCCTGAGAAATCCTTCCCTATGCCAACACCTCCCAGTTCTACAGTCTTCATCCCAGGCTGGGATGGTGAGTTAGTGGCAGCACTAGTGCCAGAGTGCTGACCATCAGAAGTTAAAAGTGTAAATAAAAAAAATAGTTTTATTTAAAGCACCTGGGGCACATTGAGGATCAGCTGAGAGCTGAGGGGGTGGTATGTGAGCCCAATATATTTTTTTAATGACTTTTTTCCATGCCTTCCATGGACTGTACAGGGGGTATATCCCCCAGCCCCGCCGACTGCTCTTGGTCAGACACCCCAGTTCCCCCTGTGGCTCCCCCCCATGGTGGTGCTAGGGTGAGGAGTGCTGGCTTGCTTTCCCCCAAGAGAACAGCAATCCAGAATCAGGGTGGTCCAGATAAAAGCAACTGGGTCCATCATGGGGTCCTGTCCGGTCCCAGGGTTTTCCTCCTCCATTTTCTCCCACACCCACACCTGTGCAATGGGTGGAGTGGCTGTCTCCACCTCCATGGATGCAGCCAATCACCCTGGACATGGGCCAACCCCATGACTTGCATCTGTGCTGACACCCTTCAGTCGACAGTGCACTGCGCTATCACCCCCTCCAGTGAAGGAGATCAGTCCACTGGACTCTCGACCCTTTCCTCTCCTGGCTGACCCCTGGGCAACCTGAGTCTGTTCCTGACCCAGGTTACTGATGTGGCATGAGGTGTGGCATCCAATGCCTCAACCCTCAGTGCCACTGGGCCATCTAGAGCCCAATATTTAAATCAATTAATATTCATCGGGCGAAGCACTGCCCAGGGGTTGAGCAAAGGGCAGTAGGCCCTGTAGTGAAGGCATATTAATATTTAAAAGTAAAGCTTCTGGAGGTGGGGCTAAGGGCAATTGGCTTTACTATAAAGAAAATAGATATTTATAAGCAGTTTCCCAAGGGTGGAATAGAGGGGCAAGTCATGCCCAGGTTAAACTAAGGAGCTCAGGCCTGGATATTCGTGCGTTGTTTTATATCCCGCTTAAGAAAGCTCCCAGGTCATTATATGGCAGCCCTATTGCTGAGCCTATATGATACATACATAGTTGTGTGCTGTTCTGCATTCTCCACCACTTAGAGATATTTTCCAACCCTTAGTGAGGAATCCCAATTTCAGGATATGTGGTAGTCTACTTAGTACATCCTTTTGGCCTTTCATTATGGTGACAACGGTAGCAGACTTGGTCAAAGATCAGACGATACTCCTATTCAAAGAGGCACAGGCCAAATTCTGACTGCCATCTTTGACCTGTTTTAAATATTTTCAACTTACACATGACTGCTACGTGTTCTGTGATCTTGTGGAGGAAGATTCAGAAGCAGGGAAATAAAAAGGTTTCTATTTTCTTGGAACAGGTATACCACTGTTACCTGAATTTTTTTTCCCTTACCAGTCAAACTTATTGTAGTCCTCTGTCTGGTGTGTTCTGCCCATTGTTTCTGGGTTATGTTGCAGAAGATCGATTGCTGGCCTAGACAGTGGACCCCTGGAGAAAAGCGAACAGCCAAGTTTGGAAAGCTGAAGTGGTCACCTGAGCTGACTTGAGTTGACCTGAGCTGACTGCCCATCCCAACTTGACCTGAGAGGCAAGTCAACCTGAGACAGCAGTACGGTGGGGAGTGGAGTAAGTACTATGCCCAAGGACGAGCCGAGGAGGAGAGGGGGCCAGTGACAAGCCTGCCTGAGATAGATCGGGGAATTTCTGGCTGCGCTCCAGTTGGGGTGTAGATGATCTGCAGCTTTGTGAAGTTAAAAAAGAAAAGAACACAAAAGCATACATGCTGATAAATATTCAGTAAAGAGCTTGTGTTCACCACAGAAGCTGTTCAGAACGGCGTTCAATGGGACAGAACTGCACTGATATAATATTTTCTCTATAAGCAGAAGGACAGGGGTATATGGCCATTTGGCTAATTTAATTTATTGAAAATCTGTAGATACTAGGGTGTATATGGTCCTGTAGTCCTTCTTTTCAAAGATTTTGTATATATGTGTGCAGATTAATGTTCGTGTGATTTTAGGATTTGAAGAAAACATTTTATTTTATGAAGTATGTGTAGGTTCTTGCTAACCCTATTTTCTCAGTTAAACCTGTTATATATTTATACTATTTACATATTTATAGCTATTTATTTAGCCATACATTTGCTTTTATAGTTACTGTCATCTTTATTTTATTCTGTGGCACAATTGATAGGAGAGGTTAAAACTCTTTTTTTTTTTTTTACTTAGAGGCTTCAAGTTTGTACTCTCAATTAGTAGGATCACTTGTGGGATCTCAATCAGTAGGATCATCAGCGGGAATAATACCCCCTTCTTGTTTTAAGATTTTAAGATTCAAGTTTGTTAAATGTAATCAGTGGGAACATCTGTGGGAGTAATAAAATAATTGGGAATAATTAGGAGAAGCACAAAGAGTGTGAGGCTGATTAATTAAAAGTCCACATGGTATGTAAATTAAATTGTAGCTGTTGTTTAAGTGTGTATGTGTGATGTGTTTTTGATGAACGAAAAGCAGCAGACAGCTGGCAGCGAGCAGCAAGTACAGAGTACTAAGCCGTGAGTAGGCATTGGATATATGCTGAAGCATGGGCAGAAGAATCAGTACTATATGGTTAAACTTTGAGACTTTAACTCAGGTAGCTTTAGGTAGTTTTTTTGGTGATACTCCTGAGTTATTTGGATTACATTTTTACTGCAATAATGACGAATACTTGTCAGCACTGAAGTGCCTTAGAGCTGTGAAAAGCTGTGCAGATAAGGATCAAAAGATCTAAAGCATTTTGCAGTGGCAGCTGAGCTTGGATTGTATAGCGGAGAGGATATTAAAAGTGCAAGTAAGTGTAGAAAGTGTTGTGGAACTTATTATTTGTTTCTAACTTATTGACAATAACTGGTGCTGTGGCGTTATACCATAACTATTTTTGTTTTAAATGATATTGGTGTATGGTACTGAAGTTTGATCACTTTTTCCTTTCTTTTTTTACTTTCTGTAGTGGAGAAAAGGGAAGACCTGCTGCTCGTTGTCCCCACAGAATCTGGGAGGTATAATCAGAAGCGTATATTATGATAGGATTCAAGAGGGACATTATTGTTCAAGCCTGATTTAAGGGGATCATTGTAAGAAGCTATCTTTTTGAGGCAGCATCAATTGGATTTGCACACATTTTAAAGTGGCTCATACTAGAAAGAAGTGTGTGGCAAGTTTGGTAGGAACCAAGAAATTGAATATTTTTAGCTGGCCCATATTGTATGTATCTTGTTTTTTGTAATATTTAAATAGTCGTGCATTTTTGAGGTTTGGAAGATCTTATACTGTTTTTGACTAAAGACATAATTAAGACAGAGAATTGTGTAATTTAGAAAAGTAAAGTTAGTAAGGCTGCTTAGATAATAGAAGAAAGCTGCAGCTACATTGCAATTAAGCTGCAATTTAGATGCAATTAGGTTGTGACTAGGCTGCATCTAAGGCCCAGTTGCATTCAAGATCCAGCACAGGCTTTTTCTGTTGCCTGAGTAATAAGTGCTGGGTGAGTGCTGCAGAGTGACACAGAAAAGGTTGATTGGTGTTAAAGAATGAATGCTGTGGAACAAAAAATGCAGAAAAAGGACATAAAGAAAAGTGAAGGTAAAAAGAGTTAACAAAAAAAGCTAAGAAAAAGGTGGATTCGAATAAAATTACACAGTTCTTAAATCAACAAGAATAACATATAGAGCTAAGAGGGAATAAGAGAATAACAAGGAAGAAGTCTGATCCTAAAATGACGCCATCCCCAGTAAGAACTCAGAATGAGGTGATTTATTCATGTACTCATCCCATAATGAACTTTATTGGGAATATGGAAGAAGAAACAGAAAAGGTGGAAATAGCTAAGGGGGAGAATAAAACAAGTGTGACCGACTCTGAACTACATATTTCTGAATTGACTAGCATGGAAGGGAGCATAGAGAAAGATGATGATATTGTTGATAGTAATGTCAATTTAGCGACTAATGATGTTTTGCTAGTTAATAAAGAAAAAACAGTTTCAAGGGATGAAAGCATAACTAATGAGCCTATTGATTTAATAAGCCCAATTAACAGTGTTGAGAAGCAGAAATGCAAGAGAGGCACATATTTAGAAAAGTATGCATCTTTTTTGATACCCTATATTAGAGATTATAATATTAATGCCTCAATAAGGCATGAAGTAGGAAAAATTGTTCAGCCTGTATGGGAGAAAGAGACACAAGATAAAGCTGCGTTAGTAGTTGATAAAATCACTGTTGATGATGAAGAAGGTAGCAGTCCCAGCCATACTGGTAATAATGGGCTGGAAGGTGGCGATGGGAATGAATCAGTGTTGAGAATTCTCCTGGATTTGAAAAAAGAACAACATTTTAGCTATGTCCAACTCTTGGAATTGGTTACCTTTTTTTGTTTTTTTGGATGTTCATGTAAACAATAAAAATAAATGTGAATGTGGGGAAGTAGCAAAATGCAAGCCGCTGATGATATCTATTTAACTAAAGAAGAGCTGGATGTAAACAAAAGTTGTATTTCATCTAGGGAATCAAATAATGTGGAAAACATAGTAAATGGAAATGATAAAAAGACAATAAAGACAATAACTGAGGCAATTGCTGAAAAAGAAATAAAAGAAATAGATCTTTTAGTTAAAGACCTTGAGCTAAGAAAAAAAAAAGATTAAGGAAAGTAACAGGTTACAGTAAGGAGAAGGGGAATAAAGGGTAAAATCTATACTGGATAGGAAAGCACAGCCAAAGGGGAAAGTAGTAAGGAAAGAAGGATGGACCGAATGGTAAAAAGAAGGATGGCAAGAAAAAAGTGGTAAAGGAAAGAAGGTTGAATAGCTAGCAGAGAAAAAAGTTAGATTTAGTGAAAAGACTGAAAAGGAAAAATATGTTAAAAGTGATGAGTCATTAGAAAAACAAAAGAATGATAGAATAGCTAAAGGTGATTTATCACCTACAATATTTGTGAATGGGTTGCCGAAATCAAGAAATGAGAACAACTACACACTGAAGTTATCAGTGTACAATGTGCTTAAAGGCATACTGGGGCATAAAGTGACCTGGCATGATCTTAAGTCAACCTATCGATATAAAGCTAGCCCAGCAAAATGCTGGGTTTGTCTAGTACTTAAAGATGGGGACAAAAGAAGAAAAATATTGGCAAATAAAGAGAAATTTATCTAAATAGGGGTTTCACTTGATGTTACCATAAGGGAAAGTGAAAAAAACAGACAAAACAGGAAGGAAAGACTAGTAAAGGGACAGTGTGTGATGATACAGGAAAAATTATAATTCAAATGGTTATAAACAACCAGGGATAACAGCATATATGACACCAGTTGAGATTGTACATAATCTAGGAAGTGAGGAAGAAAAAGTATTTAATAAAAGAGGTAGGAGACAACTGGGGAGTAGGATTAATAGCTCAGATATACTAAAGCTAGATGAGCAAACAGAGGAGAGTGTTATAGTGGAAGATACAAACTCAGTGAGCTTTGTTAGTAGTAAGAGCATGCTGAGCTTACAGGAAGTGACTAATTGCCCAGAGATGGACAAAAAAGGAGAAGATCTTATTAAGTTGCTTAGTTGGACTGTGGAGGGGTTAAAAGAGAAATTATTAGATAAAGAATGCCATGCATGGATGAAAAAATGTACTATATTACTATTACAAGAAACCTGTTTAGAAAAAGGGGAAATTACATTATTGAAGGGTTTTACCTCATGGTCAGCTGTAGCCACAAGGTTAAAAAGATGTGGATGCCCAAAAGGTGGTCTAATGATTTTGGCAGATATTTCACTGAAATGTAGAGCTATAGAGGTTAGTGCTGCCTCTGAGTATTTTATGTATATTGTTATAGTAAATGATGATTGTATATAGGCACTCTATAATATCTATATCCTCCCCAAATTAAAGCTACAAGAATATGTCCATATTGAATTTGATAGGAAATAGTTTAGAATCAGTCAAAGGAAGATTTATAGGTATTAAGACTGCCCAACAGGCTTTGGGTGACATAACAAAAGCTCTTGGGAGCATAGTACGTATGGAGCTACTGCTACTGGGGGACTTCAAACTAAACTGGGAAGTGGGCAAAGATCATGCACTGAGAGCATCGCTCCTTGATGCCAACCTGACACAGGTCATCACTGAGATCACATGGCATAATCCCAGAACTGGGAACCATTCCACCCTAGACTGGATCCTTGCCACCAATCCTGCAAATATCCATGCAGCAGGCATGGTGTCTGATACTTTGAGTGACCATTCACCAACTTTCTGCATTTGGAAAAACAAGCCTGACAAGACCCCCCCCCAGACTCATTGCAGCAAGAGATTTCTCAAAATTCTCACCCGAAACCTTTCAGCATTACCTGAGCCAGATAGACTGGTCACCAATTAAGCTCCTGCCCAGCCTGGATGCTGCTGCTGAGTTTTTCCAGCTCACATTCTCCTCAGCTGCTAACCTCCAAGCCCCACTAAGGAAAATATGCACAAACGGTCACTGCTACAGGTGGATCACTAGAGAGCTAAAATCCTTAATGATAAGCCAAGACAAGGCCTGGAGAAAGCACAGGTACTCGACTCTGTCTGGTGACCTAGCTGCCTATAGATCCCTGAGGAATCAATGTAAGAAACTCTTGAAAAAGGAAAAAACTGGGAGTACATTAAAAACCTTCAGCAGACCAACCTATCAGATCCCAGGTCCTTCTGGTCCTGCATAAATGACCTGATAAAAGGCAAAAAGAAAAATCCCCAGGGCCTGATAATCTGTAATGGTCAAACTCTAACTGAAGGCAGTGAGACGGCTATTGCCTTCAACAAGTTTTTCACAGTCCTGGGCACCTATCAAGCAAGCCTACCCACCAAAAAGCAGGTTAAGGTGGTCACTGAAGCCCAGGATACTCCTTTCCTGCACTTCCACCTAAGGACTGTACGTTCCTCAGAAGTGCTTCCCCTCCTACACTCTATAAAACCAAACAGGACGGCTGGACCTGATGGCCTAGACACAAGGCTGCTCAAGGCCACAGGCCCTGCCATTGCCTTACCCATAACTTGACTCACTAATTGGTCACTACTGGAAGGAGCTGTCCCCAACATCTGGAAGCAGGCTACTGTGGTGCCAGTCCACAAGGGTGGCTCCAGGGAGCCATAAGAAAACTATTGGCCTATCTCCCTTCTCTGTACTCTGGCAAAAATCCAAGAGAGGTTAGTCTACTGCCAACTACAAGACTACCTGGAAGCAAACCAGCTATTGGTTCTCAACCAGCATGGCTTCCCGAACAACCACGGCACAGACACGGCACTCATCAGATTCACCACTGATGTCCTCTTGGCAATGGACAAAGGCTCCCCAACTGGGGCTATCTTCATTGACCTAACCAAGGCCTTCAATCTAGTCAACCACATCCTACTGATAGCTAAATTAAGTAAGATCATTCTTGATCAACACTCACTGAATTGGCTCAGCAGCTACCTGACTGACCACTTCCAGTAGGTCAAGAGGAGGGGTTCCTTCTCTGGATGACTCCCGATAACTATGGGGGTCCCGCAAGGCTCAATATTAGGCCCCCTTTTGTTCTCACTGTTTGTCAATGACCTCAGCAACCATTGCAGGAGCTGCTCTGTGGTCTAGTATGCAGATGATGCGGTCCTTTATAGATCCATGAATAAAACAGATGAACTGGGATTGCACTTCAGGCACACTTTGCCTTGGTCAAAACCTGGCTTCTAAAAAACTGCCTGGTACTAAATAGCAAAAAAAAAGGGCTATCATGTTCGGACCAAGATCACTAGGACTGGATTGCAGCCCATTAATTCAACTCACTACCATAGAAGTGGTACAATCCTTCAAATATCTCAGCCTACTGCTGGACCAAGGCCTCACCCTAAAATCCCTTGTGGAACATGTAACTAAAAACATCCACCAAAAACTTGGCTTGTTCTACTGCCTCAGTGCCCAAATGATTCCTGAGACCAGGGTAGTGATTGTTAAGAGTATCCTCTTCCATACCCTTATATATGCTTCCCCTATTCTGCATGGAGTGGTAAAGCAGAGTTACAGTAGTTTACAAACCCTCTACCATAAAATTGCGTGCTTTGCCATGAAAGCCAAACCATGGAGCCATTACTGCGATGCACTTGCCTTGCTTAAATAGCCTTCCTTTGGCCATAGACTCTGTATCCATTACTTTGCAACACTTATAAGCTCCTCACGGACCCCCTCCCAGCCAGTCTAGCTGGAATCCTAACCCTAAGGCATACCAGCAGGAAGCTCTGTACCACTGGGCAATGGCTCCTAGAGGAACCCAGGGTTTGAACCACAGCAGGTGACAAATCCTTTGCATGTACTGCCCCAACGCTATGGAATAAGCTCTCTGGTCACCTACAGAAAGCTAACTCCCTTTGAGATTTTCCGTAAGGGCCTGCATGAATACCAGCTGGACCTCAGTCACTGCTCCTGCACTGGCAGATAAATTCCCTGGAGCATAATTCTCTCCTCTTCTCTGCCACCCCTCCCGCCATTACCTTAAACCTAGGCCTATCTAAGGTTTTTCAATAACTATACCAACCAAACCCTTTTTTGTCAAACTTTAATTGTGACTTTAAGCTTGTTGTAACATAAATGATACCTCTGTAACTGGCTGCTTATTCTAACTGTATCTAACCTTGCTATGCTCTATTATCTGTGTCCTAAAGTGTTGTACAATTTAAATGTTTTCTCTAATGTAACTAATCCCGGGTCGCTCCTGAAAAGGGACCTTTGGGGCTCAGAAGGCCTACCCAGTTAACAAAATTAATAAAATAAAAATAAAAATAAAATATAATAGCTGGGGACTTTAATGCCCATGTGGGGGATATGTTAGAAGAACACTCACAGGATTGGTGTCTTGATGATGCCATGAATATACCAGTAAGAAATTCAAGAGATAAGGCTGTATCCAATAAAGGTAAGAGTGTTATACAATTTTGTGAGAGGTACAGCTTTAGACTGTTAAATGGGAGAACAAAAGGTGACTGGATGTGAGAATTTTCATTTTTGACTAAAAATGGAGGGAGTGTTCTAGATCTATGTATGGTTGAAATCATTGACTATAATTTGATAGAGATGTTTAAAGTAATGAGACTATGGGACAGTGACCATTTCCCTCATATAATATATATATATATATATATATATATATATATATATATATATATATTAAAGATACATTTGGAAGTAAGGAAAAAAGATACAAGTGTAGAAAATCAGGCAGATGTGCATATGTGTATTATGTATGGTAAAATGATTAAATGGAAGAGATACACAAAGCAGATAATGGGAAATTTAGTTAGTAATGGACAATTAGAAAATGTAGTAAATAAAATTACAACTCATAATTTAGGGCCAGAGGAAGGTAGGATTGAGAAGCAGGACACATTAATAACTACTATTTTTAACATTCTAAGAGGACAGAAGAGATCAAAAAAGCCATCAGAGGTAGGAGTAGAACATTCATGGTTTGACAAAGACTGTCTTATATTGAGGAATGAAATAAAAAAAGTGGGAAAAATAAGAATAAAACAACCATCGGTAGATGTTTTGAAGGCCTTTAAGCTGTTGAAAACAGAATATAGATCTGTAATAAGGGAAAAAAGGCAAATTATAAAAAGAAACTGTGGGAAGAACTGCAAGTTAGTATAGTTAATAAAGATATGACGTCATTTTGGACTTTGGTCGCCTTTGGGTGCAATGAGGATAATGTGCAATACAATATTATAGGTATGATCCCTGAAGATCAATGGATAAAACATTTTACTAATACTTATACATTAGTGAATGAAGAGTGTAATGAGAACAAGTCAGTTAAAAAAGTTTAAAGTTTGTTGTTAATAATAATAATACCACTTTTTACTTTAGCTCAGAGGAAGTTAAAAATGCAATTAATGCACTAAAGAAGAACAAGGCTGCTGGGGAGATGGTGTCCCTGTGGAGTTATTACAAAATAATTTTGAAATGTGGGCCAGTATTCTAACACAAGTTGTTGATGAGATAAATAACTTTCTTTTGTTACCCCAAGCATGGAATAAGGGAATAATTGTACCCCTCTTCAAAATAGGAGATGAACAGGACACAAAATGTTCTTGCCCTATTTCTTTGCTGTCTGTAACACAGATAATATACTCCAGATTGATTTTATAAAGATTGCTTACTTGGGTAGAGGAAAATTGAGTGTATATCAAAATTTCATTGTGGATTTAGGAGGGAGTGTGGAACTATGGACCTGGAGTTCACAATTAACCACTTAATTGATTATTACGTGAGAAACAAAAAAAGAGCTTTGTATGTTCATACTAAGGTTCATACTAAGGTAATTAGGTAGCAAGAGAGCCATGAGGCCCAAAAACACTACCAAATACTAATAGTAAAAAAGTAAAGAACTAGCCTGAATATACTTGTCTAACCTATTTTTGAATGTAGTCATCAAACTACTTGAAATAATTTCTATAGGAAGGGAATTCCAAGGTTTAATAATGCAAATGGTAAAGAAGAATTTCCTGGGCATTAGATGAAAACCCCTAGATTTCAACTGAAGTGGATGACCTCTGAGATTAAAAATGTCATCCTTAAATGACAATCCAAGATTGTTAATCAAGTAAGGGTCATTCATAATATTAAACAAAAACAGTATATCATCTCTTAATCACCTTACAGAAAGTGACATTAGATTTAATTTAACTAATCTAGATTCATAAGTGTCAAGTTGTAAACCATTGATCTTTTTTTGTAAAATTCCTCCGGACTTTCTCGAGATGAAATATATCATATTTCCAAAAGGGGGACCATAGAGAAGAAGAAAAATCCAAATGTGGCAGAAACATAAGCTCTATATAGAGGCATCAATACATTCTTGTCCCTTGATATAATGTTTCTTTGGATGGACCAGATAACCCTATTGGCTTTTGAGATGACGGCGTTTATTTGAAAATCGGGGACGAAAATTATCAGTAATTAACATGCCCAAATCTTTCTCCATTTTGGTTGAGTTCATCACTTTATTATCTAACATATATGAATGACAGGGATTAAACACCCCAAAGTGCATAACCCTGCATTTATCATGACTGAATTTCATGCCCCACTGATTAATCCATTTGGTAATACTATTTAAGTCAGTTTGGATTTGTTTAATTTGCTCATGACTAGAACACAGTCCTACAGTTTTGATGTCATCAGCATATTTTAGGATATTAGAAAAACAGTTCTTTGTAATGTCCGAAATAAATATCTGAAAAAGAGTGGGTCCCAAAACATGAGGCCTAAGGGCACCACTAGTAATTCTACCAATTCTGACAGATGTCCGTTAATCAAACCCACTGGGTTCTACCACTCAACCAATTTAATATCCATCTGACAAAAAAAGGGATGATATTCAAAGAAACAAGTTTCTGTAATAAGGCCCAATGAGGTAATAAGTCAAATGCCTTACTAAAATCAACATATATAACATCATATGGTAGTTTATTGTCCAATTGCAAACTCACATCCTCATAAAAGCATAATAGATTGGTCAGGCAACTACGTCCTTTCTTAAAGCCATGTTGTTCTGTATCAAGTGTAGTTAGAATAGGTGAAATATTTATTTATTTGAACATCAGTTTACAATCTTTGAGCCAGAGGCTCATTTCCAAAGGTACCTCGTCACATAGAGGACAAATACAAGTACAGCATTCATGGTTCCAGGATATATTTTTATAGTTTGCAGACACATGTGATGAAGAACATGACAAAATACATATACAAGCATTTTAGTTCCAGGATATGGGTTACATTGATAGCAGGGACAAATGATGAAACAATTATATAGAGAGGCCAGGTTGGTTACATTGGCACATAGTATTGGCACATAGTAGAACGACAGTGTGAGTAGTCAACAGAGCAGAAGCAGTTTAATCAAAAGAGGTATATGCTTGCATGGAGAAAGGGCAAGCAACAGGAATAATGTCAGTGCAAGCAGCAGTGGTATGTAATTAAGGAGGTGCAGAAAGGATGCTGCCCAGTAGGCATTGTCAGGGCACAGAGGGTTGCACCTCAAGTAATACAAGTGCAGTTACACGTGTTGAGTAGTTCACTTCTGAGTGCAGTTTTGAATTTGGAAATTGTGGGGGCATCTATGATGGGGATCGGGAGCGAGTTGTACCAGGAAGGGGCTCTATGGTGGAATGACCTCTGTCCATGGGAAGTCCTAGATCTTAATATCTAGGACCTAGGAAATAATATCTTTAATTAAACTTTCTAATATTTTACTCATGGGGGCAGTGAGGCTAATCGGCCTATAATTATCACTATTGCTTTTGGTCCCTTTTTTATGAATAGAGACAACATGGGCTGTTCTCCATAGCTCAGGCACAAACTTTAACTTAATGCAGTTTTCAAAGGGTAATTTTAATGGGAATGCCAAACTATTGGCAGGTAAATGCAAGAAGTGCCCAGGAATATCATCAGGGGATAAACTTAGCTTACCTTTTAAAGAAATTAATTTAATAAGTACATCCTCCATGGATATATTTATGTTACCTCCAGTTAGGTCCCTTCTAGTATCCACCCTTTGTTGGTTGGAAAATATTTTACAGAAATTATAATTGAACATGTTAGCCATTTCCAAAGGGGCAGTAATTTGTATACTATCAACCAGAATAGGTCCCACCACACAAGATGTTTTTTTAAGAGAATTTATGTAAACAAAAAAACTTTTGGCATTATCCTTCTTTGCATTTATTGCTAAGTTATATTCCCATGACTTTTTAGCTTTTCTTATAGACCGTTTACATTTAGTCTGTATACTCCTAAATAAATTCCAGTCAGAAGGACTACGAGATTTCAGATAAACTGCATACCTTCTATTTTTCCTTTTTAATAATGATTTAATTGATTTACTCATCCATTTAGGTGAATATCAACCTGAAGTCATTTTTTTTCTTAGTCGGAATGTATGTATGCCTTAAAGGAGAAGACTACTGTATATTTCTGATTTGGATATGTCTGATGTATTTATTACACATTATATCAGTTACTGTACATATGTCAATAAGAGATCAGTCATTTCTGCTGTTGCAACACATATCTAGATTCTGAGGCTCTGACACAAGGTAGTAAAATGTCAAGCAAGCCTCCATTTACATGCAAATGGGTCACTTGTAATACAGCCCCTCCCATTCCCTGATGTCACTGCAGCAACAGTGCAGAAGTACACATAAGGGTATCAGTGCTGTCTATCCTGATTTTAGTTTAAGTTTGCAATGGTTTAAGACATTTCTGTCATGCAACTCACACTGGGAGTGGTACTTGTAGCCTTAATACTGCAAGTACAGAGCAAATAATACATCTAATAGTATTTCATTCACAGGAAACAGAATTTCTTTAGACTGCTCATTTCTCTCTGTGATACAGTTGCAACATGTTGTGGAAAGCAGCAGAAAGAATCAATCAGACAATCAAACAGTCAATCTAGCAGTCAATGAGTCAATCAGTATTGTAGCAGGTGAACACCCTTTAGAAGATTCATTTACAAGGTAGGCCTGAGCAGTTTCCCAAAGGATCACACAAGACTGAATTCCTCCTTTGCACAAATTATACACCCACCTTTCAGCAGTCTGAAAGTGGAGAGCTAGATCACTTACTTTATAAAGTGTATTGTTTAAAATTTCATAGAGAGCAAGAGACTTTAGTAAGATGTGAACCAGAGTTTCCCAGTTCTTGTGCCTGTGCTTTAACCACTAGATTATCCTTCTTCCTTATGCTGCAGCTGATGTCCTGGTAACCTATTCTTGATATAGCTGAACTCTTTATTGCCTTACATCAGCCATCCAATCACGGACTGCCTAGTTACAAAGGGAAAGGGGCATTTTTGCAAGATTGTGTCTCACTGCTGGTGTCAATCAAAACAGAGAATGCTAACAGACACAGAACATAATACAACAGCTATATAATAACACTTAAGACTGTTGTTGTGCCCAGAGTCATTTATTGGTTAAACTGTTTTTGCTAACAGAAACATTAACACAACACATACAGGCGCTTCCTTATAGGCATAATGTATATACATGTCAAATCAGTGCTGCATCACATTCATATGGTCTTAGTTCCTATTAGACCTGCACTTCTGGATGTGCACAACACTTAAAGGGTTCCCCATTACTCAAGTGGGGAACCAAACACTGTGGGTTCTGTTTACTGGTGGAACAGCATTTAGTGCAGCATCATTATCTGTTGCTCTGATGATATCATCCTCCAGCAGCACTGATGGTAAAATGGAGGACAAACACATTGATAACTTCTGGGAGCTGTATATTTTTATTTATAATCTAGATTTGGACAGCAATAGGACTGCTGGCAACTGGAGGAGGCACACAACAGTTACTCATAAGGAGTTGGGAAAATATGGCCATGAAACTATGGGAGACTTCCCCTTTAAGTCAATTATATGTTTATGTAATAGTGAAAAATAAGCATCAATGCTAACTGAATTCAAGATGGAAAGCCAGTCAGTACAATCCAAGCTTCTTTTAATAGAGGAGATGTCACCTTTATCATACTGATAAAATAATGAAGAATTATTTTTTAGGGGAACAGACATTTGTTCTAACTGAAACCTGATTGAGCAATGGTCACTATTGCCAATAGAAGGGGTGACATTTAAATTTAGGGGTGCTATATTACCACTATGTAATACCAGATCTAAAATATTATTCCCTCGAGTGGGAAAATATACATCTTGGGTAAGATTACACTGTTGACAAACATTTAATAACTTCTTGCCAGCACTTGAGATAGCACACTGTTTAACCCAGTCAATTTCACCCAAATTAAAATCCCCAGTCAGTAAGATGTCTCCTAAGGAAGAAGCGGAATCTATTTCAGAGATAAAACAGTCCAACTGATTTGCGGAATCATTAGGAAGGAGGTAGCATACACCAAGAACAAAATGAATTATATTATTTATTTGCACTTTAATCCAAAAGGATTCCAAAAGACCTACAGGACTTCTAATTTTATCAGAGACATTAACTGATTTAAGAAATGTTTTAAGAAAGATAGCTACCCCACCACCTTTCTTGTTTTCTCTGATAAGTTGTAACAATAGTACCCAGGAAGATAAAAGACCCAGTCATGATTATCATTTCCCCAAGTCTCAGTAATCAAAACTATGTCAATTTTATCTACTGTGAGTAAAGCTCGCAATTCATCAAGTTTATTACACAGACTTCTAGCATTGAAATAAAAGAAGGATAAATGGTTACAGACTAAAGAGACAGAAGAGGTATGACTCACCCCCAAGTTAAGCAGTTTAAATGCTCATTGATGTATCTGAGTATGTGTTCAGACAAAAGGTGGTTGCCCCTATGGTTCAGATGAAGACCATCTCTGAAATATAACTCCGGCCTATCAATAAATTCCTCCCAATGGGTTAAACACACCTGATCTTGTTGGAGACATCTAAAACGTAGATAGTTATTATAAGCATGTATTCTATTACTAAAGGACTCACTAGCTTTTGGGACAGGTAATATCTCTGAAAAGGCAACCTCACACCCCATGTCAACCAATATGTTAGACAAGGCAACAATGTCTTTTTTAATTTCTAAAAGAGCTGAACAACAGAAATCATTTGTACCTACATGACGCACAACCAATGGATTGTGCCCACACTGATATAAAATTTCAGGGACCATACTTATAATATTAGAGATCCTAGCACCACTAAAACTAGAACAAGTTTGGTTTACTTTATCAAGATTACAAATAGGATGGTCCAGATGTTTAATCATAGAGTCACCCAATATGAAGACTTGTCTCAGGGGGGTAGTTTTGATCTCAAAGTCATTAGAATTTGAAGAAGTAGCTTCATTTCTTACACATTGTGGACTAGGAATAGTAGGGGATACATTAACTGGGATCATCGGAGTCTGGGATGAAAAGAGACATGTCCTGAGAGAACCTGACCTGTCAACATACTACCCATCATTTGAAACAAAGAAGGGGTCAACAATCAATGAAGGCCAAGAACTATTTTCTGTGTTAATCTCTGACAAGGGCTCAAAACTGTTATGAGTAAGAAGAGAAAACTGGGCAGCCTTGCATCCTTTTTTGTTGTTTCTATAACCTTGAACAACATACCACTGTTCTTTGGTATCATTAAGGACTTCATGCTCTCTAGGGCATTTCTTAAAACCATTACTAAGGTCAGGCTTACTATTATCTAACTGTGGTATATAGTCTGAAGGGACAATAGAAGATGAACAAGTATTAGTGACATGTTGGCTTTATAGATATTAAATCAGTGTTTGATCAAGTAAATTGAGAGAAATTGTGGGATGTTTTGGACAGCTTGAAAATCGACCAACATTTGCTGGCTATTTTAAAAATGCTGCATACAAATACTACAGCAAATATTAGGTATGGTCGAGATGGGGTGTTGTCTAAGGAAATTAAAATCTCTCAAGGGGTGAAACAAGGATGTTTGTTGGCACCGCTATTATTTAATTTATATATAGAAACATTGATCAGTAATATTACTCTGAGTGATTCTTTTGCGCCAAAGATAAATAATGTGTCAATTCAAATACTTTTATATGCAGATGATGTGATAGTGATTTCACAAATGCCTTTAGGATTACAAAGAGCAATATTAAATATTATGGAGTCATGGAAGTTCCTGGATTTAGAATTGAATGTGAGTAAATCAAAAATTATGGTCCTTGGACAATAGAAAGGGAATGGCGGTAAGAATTGGGTAATAGGAAATAGTAAAATTGAGGAAGTAGAAGAGTATAGATACTTTGGGATAATTATTGATAAGAAAACATCTTGGATAAAGCATTTAACTGAGGTCAAGTCCAATGCATATAAAACTTCTGGGGCAATTAGAAGATTTGCTCACAGATTTGCAGATAACTCATTTGTGGCCTCAAAGAAAACCTTTGATACTAAGTGTATTTGTCAGCTGTTATATGGGAGTGAAATATGGGGGCTTTATAGGGTTAAACAGAATGTAGAGGTGATACAGAACTCATTTTTGAGAATAACTTTGACTTTACCTAGAGATTGTCCTGTTAGTTTTATGAGAGTAGAAACAGGGACATTACCCATAAAAACAAAAATGTTGTTTTGTGCTATAAAATGGCTAGGCAAAATACTAAAAATGAAGCAGCGTATGCTTCCAAAGATGCGTTGGAATGATTTTAAAAATAAACATGAAAATGGATTAAATACTGATTGGTTTGTGAAGCTGAAAGAGGTGTTGTCTAAGGATGGTTTTGTGGAAATTTGGAATGGGAATGTGGTTAATACTGTAACATTGATTCATTAGTGAACGAGGTAACTGTAAGGTTAAAAGATATTGCAATGCAAGAAGATATGGATAGAATCCATGCGATTGACATGCTGGGGCTATACTCTAGTATTAAAATAAATTGCGGTACTGAGAGGTACTTAATAAAATATGAACATTTTAAACATAGGAATTTGATGTGTATGATAAGATTGGCCAGCTTGGGCAACACATTTTTCAACTTACATAATAAACTTTATGGTATGAGCATGGAAAAATGTAAATGTGTTTCCAAAAAAGATTTAGAAATTGTGCATGTACTAACTGAATGTGAAATATGGCAAGAAAAAAGAAAGAAATGGCTTAATCCACTAAATGATCGACAGGGTGATGATTTTATCAAGATATTGTTAAGCTTGCCTGATATCAAGTATATGTGTGAGTTAGCAAGATTTTTTTACACTATAACCTGACTTAAGTGAATGAGATTTGCATTTTATGTATATTGTCTGATATTTAAGAAGTGCCTGTTTTTATTTATATTGTGCGTCTTGGATGTAACAAACGTGTGTTTTATACAATCCTTTTAATCAATAAAAGAATCTGAACCTGAATCTGAAAGAAACTTACACACATGCTCCTGTCTCATTTTGGCTCAGGCTATTGGAGCAATTCTTATGAGACATGGGTTCTTTCTATGTTTCTTTCAGCACCGTCTTCCCATAATATCTCCTATTATTACCAGCAGCTAGATTCCCAGGTGGTCAGTTCAGAGGACCAGCTATAGTACTACTGGGATCAGGTTTTGTCTCCCACTGACTCTCCCCATGACTATCCGTGACTCTGGAAACACATGTACAAATAGTTTAAATGAGGCAGATACCATTTCCTACAATTCCAGGTGTTGCACAACCTCTATTACACCCCTGACAAGTTGCATAAAAAAGATAGTCTCCCCTCGAATATCTGCTCCAGATGTCTTAAAGCTCCTAGTACACTATATCATGTTCTTTGGCTCTGTGAAAGTTGCCCCTTTTTGGGAGGTGATCTGGAACAGATTAGACCCACTTTTGGGGTTGTCTGAAGCCTTCCGACCTGAGATATGTATATTGGGGGACCACGGGGATACTTTGATTGGCAACCAATGGCAACACATGACCCTCATCTCTGTCTGTGCAAAAAAGGTTATACTACAGCACTGGCTTGACCAAAATACCCCATCTGTAACTGAATGGTTTTGGGAGATCCTTTTCACCTTGCAGGTGGAACAAACTATAGCCAGTTTGTTGAACCATCTTCATACTTATCAGAGGATTTGGGAACCATTGTACACTCTGCTAACATTATAGTTGGTTGGGACTTCAATACCTTGTGTTCTCTTTATACAGGTTTTCTTGTCTTGATGATTTACACCTCCGGTGGTAGGAGGAAGGGTGGGGTTGGTGGGGGGAGGGGTATGTTGTGTTTTCTTTTTATCTGAACTTGTTATTTATGGTTTTATGCCTTAGTATCCTGATCTGCTCTAGTTCATATGCTTTCAACTGTTCTATATGCACATAGTGTGCTGTCATTAGTTTCTACTGCTGTTATAACTGAGCTGTATTTTCATTCTGATTTTAAAACTCAGTAAAGTATATTCAATTTGAAAAAACAAATGAAACTAAGGAGCCCAGGTGGGCTGGTTGAGAAAAGGGCTTTTAAGCTAAAGGTGTTTTCTGTCTCTCTTCCCAAAAAAACTAGCAGTGGGCCAGTGGGCAAAACAGCAAGCCATTCCTTTTAATGTTTAAAGATCTGGCACACAGGGCACTGTGCTGGAGACAAGACCACATTGGTGGGAGGGGTCTATGGATTTTCCGCACCGATGGTCCACACATAGAGGTGACTGAGAGGCAGTTTCCTGGGATCCTGCATCATACAGAGGTCCTCCAGCTTTTTCTGCATCTTGTTTTCACTGGGTTCCCACACTGGTTAGGAGGCTTTACAGTTGTTTGGGGTCTTATGCATTTTAGTCCTTTTACCCCTTAATTTCTCTGAGTTTAGCTAAGCCAGCCAATGCAGTGCACTGGAGATCATTGCTCTCAGTCCTTGACAAACATGACGCTCTGACTTTTGATTTATTCTGGTCATGCTGGCATAGAATAATAACGATATCTAGCACAGAGTTATAGTATTATTATAGAGTAATAGAATAACAGAATTATAGCATTGTAGAGTTGTTGAATTACAGAAGTATAGAGAATAGAGTTCTAGAAGTATACAGCTGTGCATTTGCCTGTCCTCTTTGGTGTTTTGCACTTATTAAATCTTTTTAGGAAACAGTATAGCATAGTGGTTAAAGGTACTGAGCTGCAAACCTGGAGACCTGGGTTTGAATCCCATCAGCCCCCACTTGCATACGAAGTGATCCTGAGCAAGTCACTTAACTTCCTTGTTCTCCCAGGTGGCACCTGGAAACAAGCTCTGGCTTAGTATGCCTTGCCTGGTTACACGATTTCCCCTCCCCCCTTAGTTCTTCAAGTTTATCGCCTGCCTGTCCTTACTCAAGCACCGCTACACCATCAGCAAAAAGAACCAGTGCTTTACATTGTACACTATGAATGCTTTAGAAATCAGACAGATTATCTCCTCAAATGTAATTATGATATAATGCAGACTTCTGTATGTAAGGGACTTTTATTGTTGTTCTGTTCTTGGTCTTTACCTTTCACTCCTTATATTTCCTAGAGTGGCTAAAAATGTAATTAATTAACCTTATTGACAATTATGAGGTTTTGCTGTCAGGATATTTATTATAAAAGACTTTCCTACACTTAAAAAAACACTTTTGGGCATCAGCCCTGGGGGGAGTGGGGCTAAGAGCTGCAGCATGCAGTGCTGGTTGAGTATAGAGGGATCCACCAGCTACATCCCACTCTGCTATTGCCACACTTGCAATGGCCCTGTTCTAGGGCCTCTGGAGCAGCAGCAGAAGGTGGAGCTGAAGTACGATGTCATTGATGATATCACAACCACTATTGCATTGTGATATTTAAACCACACATGTCAGCCAGTCCAATTGCTCCTCTACACTATGAGGAGACAGCAGGATGGCAATGCAGGTGTCCTGGGACCACAGAGTAAGTGAAAAGGCTAGAAGCAGAAGTTGGGCATCATGGTATACTGAACAAAAAACCTATTGAGATAGGTACAAATGTATTTATTACATGAAAATAAGCATAAAAAGTAACAGCAGCAATACATGAAGCCCCCAAACAAGCTGCCATTTCACAAAATATGTTTACTGTTTCAAGGCGTGGTTACAGGTATGAATCTACCTATTATAAGGTACCTGCTTAAAGGTATATACCTGTCTTTTTATGTTCGCCATGAGCGTGTGTGCACAGCGAACATTTTCATATGGTAGTTGGCTTTTGAGAGGTGTGGCACTGTCCGTCTAATGCTGAGTAGTGTTTTAGGAGTACGACAGTGCCACACCAATCATCAGCCAGGCAGATCATGACAGAGTTTTGGCTTGTTGTGCAGAGACATCGTGCACTTGAAAAGGAAAACTGACCCAATCATGGATTGGCTCTTTCCTTTGATCTACAGTATGCTGTCCAGCTGGCAGAACTGATCACCATTTTTAGCCTGGAATTTCAAACATACAGGGGCTCACATTAGCTGTAACAGAGAAAACCATCCATCGATGTCTGTTACTGGCACCCCTGTAACTGTCTCCTGCACTCAACCATCCCTCTCTGTACCCCCCTACAAACATAACACTGACACTGGTGGTGCCCAATCCCCCAGTGTTGCCACCTTTAAAGTGAAACCCCCATGGTCTGCATGGGTCTATGGCACCACTCCCAATGTGTGGTCACATCTCTAAATGGTGCTGCAGCACTATAAAGCTCATTCATGTTACTGCTGCTCCTGTAACTGTCCTGCCCACCCAACCCTCCTTTCATCACCCACCACCCACACCCCTCCCCCACAAACATAACACTGACACTGGGGTGACCAGTCCCCAGTGTCCCTGTCACCATCTGAAATAATGAAAACCAATATAAGCAATATAACAATATAAGCATACATATTGTATAATATATATATTTCTATATAACAAATCACACATGCACACGTGCACACACACACAAATACAAAAAAAAAACTAGATAAACATGTGGGGAGTAGTGAAATGTAATGGCTGTGGGGAAGCAGTCTTCCGGGAGTCTTTCTGGAGGCTGAGATGCTGCCCTATTTGCAGACAACTATCTGCCCTGAGGGAGGAAGTTGCCCATCTTCAGGCCACACTGGACAATAGTAAGGAAACCCTTTCCCCAGGCCACACTGGACAGTAGGAAGGGAACCTCCCCCATTCAGGGAGCACTAGCGCCACCACCACTACCTCAGAAGTTGCAAAGAAAGCACAGCAGTTGGACCACAGTGGGCTCAGGGAGGGTGGAACAGAGGCACACCCAGTCAATTGTTCCACTTCACAATCCATACAATATTCTGGGGGAGCATAGCTCCCCTATGGATGCACCCGCAGAGAAGACTGATGACAACTGTCACAAGAGAGGCCCACAGGAAGGAGGCAGAGGACACCACAGGGAAAGGAAGCAGCTCCTGGTGGGGGACTCAATTATTAGGGGTATAGAACTGGGGGGAGCTGTGAAAACTGAAGTAAGGTGCCTGCCTGGTGCCATGGCTTGGAGGGACAGGAAGCACATCCTCAGGATCACAAGAACAGCTGCAAGGGATTCTGAGCTGGACATAATTGTCCACCTAGGGACAAATGACTTGGCTCATCATGAGATTAGAGCAGTGCAGGAGGACATTGCAGAGTTGGGGAGGGACCCAAGACAAGTAGCACACAGTATCCTTCTCAGAGGTGCTGCCTGTCAAAGGCATGGGGGAGGCGAGGGTAATTGGCACCATGCAGTTTAATGAATGGTTGAAAAAATGGTGCGGAGCAAAGGGGTTTGGCTTCATTGGGGACTGGGGTTCCACCTGGAGGGACACCAGCCTATACTGGCAGGATGGTCTGCATCTGTCCAGGAAGGGAACAAGTCTTTTGAGCAATCGGTTTAAATGCTTCATTTGCAAGCTTTTAAACTAGTCAAAGGGGGAGGCACTGACAAGCAGCAGGAAAATCCCAGCCTCTCCCTACAAAACAGGGTACTAAATGAGAAAAGACCGAGGTAGAACGGTCAGTGGGGATGCTGCAACAGAAGGTAAAGGCATCAAAAAATGGAGAGCAATGAGTACCAATGCCCATAGTCTGGGTAACAAGCTTCCTGAATTAGTGGCCTTGATGGAGGAGGAACATCTGGATATAGTGGCAGTCACAGAAACATGGTACACACAAAACCATGACTGGGACATAAACATACCAGGATACACTGTCTACAGGAGGGACAGGGAGGGTAAAAGAGGAGGAGGAGTAGTTCTTTACATAAGGGAAGGAATAAAAGCAACAGAACAAAAGGGTAAACAGGGAGGAGAAGAAGCACTGTGGGTAAATTTGGAGACAGGCAATGGCACCACAATACGCACAGGGGTTGTATACAGACCCCCTTCTCAGGGGGAGGAAATGGACAGGGAAATGATAGAAAGTATACTTAGAATGGCAGAAAAAGGGGAGATATTGCTGATGGGTGATCTGAATATGCCAGATGTTAACTGGAGTGCAGTTGCAGCTGCCACTTCGAAGAGTGCAGTTATTCTAGATGCCCTACAGGGGGCATGCCTTAGACAACTAGTACTGGAGCCCACTGAGAGAAAGCAATATTAGACTTGATTCTCTCGAATGGAGATGGAGAGGATCACAGATGTAGAAGTGGGTAGCCATCTGGGAACTAGCAACCATCGAACAGTATGGTTCACAATAAACACAACAATAGAGTCAAACCATACAAAGACAAAAGTACTGGACTTTAGAGGGCTGACTTTGCCAAAATGGTGAGTGCCTAAGGAATGCACTAGCAAATGGGCAGGAAGGAGGGGTGGAAGAACAATGGGGAATAATAAAACTGCCATCACAGAGGTATCGAGCCTTTGTGAAGCAAATAAACAAAACAAGACGATGTAAGAAACCACTATGGTTCTCAAAGGAAGTGGCAGCGAAGGTTCAAGAGAAAAGAAAGCATTCAGGAAGTACAAGGAATTGCAGAAGGAGCAGGACAGAGAACTGTATCAGTTAAAAGCAAAAGGAGGCTGGGAAGGCAGTCAGAACAGCAAAGGCCCAAACCGAGGAAAAGACAGCCAACTCAGTTAAGAAGGGGATAAAACCTTTATAGGTACATCAGGGAGTGAAGAAAGACCAAGGGAGGGATAGTGAGGCTTAATAAAGGGAGGGAGAGTAGAGGTGACTGTGAAAAGGCAGAGATACTAAACAAATATTTTGCTCAGTATTTACAAATGAAGAGGGGAGGTACATAAAACAAACAGTAGTAACACTCTGGATACAGAAGTTGATACCAGCCCATTTACAGAAGAAAGGTTCTGAAAGAACTCTTAAAACTGAAGGTGGACAAAGCAATGGGGCCTGATGGGATTCATCCCAGAATTCTAAAAGAGCTAAGGGTAGAACTAGTGACACCACTGACTACCCTTTTAACAAATCATGGGAGGATAGGGTGGTACCCGAGGACTGGAGGAGGGCAGATGTGATTCCCCTCACAAAAGTGGGAGCAAGGCAGAAGCAGAAAACTACAGACCTGTTAGTTTAACCTCAGTGAAAGGAAAATGATGGAATCACTTCTAAAGGAAAGAATTGTCAGTATCTAGAGGCCAGAGGGGCACAGGACCCTAGGCAGCATGGATTCACAGCGGAAGGTCATGTCAGACAAATCTGATAGATTTCTTTGACTGGGTGACCAAAGTAGTAGATCAGGGAGGGCTGTGGACATGGCCTACCTAGACTTTAGCAAGGCATTTGACACAGTCCACACAAAGATTAATATACAAGTTAGCCAGCCTGGGAGTGGGTCCCAAGATGACAGCCTGGGTAAAGAATTGGCTGGAGAATAGGACACAGAAAGTAATAGTAAATGGAGTCCACTCAGAAGAAAGGAGGGTTACTAGTGGGGTACTGCAGGGTTCAGTATTAGACTGTCCTCTTCAATGTCTTTATAAGTGACATTGTGGAAGGACTGGAAGGAAAAGGTCTATTTGCAGATGACACAAAAGATCTGCAACAGAGTTGATGCACAGGGTGGGGTGGAAAGGATGAAAAGGGACTTGGCAAGGTTAGAGGAATGGTCAAATGTATGGCAGCTTAGATTCAATGCTAAGAAGTGAGGTAATGCACCTGGGAAACAAAACCCAGGGAAGAGTACACAATGGGGGTGAGATACTAACAACAACAAAATGGAAAGGACCTGGGGTAGTCATATCAGATGACCTAAGGTGGGCAAGCAATGTGAGAGGGCAGCAAGGAGGGCTGGGGGATACTGTGATGCATAGGAGAGGCATCACCAGTAGAAAACAGGAAGTTATTATCCTCTGTACAGACAGCTGGTGAGACCCCATCTGGAGTACTGTGTGCAGTTCTGGAGACCCAATCTCTACAAAGACATAGACAGAATGGAAGCTGTCCAGAGGAGGGCAACTAAAATGGTGCAGGGTCTGCACCGGAAGACATATGAAAAGAGACTTAAGGAGCTTAATATGTATAGCCTCGAGGAAAGGAGGGAGAGGGGGGACATGATAGAAACTTTCAAGTACCTCAAGGGAATCAACAAAGTCCAAGAGGGTAGCATCTTTCAAAAAAAGAGGTGTGCAAGAACAAGAGGGCACAATTTGAAGATAGAGGGCGGCTCAGAGGTAATTTAAGGAAGTATTTTTTCACAGAGAGGGTTGTGGATGCATGGAATGGCCTTCCGGAGGAGGTTGTGCAGTCAAAATCAGTGGTGGAATTCAAGCATGCATGGGACAGTCATAAGGCAATTCTGGGTGGTGGGGGTAAGAAGAAGTAGGCTGCTGGTTAACTAGGATCTGCAGCTTATCCAGTAGGTAGGGAAATGGGCAGACTGGGTGGGCCAAGCGGTCCTTATCTGCCGTCAAATTCTATGTTTCTATGTTTCTAAACCATCCCTCATTTTTTTTTACCCTGTAAAAAACAAAACTGTCCATTGATGTCTGTTGTGCCATTAGTCCCCGCACCTGGCCCTCCCACTCAACACTCACCACCCCACACCCCTCCAAACCCTTACTTACCCCCTGGCAGTCCAACGCTGTAGTCTTCTGTGGACCACAGAGACGTCTTCACTCTTCAAAGCCAGACCGTGAACTGAGGAAATCAGTTATGTGGTTCAATGTATTTCAAAGGGGTTTTGATTTTAGTGGCATAACTTGGCAATTTTTGCATATTTTTGTCCTAAATTTATATAGGTAAAAAAGAAAACCATCCATCAATGTCTTTTGCGGTCATTAGACTCCCCCTACCCAACCTTCCCACTCAGCACCCGCCATCCTGCACCACCTCCCAAACCGTTACTTACCTCTCTGGACTGCAGACACATCTTCACGCTTCAAAGCTGAATGACAAACTGAGGAAATCAGGTACTGTATATGGTCCAATGTATTTCAATGGGGTTTGAACTTAATGGCATAACTTGGGCATTTTTGCATATTTTTGGCCCACATTTTCAACATGTCTTCTTTGGATCCCCACCTCAAGAACAATTGCACTGTCATTGAAAAGATTTGTCCCAAAAGGTGATTTTGTGGTCCCTGTGCAAAATCACCTTTCGGGCAAGAACTGAAAATTTTCTCTGCTCTTGTTCATGACGTGGGGTAATAAGAAGACTATGTTGAAAATTTGGTGTTAAAATATTAAAAAACCAAAACGTTATGCTCCTACATTGATTTTTGCCAATGCAGGCTTGTAACTTTGGTTATTTTCAATATTTTTCCCAAAGTTCACAACATAGCCATATCTTTACAGCACCTCATGAGTGTGACAGCTGTCATTTTTCAAGTTCTTGCCAAAATGTTTTACCCAAATTTACAACATAGCCATATCTTTTTTCTAATCTAGGCACTTCTGTTTGATGTCTTGTATGTTGGGGGGGAGGGGGGTAGGTTAGAATCCTACCCTACAACAGTATATTCTAATATGCTTTGCATTGTGGGGGCAAGTGTGATTTTGTATTTTCTTGAAACTTGGCTTCCCAGCCAAATGCCCTTTGGGGTAACCCTTTCCTCAGTGTTTACGCACAGAGGTTCTTTGTCTTTTAAATAGTTTTTTATTTTAATGGGTTCACCACAATATATCCCAGGCACACTGCCTTAGGGGTAGCTGGTCCATTCCACTGGGGTGTCAAACAGACGAGGCATACTGATGAGTCCTGGTAGGACGAAACACGTGTCTATGTCTTCTGTTAGCACCCTTTGCAAACTGTGTGAGAGGCCTTTTGGCACCATGCAATTCTGCTTAAAGTTGGACCAGCATAACATTCTGTGGTGATTTGCATATGCAGCCCATGATGCTTTGCATTGTGGGGGCATGTGTGATTTAGTATATTCTAATGGTACAAGGTACTCATTCACATCACGTATGATGCCTCAAGAGCTTTCATAAACTTAACAATGATCAAAAACACTCTATGGATGGCCTAATTCTCATCATATAGCCATTTAAACATGCCACCCAAGCACTTAGCAGATACACAGTATGCTTGAGAAAAGCAGTCCAATTTCTGTGTGTTCTGAGGTGGGCAATGTGCAATGTACAGTAGCAACTGAAAGTAAGTGATGATTCTGCTGAAACTGCACTCATGGAACACATTGCAGACATTACATGACAACAATGCTCTCCCACAATCCATATTAGAATTTATAAAATGGGAAGAGAAAATCCCATGTCCTGATTGGTTGATAGCCATGCATTAGAATTGTCTTATGCACAGCTAAAAACAAGTGCTGCCAGCCAGGATGCAGGACATCCACAAGAATCATTGAGCCACTTAGAATTTTGAAACAAATAACAGGCACCATTTTTCCTGCTCTTATCAATTCTTTCCCAGGACCTAATTCCATAACACAGTAGCTCCTCCATCAAAACACAGTACACAAAAAAAAAAAAAAAGAAAGAAAACTCACTGTGTGCATAACCTTTGTTTGTCTGTTGATCTCTTTCTAATTTCTTGCCCACAACCTTTGGCCCCTGCCTGCCACTTGTTTCCTCATTTACATTGATGAGACACTGCAGGACAAATAAGCAGCTCCTCAAGTTTTTTTTTTTTTTAGTTTTAAATTAGAGTATTTTCAAAATGCTGCATTTCCACTTCAGTACTCTCAGCTTTTTGTACACCCATCCAGATTTGTATGGAAGCATTATTCTTCATGAAATGTGAACACCTCTCACATTGCACTCCTACTAAACCTCTTTGAAGCTGCTCAGCCTGCCTACCCGATTGTCCAGTCATGGCTCCTTCTGACTCACTCTCTCCTTGACTTCAGCTGCCCTATGCTGCTTAGAAGTCATGCTTATCACTGGCACATTTTGTCTCAGCTGGCTGCTCTGCTAACCGCTTGCAGTTCAGCATGAATCTTTAACAGGGAAGAGAAGTAAAATAAACAAGCATTTGTCAATGCTGAATGTTGGCTTGCTATCATTGGCATTGGTAGTGCAGGAGTTAGAGAGAGAGATGCATAATAGGAGTGGCAGTGAAATATTGAATCAACTCCAACCCCCCCCCCACAGAGACTGAAAGGCATTAGAGGTGTGCCTTTGGGTCGTTGACCATAATGCTCATGCCATTCCACCTCACCCCATGCTGAAGACAGCAACAGGTGTCACGGTGTGATCTGAGGTCTTTGACCCTTATGCTCGACCCATTCCATAAGGAAATAAGCTGAGATGGGTGCAGTATAGGAGAATAGGGTAAACGTTAGGACCCCAAGGCACATCTCAATGCCTGTCAATGGCTGCATGTGGAATGCCATAAGCATTATGGTCAATGAACCCAAGTCACACACCCCTGACACCTGTCAGTCTCTACAGGGTGGGGTATTATGGTTGGAAACCCTAACATCCTGGGTGTTTGTTGGTATTTTCACTCTAAATTTTCAACATGGGCTTTTTGGCCCCCTCCTCATGAACAGTGTCATTATCATTATCATCAAGGTCATGGCTGCCCAACTGGATGACCATTTAGCCATCCATAATATCTATGAATCCTTCCAGTCTGGTTTCCGTAAAAGACACAGTACCAAGACATCACTGGTTCGGGTGCTAAATGATCTTCTGAGGGCGAGAGATCTAAGGAGACGTTCTATCTTGGCTCTCCTTGATCTTTCTTCAGCTTTTGACACTGTGGATCACATGGTTTTGCTAGCATGCCTGGGGCAAATTTGTGGAATGTCTGGAACCGTTCTTAAATGGTTCAAGTCATTCCTCACTGGGAGATCACAAAGAGTTATGTCGGGGATTTTTTCCTCTGGCCCAGCCTCTTTGTTGTGTGGAGTGCCTCAGGGTTCTGTGCTGTCGCCCATGTTATTTGCAGTGTACATGCTGCCCCTCGGAAACATTATAAGACGGTATGGGCTGAGGTTTCACTGCTATGCAGATGATACTCAGCTATACCTGTCTTTTGTACCCGACCAGGATGGAGCTCTCTCGGTATTTAATAACTGTCTTGGGGAGATCCAAGACTGGATGGATTCTAGTTGGCTAAAGTTGAACTCGGAGAAAACTGAGGTTTTGATTGTGGACCCGGGTGGTCAGATTGGGAGGTCATGTGCCGGCACGCCATCTGGAATTTTTCTCGGCGGTGTGTCGCCTCCAGCCTCTGAATGGATGCGTAACCTTGGGGTGATTCTTGACGATAGGCTGACTCTTCAATCTCAGGTGTCAGCCGTCGACAAGACTTCCTTTTACCATCTCAGGAATATTGCCCGGGTTAAGCACCTTGTTCCGTCTGACTCTCTGCCAACTTTGGTCCACACTTTTGTGTCCTCGCACCTCGATTACTGCAACGCCCTTTACTTTGGGCTTTCTGGGGTTGAAATCCGCCGCCTACAGCTAGTGCAGAACGCGGCAGCTCGGGTTTTGACTGGGACAAGCAGGTCCTGTCATATTACCCCAGTGCTCCGCGAGCTGCACTGGCTCCCAATACGGTGGCGGATCACCTTTAAAGTCATTTTATTGACTTTCAAAGCCCTTCATGATCAGGGTCCAGCCTATCTGAAAGACCTTCTGGTGTCTCATTGCCCTAGCCAATCACTCCGCTCAGCCGACATGGGGTTGTTGGAGATTCCAAGAGTGAGTTTGAAATCTTCCGGCAGTAGAACTTTTTCCTATGCCGCACCCACTCTTTGGAATTCTCTACCATGCCAGTTACGGGAATGCTCCTCCGTGGAGACTTTCAAAAAGGAATTAAAGACCTATCTTTGGAGAAAGGCCTTTCTTGAAAGTTAAACGCACTGTTTAGTGTGTGTAATTTTACTGTCATTTATTATGCTTTTAGAATATATTTTATAATTTTTATGGTTTGTCATTTGTATTGTTTGTTGATGTTTTTTATGGACTTGTTCAGCGCCTTGATATTATGAAAGGCGCTGTATAAATAAAATTATTATTATTATTATCATTTCATTACTCAATCCTGAAAGGTGATTTCGCACACTGACTGCACCATTCAGCGCCACAGGTGTGGAAACACATTTTGGGCAGGATGTGAAAAATGACAGCTGTACTCTTCATGATGAGGTGTGAAAAATGGCAATGTTGAAAATCTGGAGTGAAAATACAGAAAATTGACAAAGTTAAGAGCGTGCATAGAAACTGCACAATGCATGCCCGTAATGCAATCATGTTTTGGAATTTTTCCCCCAAAATTTTCAACATGGGTATTTTGGGACCTCCCATCATGAACAGTGACACTGTGATTATGTTACTGTGTCCCAAAAGTTGATTTCCCACAGCAACTGCACCATTCTGTGCCACAGGTGTGAAAACACATTCTGGGAAGGAATGTGAAAAATGACAGCTGTACTATTTATAAGGAGGTGTGAAAAAATGGCAATGTTGAAAATTTGGAGTGAAAATATTAAAAACTGGAGAAGTTGCAAATGTGCATAGAAACTGTGCAATGTACACTTGTAACACAGTCATTGTTTGGAATTGTTTCACCAAATTTGCAACATGGGCTTTTTGGGACCTCTCCTCATGAACAGTGGCACTGTCATTTCATTAATTGGTCCTGAAAGGTGATTCTGCACAGCAAATGTGAAATCACCTTTTGGGACTGAGAAACTGAATGACAGTGCCAGTGTTCATGAGGTGGGGTCCCAAGAACTCCATGCTGAAAAGTTGTGGCCAAAATTCAAAAAAATGGCTAAGATATCAACCTAAGTTGAACCCCCTTCCCCATTGACTCCATTATACACCTTACATTCAATTCTTCATTCTGCAGTTTGGCTTTGCAGAAAGCAGATGTATCCCAGTCCACAGAAGATGACAGCGCCCTACCTCAGGAGGTAAGTATGGGGTGAGGTTAGGTGCATGGAGGTGGGTGCACAGAGGGAGGGTTGGGATGGGGAGGGGGATGGTGACCAAACAATGGATCATTTCCTTTTTACAGGTACAAAAAAAACACAGTGAAGGACGGTTTTCTTTTTTCACAGGGAATATTTATTTTTTATTAATGTGGGCATGCCGAAATGGGGATTGGGCACCCTGATTTTGGCAAATCATGTAGAGGGGTTTGGGGGGTAGGGGGCCCATCTGACACTGGGAGTGGGCATCCTGGTGTTGGAAGAAAATAAAAAAAAATTTGGCACACTGGGGTGGGCTCCAAGTGTGCCACATTAACAAGAGATGGGGATACATGCCGACATGGTGATTGGGCATCACAATGTCAGCTTTTCAGGAGTGTGTGGCAGGTGGCAGGAGCCACCATGTTTCAGCACACTGAGGTGGGTTCCCAAGGTGCCACATTTAATGGGGAAGGGGAATACATGATGACACGGGGATTGGGCACCCCTGATCTCAGCTTTGCGGGACTGTGGTGGTAGGAGCCATTGTGGAAAGTCACTCATGCTACATTATTTATTGAAATGTTTCACCAGGAAAGGCATACTGAGCAAACATATTTGTATAACTCAGCCATGCGCATTACTGTGCACTGTAATGCGCATGGCCAGAGTCTTAACATCTGCTGCTGCAATGATGAAACTGTACCTGATTGCAGCGGCAGATTTCTTTCAACTTTTTGTCTCTTTTTGAAGTTTTCTGTCATTGCCAGCATGCTCACTGATTGGAAGCTGAGGGACGCACCTACTAAAGCATCCCCTGCATTTGCCACAACACTGACACACCTCTGAAATGTGCTACTACCACAAGATGTTGCTTGTGTGTGTGCATGCAAGCCAACATAAAAAGTAGACAGAGATTTTGTTTAATTTGAAAAGCACTGCCATTAGTGGTCAGTAGATCACAGTCATGCACTCATGCACTCTTGGCCGCATGCTCGCTACACACTTAAACTTCTGCATGACTCATACAAAGGGAAAATAATCAAAATAAAAAGAAGCAAAAAGTAAACATTTAAAAATATTTTAATGTGTGTGTGTGTGTGTGTGTGTGTGTGTGTGTGTGTGTGTGTGTTGAAGGGGGGCTGGCACCTTGGTTACCATGACATCCATATTTAAGTACGGTAGCACCAGTAGTACAAAATTCTAAAAGGCAGTAAATACAACAATGTATTGCAGACAGAGAAACTATGCTATAACTAGATGTATGATTTTATTTTTTTGAAAGGCTATGCCTGTAGTTTAATGGGGTGAGCAACCAGTCATGCCCTCTTCCTGAGCTATATAAGCAGTTCTTTCTAGCCTCCTTCTGATGCACTTTTTCCTTGCAGCCAGAGGCATTGTTGGTCTGTCTTCTCCCTTGTGGCTTTGCCTCCCCCCTCCTGTGTTGCCATGCTTTGGCTCTGCTGGTTTGTGCTGGACTTCTGTTTTTGTGTTCTCCTGCTTTTGGTTTGTATTGCTTGCCTCTGGCTGTTCTGTGCTTCCTTGTGTGCTTGTTTTCTTCCTGCTCCTGTACTTGTTTGCTTTGTCTGTTTCTTTTGGGCTTTCTAGTTTTTTAGTACCCTGTATGTGCATTGTTTATTCATGCTTCAGGTTACATATGGTTGTTTCTTACCTTAAACTGTCCTGTGCATGCACCTCAGGCTCCATTTACTCACCAGATTTTGCTCAGCCTGCTGGTTTCCTGCCTACTAATGATCAGTTTTACTGCAATTGGTTTGTATTTTTCAACTCCCATTATTGTTTCTCTGTTGCCTCCTGTGCTCCAGCTTAATTGTTTGCACCTGATTCTAGCTCACTCTGCAAGTCACAGTTGCTGTCTCTCCCTGTTCTGTAGCTCTGCTGCAGTTTATTGTTGCCCTACTGCTTCAGCAGCTACTATCATTTGGATGTCCTTACCTGGGACTCTGCCAGTAAAAGCACCTCTATTTTAGGGGTTCCTACCCTATCAACTTTACAGTGCTGTTTGGTCTAATGGTGCTTAGCTATGGCTTCCTGTTATTCCCATGGCAGGGGACTGTGATGTTGTGGTGGGGCACCATGGCTCAGAGTAGTGGGAGCATGCTTTATGTAACCTACAGTATATGATTTTGTCCTGCTTCTTGCCTTCATGGCTTTCAGTTATGTATAAATCTGAATCTCATAGCCTACATGGCCTTCAGATGTTCATTGCATTCTTTTACTGTGCTGCATGGTCCTTACTGGAATAACCTATCTCTGCCTTAATAGCATATAAGGTATTCATGCCAATCGTATCAATTCACTATTCATGCAATCAAAACAATTCTCTATTCATGCTGAAATCATAGCATCACATGTTTTTATGTAAACTATGATTTGCTTCTTTATGGAACTGGGTGGCCAAGCATATACATAATTCAACTTACCTAATATGTGATGCATCATGCTTACCTATGCTGCTGCCCATTTTACTGCTGTTGCAAATCTTGCTACATTTCTCTTATCTGCTAAACCTCATTGATTAATTTATGTTAAACCTCATTGAATCAATCCCTGGTGTCATAGCATGTCACAGCCTAAACACCTACCTTCTATGTCACCATCAAGTCAGCTTTAATAATAGACTTGGTTGGCTTGTTTTCTGCTGGTTGCTACTAGTATCAAACTACCAAACACTGGCATGTTTTGTAGCACCCTACCTCACCCAGGCCCCACCTGGTAGTTCCCATGGTTGCAGAGTCTGCTCACAACCTTTCAATCTTGTAGTTGCAGACTTTGCTTGCAACCTTTCAAGGCCTGCCTCATCAAAAAAGTCTGCTACCTAATCTACAGCCGCTGGATTCACCCAGCCTTCTCCTCTCTAGCACTCAGTGTTGATTCATGCTCTTTTTAATAAGTCGTAGGCATGTCAACCATGTCCATTACCTTTTCCGGCTCAGAGCTCACCCTGTAAGCCAACAGTCTCGCTTTGCACTCATGAAGTCAGCATCTTGAGCAAGTGAACCTCGGGGTGGGGTCCTTCTCATCTGGCCCATAGTGGGAATGTCCTCACTCCAGCAGAGCTTTAGCGTGCAGTTATGCAGCGCACCTCTTGATGCAGAATTTAAGACTTCAGCTGCTGAGAGGTGGAGCACTTACAACCCAAGGGTGCTCCTTTGGTTTTGGCTTCACCATGGCACCTTCAAAAGCTATTCTCAATAGGACCGCCCCCAGTTCACCCAGTTTGTTTTAGTTGGTAGTCCGGCTGAGTGCCTCGGCAGTCGTTGGTCTACCCACCCACCTTGGGGTTCTGCTCTTACTATAGAGTACCCGTTGTTGCAGAGGCCTCTCACAACTCCTCATGGCATTCACATTAAAGGGATCAGGAGAGCTTGCCACCAAACTGGAATTTTCCTCACCTTTGATTGGGTTTCTAAATTGCAGTAGCAGAGCCGTCAATAAATAAACTACCCCTATCCTGGAGGGAATGCAACCAAGGCTTTGGATCCTCAAAGGTTTCCTCAAGTTAAAAGTTTTTTTTCCCTCTCCTCTGTGCCAAAGGCCATAATAGTTAGTTGTTTATAGTATAATCCATAATTTCCTCAGGTAGGTTTCCGCTGTTGGATGGAGCTGGATGGTGGCCCTACTCGCCATTCCCTCTCTTCTTTGGAAGCCTCCTGATGTCATCAGTGCATCCACTTTATCAGTGCAATCCTGACAACCTGTGCACCTTATCTGTGTTTCATCAAGCTGTCTGTTGCTGTCAGTCTGCTTCTCTACCTCATAGTCAATTACTGCTCAATGTTCTTTTTGGGGCTTCTTCCTCAGGCACCTTTAGCCAAGGGACTCTTTCCTGCAGCACCTTTAGGGGTGGAACTCTCTTTGAGGCTTTCTTGCCTTTGGTATCCCTACAGGGTGGTAATTCCCCATGGAACAGAGAGTGCGAACGGCCAAACAATTGTCACAGCTGCACAAGCATAACATTACTGTGGTTGCATAGGCCCATTGAATCTATCGTAACATAAGAAAAATTAGAATTTTACATGGATGCCACATATTGACGCCCAATTTATAAGTGCAGTAAGACACTCTGGGAATGTGCATTACACAGTTTTAACACACAGCCAGGGGCTAAAGGCACTCAGCCCGTGGCTTCATGTCTTACTATGCCCCTGGTCATGCATTAGAACTGTCTAATGCACACCGTGTCATGTCTTATTGCTTATATACAGAGTATAAAATTGTCTCCTTATTAGGCCTGTAGTACAAAGGTGGACTCCCAGCACTCCTTGGGAGAGAGTAAAATGCATTCAAGCAGATGAAGAATCACTTACCAAAAAGGTGCATGCACAACACTCATTGGTCTTTTTTTCTGCTATCATTGTCTATGTTTCCAAGATTTTCACTACCTTATACCTCAGGTTTGAGGTAGTACATTGCTTCTTTTCCCCCATCTTCACATGACCTCTAGGTCTGTGAACTTTCATTCACTTGCTCACTTCCTATTTTCATTGCTGGAGTATACTGTTGCCGTGGCCTAAAGCTAGCTAGCAGCCTTGATATACTATCTTCTCTATCCTCTACCTCCTCATTGGGAGAGCTCCTATTTCTGGGCAACATCAACACAAACTGTCATGCCCTTCCTACAATAAATGTACCCCACATTTATTGGAGGAAGGGCATGCCACTTTGCTTATCGAACAAATATAGGCCATACACTTCATGCAACACATCACTGAACTAACCGAACAACCACCACTCCCTAGTTGACTGGATTCTGCCATGCCACTTCCATCATATTCTGGAAGGAGTTACACTGTCAGTATGCTTAGTAACCATCGAATGATCATCTATGTGTATAAAATACACCATCCCAAAGTCCTCCTGAAGGTCATACAGCTTCAGTCCCATGGGTTGCTGCACCTAACCCTCCTCACTAACTAACCTCCAATCCATGGAGTGGTCCTCCATCTTCTTTTTGTTCAGATGTGTAGCTTGAAAGTTTTCCTTGTAAGACAGCATTGCTGTGCCATTTTATAGCTAATACATTGTCATAATAATGGTGGTAGGTGCCAAAACCATTAGTGGTTTGAAGCACAGCTGGGATGGAGCTAAGGGTTTGATAGCTACTCAGAGGGTAGCAGTAAGGCAGGAGACACAATGGGGGAGAGGCAAAACCCATCTAGATAGCAGGTCTCAGGCAGGATAGAGTATGACAGGACAGACTGGATGGAGGAATGATTATTTTTCTGCTGATGTTTTGTATGTTTCTATGAAATGACTGAGTAAAAAGCTAACCAACTTAAGGATGGAAGCAATCACCCACATCCCAGAAATTGAATTTCTTTCAAAATGATCCCAATATTGACTTTGACTCTGACACATCAGTTGATACACTGAACACCAGAATCACCACCATTACCTGTAAAGGCCACCCTAGTAGTAGCTTGAACTTCTATGGAAAGTGTTATCACATTTGGGTATAGAGTAGGTGGTGGCAGAGGAAAATAAGGATATCAGCTTCAAGCCTGAAGAAGGTACAATGAAGGTGTATATGACTGCCTCAAAGGACTTGAACAGTGATAAAGAGCCACTTTTGTACTGGGCCTCCCATCTGGTTCCAATTCAGATAGTGATAATGGAGATTTAGTATTCCAGTATGAAGACACTAACAAAAAATAACCAATGGAATGAAATTGTCATCAATGAACAAGTCAGTTAGACTGACCATTTTAACAAATACTGACTGTAAAAGCACTGCCAAGCAAGACTGCCCTACTCAGGGGCTTATTCCGGTGGGCATAGATTCAGTCACTGTTAGCTTCTTCTTTCGTACATGCCAGACAGGTATCATTTTGTGGAACAGTGGCAGTCTACCGTGTGGGCTGCTCAACCTGCTATTCTGCCAATAACAGTAAACATGTCAGACAGCCAGGTTTTCTTAAATTGTCAGCCTACTGTGAAGCCAAGGCTGCTGTACCTGCTTATTTTGCCAGAAATAATTAATATGTCAGACAGGCATGTTTGGAAACAGCATGGACCTATATTGTGTGCTTCTGTACTGTCTATTTTACCAGCAAAAAATACATGTCAGACAGGCATAATTTTTTTAAACAGTGGCAGCCTACCTCGTGGGACACTGTACATGCCATTCTGCCAGCACATCAACAGTAAATATGTCAGAAAGGCATAATTTTGGAAACAACGGTAACCTACCATGTGGGTAGCTGTACCTACTATACAAAATCAGATAAACCAGCTTGGCCCGTCACCCTGTTGATAAGAAAGAAATGTGAGGAGTCTCATTCAAATGACAGATAACAGAAACCTAGTTACTGTTATGTCTGAATCATGACCCACTCAACAGATATAAATGTAACTATGAACTTGAATGTATTTAAAAACAAATCCGTTTTATTCTTTCAGTAATGCGCAGAAAAATGTGGATGCACAGCTGATCCTGGGGATTGTCAAAGTTTCACTATAAATCAAGTTTCTTCTGGACTTATGACAAAGTTTCTTCTGGACAGTGTGATCAATTGGTAATGCACTGCAATTTCTATGTAATAACTTGCTATCTTTACATTATCATAATTCAAAATAAAATTAATTGATTTATAAATGGTGAGATCAATACCACTTACGATTTAATATAAATTTTCCTGCTGTTTATTAATGTCCCTTAAAGGTCTGATAATGGTATTGTATTTTCACGTATCACTCCCATCTATATCAACTCATTATATCCTGATTATTATCTTCTGTTTAGGAACACTGTATCCATAATAATGTTTTTTTAAAAAACTATTTCTGGGGTCAGATATTCAAAACTTTGCCCTGGGGCTAAATTAGCACTGCCCGGCATGCTAAATTAGCCCAGAACCAATATCCCACTATATTCAAAAGGGATAGCCTCAGTACTAAACCTGCTGCATATAGCATGCTAAGGAAGCAGAAAAAACTGGTCTGGGAGTGCAGTGCAAAAATAGCCCGGGAATAAGACAGCTCTGAATATAGCAACCAGGAAGTGCAAACCACAACAGCATCCTAGTTCACAGCAATGTGAAGGAAGGCAGAGGTGAACTACGTGGACAATGTGTGTGCTAGCAAGGGAGTGGAGTCCGTAAAGCTGCAAGCATCAGCATATGTGAAATAACATTGTACAAAAATGTACAGTTTTTCTGAAACACTTGCGTGGTGCAAACACATTTGTGCAGGTTTAGCGCGGAGCTAAGCTGTTAGCCCAATGCTATCACGTTTGCCCGGGGCAAACATTTGCTATATTCAAAAGTGACATGCAAATGAGCCTACTTAGATAGTCTGCGGGCAAACATCCAGATTAGCATCTCATTATGACCTGATTTGCATGCAGTTTACCCAGCACTATTGCAGGGTCCCACAGCTCCACCTGTAGGTCAGTCTGGCATTGCATGGTGATAGCTACAAGCTACATTTGTACAGTACATCATAGATTATTGTGCCCCAAGGGACTACACAGCACAGGCACCTGTGGTGGTGCTGCATGCAATTGTTAAACTATAGTTCCTGCTACAGTGCACTGCAGACACTACAGTATCAAGGGAGCCAGTAGTGTGAGGGACACAGCAATGTCTATGGTGTGGAGTGAGACCCACCCCCTGAGGAAGGCCCGCTGAAGGGTTGAAGTGCTGGGGCTATAGCAATTTTGTCCAGGCACCTTGCCAATAAAATTTTGCACAGCAATTCTTACTGTTTGTTCCGGAGAGTGCTGAGTCTTTTTTCTTTCTTTCTATGAAGTTTAAATTGCATAAAGGCAGCTGCTCGACTCTAGCACCACCATTCCCCTGCTTGTGTGAATGCCTATGGTGTGTAGGGCAGTGATGACCACTGCACTGTACACAGTGACAGGCCCAACTTGCAGGTGTTTACTGGCCGTGGACATTACTGTTATGCTTTGTGTGACCCACAGACACTGCACCACTGGCATGGGATACTCACAATGACATATACACAGCTGGCTGTCTGTGCTGTGGTGTCTCTACAGCTGTGCGGTATGTGGCTGGGGGGGCACATACCATCAGACAGGCACACTGGTGTTGGGGTATTCCCAACACTGGCCCGTGTGCACTGCATGATGTATCCCAGCCTTGTGGCCACATCCAGTCTGTGGTGCAGCCTGGCCACTCGTACACCCTCCCCTCAACACCCTCCATGCCCACAGTGCTGCATGTGTGTGCTGGCATCTGTTGGTGTCCACTAAAGGGTGGTCTGCAGGTGTGTGCTGTATGGCTGCACTACCATGGTGTCCACTGGGGTCTGGGTCACCACTTTCTGCCTGGCATGGCTAGGACTAGTGGCAGATGATGGCATCATAGGGTTGCCATCCATGAGCAGCATGTTTCTTCTATGTCTGGCTTAATTCTATGTTTCATGCTTACTAGTTAGGGTCACGCAAAGCCACGCAAAAGTCATGCAAAGCTGGGCAAAGCCACAAAGTTGCACAAAGTTAGTTTGCCCAGAGTTAAGACTACTTTTTTCTGGGCGGTAATCTGCACTGCACAAAGTGTTGCGCTAAGTCACGCAAAAACACTTTGCGTGGCACTATTCGCTGAATATAGCATTGCACCTGTATTCATGTACATGCCCCCTCAGTTTGCCCCTTGCATACATTATAATTTTACCTGGTGCTAATGCAGTTTGCACACGCTATTTGACCTTTTGAATATTGAGGACCTGTGCTAACCCAGCGCCAACCCTGCGCAAACGGTTTGCACTCAGCGCAAAGTTTTGAATACCTGGCCTCTGGTTTCTTATTATAGGTTCAATGTTTCTATGTCCAACTTGAAAACCAGTACTGGAGTTTTATTTCTCTACAATTGAACACACACTACGTGGAATATGCTCTATTACCAGTTCTTTCATTAAATAGTAAATTTCCGAATTATCAGGTTAACCAACTCTGGAAAAAAATATCTCCACAATTAGATTCTAGTATATTTCTGTAGCTCTGATCCTAAATTCCATCAGTGTGTAATAAAAATATTTTTACCTTCTGCTTGTTTTCTTTAATTACATACTGTGGACTCTATTCACATCCTCCTGTTTCTGTCAGGTTAGTGTTTCTGAAAAAATATTAAAGGAGAAGCTGTGTCTCTGTTTGTCACATTTCTGTAAATTTCAATCTACAGCTCTGATTTACAAACTATAATGGTTCTAGAGCCTACATTTTAAAACAATAAAAATGTTTTCACCTTTCTTACTTTAAAAAATAATTGTATTCTTTTGTTAACTGGGTAAGGTGCCTGTTTTATTTGGGGGGGGGGGCAACCTGGGACCACTAGGGAGGTTAAATGACTTGTTCAGAGTCACACAGTATGCACGTGGAGCTTGTAGGAATCAAACTCAGGTCTGCCAGATGTACCAAACTGATTCAATGGATGTACCAAGCTCATTCACAGCTCATTACTCTAACCAGCCCCAATTCCCTAATTCAGGATACATGGTTGTGGTCACTCAAGATAATTCCCACTTAATCCCTTTCATCATTTTTATCTGAAAAGTAAAGTAGTTGTTTAAAATATGTTGTACTGCTTCAGTAAAAATGGAGGCCTCTCTTTAATGTAAAGCATGCTTTCAGTTTCTAATGTTATACTACATCAGAGAAGGCATTCCACACTGTGTAAGGCTTTCTTCCAGTTCAAATTGTAGTGCTGTACTAGAAACAGAAATGCTTGCACTGTGCTTGCCCTTGCACCCAACCCAGAAGTTGCTATATTTTAGTTTAGTTTTAATTTTTTTTTGTTGACTGGGTAAATACACTAGACAAATTCTGCCTATTTTCAGGCACAACCTGGGGGAAGGGGATACAGATGAATGCTAACTGACCTTGAACCAGATTAAGCTGTTGGTGGTATTTTTTGTGAATGGAGGAAATGTGGCCATTGCACCGGGGAAATTCCCCTGCTCTTTTCGAGAAGTGCCATGGGATCTTTAAGATCCACCTAAACTACCACCAGAACAGGTAGATGGGACCTCAGTTTAACGTCTCATCTGAAAGACGGCACCTCAGGAGTGCAGCACCCCCCTCATGCTGCACTACAGTGTCAGTATTGGGATATTAACCCAAGTGCCTGGTGTGGGGGATAGAACCCACAGCCTGCTGATCTCCCGGCCTCAGAGGCCTCAGAGGCAAGTATGCTACCTGCTGAGCCACTGACACTGCTATTGACTGATATTCAGTCGGATAGCACACTAACACTATTTGACTGAATATAGGGCCATGACAGTGCAGTGCTAAGTCATGTAGCACTGCCCCTGCATCGATCTGCACCCCCAGTCCTGATAGTGCTAGAAGCCATGGCATGATATTCAGTCCCTATATGCAAATGAGTCCATTGGGAATGCCAGACACTAAGGGACCATATCCATGCCCATTATGGCCTCATTTGCATGGAAAGTGGTGGCAGGTTTGCACCCCAAACAATTGTAAGAGGAAGGTGACTAAGGGAGTCCACACTTGGAGCACACTAAGAAGGTGTGACACACCACTGTCACAAAACAAGGGGCTAACAAGCACTAGTGTAGATAAAAAGCAAATCATAGTTTTGTCTGTAGTTGAAAAGGTCTGTGGCTGGTGGGTAAAACATTGGCAGATGCTAGTGGGGTGAGTTAGTGGCATGATTTATTAAATAAAGCCTTTTTGACTACAAACCAAACTATGGTTTGCTTGTTATCTATACTAGTGCTTGTTAGGTTCGCACACCATCTGTGGCCAGCCACCATGCCAAGCATGGTGGTGACTGGCCCCCACCCCGATCCTCCAGCCCCATAACATTCATGAGTTTCCGGTGTCCAGTGGTATCCCTGCCCTCCGATCCCTGTCCCTATCATCATATTGTTTACCCTTGTGGTAAGCAGCACCCCCCCATTTGTCTGAAGACCCATCCTGGTAAATGTGTTTTTCCTGGTGTCTACTGGCACTCCCTGCCCTCCAATTGATGGCCCAGCACATTTGTTTTTCCCTGGTGTCTAGAGGCACTCCCCATCCAATTGCCCGTCCCGGTAAATGTTTGGTGTTGCCCTGGTGTCTAGTGGCACCCTGTCTTGGCAATAATATTGGTTTCTCCAGTGTCTAGTGGCATCCTTCACCCTCTGATCATCTGCTGCTATATTATAACAGATGTCCCTGGTGTCTAGTGGCACCCCATCTTATGATTGCCCATCTTGGTACATGGTGAAGTTTTCCTGATGTCCAGTGGCACCCCCTTACACCAATCACCCATCCTTAAATATGCACATGCAGTATGCCCTGGTGTGTAGCACCTCTCACCACCCACATCAAGCAGATCACCCTGCCCCTTGTACCTATTTGGCCAGTGCCATATGAGGGATCCCATATGGTGAGTAACGCAGCCCTCCTCTCACCACCTCAATCGGCCACTGCATGGAATGTCAGGAAGCACGCATACTGTCTAAAATAGAAGTATACCTGCTACCTGTCATTCTATATGGTGGTTGGCCAAGGTGGTGAGAGGAGGACTGTGCCATTCACCATTTTGTATCCCCCATGTGGCACTGGCCAAATAGGTACAGGAGGCAGGGTGATGTGGTCAGTACGAGTGGTGGTGGGGGGCTTCTAGACACCAGGGCACACTTGTGCATTCAAGGATGGGTGATCAATGGGTGAGGCTGCCACCAGACACCAGGGAAACTTCACTATGTACCAGGATGGGTGATCAGAGGGTGGGGTGTACCACTAGACACCAGGGAAAACAAACATTTAGAGGGATGGTGATCAGAGGGTGGGATGTGCCACGAGACACCAGGGAAAAGCAAACATTTACTGGGATGGTAATCTGAGGGTGGGGCATTTATCACCACAAGGGGCTGGAGTTGGGGGATGCAGAGCACAGACAGCTGGAGTACTGCAGCCCACCACTAGGGCATTGCACCCCATTATGTTAGGGTTTGCAAAGGTGGTAACTTGCACCCATTCAGGTGGCATTTGCCACCTGTGCAAACCTCTCAGTTTCCCATTGCACCCATATGCAGGAGAGGACCCCCCTTATTTGTATGGTGGCAGTGGTAACTTAGTGCTCGGATGCTATTGGGTTTTGCCCATGCTGTGGGGGTGTCTGAATATAGAGCCCACCCATGAATTGGGCTCAAAACTTGTTAGCATAGGCAAACACCCCTCAGCACCTGGGCTAAGTTCTGAATATCTGGCCTGTGTAATCTTACAATGTCAATGGTGAGCTTAGCCCCACCATAGTTTGCAGTTCAAAAGGGCCAGCATTTGTAGAAGCACCATTTTTATACCCTGCCTGTGTGCGCTAGCCGTATTGGGAGTGCCCCTGTATAACATCACCATGGTGTCATCCATGCTAAAAAGAAAGCATGTGTGAGACCTAGCAGCTGTCACTTGCTTTGACCCTGATCTGCAAACTACCAGCTCCTGTTACATTGCTATAATAGCAGTTGGCAATCTTTGTCAAAACCATAATTTTAGCACAGGAGTTAGCCACTTTTTGATAAGTACAAGTTTTTTCAAATCTTTTACAGGCTCAGTATATACATTTAGTTCGTTTAGGTTTAACTAAACCGGTTATGATTTGTGAAGGACAAATAACAGCTTTTCCTCTCTGCCCTTGAAACATAAACTCATATGTGTTTGTATTTACTTATTTTAATCCCTCTGAATGTTAGATGCTAGTTTGAATCTATTTTATGTGTGACTGCTACAACTATTTGAAGCCTACTAACTCTGCTACAATCTAAACTAGAGACCACATTCTCTTTTCTACATAACCACTCCCTGTATTGAAATATAATTCAGTGTCTATGTATACATAACACTATCAAGTGCATAATGAAAGTAATAAGTGTTTATTCTAAGCTGTTCTGTTTGTTTCCTAAATACCTACCTGATAGGCTGCCAAGTAGGTCACTTCAGATGTAGAACTCCTATTATTGAAAATTAAATACATGAAAAATATCAACCCAGTCCCTCTGAATGTATCTAAATTATAGGCCAATAATAAAAATAAATAGACTAATTATAATGCACTGGATATACCAGATAGCAGTCCAGTCAATTTCTTCCTCAAGTCCATATTTGCTTTCAGTATTCTTAAATTTGTGATCCATAAGCATCCCTAGTTAATAGGAACTTATTTCAATCACCCCACCCCCTTACCTCGATGGCTGCTTAACCTGTTCTATGTCAAAGAATGTAAGTGTTGGTAAAGGATGATTTGCAGCCTTGAAATGTCTTGTGACCACAGCTGTCTCATCTCCTCTGTGACTGATATAATTTTATACTCAATAATTGAGTCCTTTAATTGTCGGGGGTTCTATATATTTTTGGTCACATGGAAATTTAATAGTATATATCACATGGTCTGACCTGCACGTAATGACATCTGTTGTTTTGATAGTTTCTGAAGTCACAGTTTTTGTAATTTTATTTTTTTGCTTTATAAGTATTGCTATAACAGCTGTACATTCTACATATCTGATTCCCTTCTAAAGGGAATTTTTCCAAAAAAGTTCTTGTTTCATTTCTTGGTTGCTTATGAACTGCATGACATAACCTGTCTTTAAAGGTATCACATCTTTTTGTTGCAACCATTGGCTTCAGTTCAATATTTTTTTTGCCAGTGTTGCCTGTTTGCAATATAGGCCAGTTTCTGTATATACGATTTTTAATTTATCTGATGTGTTCACCATTAGTAATACTTAAGACAATTCTAGTTTCCTCATTCTGTTTGCATTCTTCTTTTAGCAGTTCCCTATGGTTAAAGAGGACAGGAAATTATTTTTAATTGGTAGCTGTTTATAATGCTCCCCTTTACAGAAATGCTATCCATAAGCCTAAATGTTCCATATGGAACTGTACCTTAATAAAAAGTGATAGGAAAAACTGTATTTTGCATTGTTTTGCCTTTATGGCTAGCATTCGGTTACAGCTCTCTTCACAGTACCAGTGATTTGGGGTTTGAACTACTGTATGCCATCATTTGTGCACAGACATCTAAGCATGGTTGTGATAAGACAATAGTTCATATTTATCAAATCAAATCAAACCAAATCAAACCTTATTTATATAGCGCCTTTCAAAACCAAGGCACTGCACATTAAAATACAGACACAGCATAAAACTTAAAATAATAAATATGTCAATAAATTAAACATCATTTGGGAAGGCTAAACTGAATAAATATGTCCTTAAATCAGTTTTGAATCAATCGACAGTCGGGCATTCTCTTAATTGATGAGGCAGAGAATTCCACAGGGTTGGTGCCACAAAAGAAAAGGCACAGGCACCAGATGTTTTCAAACAAACCCTGGGAATCTCTAGCAATACCTCGTTGGCAGATTGGAGAGGATGGAGGGGGAAGTAGGGAGTCAGGAGGTCTTGCAGGTAGTTGGGTCCCTGCTCGTGTAGGGCTTTGAAGGTTAATAAGCCAGCCATAAAGGTGATACACCACTGAGCTGGCAGCCAGTGCAGCTCGTGCAGCACAGCGTAATATGACTGGCCTTCAATGTCCCAGTCAAAAGCCTGGCTGCCACATTCTACACTAGCTGCAGGCGGTGTATATCAACCCCTGGAAGCCCTAGGTAGAGCGCATTGCAGTAGTCAAGGTGGGTAGTGACAAAGGCATGGACCAGTGTTGGAAGATCATCCAGAGGAACCACGTGTTTCACCCAGGCGATATTCCTCAGATGATGAAATGAGGATTTAACCAAGGTCGATACCCGAGATTTCAGGGTCAGGCCATAGTCAAAAATAACACCCAGGCTAAGCACCTGGTCTGAGGTAATGAGCTAAATACCATCAATCCATAGACCCGATGCCTGTCCAGCCCCCAAATCCGCCACAGGATGACCTGGGTTCACTACCAACACTTCAGTCTTATCTGGATTCAGTCTCAGCCAGCTGGTGCTCATCTAGTTCCTGATCTCAGTGAAACAGTTGTTTAGCACAGAGACTGCATCAACCTGTTCGGGCAGAAAGAACATATACATTTGACTATCATCTGCATAGCAGTGAAAACTCAAACCATATTGCCTGATGATATCTCCCAACGGTAGCATATACACTGCGAACAACATGGGTGCTAAGATGGAGCGCTGCAGCACCCTGCAGTACAGGGGAAGAACGCCAGAGGAATAAAGTCCAGTGACCACACTCTGAGACCTGTTCACAGAGAAAGACTGAAACCATATGAGGACTGTGCCTGACAGCCCACAAAGGAGACACAAGCACTCCAAAAGCACACCGTGGTCCACAGTGTCAAATGCTGCAAAGAGATCGAGAAGGACCAAGATAGTACATGCCTTTCAATCTCTCACTATTAGGAGATCATTCAATACTCGGACAAGTGCAGTCATGGTGCTATGTCTCTTCCTAAATCCAGATTAGAGGGTGTCATAGACATTGTGAGTTACAAGATGATAGTCCAGTTGCACGCAACCACCTTCTCAGTAACCTTGCTGACAAAGGGCAAGTTAGAGACAGGTTGGTAGTTAGCTAGACAGTCTGGATCCAAGAAGGGTTTCTTAAGGAGTGGTTGTATGGCCACCTCCTTGAGGGGATCTGGAAAGACCCCCTCTCCAAGGAACTTCAGACAATTTCAGCTAGGATAGGGCAGATAACATCTACATAACCTACTAATAGAAGTGTAGGGACAGTCCAAACCACAACTAGTTGGGCGTAAAATCTGGATGATTTTATTTTATTTTATTTATTTTATTTAGTTTTTGTTTACTGGGTAGGTGCACTGGCCATAGCCATGACTATTTTCAGGCACAACCTGGAAATGATCTTCACAATGTCCATGAATTCCAGCCAACTGAAGTCCAGCCAGATAGACCAAGTGCATGCTGTCTCCTGCCAACCTCTGCAATCCCTCATATAATGTGGAGCCAGCAAGTTATTACAATAGAAAATGTCATTATGTATTACCAATTGTTCATACAGTGCTGAAGAAGCTTGATTTAAAGTGAAACATCGACAAGCTGCATGATCATCTCTGTCTTTGTGTTTTTCCTATTGAATAATGCAAGAATAAAATGAACTGATTTTTCTTTTTTCTCATGTAACATTTTCTCACCTTCCGCCTTGGCTAGCCCCATTAGACCGACCTCCCAGCCCTGTTCCCTGGAAATTACCGGGGCTTAACTTATGCCCGGCCCAGGAGCAGTGCTTGTGGAGAGTCGGTGGAGAGTCGGTCGCCATCCTGCTGCCGGTGATGTTTCCCCACCAATTTCTCCCAAGAGCCCAGGGAGTGGATATACATGTGTGATGAGGCATGCATTAGTCCCACAGCCTCAGTAACAGCCCCTTTCCTCCCACCCCATTGGCCTAGTACCTGGCTCCTCTCTTGGCCCATGCTGCCCCTAGCCTCCACCAGGTGGCAGCCATCAGCCCAGAGGAGTCATCCCACCTCCCCAGAGAGGAGACCGTGCCTGTCAGCAGCTCCATCCAGCTCCACCCCCCCATTGCCAACCTCTGATGGCCTGGGCTCATTCCCGAACCCGGGTCACCAGTGTGACATGAAATTAGGCAACCAACACCTTAGCCCCAGTGCCACCGGGCTGGCTGATGAACTAATTTTAAAAAAAATATAGAGGTTCATAGTTACATTTATTTCTGGTGAATCAGTCATCATGGTTCAAGCATAACTAGGTACCTACTATACAGCCAGCACAACAGCAATAAGCATGTTAGATACTGTAGGCCTAATCTGTGCACACTGTGGTGACCTACAGCACACCCGTAGGCTGTTGTACACACCAGCATCATACTTACAGCAAATTAGGAGACCCCAATCACAGCTAACACTACAGAGCGTGCAGTCAGGAAAGCTATATGTGATATGTGTGAAAACACTTTTTAGAAACTCATGTCAAATCCAAACTCACCTCAGAGACCTCAGAGTAAGCACAATTTAACTGCACAGATATCTGAGGTATAAAATGCGTTTTTTTAAAGCCCATTCCAATTCCATCTTACATAAAATCCCACCTACTTTAGGTGCACCTAAACACAAAATGTTAAGATAACAGCTGCTCTGCATCAAACAGTGTTTCTGTTTTTGTTGGATGATCTTTACAGCACATTATAAAATTGGCATTGCAAATCCACCAATTCGATTGGCTAGTACATGTTCTAAGCTGTGTCCTTATCAGAAGATATACTAGCCAACCAGCACTACCCACCACTCCTGAGCACCATTACAACAACAAATCAATGAGCTGTGCCAACCGTAAACAAAAACACAGGCTGGCACAGCTCACACTGGGGAAACAGCACTTTCTGCCTGGCCATGCTGAGGGCTGATCTGTAAAAGCCAACCACGGGCACAAACACCATCCCTTAGAAAACACTGACATATCTTCTGTCTTTTAAAGTAAACTCTCACTTCTGCTTTTTGTTAAAGCTGATGGCAACTTAGAGAGCAAAGCACCAGCTTTAAAATGCCACTACAGATCCATCTGCCATCCTCCCTGGGTGTCCTCCTTTAGCGATGCAACAGACAAGACAGCCTCCCTCCCTCCTCCAACTTCATAGTCTTTCAGAGGTCAGCCACAACAACCCAAAAAGTCTTACAAAACACTGCAGTACATTACTCTCATAGCAAACTTGACAGACATTTGTTTTCTTTCAGAAATGCGAACCCAGAAACGACAGTCTACAGTGGCTGCTGCTCGACACGCTCGCTCCCAGTCAGCCAGCCCTGTAATGTTAATCAAAGAAAAATTATTTAAAAAGACAAAGGTTAAAAAAATAAAGAAAAAGACACAAAAAATGTTTTCTGTGTATGTGTGTGTGTGTGAGGGGGGGGGACGAGAAACAACAGTAAATACCTCAAACGATATTGGACATGCTCGTTTCCATTGCCTGTAAGTCAAACTGTTTGGGGGGAAGAAAACATGGTTTTGAGTGATTCTGTGGGTTGGCTGGGCAGACACAATCAGTGGGTGGTTAGTGGAGACACAGACAGACACAAGTATTTTATAATGACTTTTATTAAAGAACTCCAGTCCAACACATTGACTATTTTTTTCTTTTTCTACTGATATAATCATATTTTATATTTTTTCATGTGCCCTTTTTTATGTGCATTTTTTATTTACTTCTTTAACATGGGGAGCCCATTTTATAAGCTCAATAACACACTCTGAGGTGCGGATTATCTCCTGATAAGAGCACGTCCAGGTGCATGACCTGGGCATACTCTTGTCAGGAGATAACCCATACCTCATTGTGTTTTTCGATGCATGGAGACACATCTTGTAATACACTTTCCTTTAACAGGCTGATTCCTCACTTTCCCATGGTGACATCATTGTCTGTTCTGCTGTGATGTAACTATGTGATCAGTATTTTGCATACGATTTGACTTACCAATTATTCAACCTTTGGGAAGTAGCACTGATTGAGCTGTGAAGCATCTTGTATAGTTTTGTGATGTGCACAGTGCCCTACATTTTGCATAGAGGGACCACTTTGTAATGTTTTCAAGAAGGGAAAAGTTTGTACTTTTGCTACTTCTTTGCAGACAAAGGAAAACTTTCCATCATCTCTACTTTTCTGTCATCTACCATTTTGCTTTACTCTTCTGCCAAATTATGTCATAGCACCAACGAGGTGTGTGATCCTAGTTGTTCTTCACATTTTGGTCTCAGTTATTCTCTATTACCTCATACAGGAACACATTTGCTGGAAATAGCATTGACTATGCGGCCATTTCAAAATCAAGCCCAGGGAGGCCTAAAATGATTGTCACCACCAGTTTTGTGTGATATCATCACGGGCAAAAATATTGCGGTACAAAATATCACAGCCAAATCATCACCGCCAGCAATGTAGGCTAACAAATACATTGCAGGACAGAACTGCGCAAGCAGGCAGTACAATCTGCAAGTGTCAAGTGCCACAGTGCTGAGGTCAGTGTCGGGGCACTGCATATAATTTCCAGCTGCAAGTCTGCGTGCACCCTGGCACTAGTCAGCTTGCGTGCCCACCAGCCATGTGCTGTTGTTCCTTATACTGGATTGGGTGGTGGAGTATACATGGGTCAGTGTGGTAATGGTGTACTGTGTATCTGTGAGTTGTGTCATTAAATGGTGTGCATTCATAGCTCTGGTGTCTGGAGCTCTGTTTCTGCCTTGTGAAACGTTCTGCCTGCAGCCTGCCTTCGCAGTTCTGTCCTGCGATGTATTTGTTAGCCTACATTGCTGGCAGTGATGATTTGCCCGCAATATTTTGTACCACAACATTTTAGCCCACAGTGTTATCACATGGAACCTCACCATCAATCAACCAAAATGAATTCTGCTGCCATAAGAACTACCTTGAGAGAATCTCATGGAACAAGCTGTGGCATGGAGGATTAAAAGGCAGGCATGTAAACTGGACTCATTCTATTAAAGGATTTAAATATTAAAGACAAACTTTTAAAGCCGACCCATCACCTCATTGGAAACAAGTAGAGCTAACCCACCTTGTAGCATATCCAATCAAAACAACAATCTGAAGGTGATGTGCTGCAGAACTGACTTTGAGACAATAGGTTGTTATGAAATGAAAGTAAATCTGAAGCCATTAGGCTGGGTTTTCAGCTGAGTTTCAGAGACTTACAGCATTATTGCTCCACATTCCCAATGCTTGCATTAATATGTTAGACCACCTAAAAAAGTGCTCTATCACACACAACTGCCATGACTTGGGGTGGTTCAGGGGCCCCATATTGATGCCTGCATCAATATATGATGCATCATAATTATATTGCTGTAAACCAGTGACAACTGCTGAAAATGTGGCAAAATGCTTGAAACTAGTGACTGACCATGCATTTTGCCACATTCACCCTTCCCCCAGGTGCATACCAAAATCAGATCTCTTCAAACTCCAGACCATGATAATTAGGTACTAGCTGGTACATTATTTCTAACAATAGTACCCACGTGGGTGATATCCCAGACTCCAGATATTTTGAGATCCTGCTTGATCAAAGCCCATCTATGACTAACCATATTTCTAAAATAGTGACTATATTGAACACCAAATGTGGTGCTTTGTATAGAGTCACATGTCTATACTAAGGAGATACGTGATGGCTAGATATGTGATACAGAATATATCTGAATGAGTGGCAAGTGAGCCGAGGAATATCATGAGTGGTGGAGCATAGCGGAGCCATGATTGATGGTTCCCTGAGCTCACTTGCCACAAGTTCAGATATATTCTGTATCACACACCTAGCCATCATGTATTCCTTTTATACAATAGGACTGTGTTTCGTGCTGTTCTTTTTTGTTTGATGATGTCACTACAGTGTGATATCTGGAGATATCACACTGTAATGATGTCACCACAGTGTGATATCTGGAGTTATCAAGCTGCAGTGAGAGTACATGTTTTCATTTAATGGGTTATCTGCTCACTCCTATTGTATAAAGCATTATAATGCATTGCCAGTAGCTCAGTAGGTAGCACACTCATCCCTGGGGCTAGAAGATCAGCTAGTTGAGTGTTCTAGAACCACACCAGGCACCTGGGGTGATACCTATAACTGACAACTGTAGAACAGTATGGGGGGGGGTACTGCACTGGTGAGGTGCCATCCTTCAAATGAGATGTTAAGCGTGGATCCCTTCTGCCTATCTCTGGTGATTGTCCAGGTGGAAATAAAAAAATTCCATGGCACTTATCAATGAAGAGCAGGACAGTTTCCCCTGGTGTCATGGCCCGCATTCCCCCATCAATAAAAAAGGTCCATGCCACTCACCCCCCAGGACGCACCTGGAAACAAACTATATTAGCTTAACGTGCCTTTCCTGATCAAATAAAAAAAATTACAAAGTTAAAAGTACTTTAATGCCAGTACTGTACCATACTATGAAAGCATCCTACAGTATTTCATGGTAAACAGTATCTCCATTTAAACTTTGTAGATGACTGTATCTTAAAACAATGCTATATACATAGCTTTGAAGTCTTAATTATCAAATAAAGGCGTGTCAATTCTGCCAGGTTACTACCTGTATTATAACAAAATAGTTTTGTATTTTTTTTCTCTTTATGGTAAAGTACACCAGCTTATTAACTTCCTGGTGCACATTGCTATTGATTTGGATAAAATGGCAATCAAATAGTAATGCTTTGTCTCCCACTGAGACCAAGTGAAGGCACACTACTGCAAAAAAAAAACAACTAATTTGTTTACGAAAAAGCTCTTTACTATTTTTCAATTTGTTGACATTCATAGATTACATTTATGCTCTTTGTTCTTTATATGAACAACTACTATCAATGCCAGAATTCAGTTTGAACTCAGACAAAAGAATTTCCCAGTATTCTGCACCATTTATAGTATAACATTACATGTACAGTTAGAAACATATTAAGTCCTAATAATTTCAAACAGTCTGGAAAAGAACACTTTGAGTCCCGATTTGTCGGTAATTGCTATGTATAACATGTTCATTCCCTCACAGTGTTTGCTTAAATGTATACAAACACTGACCATTTAAACTTTGCTGAGACTTCTGTTGAGGTGTATAGAACAAACATTTGTCAATGCCGAATGTTTGCTTGCTGATATTGGCATTTGTACTGCAGGAGTTAGAGCGATGCATAATAGGAATGGCAGTGAAGTACTGAGCTAATGCCAATCCCCACCCCCATCCTGCAGAGACTGACAGGCATTGAAAGTGTGCCTCTGGGTCATTGGGAATAACACACATGCCATTCCACCTCACCCCACCCTGCAGACACCAATAGGTGTCATGGCGTGCCTTGGGGTCTTCGGCACTTATGCTCACCCCATTCCACAAGGAAATAAGCTAAGATGGGTGCAGTATAGGAGAATGGGCTGAACGTTAGGGCTGAAGACCCCAAGGCACACCTCAATGACTGTCTCTGGCTGCAGGGTGGGGGTGGAGGTGAAATAACATAAGCATTATGGCCGAAGTCCCCAAGTCACATCCAGATGCCTGTCAGTCTCTACAGGGTGGGGCATTATGGCTGAAAACCCTAACACCCAGGATGTTTGTTGGTATTTTCATTCCAACTTTTCAACATGGGCTTTTTGGGACCCAATCTCATGAACAGAGGCACTATCATTTTATTACTCAATCCCTAAAGGTGATTTCGCACAGTGACTGTGCCATTTGGCACAACAGGTGCAAAAACACATTTTGGGCAGGATATAAAAAATGACAGCTGTACTGTTTTTGATGAAGTGTTATAAAATGGCAATGCCAAAAATCTGGAGTGAAAATATGAAAAATTGGTGAAGTTATGAGTGTGTGTAGAAATTCTGCAATGCACTCCCATAACGCAATCATTTTGTGGATTTTTTTTCACCAAGTTTTCAACATGGGCTTTTTGGTACTCCACCTTATGAACAGTGATACTATCATTTTGGTACTCCATCCCGAAAGTTGATTTTGCATGGTGACTGTGCCATTCTGTGCTACAGGTGTCAAAACATGTTTCTGGCAGGATATAAAAAATGACAGCTATACTGTTCATAAGGAGGTTTGAAAAAATGGCAATGTTGAAATTCTGGAGTGAAAATATTAAAAATTGGTGAAGTTATGAGCATGCATAGAAACGGCACAACGCACACTCATTATGCAGTAATTTTTTGGAATTTTTTCACCAAACTTGCAACATGCGCTTTTTGGGACCCCACCTTATGAACAGTGGCACTGTCATTTCATTACTCTGTCCCAAAAGGTGATTCTGTGCAGTGACCGCGAAATCACCATTTTGGGGGCCAAAAAATGAAATGGTAGTGTCAGTGTTTATGAGGTGGTGTCCCAAGAACCCCATGTTGAAGATTTGGAACCAAAAATCCAAAAACTGGCTGAGATATCAACCTAAATTGAACCCCCCCATTCACTGCCATTATTGGGCTTACCATTATTTCTTCAGTTCCTGGTTGGTCTTTGAAGAGTGCAGATGTGTTCCCAGTCCACAGAAGATCGCTGCTCCTGACCTATGGAGGTAAGTATGGGTGAGGGTGGGTGTGAGGAGGGGGGGTGCGCAGAGGAAGGGTGCAGGTTTGGGGAAGGGCCAGGGAACGACTGAGGACCATTTTCTTTTTCTCAGATTTAAAAATACTCATGGGACTGTTTTCTTCTTACAGGTGGAATATTACAAAACAGATTTTGGCACACTGAGGTGGGCTCCCAGTCTGCCAGACTAGCGGAGGAGGGGATCAGTGCCAACCCAGGTATTGGGCACCCCTAGGTCGGCTGAAAAAAAGGGGGCATGAGGGGCGCATCCAACACTGGGAGTGGGCATCCTAGTGTAGGAAAAAAAAATAAAGAATTACTTTGGCACACTGGGGTGGGCTCCCCATGTGCCACAATAGTGGGGATAAGGACATGCCGACATGGGGATTGGGTACCCTGTTGTTGGCAAAATATATGTTTGGGCTTGGGGGGGCATGCTGACATGGGGATTGGGCACTCTGTTGTCAGCAAAAGATATGTTCGGGCTTGGGGGAGTCATCCAACACCGGGAATGAGCATCCCGGTGTTGGAAAGTAAAAAAAAAAAATATTTATCTGGGCACACTGGGGTGGCTCCCAGTGTGCCACAATAGTGTGGTAAAGTGGGGGGCATGCCAACATGGGGATTGGCCACCCTGATGTCAGCTTTTGGGGGACTGTGTGGTGGGCAGCAGGAGCAGCCAATCTGAAAAGCCGCTGCATGGCTCATTTATTATGTTTAATAACTTTATTTATTGATATGCTTCACCATGAAAGGCACACTGAGCAAACAAGTTGATCGTAACTCCAGTCATGCACATTACTGTGCACTGTAATGTGCATGGCTGGAGTCTTCTCTGCTGCTGTGTGCCTGGTTGGGGGGGCTGCCACTGCAATCAGGGATGACAAAACTGTCCCTTGTTGGAGTGGCAGATTTCTTTCAAGTCCAGCTCTCACTCTGAAACTGCCATCATCAGCAGCCTTCCTGTTGATTGGTGGCTGAGGGACATGTCCCTGAAAGCATTTGCTGGATTGGCCAAACACTGCCACACCTCTGCAATGCTCTACTAACCTCAGTATGTTTCTTGTGTGCTGTGTGCACAAGCAAACATAAAAATAGACCTTGATGGCAGAAAAAGGCCTCATATGACCCATCTAGACTGTCCAAACCTACTTTGGTGTGTTGTGAGTATCCTAGTTGTCACTCACTCCCCCTTCCCTTGTGCCCTTCTCACACTTCATCTTTACTAGCCTTATAGAATTATGGGGCCCGATTCCAGGTCAAATGTCGCAACTCACCAGCATATGTGAGTTTTGACATTCGTCACTATGCCAGGGACCCTGCACCACATTCCAAGAGTGGCAGTGTCCTGGCACTTGTGACATGTGGGTTACACCATGTGGAGGCTAACGCCATGGACATGGCATAGAAACCCAGCATGTCACATGTTGTGGCCCACTACTAGTAGCCCCCCCCGAAGCCCCCCACCCTGGAACACCATGGCACACACCGGGGGCATGGTGGGCAGAACAGGTGGCACAGGAGTCCAGGGGGTGCACTGGAGATCAGACCCCCAAGGGTCCCTGGCTTTTGGGGGGGTGGGGGCAGGGGCGTGCTTGTGGGGGCACAGGGAGCACATCAGTGCTGTTGCTGAGGTGCTGCAGAGCAGGCATCCAAAGGATGGCACCATTGGATGTCCCTTAGAGCAGCTCTGAGTTGTACTAACTTAGCTCCACCAGTGCTGCTCCTAGAATCACGCCAGTGGGTTACGGCAGCCACCCACTTGGAATAGGGCACAGTTACTGCCATAACCCACCCTTGCACCATGTCATTGCAGGCTGTGGCATAGTGGGTGGCGTAACCCATGGTTGGCATAGCCTACAGCCGACATGGCACAAGGCGCCTCTTGGAATCGGGGCTGGTGTACCACTTGGCGCAAGTCACGAGATATGCCAAGAGGTTTGGTGTATCTCAGCTTACACTAGCATATGCCGACTTGGAATTGGTCCCCTAGAAACATAGAAATTTTCAGCAGACAAGGACCACTAGGCCCTTCCAGTCTGCCTGTAAGTCCTGTACTTGATTACAGCTTTTGACCCTCCCTCTGCTTAACCTTTATGGTTCCCCTATGCCTGTCTCATACAAGTTTAAATCCAACCACAGTGCTCGCTTCCACTACCTCCTGTGGCAGACCATTCCATGCGCTCACCACACTCTCCATGAAGAAAACCTTCCTCACATTACCTCTTAACCTTCCACCTTCCATTTTCATGGCATGCCCCCTAATTCTTGTACTCCTCCTATATTGGAAGATTCCCCACCCCCACACCCTGTTTATGCCTCTGAGGTACTCAAATGTTTCTATCGTGTCTCCTCTCTCTCCCCCGTCTCTCCTCCAGGGAGTACATATTGAGGTCCCTTAATCTCTCCTCATAAGTCTTGTGGTGCAAGCCCTGTACCATCTTAGTCATCCTTCTCTGGACCGCCTCCAGCCTGTTAATGTCCTTTTGAAGGTGCAGCCTCCAGAACTGCACACAGTACTCCATGTGAGGTCCGACCAGGGTTTTGTATAACAGCATCACTACCTCACATCGTCTGCTGATGATCCCCCTTGCTATGCACCCCAGCATGCCTCTGGCTGTCCCTGCTGCCTTTGTGCTCTGCTTTGACATTTTTAGGTCATCTGAAATAGTAACCCCCATGTCTCTTTTCTTTTTGGTGACTGTCATCAGCTCCCCACCAATCCTGTAGCTCTCCCCAGGGTTATTGTGTCCCAGGTGCATAATTTTACACTTTTTTGAATTAAACCTCAGTTGCCACTCTGCAGACCTTTTCTCAAGCTTCCCAATGTCCCTTATCATTTTCTCTACCCTACAGGAGTATCCACCCTGTTACAGATCTTTGTGTCATCCGCAAACAGGCAGACCTTTCTTTCCAGCCGTTCTGCAATATCACTGATGAAGACATCCTCAGTTGGGCTGTGTTGCCCTACCCCTAGTGTGGGGCCTAGGGCCCAGATATTCAAACTGCACCATACTGTGGCGCAAGCCTGTGCACTGCTCAAATTTGTTGCGCAGCGGTGTGGCCAGGGCGATATTCAACGGAGTTGCACTATGGCACAACTGCTTTGAATATTGCACACTGGCAACCCCCACTCTGCATGGTGCAGTGTAACTGCACCAGAGCAAGTGGTCAGAGTGGAGCATTGAGATGCGGTGGTGCAAGTGCCATTGCGCCATGCACAGCACCTGTGATATTCAAAGGGTGACATGCAAATGGGGCCATAATTTATGCAAGGCACACGGGGGGGCCATTTGCATCTGATTACAGCCCCATTTGCATGCCATTAGCATGCAGGTGCGCCGATCCCTGACAACTTGCACGTGGCACCTGCCAGGCAGTAGCCATCGGGGACCAACGCTCCCGCCGCCCAATCGTGGGACGTCCCATAAGGGAAAAAGAACATCTCCTCTCCCTGGCAGTCCAGTGGACCATGATTCACCCGATCGCGGGCATAACTGTATCCCCCCTGAAGTCCAATATCCCTGGTGGTCCAGTGGACTGTGATTAGCCCGATCGCAGGGGCATTCACCCCCAAGTCTGAATTGTGTAGATCTGGGATCCTCACCTTCACCCACCGATGCCCACCACCCCACCCACCGTTATCTGGCGGGTGGCAGCACCCCACCCGCCACCTCAAGAGCCAGCATCGATAGTTGGTGGGAGCAGGCATGCCCATTGGCTCATGTTCTGAACCATCGGGCGTGCAGCCATACCGAGCTGTCAGTCGTGGGCAGTGGGGCAGCAGGTGGTGGGGTGCCCACCACCGCTGATGGGGGAGTGGTGGTGGGGCCAGTGGGCGGTGGGTGGGGGTCCACTAGATCACCACGGATTTTGGACTTGGGGGTGAGGAATGCCACCCGTGATCAGGCTCTGTGCGGTCCACTGACCACCAGGGATATTGGACTTTGGGGGGGGATGTCTGATGCCCACGATCGTGGCATGGGGGCGCCGCCAGGTGTGGTGGGAACAGGTGATGGCCACCCACAGGTGGTAGCTGCTGTGTTGTGTCCTGCAATGTGGCAGCTCACCTGTGGGTGGCCCTTGACTTGTTCCTTTTTTTAAGGCATAACTTTATGCAGGTGCAGGTAGGGATTGCGCCTGCAGAACTCTGCACTGCCCGGGCTGAATATCGGGCTGTGCAGTTTATGCATGGGCTCGCCCCCCCACCTGAGCCTGCAGACACATTACTGATGCGCCTGGCACATCGATTTGTGCAGCACACTTTTCCTTTTTTAAATATCGCATCAGGGTGCATCAGTGGGTTGTGCATGGAGACAACAATCAAGGCGCCATGCTAACCCTTTGAATATCTGGGCCTAAGTGTGCTCTTGAGACCAGTTCCTGTGGTCCACCTTTATTTTTGTAGAAACTTGTATGGCTATATCATGTCTCCTTTCTCTCTCCTGGCCTCCGGTGTGTATTTGTTGAGATCCTGATGTTATAGCTTAATATTTTACAACTATTGCTGTTGTTCATCTTGCCTGAGCCACAGCTGAAGTACTACTTTTCAGTGTAAATAAATAAATACTTCTGCAACTTGGAAGGAAGCACATTAATGTATATAAGGCTGCATTTTAGCTTGATAACAGTTTAATTGTACTGTACGTGTTTGTTATTAAATGATGTCAGGATGAAAAGCAGCATGGGTCTGTGGCAGGGAGGTCTTGCCAGACAAATCTTATACTATTTTTGAGACTGGATCACCAAGGTGATAGATGGGGCACAAGCTGTAGAGCTTTTCTACTTTGACTTCTGTGAGGCTTTTGATTCAGTATCTTACAGGAAGCTACTGAATAAGTTGTAGGACTTGGGAGTGGAGACAGGTTTGGTTAGGTGGGTAGGAAATTGGTTAAGGGGGAATCAACAGAGAGTAGTGCTTAAAGTGGCTAAATCTTGAGACAGAGAGTTCATGAGTGGAATGCTGCAGGGATTGGTCATGGGTCCTGTCCAATTTAATATGTTCATAAGGGGAAATTGTGTTTCTTTGCTGATGACACAAATTTATGCAGCAGGGTGGATAACAAGAAATGGGTGGAGGAGCCCCAGAAGGACATAGTGAAACTAGAGAAATGGTTTAAGATCTGGCATTTGAGGTTCAATGCTGAGTAATGCAAAGTAATACACATAGGTAGATGGAATCCACACCCAGAATACTGGATGGGAAGAGTTGACTGGTCACTTTAACAGAGGAGAGAGATCTGGGGGGGGGGGTCATCTTTACTGACCCCTCAAGCAAATAAGTCAATGCAACAAATGTAGCATCTTTCAGAAAAAGAGATGTGCTAGAATGATGGGACACAATTTGAAGATAGAGGGGGGACGGTTCAGGGGCAATGTGAGGAAATATTTTTTCACAGAGAGGGTGGTGGATGCATGGAACAGCCTTCCTAAGGAGGTTTTGGGGTCTAAAACTGTGGGAAAATTCAAGAATGCATGGGACAGACATAAGGCAATTTATGTGGGGGGTTGAAAGAAATAGGCTGTTGGATAAATAGGATCTGCAGCTTATCCTGTAGGTAAGGAAATTGGCAGACTAGGTGGGCCAAGCAGTCCTTATCTTCCATCAAAGTCTATGTTTCAAAGCACACAGCAAGGCATCAATGATGCTGGGTTGTATAAGGAGAGGTTCTGACAGCAGGAGAATCAAGGTGATTCTGCCACAATACAAATTCCTGGTGAGGCCTCGTCTGGAGTACTGTGCCCAGTTCTAGAACCCTCACCTGAGGAAGGACATCAACAGACTAGAGTCAGTACAGTAAGAGGTTGCTAAGATGATCCAGGGCCATCAAGGCAAATCCTATGAAAAACAGTCAGAGCCCCTAAACATGTATGTGCTGGAGGCCAGTTGGAAGTAGGGGGACATGACTGAAACATATACATTTCTTAGGGGCATAAGCAAAGTAAACAGTGAGGACCTATTTGTAAGAAATAGGGATGCAGTCAGTACGGTGCATGATTGGAGACTGGAGGGGGCCAATTCAGTAGAAACGTGAGGAAGTTCTACTTTACTGAAAGGGTCATGGAATCTTGGAACAGACTGCTGACAGAAATGGTGGGGCAGCAACCCTTAATGGGTTTAAACACAGTTGAGACAGGGCAAGAAGATTCATAGTCCCCATGGGGGACATTGAGGGGTTGAGGAATGGGGTAATGAGGAGGTGGGGTCATACAGCCCACCAATGCAGTTGGTCTGTGAGGTGCAGTAGTATGATAAGGGCAGACTCAATGGATTTCTTGTCTCCTTCTGTCATAAAATTCTGTGTTTCTTTGTTTCTAAATGCTGTCAAAATTGAGTCTTGAACTGGAGGCTTGTGGGTCTATAGAACAACATCTCTACCAGGTAAGATAACAGAGTTGCTCCTCTAGCTCAGTAGCTCTGCCACTAGTCAGTTGCATTACCACTGCCATGTTCTATTGTCTAACATGCACAGGACTGTGGTCCTAATGAGGCTGTATTCCATGTGAGAAGAATGAGGCATTTTTCATGAAATTAGTGTAGTGCAATTTAAGGTCCAGCGTGCAGAGCTATGAACCTGTAAACCAAGGCATGAATCCCACCATTGCTTCTTACTGTGCGACCATGAGCAAGTCACTTAACCTCTTCTTCCTGTGCTTAGTCTCCTGTATTTCTCTTTCTTCCCCTTTCTCTTGCTTTCCATCTCTCTTTACCCATCTTTATGCTTCCTTACCCTCCATGTGATTGCTAATGGCTGATGTGATTTAAATATTTGTGGCTAATAAAAGTTTTTGCCTTGGGATTCAGTGTGTAATGAAAAGTCTATGTAAAACACATTTAATTTGCTAATGGGCTTAAAATAATGATATACACCATATGTCCAATGTGGTATAGTATTTAAATAGGACTGTACTAAATTCTGCATTCAGGTGTCACCATTTGCTCTACCCAACTCACTATCCCAACCTTTACTGCTCTCCTGTCTTTTTCCCTGTTATCTCCCTCCTGGCTACCACTGTCTAACTATCTCTCTGCATCCCTCCTCCCCCATCCCTCTTACTGTTTTCCTTCACCTCCTTCCCGCCTTTCCCTCTCCTTGACCTTTTCCTTAGTAAATTTATCCCTATGCCTTGAGCACATTTCTCCCATCCCTTTAGGCTCTCCAACAATGTCCCATGGACTGCCTGTCTCTACTAGTAACACTATATTGCCTGGACCACCTTGGTCCTGTGTCTCAGGTCCACATGCTTCTCCCTTTCCCCCAGTACTTTCTTGGCCCCTGTCTTTATCCATTGTGTAAATATCCCCTTCCACAAGTATTTTCTAATGTCATCACCCCTTGTACCCTGTACTCCCTATTCTTTGTTTTTCCCCCTCCTCCAGTTTTATTCTACTTATTGTTCTGTTTGTTCCTAATGAGCTGTTACTTACTGTTACTGTGTTGTACTTACTTGCACTGTTTGATATGGAGCCTTTGTAAAAGAGTCTTTGACTCAAAGGATTGTAATTTCAAAATTTCAATAAATAAATAAATATCCCTTGTATAACAGAACTATATGATGCTGGCAAAGTCATATTGATGATTCATTATTTCCCTGTATTGGCACCTCTTCAATCAGATATAGCTCTCTACAAGAGTGATATCATAAAAGGCTGTGAAATAAACCAGTAAATAAATAAATAATTAAAATATATAATGATGGAATGAATTTGTGCTACACTATTGCACTTTTTTCATTGCTTTCTGTAGTTAAAAACTAAATTAAAAGATAGATAGTAATTAGAAAGAGATCTCAATCTTCACAAACTTCAGTAAAAGTTTTTGTATTTAATATATGAAGAACTTGGCAGAACATCTAACTGTGAAATATATGATATGCTGCATGTATCAAAAGGTCAAATATAGCAAGGACTTTTTTCTTTCATTAATATTTCTAGAAAGAGTCTTCAAAATTGAAGGTGGTGGTGGAATAGGATTTGATATGAAGATGTGATACCTCATCTTAAATTCCTTAACCACATTTCTTAAGCTGACAGGAATGTCAGGAAGTGTGGCTGATAAGGCTTGCCATCCTCTCCAAGCTGACTGATCATACATGAAGTCTTGGCAACAGATAACCAGGTTACAGAAGAGCCAAAATGACATCACATCAACTCAATTTCACATCCTGTAGACACCAGTGCCTATCACCACTCCAGGTTGCTAACGTCCTTGACACACAAACGGTATTTTCAGTCTCAGATGTCCCCCTTTTTACCCTGTGTCTGTCACTCTGGGGTAAATCAGGAAAAAAATGGTCACTAAATGTAAAATGCCATTAATAAATGGGAACTTTGACAGCTGAAGCTTAATTTACTATGCACTGCTCCCCAATCTCAGCAGACCTGGCTATTTGCATAAAAGTTTGCTCTATGAATCTGTGATGAGGGATAGTGCTGTGCTTGTTAAAATTCCATGTGAATCTGAGTACATAAAATGGACTTGTGCTTTAAATCTTGGAGAGTTGTTCACTTCAATAATGAATTTCAAATAATTTATTCACTTCAGGAGTAAGTGGCTGGCACACGGTCCTTACAGCTGGTTTGCTGAGATAATTGATTTCCATATAGTTTAAAGATGGGGAAAAGAAGCATATGACAACTACAGCAGGTTTCGAGGCAATTTTGAATGCCATATCAGTTTAATTATAGCTCCAGCTTCAACTGACATGGGTTTCTTCCTATTGGAATTAAAATATCCAGGCAACTTGAAATGTAACAGCAATGAATTTTTTATGTTCACCTACCTGCCTTGTGTCCTAGCTCAGGGCACCATTACAAGCGCATTTCTAGCCTTTTTTCAATAGATAGTTAACATGACACGCAAGACTGGTCTGCATGACACAGATAACTCAGGGGAATAACAACAAAGTAAATGAGATGCATTAGTGTCTGGATGGGAACTGGGGATATAAGTTCTCGGAACTTCTTGTTTAATTTATAGAAAAGCTTTTTTTTCCCTCCACTGTGCATATGATTTTAAAATGGTAATCATATGCTGGAAATGAGATGTTCCCACTTCAGGTACTAATATCCATATGTAAGAGAAAATCATTAACTGGATGTAGTACTCAACATTTCTTTATTGCATGTTAACAAGCCAGCAGTGGTGATAAAATGAACCTTTAGTAGGGTTATGAGTTTGTTACTCGGCAGCTGGAGACTCTGTCTTACTCTAGTGCTGACTAACATGTCATTTTAGAGTGAGGTCTTTGAACGCAGTTATAATGTCAGCAGAAGTATTTTAAAACAATCTTCTAAATGTCAGGGCATTTACTAACATAATGCAGGAGTTTTATTCTCAAATACTGCATTAAGTAAAATAACATTAAAAAAATCTGATTTGTTACCAGTCAATGCCTTCATAGAAGACTTATATGATAGAGTTCATGTACTAAGAATTAACACAGGCTGCATTTCCAATGCTGCTTATAGATAAAATGGCAATGTCTATGCTGTGGAAGTTAGACACATACAAGAGAGGGACAATCACCATGTTTGTAATCACTTACTAGAAAACCAGCACTCCACAGATTAATTGAAAAAGGGTAATTTCGTGTTGAGCAGAACAGGGGTGCCCATCATCCTCTTTTTTCTCAGAAAATGTCAAGGTTAACACATAGACATGTCAGAATACCAGTTAAATATAAATTGTACTTCTAGTTGCTCTTTTTATGAAAAGTGTTTCCAAATGAATATATCTACTTTTAAAAAATAGTGACCTAGCATTGCTTACAAGCCATAATAAGTGTTTCACCTCTCCCCCCACAAAATGATAGATTGCTGTTTTTTTTTCTAAAAAATGAAATCAAATGGGAGACTATATGCCTACTCTCACTAAAGGAGCTGCTAGTCCCTCACCTTTGCAAGTAAGCATAGAAAAAAAAAGTTGAAAAATGGATATGCACACTAACAGCTAGGAGGAAAAAGGTTTCTTTACTCAGTGCAAATCATAAACATATACACAAACAAGCAAAAAAAAATTAAAAACTGGTTGTGCAGACAGTGCTGGGATCAATGCAGCCAAGACTGGGTGCCCAATCCCTTAGCAACAGTCACAAATAACAAAAGACTTGCAGCCCTCAAATAGAGGTGGAAGCTAAAATTGCCTGAATACAGTTCATATGCTGGTATACTGAAAATAAGTTCTGAAATTGAGCTAGAATTATTGCAAGGCTCACTGAAATATCAATACTGATACAGACTATGTGGCCTGTTTCTGCTGGCATTTCATATGTTTGTATGTATAATGACCCTCTAGCTCTGGCACTTTGCTCACTAAGAGAACCCTGATAAAGCTGTGTTCAGGAAATGTTATCACCCACCTCCATTTGAGTGCCCCAGGTGTTTTGTTGTTTGCAGAACTGAAACATAACAATGTCTGCTACAGGATTTAGGGGTACCTTTATTATGTCTTGTGGAAGATGTTAATGCTGCAGTTTTTCACTGGATGAATAAACATTTCTATTCCTAGTTTTCACTGTGTGTACCAATTTGTCATCCTTTTGCTACTGTGCTGTTTTTTTATGTAGGTACATGACTAGAAACACTCATTTCAAGACAAATTGAATTTGAATGAAAATGCTCTCATTTTATTCAAAGAATGGTTGGAAATGTCTTCAAATTATGTTGCAACAACTTTTGTAATTTTAGGTTAATAATTATTAGGCCAATAAACTCTTTTTATATTTCCATTTTCTGTATTTGGGTTTTCACAGACAAATCCTCTCTCTCTCTTTTCTCACAGTACATATCAGTGAGCCGAAGCATAAATCCCACTACAGCTCTAGTCACAAAGCAGACAGGCTGTTTTGATATTGAAGGTTTAATGAAGCATAGATTCTGTTTTAGGAATACTTTTAAACAGAGATTATCACAAATACTAACATCTTCCTGCATGTTTGCAGATTGAATCCCTTACCATGGGTTCAGTTTAATTCCATGAGGTCCAATTAGGAATTAATTCAAGATTTTTTAATGTATGAATATTTCCAGGTCTCAAACTGAGGAAGTCAAAATTGTAAAAATACCTGGTTTTTTGAAGTTAATATTACATACATTATTGGCAAAAAACACCCCTTAATAAAAAAAATTCTATTTGTTCTACAGTGCCTTAAACACTGGAAGTTACATAATTGTGTTCCCTTTTGGAAGTTCTATACTGTAATTACCTTGGTTTTGGAAGTCAAATACTTTCAAAATGCAGTTAACCAAATCTCTGGCCCCAGTCTAAATATATAAGGGGCCAGACAATAGCACCTGTTACTTCTGTTAATGAGGTCTCCTGCTAAAAAATGTTCAAGGTGTGCAGCATATGTTTCAGGCAGGTATGAACATACAGGAATGATTTTAGGATCTTTCTGTTTTACACTTTTTTGTCACTCTCCTTGTTTCCTTCAGCCACTGAACTACCTCACTTCTGATTTTCAGCCTTGTGTGCCCCATTATGACCATTATGACATAGCTACTTATTATATATCCTACTGTGTCATTGAATAATATTCTTGCCATTATCCAAGCAATTTGTGTGTTACCCCCTGTGTTTGGGCCCCACCAGACATGGGCACATGGCATTCCTGCCCACCAGGAACATACATCTTGTACAGCGGAGGAAATAATGAATACCGTTGGGTCTTTTGTTAACCATGAGGTTGGTGGAGTGAAGGCAAACATCACTGGCTGTTGGTTGGATCTTTTTCCTATTGATGAACCTTCCCACCACCCAATCCTTGTGAAGGCCTGACATGATGCCATTATGAGAGAAAGGAATAGCTAACGTTATGTGATTACCCACATCATCAGTACTATCACAAAACCCAATGAGGTGGGACTGTCCTGCTCCCTTGACTATCCTTGGTCCACAGCAGTAGGTCTTCACATCTAATCCTGTACCCCACAGGCATAGATGCAAAAGTTGAGATTAATACTCAGTCTATGGTCATGCATGTAGTGCTGGTGCCACAGGGACAGATTCATTATTATCCAGTGTAATTGTTAATGCTAAAAATTCATTGAACAGCCCAATAACAATTACAACTTCCCCCATCATTCTGTATTACCTTGTCTTTTTTTATTTTCCTGTTGTAACAGTTCTGATTGTGTCACTAGCTATCACCACTCCCTCATCAAGCTGCTGAAACCCATTTCCCCCAAAGTGAACCCTTTACCTTGTTGCTAACATTCCTGAGAACCAAGCTGCTGCTTCTTGGTTCATAAACAACAATGCACTATATCAGAACAGATAGTGGTGGTAGAAGCAGCAGTTCAATATGCTCACAATGTGACAGCAAGTGACTGTTCTTCAAGTAAGGCCCTTTTATGCAGTAGTAGGGAGACTGAGGAGGTAGTGAGAGTCCACAGCATGGAAGGGCACTTAGTTAAAATGGTTCAAGTTTAGCTTTAATTTTCTTGTTTGGCACCCTTCTGCAACCATTCAGAGTACTATACATCATAACATAATAAACAAGATGAATTACTGTATATGTTACAACATCAGAAAAAAATAATCTTTAGCGTATCAATCATTAATTCAGATCAGCACAGAGTAAGAATTCTGCAACTTGTTTTTAATAAAAACCTCTAAACTAAAGTCATGTCTTAGTTTGAAGGGTAAGGTATTTCAAAACCAAGGGCATATACTGAGACTGCAGGGTCTCCAGTGATCGTCTGCCAAGATGTTGCTACCTGCAGGAGATCATCCCCTTAGAATCCTAAATGGTGACCAGAAATATGGGCAGTCAGGAGGTCTACAATCTGATCTGTTAATGGCCTTAAACACAAACATGAAGAACCTAAAGTCACTATGGTTTCTCAAAGGAAGCTAGTGCGTCTCAGCAAGGACAAGACTAATGTGGTCAGATTTACTTACACCATACTTTTGCCATGTTGCCACATTTTTGCACCAGATTCAGCTTCAGGGGAAAGTCAACAAAAAGTGAATTTCATTAATGTTTTAATATGACAAAAGCATAGATAAATGTCACAACAGTATCAAGCGGTATAAGCAAATGGAATTTAGCTTTATTGTTAAATTGACAGAACCTTTTTTCAAACAGTAGCAAGATTCGTTGTCTATGGTCAATCCTCAGTCAAAGAAGACTCCCAGGTTATGAATTAGCTTCACCCTAAGAAGGAAGGTCTCATCAGTTGGGTTGGATCAGTGTTACAATTGTTATTTTACTGTGTGAAGGGATGAGTGAAGCAGCAATGATCTGGTTTGGATTCTGCTTTGGATTTTCTTCCAAAGGCTCTTATTTACTGATTACTTTTACAGCTGTTTTAACTTATCTGATTATGGGAAGAGTGTCTGAAGTACAGAATTTTTTTGGCTTCCATGGTTTGTTCAGCATGACCCAATCTACCTTTTATTGATTTTTGTATTGGATGTTAACCTTCCTTGCCTGCCTTGGTGAGGAGGTTACTCTACTAGCAATGCTAATATTGTGGCTGGCTAATATTTTTTGTCTGATTGTTATGGCAAATAGAATGGGAAGTAGAAGAGATGGTATCTGAGCCATTCCACTTGCCATGTGTGGATATTTTGTGTTTTATTTGATGATGAGTATTCATCCCAACAAATGTATAATGTTCTGAACTAAGAGAAATGACACTGAAATTTGTTTTCATTTATTTATTTCAATCTAGGATTACAATACCTTTGAGCTGAGGCTCTGTTACAAAGATTCCACGTCAGCGTCTGCAACAGTCATCATTTTTAGCTACAGACATATAGTCATTGACTTACAGACATGTAATAACCAGTACAAAGACTTGAGCTATGAGCAAGACAAGGGAAGGAGGGGTGGTGGTGGGGAAGTGAGGTAGGAGATCGGGGAAGGAGGTTCAGGGGGTAAGGGGGAGTATGGGAGGTGGTTGGGGTGGAGGCAGGAGTGGAGATACGAGGGAGGTGGATGAGGGTGGGAAACAGTGCAGCCAGGGGGCCTTGTCATGGAAATATGACAGGTAAGGTGCTAGGGGTGCAAAGACTGATTGTAAGTGCTGGGTGCTGGGGCATTTGCAGCTGGAGGGGTGGAAATTTTAAGCTGGGTAATCGCAGGATACAAGCAGTGAGAGGTGCAGCTTGGACTTGAAGAGGCCGAGTGTTGGAGCGGTTGCTATGTTGTTGTCGCTATGTCGCTGCTACCATTACATACCATTTGTTGGGATGAATATTCATCATCAAATAATACACAAAACATCTACACATGGCAAGTGGAATGGCTCAGATACCATCTAAAACCCACTTGCAGTAAACAATACTATAACATGTAGCCTCACTGCAGCAAGCTGCTATTACAACTTGTGCTTGAAGCACATGTAACACAGTAAAGTGTATATAATACAATGTGAGACAAGTAATGTAACACATTTATTTATTTAGCTATTTATTCATTTAGAAATTGATGACGAAGAAAGGTGCACTGAGTCAAGGCTTGTTTCCTTGTGTGATCCTGGAAAAGGGTATGTAGAAGAATACATCTAACAGATAAAAGCAAGACTGTATAAGCACAGTGCAAAGCTGCAAGTTAGTGCATGTGGAAAACAGTACAGAACTAAAAGATGAACAACAATGGAACCATGGTATGTAAGGGTAACGTAAATGATAAACAAGGCTCAAAATAACGTGGGTGATTCTGAGTGGCCATGATCTGCTAAGGTCTAAATGCAAATTAAACTGTTCAAAATAAGCTGGAAAGCTTAGGGGTGGGATAGAAAATAACTAGGTGGGTGGAAAACTGATTGGTGGGCAGAAGTCAGAGAGTGGTGATAAATGGGGTACATTCCATGGTGAGGGGGTAATGAGTAGGGTGCCCTAGGGGTCGGTGCTGGGACCCCTTCTTTTTAATATATACATCAGTGATATGGCAGAGGGTCTGGAGGGAAAAGTGTGCCTATTCATGGATGATATGAAAATCTGCAATAGGGTGGACACCCCGTGGGGGGGTAGAGGCCATGAAGCACGACTTGAGGAATCTGGAGGGGTGGCCAGAAACTTGAAAACTAAAATTTGATGCCAAAAAGTGTGCTGTGATGCATCTAGGGTGCAAAACCCCGAAAAAACAGAGCAGGAGAGGGATCTGGGGATTATAATATCAAGCAGCCTTAAAGTGGGTAGCCAGTGTAGCAAGGCAGTGGGGAAGGCAAATGGAATGTTGGTATGCATTGGGAGGGGCATAAGTAGCAGAAGGAGGGTGGTGCTGATGCCTCTTTACAAAGCCATGGTGAGACCACACCTGGAGTACATGGTCCAGTTCTGGAGACCACACCTATGCAAGGACTTTGATGGGATGGAAAGGGTTCAGAGAAGAGCAACCAAGATGGTGCACAGTATGCAGGGGAAACCATATGAACAGAGGTGTAGGGAATTGGATCTGTACCCATTGGAGACTAGAAGGGAGAGGGGGATATGACTGAAACTTTTAAATATGTGAAGGGGATCAATACAGTGAAGGAGGGGGGCTTGTTCAGAAGGAAGGAGGGGGCTAAAACTAGAGGGCATAACCAAAGATTGGAAGGTGGAAGATATAGCGGCAATGTGAGGGAGTGTTTCTTTATGGAGAGAGTGGTGGATGCCTGGAATAAACTACCAGAAGAGGTGGTGGAGGTCCAATCGGTGGCATGATATAAGAGGGCATGGGACAGACATATGGGATTGGGAAGTGAGGGGAATGGGGAGGGTTCATAAGAGTGGAGATGAGTAGGGCAGAGGGGGGAAGGGCAGACTTGATGGGCTGATGAAGTCCTTTTCTGATGTGATTCTGTGAATATTAAGACAAGAAAAGCAAGTAACACTTTGACATAGTATCCTTTCATGTACATCTTCTGCAGTAAAGGTATAATATAGAGCAGATGCCCAGTTAGGTTAGAGAGAGAACAATAGACTGCATAATAGAATTGTGTTAGAGTAACATCATAAATCACAACCAAATGTGGTCTGATATGTGAATCATCATGCATAAAATACAAAATATTCAGTTTACAAAATTATTTTGAAATGACACAAACAATAAAAGTAAATAGTGTTTTGACACAGTGTCATGCAATGCACATCCTCCTTGTGCAATGGTGTAATAAGAATAATAGTAAAAGCAGATGCCAAGTAAGGGTTATAAGGAAAACACCACAGTACCACAATGACTGCACACATGTACACCACTAAAGTTCTGTCACCTTGATTGGCAACCTCTTCAAAGCAAAAAAGTATAGTGTGATGGAGTCCAGTAGAGTTGTATCTCTCTTTCTTCATCTGTTTTCCTTCATCACCCCATGCCCTAGAATTTATAGGTGGCTATGCTTATATTGACCTTGAACAAGATAAGGGACTGCAGTTATACATTTTCAGTAGTCAGCCTTGATTGGCTATCAGACACAACATTTCCAGAAGCGATAAATATGTGCTCACAGTGCAGACTAATGTGTGGGCATTAGCTTAAAAGCATAACAACAAAGGAAGCAAGTGAAGGGAAGATCTTGTTTTTCTCCCTTCATTGCTCAAACTGATCATTGTCAGAAATACTGAAAATGCTGAGAACACTGAGAATGTCCACTCCATTAGTGTGTTAAGTTTCTAGTGAGTGTATTATAATTGTAACTACCAGTTTCTATATTTTGCTAAATTAACTTATATTGTTCTATTTTGTCTGTTCTTTCTTTTGAGAATATTCCTTCTTAGTGCAATCTAAAAAATAAAGCCCAAACAAAAGTAATTTTATTCCATCACAGAAAGTCTCTGTTATTTTTATTAGGAAACAGTAAACATACTACAGTATGAGCAAGTTAACATTTTATATCAACCAGAAGATATGCTAAGACATTCTAACACATTGTCTATTCTTATAAATTGCCAGCTGGGTTCTTTTGGTGGTGAAGAGCCAGAGCACCTTGAGGCACATTGACATCAGTCATTGACTTTCTGGCTGTAAATGTATGTACCATATACTGCACTTTGTTACTGATTAAACACATTCTAGCCAGAGCCAATACAGCTGCAGCTAGCTTGTATGAATGCCACCACCGACGGTGAACAAGTGCCACCAAATGTGTGTGAATGCCACAGGCAAGATGGCGGCACTGACAGAAATACACACATGCCATACTCACGCATGTGTAGTTCTTTTTGAATGGTATATTATGCCATTCCCAAGATGGTGTCACCAACAGAACTGTGCATTCACTGTACTTCACTGAATACAGAAGTGGGGGAGCAGCCACAAAATAATGTGGCCATGGTGGACTGGTACCGACCGTTTTGCACTTTTGGAAGGATCATTCCAAAAGTCCAAAATTGAAGTGTTCCAGGGCCTGATCCAGTAGCTCATTTTTCTGAGCTACCACAACATTTTTTTTTCATTTATTTGTACATCAGTTTACAACCTTTGAGCCAGAGGCTCATTTCCAAAGGTACCTCATCACATTGAGGACACACAGAACAGACTTTTTGGTTACAGCATACGAGTCACATAACTTAGCAAGCACAAGTGGTTACATACATTTATACAGTTAAACAGTTTTGTTACAATGATACAGTCTCACAAAAAAACAGCTGGATAATAACAGTGGCAATAGGCAATGGGGTGAGGTTGTGTGCAGTGAGGAGTAATGCCACCCAGTGAGCGTTGTCAGGTACAAAGTGAGCTATGCCTCATTCAGAGACAGGAGCAGTTGCAGGTATTAAATAGTTGGCTTCAAAGTGCGGTTTTGAAGTTGGAGATTGTGGGGGCATTGGAGATGGGGGCAGGGAGTGAGTTATACCATGGTGGAGCTCTGTAGCAGAAGGACCTCTGTCCATGGGTGGTCCTAGATCTTGGGACCAGTAGATTGGTCTTGCAGGAGGTTCATGTAGTGACAGAGGGTTGGGTTTGGCAGATGGAGGCAGTCATCCTGGGAGGGGATAGCCTGAGAAGAGTTTTTTTCGTGAGGAGGCAGGTTTGGTAGCGTAGCAGTTCATCTAGATTAAGCAGTTTTGCCTTGTTATAGAGCTGACACAAATGAGTGAGCCTGGGGGCACCAGTAAACAGTCTGCAGGCCTTATTTAGGGTGAGGTGAATTTTATTGAGGGCAGTCGTGTCAGCCGCACCGAATACTGGCAGGCCATAGTCAACAAGGGACAGTATTGAGGAAGTAACCACCAGTCGGAGGGCATCGGGGGGGGAGGCAGTTTTTATAATGGTAGAGGATGCCAAGCTGTACATTAGTGGTGGATGCAAGTGCATCAATGTGGGTGTGGTAGGTGAGGGCTGAGTCGAAAGAAACCCCAAGGTACTTGTATGAGCAGACTTTTTCAAGTGGTTGTTTGGTGCTAGGGAAGATATGGAGTGGGAAGTTGCTGGCTTTGTTTTGGGGGTGGGCAAAAAGCATTGTTTTTTTTTTTGAGATTAATGATGAGTCTGTGCTCTTTAAACCAGGTTTCGGCATCATTATAGGATTGTTGTAGGGTGTCCTGGAGGGAGATGGGATTGCAGTGGGTGGCAAAAATGACAGCGTCGTCTGCATACAGAAGAATTTTTCCAGTGCATGCACTGGGCAGGGTGTTTAGGTAGAGTGAGAAGAGTAGGGGTCCCAGGATGGATACCTGAGAAACCCCTGAGCGGATGGGATGAGTTTTGGACAGTGTCCCATTGATTTTGACACATTGGGAGCAAGCAGATAGGTAGCTAGTGCACCAGGCGAGAGGCCCAGCAGAGAAACCAGTGTGTCAGAGGGCATCCAGCAGAAGAGGGTGGGAGACAGTGTCAAAAGCCTTTGAGAGGTCGACGAACACTGCACCAGCTAGGAAGCTAGAGTCCAGGGAGGAGTGTAGGAAATTTGATAACTCAACTAGTGCAGTGCCAGTACTGTGACCAGCACAGAAACTGTGCTGTTCTGGGCATAGGATGTTGTGTTTGGTCAGATATTTGGTGGTTTGAATGGCCATTAGTTTTTCTAGGGCTTTGGAGAGGGGAAGGAGGATGGGTATAGGTCGGTAGTTCCCGGCGGAGGACCTGTCACCTCATTTGTGTATGGGTGTGACTATGGCTGTTTTCTATGCAGTGGGGAATTGACCCAGGCAGAGGGATTGGTTTAGAAGGCTGGTGAGTGGGGCAAGGACTTCATCCAGCACCAGCCGGAGAATGCTGGGGTCCAGGGAGTCACCGCCGGGACTATTGCTCTTTAAAGCTTTGATCAGGTGAGGTCTGGCTTCCTGGGTAGATACCCTACTTAGGTGAAAACTGGGGTGTTGGAGGACTGGGGCAGGTAGGGAGTGGGGAAGGTCAAATAAATTACTGGGGAGGACAGAGCTAAGGTCATTAAAAGATGTGTTAAGGTAGTTAGCTATGCAGGCAGGGTCGTGGAGGTAGAGCCATCAATGGTGATCTGGGATGGGGGAGGGGAGCGTGCTTTCCCATTTAATTGTTTAACATTGTCCCAGAATGTCCGGGCACACCCCCAGGAGGAGGTGAGGGAGGCCTGGTAATGGTCGGCCTTGGCTTTATGGATGGCTCATGTGCACTTGTTCCATGCAGCATTATAGGCCTGCCTATCAGCCATCCAGCCTGTTTCAGTGGCAAGATGCCACAGGTTATCCCTAAGTCTGAACATTTGAAGTAGGGCAGGGGTAACCCAAGGTGCATTATGTTTTTTGGATCGACTCCTGCGAGGGGTGCAAGAAGGTCACAGGCTTTGTTAAAGGTTTGGGAGGAAAAGGCAAGGGCAGTGTCTATGACAGGAGCATGGTGAAGGGGGGATGAATTTGTCTGGGCAAGAAATTGCTTGAGACTTTTCAGCTCACCCGGTCTGAGGCACCGGCGGAGTATGGTCCAGGCTGTGAGTTGGGGAGTGGGGGTCACCCTAAGGAATAGAATTGGGGAGTGGTCACTAAGTGATTCTGGGAGGACCTGGATGTCATGTAATTTTTTTGGGCGGTTGGTGATAAATACGTCTAGAAGGGTGCTGGTTCCTGTCTTTGGGTTTACTCTAGTGGATTGGGAAATGAGTTGTGTCAGGTCTAGGGCTGCAAAAGAATCATGGGTGGTGGAGGAGGAGGCGCTGAGCCAGTTCACGTTTAGGTCCCCCCCTAGGATTTGTTCTGCCTTGTGAGGGAGGGTGGCAAGATAATCTGTTAAGGATATCAGTGCTGGGTTCTGGTTCTTTGGGGGAATGTAGGCAGTGGTGAAATATAGGGGGCCCCTGGAGGGGTCAGGAGCAAGTTTGAGGGTAAGGGCCTGTGCTCCGTTTACAAGAGCAGGAGCAGGGAGTGCTTGCCCAGTGAGTGTGTCCCTGGTATAGATTGCACAGCCACCCCTGCATTTGCCTACTCAGTCCTCCCAGTATAGGGTATAGCCTGGGAGGGAGACAAAAGAGTCAGGGATGGACTTTGACAGCCAGGTTTCAACCAGGGCTATGACATCTGGTTTATGCAGCATGACCCAACATTGGAGGGCATCAAATTATTTCAATAGGCTGCATATATTCATGGAGGCTCTGTGGAGACAAGTGGACCCAGCTGGTGGGCTAGTATGAACAGGGCTTGGGTTAGGATGTATATTGCCTGATAGGAGTAATAGGAAGACCAAGGTTCTGACCAGGGGGCCGTAGTGTGTAAGCTTCCGAGGGGTACGTTGGGATGGGGAGGAGGCCATAAGGGAACAAGGGATGGGCAGGGTTTAGCAGGTCAGGAGGGTGAGAATGATTAGCCACCAAAGGGAGCCAGGGTAGGCAGTGGGGAGGCATCCAGTGGGTGGGTGCTGTGGGCCAGGGCACATGGTCAGTGTAGGGTGGGATCAGACTATGTCAAGGGGAATTGTGGGTGCTGGTTCAAGTGTGCCAGGGGAGATGCCTGGCTGATGGGATGTGGGTACAAGCATGTAGATGAGGGGGAGACATTTGAGGAGGAGGTGGACAAACATAGTGCCTGAGGTAGCAGCAGGGCAGAAAGGTAGAAGTATCTTGGCTGCCCCTCAGAAAGAGTAGGCACCACTTTGGAGTAGTGGTAGTGTCACGGACTTTGGTGGACAGGGTACAAGGTTTGAGACTCTGGCAGGGCAGCTGGAATGGGACCTGGGTGACCGCAGGGATCCAGGTTCTGGGGGGCTGAAAGCAGGCTGGATTTGGGCCAAAAAACAGGGTGGAAATAGCGACTCCTAGTGGTCACTGGTGGTTAGTGGCACGCTGGGTGTGGGTTAGGTGGTGGGGCAAGGGGTCAGAAAGTAGGGCTAGCTAAGAGGCTGGGTGTGGGGGTGAGGTGTGGGCAGAGGCAGAGGTGAATAGTAGGGGAGAGAAGTAGCACAGATAGGTAGAGGGGTCCCAGGAAGTAGGGGGAGGTGGAAGTCAGGTAGAGAAAACTGAGGTGAAAGTCTGAGGGTCCCTCTAGTGGCTGGCAGGTATAACCTGCAAATGGAAAAGTGGGGACTTAGTATTAGAGCAGACAGGAAGTGATGTCAAACTGGAGGGCCAATAAATGAAAGAATGACCCTGGGTGGGTGGCTGGGGCCGGTGGGGCAGTTGATGTGTGCAGCGTGTTGACGGGCTAACCCCCCTCACAAGGGTGCTGCTTCAGAGGTAGTTTAATTACCTCGCTTTGCACCCACGATGGTCCTGCTCCTGGAGGGAGCTCTTGGTGTGTGGGCTGGGCAGCTTGGTGGTCGGCTGTGTTTGGAGGGACTTGCCGGGGCCTATATCAGGAGGAGAAGACAAAGGATCTTATTAAAAATGCAGCAGGAGACTGGGAATTGCTAACTGTGCATGCACAATGCAGTGTCCTGACTCTAGGCACCACCCGATATACAGGGAGAGAATGGCGATCACCAACAATAGATGCAGGCAAGTAGCTAAATTGAAACAGACAAAAACTGCACACTATGAATTAATAATACTTTGGTGCCCCCACAGCAAGTAAATGCAGTAAAATGGCCGCAGGCTCCACCTACACAGCAGTAAAAGCTAGATTTTTATTTTATAGCCACCATTTTTGGTCATTGACTGCCCTTTATTCTGTTCAATGATCTTTGTGTGGAGCTGTCTGCTCTTTTGAGCAGGGGGATTTAAAGAGGGCAAATTTTGACAGGATGTGGGAGCTGATAAAAAAAAGCAGAGACGATAGGGCAGATAAAAAGGGCGTAGAGGAAAAATGGAAAACATTTAGAAAAGGAACGCCAGAGGCCACAGCAAGCTCCATTGGGAGAGTAACAAAGGGAAAAAGGGTGAGGGACCCAGTGTGATTCACAGCAGAAGTGAAGAATGCAATATGAGCCAAGAGGAAGGTGTTCATAAAATATATGAGCAACCAACAGGAGTGATAGGGAGGAGTAACTAAGCATGACCAGGGAAGCTAGTAGAAAGGCAGGAGAAGACAAGGTGGACATGGAAGTCAAGCTAACAAAGGAGCTGAAGTAAGGTGAAAAAGCATTCTTAAGATACATTCAGGAAAAGCGAATCTCAAAGAATGATTCCTAAGAGGGAAGAAAGTTGAGAGGAGGGGGACAAAGGTAAGGCAGAGATACTGAACAAATACTTTTATTATTTATTAGGGCAAAAGAAGACCATTGCTGGAATGTAGGCTAAGGAAGAAAGGAAAGGGGGTGGTGCCCTAGCCATCTGGGAAGTATAACAGGGGAAAGGGTGATGGAAAAGTTAAAAGGCTTCAAAGTAAATAAATCTCTGTGACCTGATGGCTTGCATGCCGGGATGCTCAAGGAGGCGGTGGAAGTAATTGCTGCTCCTTTTGCAGATATATTCAACAGTTCACTGACCTCAGGATTGATCCTTAAGTACTGGAGGACAGCATATGTGGTTCCTCCGCACAAGAGCAGAAAGAAGAATGAGCCAGGAAATTATAGACTGATCAGCTGGAAGTCTGTAGTGGGGGAGTAATGGAGTCCAAACTGAGGGAGGAACTGGTAGATATCCTAGAAGGTAATGGAATATAGGACCCCAGGCAGCATGGGTTCACAAGAGGCAGGTCATGCCAGACAAATCTTGACTACTTTAAATAGGTGACCGGGGTGGCTGACAGGAGATAGGCAATTGATATAGCATGCTTATATTTTTGTAAGGCCTTTGACTCAGCCTCCCACAGATCAAGAAGCTAAGACACTTGAGAGTGGAAGAAAAGTTGGTGAGTTGAACAGAAAAGTGGCTGAAAGAATGAAGGAGTGTAGAAAATGGGGAGTTCTCAGAGGTAAGGGAGGTAATGCATAGAGGACCACAAGGATTGTTGCTGGGCTCTGTCCTTTTCAATGTGTTCATTTGTGACATAGGAGATGGCATAAAGGACAAGGTTTGCCTTTTTGTAGATGACACAATGATCTACACAAGGATTGAGATGGAGGAAGGGATAAGGGAACTCAAGGAGGATCTGGCAGACTGGAGAACTGGTTAAAAAAAATCTGTCAACCGTACTTCAATGCCAAAAAAAAAATGCAAGGCGATGCACATTGGAACAGGAACCCAAAGGCACAGGGCAATGGGTTGGTAGTGTTTGAATTTATCAAAGAGGACAAGGACCTAGGGATCATGACATCAGAAAGCATAAAATCCATAGCTCACTGTAACAGAGCTGAAGGAAAGGCAATCAGGATGGTGGGATGCACAAAGAGAGGGATCAACTGCAGAAGCCAGGAGGTAATCTTCACACTGTACAGGTCACTGATGAAACCACATCTGGAGTGCTCTGCAAAGGTACTAAGGTTCTGGAGTCCACACCTGAGGAAAGACTGAGAAAGTGCAAGCAGTATGGCACACAGCAACTAAGATGGTTCAGGTGTAGGTGGCATATCATATGACGAGAGACTGCAGGACATGGACATGTACACTTTGGAAAAAATTAGGAAAAGGGGCTACGTGTTCGAACTTTTTTCCTTGTGTTCAAATACAGGGAAGAGGGAGAATTCACTCAAACTAGTTGGGGGGGGGGGTCAAGAGAGTGGAACAAGCTACCAGAAAATGTGGCAATATGTCTATGTATTTATGTAATGAGTGCAATGGGCCACTGCACAGAGTATGTTCACCTTGAGGTTTATTTCCACCTGGTTTCTTCTAGTGACTCATTCAAACTGTGTGTCTCAGATTCACATCTTGTTTAGGGAACATATCTGGAAATTTGCAAAAAAAGGAAACTTTTGTCAGTCTACTATACCACCATTAAAGATGAGTAATGACTGATTTTTTTTTTTGACTGGGAAATGAGGGCGAGACAATTCTGCCTATTTTCAGCCTCATCCCAGGGGAAGGGGTGCTACAGATGGAAACCGAATGAAATTGAACCAGATTAAGCTGGTGGTGGTATTATTAGTGAATGAGGGAAATTTGGCCAGACACCAGGGAAATTCCTTTAGAAGTAACATATCTCTGTATCATGTTTTTGTTTACTTTGTTGTAAATAAAAAAATTCCCCTACTCTTTTCGAGAAGTGTCATGGGATCTTTAATGTCCACCTGAACATCCACCAGAATGTGCAGACAGGGCCTCAGTTTAACATTTCATCTGAAAGACAGCATCTCAGGAGTTCAGTATCCCCCTCATCATGCACTACAGTGTCAGTATTGTGATTTTACCCCAAGTGCCTAGTGTGGGGCTTGAACCCACAGCCTTCTGCTCTTCTGGCTTCAGAGGCAATAATAGTTAATTAGCCACCCATGCCTAGTCTGCTGCTTTTAACTTTCAATACTGATGTTGTGATTTTATGCAAGATAAGCGATTGGGGACATGGGACCTGTAACACTTTTCATCCAGGCACTTCTGCAGGGTCCACAGTGTTCTTCTAAAACACCCAAACCTTAACCTACTTCCCTCTGATAAAGAGGGTTGATCATTCATTCCCCACATTTTTTTCAGGTCTGGCCTTTTCTTGAACAGTTTGTGAAAAGTTACAGATTGATGTGATGCAACTGAGTTGTGAACTAATATACCCTGTGAGTTGTGTTAAGATGATCATCAGTGTTAGCCTGCCCACTATCAATCAGATGCAATGATTTTCCACTGATTTCTGTTTTTTATGCACACGTGGATTTCACCTCTGTTCTCATTTGCTTTTATTTGTGGGTTAAAACATAGATATTATTCATAATGACTGATATAGCACCATTCCTTTGTAATCTATGATTTACCACCTTGCATGTGTTCTCTTTTACCTTTCTGGTAAGCGCTTTTAAGTAGTTGTGCAGTACACATGAAGTCAGTGGGAAGGGAATCCTTTTGTTTCCAGAGATGACCAAGTAGCAGCTGATGGCAAAAGAATGAAGACTGTTTTACATTGCATTTGCAAGGATCTCCATTTCATATCTATGCAGCGGGACAATAAAGCTATACAGTGTTGTGAGTGGGCTAACATCAAGAAGCTGGCACTGAAGAACACTGATGGTGCACTGGTACAATACAGAACAGGGAACAGAGAATTTTGCACTTATCCTTCTGCTGCTTGTTTGGTCATGTGGTAGAAAATGACGCCTCATATACTGTAGATTAAAAAGTGTCCCTTTTTAGGTTGAGTAGTGAAGAAGGAACAAGACCTCTAGACCAACTTTTCACAAGTTTCTATGCACATAATACACCCACACTTGCACACTGCATGCGCAAACAAATTGGCTCACCATCGGTCATAGAATAAAGTACCAAACTTGCCTCCTAGGGAAGAGAACACTACTTAGCGAACTCCCCCTTGTATCTCCGATTTGTTATCTCTTACAAACAACAAGTACAATACTAGAGGGAAAACCCAGAGTTCACTCAGTGTTCCATTTCAAAGAACAGCACTCTGCCAATGCTCATTCACATACAGTGCCCCCCTCTGGCTTAATGAGGTCCAAGTGGCCTCTCCCAGTGCTATGAACCTTATGGCATTTAAGCTCGACCTGAAACAGTGTCTCCTCAGTAAGAACGTGTGTGAGTGCCAGTAAGGGTACTGAGCTCATCTTGACTGCCATTAACCATGCAGAACTATCTCACCAACCAACTACCCCGGACTCTCTGCTACCTTCATCAGTTACTCACTGATCCCTCAAATGGTCAGTAATCCCCTCCCTTCCTCTCCTGTCATACTCCTTGCCAGTCCCTCAGGCTGCCAAGCCCCCTGGGCTTTAATTTGCTACAACAACATATGCCATGCTGTCCTTGCTCAGTGACTGCCCACTTGTGGTTATCTATTCACCCAGCCCTCTGTCCTTATTGACAAGGCTATTGCATGGCTGCAGTCTGCCCCTCCTAGAATCCTGTCTAGTTCTACCATTTGATCTCCAATTTGACTGCACAATGCATGATTCTGAATAGTACTATAATTAAGAATGAATGCCTGTATAAGTTTAAGAATTCCTGCTTGATTTGTGTTTGTAATGTATGTAATGTGCTACATGACATGGAACCTTTGTAAAAGAGCCCTGCTCACAGGTTTTCTGAACAATAAACAATTACAATTACAATCACGTTTACCATCAGGTAACTGTATATGTCATTCTCATAAGAAACATTTACACGAGGGTGAGCAGTGCACTGCACTCTGCACTGCTCACCCACTCCTCTGTTTGCACTGCTGCCACCATGTGTTTATAAGGCAGCTGTTTACAGCACTCTGTACAGCACTCCCTCTTTTCCAGAATTTCAACAGCAGTTTCTCCAGCCGGAGAGGAGTGGTGTTGTGACAGAACAGCATGGGAATGGCAGTCGGGGTTGGAGGGTGGGATGTCAGCAGAGGGTTGAAGGGTGGGCAAAACCTAATGGGAAGGGAATTGGGGTTGGAGGGTGGGAGGAGAGCAGAGGGTTGGAAGGGGTCAGCAAAACGAAATAGGAAGGGAATTGGGGTTTGTAGCTGCTAGGAAGGAGGACAGCTGTGTGTGCAGCTGGGGTGTTTCGATGCTGGCAGAGCAGCATGTTCACACACCAGCAAAAAATGCTTACATCAGTACACAAACCCACAAAAACATTGATTGCTCTGCACTGAACCAGAGCGCATCACAGCCACCTGCAATGTTCCCCACTGTGCTCATACTGCCTGACTTGTACCAATGCAGCTCATCTGTACCTCTCACAATGGAGCAGATCAAACAGTGGGAAATGGACTATAGTCAACAATACTGAGGGCAAGTTTTCAGCTCTCCAAATAGTTCTGAGCATAGTCACTTGGAGAGGCACTGACTTAATTCCCAGTTGTTCTAACAGGGGCGTTCCCTGAAACTGACCATTGATTCAAATCTTTAGTGATTGTGGTGACCTCTGGTATGGCACAGAATCGTTGTTTTTGAACTTTTCCTGACTTGAGATGAATTTTTGCCCTGCTCACTCAACTGTTCTCATGTTTCTTTGAGGTTTCATAAAGTCCAGCATTATCTGCAACAGCTAAATCAATCTGTGACAATTTGGTATGTTTTTGCTAACCTGGAATGATTTATTAAGATAGTAAATATACAATTATATACTTGTTCAGTTCAGTTTATTTTAAAGGGATAACAACCATCGAGCAGGCTCACTTACAAGGTGGCCCCTTGCACATAAACATTAGTAACAATACGATACAGTATGTGGCAGGTTGACAAGAGCAAAGTAACATAATATACTTGCTCCTGTTCGTGCATGTTATGAACTAGAGATTATGATGTATAAGGAGAACCAGGATATAGTTATGATCTCAGAAACCTGGTGAAGTGAAGATGTCGTTTCAGGAAAGGATATTCGGGGTCATAAATGTTATCATAAGATAGGAAATATAGAAAAGGGGGAGGAGTAACAATGTATTTTAGGGATACGATATAAAGTTGTGAAATGTGTCCAAATTCTACCACTGAAGTTAAGAATATATGAATACAGTTAAAATCAAGCCTGAATAGTAAAACAACCCTGGGTATGTGCTATAGACCTCCAAATGGTAATGACCAATACAATAATTAGCAAATCTTGATATTGGAGCAGATGGCAGCAAAAGGGGACATAATAATTATGGAGGACTTCAACTTTCCAAAAGCTGATTGGCAGAATATGACTTCTAGTAATGCCCAGGAAAGATTTTACATAAATAACTTTTTACAACACAGACTTATTCAATTAGTGCAGGAACATATAAGGGGTAAGAACATTCTAGTCCTGGTAGTAACTGACCGAACAGATTTAGTACAAAATGTCAGGGTGAGAGAGAGACCTTGGGGAATAGTGAGCACTCCACAATAGGGATGACATTAGTAATTAATAAACCTAGGAACAGAGGAAATACAAAAATTAAAAATATAACAAAGAAGATTTCAATAAACTAAGACAGCAAATAAAGGCTTGGAAATGAGGGAAATTACTGACAGTGTAGATGCAAAGGAAATTTAGGAATGTTTAAAAAATAAGATACATCAAGCTCTATAACAGCAAAGGGAAAATTCTGCTATGGTAGAACAATAAAGTAAGGATACAGTTAAAAAGAAAGGTCAACATATACAATAACATGAAGCTAAGTGAAACAGAATAAAATATAAAAAAATACAGAAATGTAACAAAAAAATCAAAAAGCATAAAAAGAAAGCAAAAACAAAAAGATTTTTTTTCAAATTTAATAAACTTTATTTAACTTTTCCAGTTGACAGAAGCTTAAAACAATGACATAACATTAGACTACAGATAGTTGCACAAAGAATTAACAACACTTTACAATCAGCTTGGATCTAACAAACACGCTATGATCGTAGTAATCAGAAACTATGGAAAAAACCCCAACAACAATCAATAGCCAACTGAAACTCTGCTCCTCCCCCTCCCACCCATGTTTCCCCCCCTTTATTAAGACCCCCCTTCCCCTCCCTGGTATGAAAAACTTGTTTCACTTGGTGTATTTGGTATATAATAAGGATGTAGTTTATAAGATTGATACTGAGTCCCAAATAGCTTCATACTGTGACAACTTTTTACCATAATATTCAGATAGTCAGTAGAGTGTGTAAGGGGGCCCATATCCTTTGATAGTAATGTCTTCTGTTGGACATTTGAGCTATTAAATGCTCTGCTTGTAAAGCAAAGAGGACCTCATGTAGCCATTCTACCAGAGAAGGAATTGTCTGGTCCAGCCAATGATGAAGAATGACTTTTTTGGCACAGAGTGACACAATAGTCATGTGTTTTCGCTGATTGCCAACCAGGATTCCTCTATAGTCCCCCAAAATGCAAACTTCTGGTCTAAAGGTATCAGAGAGGCCTAGTAATGGGTCTAATTTAGCTTTCATAGCCTCCCAGAGTGGGACCACCCTGCCACATTCCCACAGTATGTGAAGTAAAGTACCGGGGTGCGTCCCACATCTAGAACAGAGATTAGAAGAAAGCTTTCCCATTTGGTGCAGCTTAGCTGGAGTATAATACAAATTGTGAATTATATAGAACTGCAAGAGATGGTACCTATCCACTTTACATCTTGGTATAACTGTAACCATATTTTATCCCAGGGTCGAGCCATTGTTGATGCAGTAGGCAATATTTGGTCCCATATATAATGCAGTTGACTCCCAATATTTTCCATCACCTCCCTGAGGAGACTGTAGAAGAAGGAGATAAGATGAGATGTAGGGGAAGTAGAAATGACAGATAGTATAGGTCCAGTTGAGATCTGCATCCAGGGGCCCAGCCTGAAATTTTGAAGAAGTGTGTGAGAAAGCTGGAGATATTTAAAACAGTAAGAAATAGGGAGATCGTATTTAAAGCAAGCCTCTTGAAATGTCAACAGCTTATGATCTTTCAGGAAATCAACAACTGTTAGTGTGGAATCAAATGGCCAGAAGGTTTCACTAGTGGGCTTACCTCCAATTTTGAAGTTAGAATTCCTAAGGATAGGCTGGGAAACATCCTTTGTTATAGAACCATGAATTGTAGCACATAGTTGGGCATGTACTCGAAGAGTAACTTTGAGGGGCGTACTAAGTAGACTTTTAGGGATGTTTTTAAGGGATGCGTATATAAGTGTGCCAAGATTAAGACCTTGAGTGGAACACAGAGTCTTTTCAATTTGTAACCAAAGGGGGAAATATAACACAAAGTCAGCTGAAGTCAGATGTTTCATCCATTGCAGAATAACCGAGCAGTTAGTTGAGAAGTAGTAAAGAAGAAAGTTGGGTAGTTGTAGTCCTCCCTTTGCCTTACTTCATTGTAACTTGGAAAGGGCCCTCCTGGGTGCTTTACCATTCCAGATAACGTGAGATATGATTCTATGTGTTTGTAGAAACCAGGATTTTGGGAGAAAAAGATTCATCATTTGTAGGGGGTATAGCAGATGAGGAAGAACATTCATTTTAATTACATTTATACAACCCCAGAGCAAAAGGAGAAGCAAGGACCATCTATGTAGATCTGCTTTAATTTGTGCAAGAGCTGCATCAAGATTATATTGTTTCATGCTAGAGCTCGAGGTAGAGAGAAGGATCCCTAGGTATATCAACTTATCTTTAACCCACTGGAGTCTGAAGGATGATACGTCAGAAGAGAATGTGTGAATGTTAAGGGGCATTATTTCTGTTTTGGAAACATTAAGTTTATAATTAGAGAAACTTCCAAACTCAGCTATAATAGCCAATATAGCAGTAATCGATGTAAGAAGATGAGACACGTGCAGAAGTATGTCGTCAACATAAACTGATAGTTTATACTGATGAGGGCCAACAGAGATCCCTGAAACTTGAGGGGAAATGTTAATACAACGAATAAGTGGCTCCAGGTATAAATCAAATAAGAATGGAGAGACAGGACAGTCTTGTCTTGTCCCCTGTTGTAGAATGAAAGGATGTGAAAGATGACCATTGCAAAGTACTCAAGCAGTAGGGTGCGTGTATAAAATTTCAATCCAATTAATAAATTGAAGGGGGAATTGGAATTTGGGCAACAGGTAGAAAAGGTAGTCCCAGGACATCCTGTCAAAGGCCTTCTCTGAGACAAAAACAGAATTTAAAATAGCTAACAGCAAAAATAATGCAAAGTTGTTTTCTGCATATATAAATGATAGTAAATGCTTGGATCGCTCAGCAGGATCAAAAAGGATAGATGAAACTTAGATACATGGTTCTGCAGTACTGGTGAATACATTTCATGAATATTTCTCAACAGTCTTTACTACAAAAACAAACTTCAATATTAACAGTTTATATGATCAGACCTCAAACATAACAATCAGGAAAATTAATGAAAATAAAATATACTTATGGAATTAAAAACAAAGGTGCTGGACCAGATAGTATGCACTGGAGAATCTTGAGGGAGGTTGCTAAGGAAATAGCAGGACCACCAGCAGATATCTTTAATAAATCATTCAGTTCTGGACATATTCTGGGTGATTCGAAAAAGGTCACTGTAATACATCTTTTCAAAAAAGGCAGTAAAGCAAATATGGTAAACTACAGATCCATATGCCTTACATCTATACCAGGGAAAATGATGGAAACATTACTAAAACAGGAACTTAAAACAGAATTAAAACAAAAGGGTTTGAGTGACAACACTGAACAGGACTTTAAGCTAAAATATCCTGTATAACTAATTGCTTTTATTCTACGAAATAATAAATACACACATCAACAACAGGACACCAATGAATGTTATTCTTCTTCATTTTTGTAAGGCTTTCGATATTGTGTCACACAAAGCACTATTACAAAAACTTAGAAAAACAGAAATAAACAAACCCATAACATCTAGATTATTAACTGGCTAGAAAACAGGACACAATGTGTGAGAATAAAAGGAATAATATCAGGAGAGAGGGGAAATACAAGTGGAGTGTCTCAGAGATCAGTATGGGGATCAAAATTATTCTGTTTTTTCATCTCAGATTTACATCATAATGTTAAAGGATTTGTCACTAAATTTGCAGATGATATCAAATTAGGTGGGAAGGTAGAAAATAATTAAAACAGAGATAGCATGAGGAAGGGCGCTGAACACATAGAAAGATGGGCTAAAGGAAACAGGATGCAGTTTAAAGGAAAACTGCTCTGAACCTGTAAGTCATTTTCCCAGTAGAAACTGTTTTTAAATACTGCTTCAAATTATGTTATTGTTCTAGCTATCCAGGCTTTTTAGTTATCATATTGGGTGCTTTTGATTTACATGCTGCTGGTAAGAACCATTTTAGAACTGTATGATGTAATTTATGTCCCTGTTCTATTCTTCTATTGTTGGCACATTGCATCCATGTTCTACTGCAGAACTCTGTGACTGAGAGGGACATAAACTACATCATACAGTTTTAAAATGGTACTTACCACCAGATGGTAAGGCAGACTCACCCACTGAGGTTACTAAACAGCTTGTATAGATGGAATAATAACAGAATTTTAACAGTACTTACAAAATGGCTTCTATTGGGAAAATGACTCACCACTTTGGTGCAGTACTCCTTTAATATTGATAAGTGTGTTGTTATACACTTGGGAAGAATCAATATAAGCCCAAAATATCCTCAGATGGGAAAATAAATTAAGGCAGTGGAATCTGAGAGAGATTTGGGGATAATACTCAAGATCTCAAATTCAGTAAACATCACAACAAAATAACTGTAGTAGCTAACAGATTAATTAAACATTAACTGTGCATTTATTAGTAAATTAGAACACTGTTTAATCTCAGAATATAAAAGATACATAATACCTATTATAGACTATGTCTCACAGATTTGCAGCCCCTATCAAAAAGGAGATATTAAATAGCTCAAACAATTCCAACATAGAATTACCAAAATTGTACCCAGATTGCAATGCCTGTTATATCAGGAGAGACTTCAGGTTTTGGAACTGTTCTCTCTGGAGGAGAGGAGAATGAGAGAGGACATATTGGAGGATTTTTTTTAATAGCAAAAGATGTTGACCTAATGATTGTCTTACAAATAAGTATAAATAATAAGGAGAACAATTTAAGGTCCAGCAACTTACAAACTATTATAGACAATCCCAATCACAAAAGAAAGGGAATTTTCTTTTACACAGGGAACAGGAGAGAATTGGAACAAGTTACCAAGGGACATTGTAGAAGCAGAGAACTTCATACCTTCAAAATAAAACTGGACAATCATATCATACCTAAAAGAAGGGAGGTATGGACCCACTGAAATTGGGAATGGAATTAATGGGCAAAACCATGCCTTCCACCATCCTAACTAGTATGTAGGCTGTAGTACATAGTATATAGGAATACACAAACAACAAGGTAAGATCATTATAAATTGCATAGAAAATGACAACTAGAACAATGAAACTGCTAGTACAGTGGCAATGTTGTGTTGCCTTTTTAACTTTGAAACCCTCCACATATTCAATCAATCAATCAATCAAATCTTTATTTTACCAGGTGAAGTACCATTGATAAAAATAAAAAAAAACTCAATTACAAGGTGGACCTGGGTGATATTGTTTTGTATATTGGTTGATTAAGAACTGTTGAAATACAATTCTTTATTTCAGGAGTTATTTAGTAAATTCTGAATCCAGATGACTATAAAAGAAATGGTTTGTGTAACTAAAGGGGACTGGACTATCTTGGACCTGAGCTTATTGAGAGTAAAATGCAGATGATGATGTCATTAGAGATTAGATCATAATCATTGACTTCTGTTAGGTAAAAGTGTGTCCCATAACCAAGTTCAGACTGCTGTTCCTCATTTAAGTTATCAAAATGGTAAATAAGATAACTGAAGAGACTTGAAAGACTTGAACACAGATAGCTAATCAAATCAATTGCTCATGCAGTTAGGTTGCTCATGATAATTTAAAGTAAACTTTTCAAGCAGCAAACTGCAAAACCAGAATTTATAGAGAAATAATTATAGGAACACAATAATGATGTGTAATTGTGATAGCTACAGAAACTGTAGAAAAGCATTACATTTTTTTTAACTGGCATTTGCAGCTCAGTTGCATGTCAATATGTTTTGACTATCTGGCCAATGGCTTCTCACTTTGCTTAGAGATACAAGCATAACTTGGGGCTGGCAGTGTATAGCCTAGAGGTTAGAGTAACGAGCTACAAATGAGCTTGGTACATTCAGCAGACCTGGGTTTGATTCCCAAAATGTCCACCTGCATACTGTGTGACTCTGAACAAGTCACTTAATCTGCCTAGTGCTCCCGGGTTACCGCTGAAAACAGGCACTTGAGCCTAGTAGGCCTTACCGAGTTATCAAAGAATAACTAAATAAAAGCAAATAAAACAACTTAATATTGCAGAGTCACTCTCCCTGTCAATAGAATTAATGTCTTCCTTAAGATGAAAAAATTACAGATAAAGGGAATATCTGGCTACTGCATTTCCCACATTGTGACTATCAACTCTATAGTGTGTCTTGGTGTTTGCCTTGCTTCTAGATCTGCATGCAGTCTTGTGGGGTTTAAAGCACAGTGGTATATTACAGAGTTTAGAAATGATGGACTGTATTTCTGTTGGATACAGTAACACTATGACCTAGATAATCAAAGCGTTGCGCCGGACACAAAGTGATTGCACCCATGTTATGTATGTATTTGCACAAGAATACCATATTCAGAGGACATTGCTGTGTGTGGTTTTAGTGCCAGTGCACTAGCACAGAGCTAAGGTATGCAGCAAACCCAGGGGTGGTAATCTGCATAACATGCGCAGCGTGATATTCAGCATGATAGCACTGTGCAGCTGGAATTACACAGGTCACATAGTACTGTGTAAATTCCACCTTGTGGAATTCCACTTTGTCTTAAATGGGGGCAAACCCTAGAGGTATAGGGGGACACTGCAGGTCACACACCATGCTGACTCACATGGTAGCACACATCATGTAGCTGATATAGCAGGTCATGGAGGATGAGGAGAGGGCCAGTGGCCACCCTGGTTCAGTCATGGCCATGGAGCCACTATGCTGATAACAGACAGTACCATCCATGAGCCACATTCAAAGTCATCAGTGATGACCAGATCATGGGCTGGTATAGGCTCAACAGGCCTATGCTCATACAGCTGTGTGAGCTGCTGCATGACCAGCTCTAGACTGACACCCAGAGCAGCCATGAAATGTTTGTAAAGTTTAAGGTGATGGCTGCAATGTGCTTCCTGGTTGCCAGAACATTCCAGATGTTGGTGGGGGTCACCACCGTTATCTCTCAGTCAGACATTTTGCAGCTGTTGAGCCAGTTCTCAGATCCCATGCTGAGAGTCCTTCATATTCCCCAGCATGCCAGCTGAGCAAACAGCAACCATGCAACAGTACTATCAAGTTGTGCACCTACAATCTGTACTAGTGCCACTGACTGCATCCATGTTGCCATTGGGGCACCCACCAGTGATGGAGAAGAGTCCTACGTAAATAGGAAGGGGGTACCACTCCATCAATTGCCAAGTGGTGTGCGATACAACAGGGCATATCATCAATGTCCTGGCAAGGTACCTTGCCAGTGCCCATTCTGTGCTGGAGGATTGAAAGTGGTGACATCCCCAGTGGCCCACCTCATTGGTGAGTATACCCCAAAGGCCTCTTTCTCCTCCCCAATTTACAGATGATGACACTAACCCATGCACTTTACCTACACAGGGGACAGTAAATATTCCCTGCATCCCTGGCTCCTCACACCTGTCCTACAGCCTGCATCTGTTTCAGAGGACAGGTACAATGCGGCACACAGAGCCACATGCAACATCATCAGGAGTGTCTTTTGAATGCTCAAAATGCAGTTTAGATGCCTTGATCATTCCATTGGTGCCCTGCAATATATCTCCCAGAAGGCCTTCCCCATATTCCTTGCCTGTTGTATACTACACAAACATGTCACTGAATATGCATGTCAGCCCTAGAGGAACAACCTGCAGCAGATTCAGAGCCAGAGGACCAGGATTACAGGAGCAGTTTGACAGACATGACCCATGGTGGCCAGTAGGATGCAGGGGTACAGAGTCTGCCTCATAACAGACCTCTTTGGACAATGGAGTGAGTACAGACCACACAGGAGACTGTAACATGTGTAGTCAATGTATCATCACATAACAATATCAGTACATACATAGAAGCAATCCAGGCATGGGGATATCAAAAGGGGGTTAACAGAAATACAGTTCATCCAGGCAGTGGGGTAGCAAATACAGCACACACACACACGTACCATCCATTCTGGCAGGGGGTGTCCTAAAGGGGGTGCAAACATAAATACATGCCAGCCAGGCAGGGGTGAGGGTCAGAATGGGGGTTTAACAGTAATTCAAGCCATTCAGGTTGGGGGGATGGATGGGATAGGCCACAAGGACAGGGGGTGGTGACACTCTGTGACTCTATGGCTCACTGCTGCAGCTGCCAGTTGGCAGCCACATCCTGCTGTTGCCAGGGACTGTCCATTGGGACAGGTTCAGGCTGCACCCCTCATCATTGTATGGCCCGGGACTGCATCGCAGTAGGAGCTGAGGTTCATTGTGGGCATTTTGGGAATGCTGTGGCTATCCCAGTGAAATGGGCCTGGGGCAACAGGGGTGTGGCCATGCTGGAGGAAGGATCATGGAGGGGCACAGTGGTAGCTGTCTGTGGTATCAGCCGGGGCAGCAGGGTGTTGCCTCCACCGTGTCCAGTATGGTGTAGTGAGCTGTTGAGAGGGAAAGGAGAGCTATATAGCAATGTATCATACACAGCTGTGTGCTGACCAAGGTAGCATGCATGACCAGCATACGGTGATGCAACACTCATGCTGTTTGTGCAATGCACTGCTTACATCCCCCATGGTCATACACACCACACACTCATACACCAGTGAACAGACAACCCATTACCAGGGAGCACACATCCCAGCACCAGTGAGCACACACTCCAGTACCAGTGAGCACACACCTCAGCACCAGTAAGCGCACATCCCAATACCAGTGAGTACACATTCTATGACCTGGGAACACACAACCCAGTACCAGTGAGCACACACCACAGCACCAGTGACACACATCCTAGCACTAGTGAGCACACAGGTGACAACACGTGGTACACAGTAGTGGAGTACCACACATATGGCTACACACCAGGAGACATGGAAACATTAGTGCAGTGGTTAGTGGTGGGCAAAGTGGCCAAAATTAGCTCAGTGATTCCACAAATAATGTGGAATCCATAGAAGTGTTTCGCAATGTGAAGTGGAGTACTTCGTGTTATAATGGGGAATGCGAAATCCATTGAAAACAATGACTTTGTGTTCTTCCGGCTTCCCAAAACCACTTCTCCACCAATTTTAAGGTGAAGTACATTAAAATCAATGTACTTCACCTCACTTCGCCTTGTTTTTGAGCTCCAAAGGTGAATTTTGCAGTGCTTCATGGGATTGCAGGTCACATGGGCTCTAGATTATTCTGCACAGCCTCAGTTCTATGTAGTGTGTGTGTAGTGGAAGATGGAGACAGTGTCCTCTCAGAGCTCTGCAATTCAAATCCTCTAAAAGCTGTTAAAAAAGCCTTTTTGAGTTATTTTGTTTGCTCACAATTTAGTACATCGATTGTAGGAAACTCTCCTGTGCTCATATCATTCAGTGTTTATTGTTTGTGTGTGGATTTTGAATGTTAATTTAGAACAGTCAGTCTGTGTACTGTGAAGTGTGCTTTGGGGGGTGTATCTGTGGTGTTGTAGGTTAACTGGTAGAAAAATGCAGTCTTTCTGTTTTGGTTATATTTTTCTTCTATAACTGTGTTAATGTACACACAGTAATATTTTCAATAATTCTTGACATTTTTATGTTTGCTTGCACGCATGTGCAAGAAACATAGAGTCACCATATGAGAATTCATAGGTGTGCCTCCCTACTACCAATGCCCTGCTGCCTTTTGCAGGCATGGCCCCACTGCGCCAATGAATGTAAGAGCTGTCTATGAATGCATTTGCAAATGCAGTGGCGTACAGTTGAAAGAAAGAATCGCAGCGTGTAGGCAATTTGCATACTGCCGCCATCGGCACTGCAGTGAAAGAGCTGTCAAAGACAGCTCCCCCCCCCAACAAGTAGCACACTGGGAGCCCACCCCAGCATGCTCATGCGCCCCCCCACATACAGTATGGCTGATGGAGGTGCCCAATCCCCCTTCGGCTGTGCTGCGCTTCCCCCAACAGAGTTTTAGGTGCCACGCTAGGAGCCCACCGCAGCATGGCAACAATCTGTAAGGCCGACAGGGGGTGCCCAATCCCCCGTCACCTCCACTGCCCCCCAAACAGCCTTCGAGGTGCCACGCTGGGAGCCCACCCCAGCGTGGCAAACGTCTGTCTGCTACCCTCCAACACACTTTCAGGTGCCATGCTGGGAGCCCACCTCAGCATGGCAAATCTCTCTAGGGCCAACTAACAAGCAGTTCCCTATGGAGGAGGGAATGCAGAACCTACCTTGGGAAGAGGCTCTGCAGTACTGCTGTGCCAAACCTAGCATCACTCCTAGCCTGGATGTCCAGGGAGTAATGCTTGGTGAAAGTATGTACTGTTTTCCAGGTGGCTGTTTACAGATCTCTAACAAAGGTATATCTCTGGCCGCAGCTAGAGAATCAGCTGTACCCCTAGTTGAGTGAGCCCTCAGGCCTGAAGGGGGCATTCTACCCTACTTGTCATAACAGAATTGTGTACAAGAAACAATCCACCTGGCAATAGTTCTTTTAGTGGCAAGCTTACCTTTCCCCACTTCACCATAAGTGAGAAACAATTGAAGACAGTCATTTCTATGTGCCTTAGTATGCTCAATGTAGTAGCTAAGGGCCATCTTAACATCCAAACTGTGTAACCTTCTTTCACCTGAAGAAGAATAGTCAGTGAAAAACACAGGGAGAGATATAGACTGGTTCAGATGAAAATCCGATACCACTTTGGGCAAGAACCTCCTATTGGTTCTTAGGACCACTTTGTCCCTATGGAAGGAGATGAAGTCAGGTTCAACTGACAGAGTCTGTAACTCACTAATCCACCTGGCAGAAGTAATAACTACCAGGAACACAGTTTTCCAGGTCAAGTACTTCAATTCAGCTGAAGCCAGAGGTTCAAAGGGTGGCTGCATAGCTGAGCTATGCAGACATTAAGATCCCAAGGTGGAGTGGGCTCCCTAAAGGGAGGGTTAATGTGAACCAGACCTTTGAAAAACTTTCTGAAAACAGGATGAGATGCCAGGGAAAGAGCTCTTCCCTGCTGAGAGGAATGCAGAGACAGCTGCTAGATGAACCTTCAGAGTGGCAGGCCTAAGGCCTAGACCATTCAGATGAACTAGATAGTCTAAGGTTGTGGAAATGTCTGCAGAATCAGGCAGGATGCCTTTCTGAGAGCACCAATTACTGAACCTTTTCCATTTGGAGTTGTAAGTATTTCTAGTGGAAGGTTTCCTGGAGACCTTCAGAATATCCAGAACTCCCTGAGAGAGATGTAGTGCTGCATATTCTAACTGTTCAAGATCCAGGCCTTGAGATTGAGAGACTGGAGATTGGGGTAGCAGATCCATCCCTGGGAGGAGGACAGGAGATTGTATGTCCTGGGCAGAGACAGGGGCATGACACTGGCAAGGACAGCAGTAGAGGATACCAAGGCTGTCTGGCCCAATCTGGAGCCACTAGTATCACTGTGCAGGGTTGAGTCCTGATCTTGATCAGAACTCTGAACAGCAGAGGGAAGGGAGAGAAGGCATAGAGAAACCTGCCCTTCCAGTCCAAAATGAGATCATTCTGGGGAACCATCCCCAGAACTAGAGATCTGTAACAAAACAGAGGAAGCTGATGATTGTCCAGTGCTGCAAAAAGATCTATCTCTGGAGTGCCCCACCTGGAGAAGATGACCTTCAGTATGTGAGGATACAGGGACCATTCGTGATGTCCCAGTGAAATTCTGCTCAGAGCATCTGCTAGTATGTTGTCCTTCCCTGGAAGGTAAACTGCTACCAGAGAAGTCTGAAGAGAATAGGCCAGAGACCAGAGCTTCATGGCTTCCGTGCACAAGGCCGATGACCGAGTGCCTCCCCTGCTTGTTGATGTACCCAATTGGGGTGGTGTTGTCCATTTTGACTTGGACCACCTTGCTCTTGACTGAATCTGAGAAGCTCTGCAGGGCTAGGAGAAGTGCCCTGAGTTCCAGGAGATTGATATGAAGGAGAGACTCCTGTGGAGACCATACCCCTTGAGCTGTCAGGGTTCCCAGGTGGGCTCCCCACCCTAGGAGAGAAGCATCTGTAGTTAGAACTACTGATGGGACTTGAGGGAGAAATGGAACCCCTTGTCTGAGGTTGTCCTGGTCCAGCCACCACTGGAGAGCTTGGACCAGAGTCTGAGTCACTGGAATCAGTTTGGTAAGTGGGTCCTTCTTTTGAGACCAAAAAGACCCTAGATGAAACTGAATGTCCCTCATCTGGAACCTTGCTCCCCTGCACCACTGCCATGGAAGCTGCCATGTGGCCCAGGAGCTGGAGGAACTGTCTTGCTGGGTGGGAGACCTGAAGTGAAAAGGAGGAAGTGAGATCCACTAGAGCCTTCACCCTTGCCAGGGGAAGGAAAACTTTTGCTTGTAAAGTGTCCAACTCTATGCCTATAAAGGTGAGAAGTTGAACTGGTTTGAGGACAGACTTTGGAAGATTGAGAAGAAACCCGAAGGAACTGAGGAGGTCCTTGGTAGTTTGAAGAGCTGACTTGACCTGTAAAGATGACGGACCCACTAAGAGCCAGTCATCCAGATATGGAAAGATGGTGATACCCTGTCTTCTGAGGCAAGCCACCACTACTGCAAGGCACTTCGTGAACACTCTCGGAGCTGATGTTAGGCCAAATGACATGACTCTGAATTGGTAATGGCCTGAAGGCAACGTGAACCTGAGGTATTTTCTGTGAGAGCACCTGATAGGAATATGGAAGTAGGCATCCTTGAGTTCCAGAGATGCTAGCTAATTCCTTGGCCTTAGAGAGGGAAGAATTATTCCCAGAGTTACCATTTTGAATTTTGGCTTTACAATGTGTTTGTTCAAATACCTTAAGTCTAGGATGGGTCACCACTCCCCTGTTTTCTTTGGGGTAAAGAAGTACCTGGAGTACAGTCCTTTCCCCTTGTGCTGAACAGGAACCCTTTCTACAGCTCTGAGAGCTAGAAGAGAGGAAACCTCTGCCTCTAGGCCAATGGTCTCTGAGGCTGATGCAGGTGGAAAAGACTTGGCCCTCTTTTTTGGAAACTTTTTGAAGCTGAGGGCTAGCCCTGGCTTACTACCTCCAGGACCCACCTGTCTGAAGTCACAGACTTCCAGGCCTGGAAGTAGAAAGCCAGCCTGCCTCCTACTGGAAATAGGGAGTTGACCCAGACTGACACATCAGGTTGTCTGCTTGGCAGGAGCCTTAGACTGAGAGGAGGGGGAAGCAGCTCTGCTCATCCCCCTCCTGCCCCTTCCTCTGAAGAACCCTCTCTGTGGGAAGGGAGAGGAGGCCTGGGCTTGGTAAAAAGGTCTTTGAAAGGGCCTGCCCCTGCCCCTAGACTGCTGCTTGTGCAGAGTGGTTTGTCTTTCCTTGGCCTGTGCACTCCTGTACATGGTCCAGTATTCATCCATTTTCTTCATGTAAGCCTCTGTCTGCTCCCCAAACAGAGAGCAACCCACTACAGGAAAATCCATGGCCTTAGTCTGGGTATCCTGTGAAAGGCTAGTACATCTGAGCCAAGCATGTCTTCTGAGAGACACAGATGTAGCCATAACTCTAGATGCCACATCATTGGAGTCCACAGCAGCATGAAATTGCATTTTAGATGCCCCAATTCCATCAGCAGCCACCTCCTCCAGCTCCTTGGCTAGCGGGGGAGAGGCCTGTTTAGCCAGTTCCAGAACTGTATCCCATCATATTCAATGACCAGACCTGCAGAATTTAATAATATTATGGAACCCATGAAAGGCCAGCAGGTTTATCCTAGGGAGGAATCTGGATATCTTTCATTTCCTTGGAGAGTTCTAACCCAAGTTTTCTGGATTTATCTGGTTGGGAGGCAGTTCTTCTAATGTATGCTATTCCAGAAAAGGATAATAAAACTCAGGAATCTTTACTGTGACAAGTAAAGTTTATTCTATATAATGTAACAGAAAATGAATACACAGCAGTATAATTACTGTCTATAGATATAGAAGCATAAATTGTTTTGGCCGGATAACTTAAATTTTTAATGACCTAGACTCAGCCTTTGAAATTAGGGATCACAGAGATTCTGTAGCTATATTCTTGAAATCACCTGTATAAAGTAAAGATGTTGGTAGAAACTGCACAACATCACATACAGATCAGTTGAAAATCCTTCAAAACATTCTTGACATTACTGAGTACTATGTTTATAGGCAAAAATAATGTTGGAAAGAATATAGGCAGAAAGAATGTTGGAAGCTTTCAGAGTATGAAGAAATTATGTTTTCCATAAATGGTTTAAATAAACCCTGTGGGATTGAGGAATGTCTGTTCACTCTTGTGTTTGCCTTGGGATTTCCTTCAGCAAAGGTAACATTACTTGGATAGAACATCTTGAAGGGTGGAACTACTCAGGGCAAATCAATTGTGGTGTTAGAGATAGAAACTTGGCAGTGAAATTATTGGCTGCTGCCCCCATATTAGACTCCATAGGTCTCTCACTTATTAATATGTTTGATATTCCCAGATCTACTTCAGGAAATATGTTTTTTTATAATAGTGACAATGTGCAAAATAGTAATACAGTTGACTCTGTCAACTTAATATTTTCCCCAGCAATGATTCCTATATTAAATAGATTCTGTGAATTAAATAAGGAAAGTCTAGACTGACAATTATTAGTTTATCCCACTCAAAGTACACAACAAATATCTGCTTCATTTTCTCCTATTACCCTTCAGGATAAGTGTTTATCACTTCTTTCATGGAAGCTTTATGGCCTAGCTGACAAACTCTCAAATCCGACCTTTAAGGATTTCGTCTTGAAACATGATGCTTTAATTTTTCAGGCAACCTGGTGGCATCAAAATGATTTCCAATTACAGCATTTTGAAATGTTTCTTATTTCATGTAAAAGAATAAAAAAAAATGGAAAGATGCATAGGGAGCTTGTTGAGTTCAGTTAAAACTAACATAGGTTAACAAACCGAACATTTGAAAAAGGATCTTGATTGCTGCCTAGTTATTAAATTAACTAGACCTTATCTGAAATAAACTCCTGTCAATATTAGTATCCTTCCAAATACATCTAGTTATTTCCCAGAGGACTTTGGAGGAATTTGTTTTGAGATTTTCCTCTTACGTCCTTATGCTACTAGTAATACCAATGCTAGAATTCAATTGTCAAACAGTTTTGAGGACTATGATTGTGAGGAAGAAAAATTAGTTCTATTGAAAACATCATCTAAACACAAGATCATTCATACTTGATCCTCTGGAGATTATCATAGCAATAAACATGGTATGACTACTGCATAATCCATTAAATAGGATACCAGAGAGTAGCATCTTTCAGAAAAGGAGATGTTCAGGAATGAAGAGGCATGACATGAGGTTGGAAGGGGTAGACTAAGGGGTAGTGTGAGGAAGTATTTCTTCATGGAAAGGATGATGGATGCATATAATAGACTCCCAGTGGAGGTGGTGGGGGCAAACACTGTGGGGGAATTCAAAAATGCATAGGACAGGCAGAGGGGGACTCTAGCAATAGGAACGAGAAGGTAAAGCAGCAGATCAAGTATCTATGTTTCTTTGTTTCTGTGAAAAATATGAATGGTGGCACTAGGAGTGAACCAAAAGGTGACTTTACTGACCTAGGCCCCAAAGGCACATCTGTGAGAGATCAGATTTGGGTGAATCTAAATGTGTTTCTTCATTGGCATACTTAAATATTATTTTGTGACCATTTTCAAGTGTGATCAACAGTCACAAGTACAATGCAAAAGTTAAAAAAAGCATATGTTACTGTAAATGTGTCACAATTGCAAGGAAACTAGTTATTATAGAGATTAAACAACTGTTTCTCATAAATGGACACAGATTTGCTTGACTTAAAAGATTCTGGTAAATGACTGTAAATACTTGGTCGAACATAGTCAAACACTCTTTGACCAACAGAGTAAAACACTCTTTGACTAAAACAAGTTCTGTAGAAAGGAATTTCAAACAATACTGATTCCTGAGTTCTTGTACAGTGGTATTTTTGCTGTAATGGAAAAAAGTCTAAGACTGAATAAGTGGCCTTACCCAGGATGAACCTGTGAAAGAAAGTCAATATTATTGTTTTCCAATTGTCATCCAATGAGGGTAGCTGTGCAGCCTGATACAACAAGAAATGGTGGGTATGTAACAGAAGACCAGTAATGAAATGACAGATTGAATTATATACAACTTTTGCCCTGCATAACGCCCCATTTCTTGCACCGGTTTAACATAGCATTCTATAATCCAGGACTGGTAGCAGTAGGCTCATCACTAAGAGTGTACCAGTTTCTGGCAAGAGATTGTTCCGAACCCTGTACAAAGAACCCAGCTGTTTTTTTTTTGTTATTGTTGACTCTGTTTATGCACCGCATCTGGAACTCTCTCAAGCTGCTCCTGCTCACTGGCATCACTTTACCACCCACCTGATGTCTTGCCTCCTCAGAGGATAGCTGCCCTCCACCAACCTCCTGTCAGCAGACCCCCCAGCTCTGAACCCCCTGAGATATGGCCACCTCCACTCCAGCACTCTGTCTACAAATCTAATGTGCTGGCCAAGGTGATGGAAGGCCAGAGGGGGTGGAGACAAGGGCCCGGTATTGGACGTGTGGTGATGCAGTCCAGAGGGGAGCTGTCATCTATCCAGGCATGGGATTTTCCTTGTTGTTTCCCCTATGAGCGCAAGTGTGCAATAACATCATCATGGCTAAGCCATAGATATCTGCTGCACTCCTCCCCTTAGCAGCTCTGTACTAGTTGTACCCCTGGTCTCCACCTGGGTTATCTACTGTGCCAGAGACACCCTGGATCCCTCCCCAGGGAGACGAGAGCAGTCCATCAAATGCTCGATCCTTTCCCTTCCCTGCCAACCTCCAGCACCCGAGCTCATTCCTGAACTCAGCTCATTGGTGTGGTGTGAGGTGTGGCATTCAGCACCTCAACCCTCGGTGCCATCTGGCCAGTGATGAACCCAGCTGTTGATGGATTGTCTTTGCCATACAATCAGTGTGTCATTAATATGATAAAGCACCATCCAAAATGAGTCCTAGTTACTTGAATTGGTTACTTGTCACAATAATTTCACCATTAAGAGCTTTCAACAAGAATTCACTGTTTCCCATTTTATTAGCTGTAGTAATGACCATAGTTTCAGTTTTCATGGTGTTGAGGACCATCCCCTGGGCACCGAACCATGTCAGCAAATTTATAAACTCTTGTTGAAGAATAGTATTTAAGGCTCTTAAGTCCCTGACCTTCCTAAAAATGACAACGTCATCTGCATAAAGAAGCATTTTAGAGCATGGATGAGCTGAAGGCAGGTCATTTAAGAAAAGGGAGAAGAGTAGAGGTCCTAAAATGGAGTCTTGAGGGACACCATAATTGACTTTAAGAAAACTAGAAAAATGGTTCTGATTAATGGTTCTGTGTTCGTGGCCTGAGAGATAGGCTTCAAATCAATTAATGACATCATTAGAAAAATAAGTATTGTGACAGTGACTGCTACAACAAACCATGACCAGCTAGGATGAATGCCTTAGTGAAGTCCACAGACACTGAGGTCACAAGATTCCCAGAATCTGAGACTTGATGAACATAGTTCATAAACCTCACCAAGGCAGTTTCTGTGTTATGTAATGAGCATAAACCATGTTGCACGTGGACCTAGATAAGAAATCAAGCATCAGATCCATTACTATACATTCACATAACTTTGATTGACATTGGTACCAACAAAGAAACAGAAGAAATAGAAGTATTAGTTATCTTCTTCACACAAAAGGTTTTATTGCTTCACCTTCTTTATATCACCCATTGGCTTGATTGACACAACACAAAAAATCTTCTGCAAAATGAGAATAAATAGAATTAATGCTGGTATATTAGACAATGATATTTTTGAAGAATCTCAAAATGGATTTAGCAGTGGCAGATCTACAATAGATCATTGTTTTGCTTTACAACATTCATTTACAAATTTTCAGCAGTAAGGAAATCAAAATTGTTAACGACCTGGTGACGTAGACAACTGAGGTGCTATAATTCACCTTACTACTCCCATGCTGGTGACCCAAATTCAGGAACAAGCCTGGCTTGCGGGGTCAGCCATGGGGGAAGGGCTGGGAGAGGAACAAGCAACCACTTGGCAGCTCTCCTCTCCTGGATTGAGGAGGTAAGTCTTCCTGGCTCTTGGCTGCCACCAGGAAGAAGTCCTTGTGGTAATGCTCAGGTGGCTGGTGGTATGCTGGGGGTGTGTGAAATGTGGCTGGTGGTTCCAGAGCGCATGCATACCTCCACAAACAAGAACCGTGTTTGCCATAGTCCTAGAGGGGCAAAAACCTAGGAAGAAAATGAATATGGGACAGGGTTAATGAAGCCCTGCCTGAGGCACCACAGCCACACTGAATGATGTCTGGAAGAAGGAGCAGAGATAGGTAGCAGGCTGGCCAACAGTACATGGGACAGGACTGAACAAGCCATGTGGTCAAGACCAGGAGCATAAAAACATTTATAAAAAATATTCTTTTGCCTAGTCATGGATTTGCAGGCAGCTTTTGACAATCTGTTTAGACCACTTCTTTGGTAAGAAATGTATAATAATGAAATGGATCCTGTACTGTTGGACATCATCATCATTATTTATCTTTATGATGAACATGGTCCAAAGTAAGGTATTTTGAGAGGGAGATGTGCTGTAAACTGAACCACACTGACACCTTCTTGGCCATTCCTCAATAGTTTTTCATTAAATTTTCAAAGCACATATTCTGGTACAGGATCCTTTGATCTGCCAATTCAGATGAAATTCCTTGTTTCAACATTTTGGTTGATACTGTGTATTTGGCAAACTTATTTGTTTAACCTTATAGCTAGATGGAAATGTATTTATTTGCAGTATGTATAACTTGTTCCCCATGCTCTCAAGTCTTGTTTTAGCAAAAGTGTAGGAACAAGTAATGTCTGAAGTGTAGCAAAGGAAGCTGCAGTGGATGTTTGGGAACACACTGCTTAACATGCTGCTGTATCTTAGTTACTATGTTGTGCAAACACTGAAATTACAGAGCTCTTAACATAATGTTAGCAATACAGATTGGTCAAACTATCAAAGCTCATTCTTGTTTATATTAAATCAGCAATTTATGTTAAAAAGTGTTTCCTATACTTCACTGTGTGCCCCTTTCCAATATCCTAGATGTTGATTAATGTTTCTAAATCCATCTCCACAGTACCATATCTAATTCTATGTTCACTTTGTTGACTCTTTAATTGTGTGGTCTGGCATTAGTCTTGATGTCCTCGTTGCCCCTGAGATCAGGGAGCAGTGTGCGTTGCAGGCTAGTTCATCTTAGTTACAAGAAGAGTGATATTAAAGTTTTCAAAAAGAACTGAGAAGTCTAATGAAAGCCTGCAGCAGACATATTGTTTGAGCTATCATTTAATTATTTTTGAATCTTAAAAAAAATGTAAAAAAAGGCTTAAAAATGGAAAATGGGGCTTCTTAGAAAATGGGAGAAAAGGGGCAATCTAAAATGGAACTAAAAGGTATGAGTGTAACATTTTTTACCATAACATCAGCTCCAGCTTTAGAGTACAATGAGGAATCCCACCTAATTCGTCTGAAAAAAAAAACACCATTTTTGTCAGTGCTCTTTCGCAAGCAGAGGCAACTTACAGTACTAATGTCATAATTAAAGCCTGCTGGCTACTTATATAGTACTGTAACCAGTAATAGTACAGTAAATATGCATAAAATTATTTGGTGAGTGGGCCCATTTTACTCCAGGAACTGGTTGCTATGTTATACAAAGGTCTTTCTTGTCTTGGTGCCATTGTTTATGGCTATGTGTGATTATGATGTGTGATTAATAGCCGTGGTATGTTTGTATGCATACAGAATCTGTATTACCAGTATCTCATTCATTGGTATTTACAATGCTTTGAAATACTGCATATATGAAATACAGTATCTAGTCTACTGCAAAGTATATACCTTGAAAAATGTAAGCAAAAGCAAACAAGTATAATAAGAATGTCAAGAAAAGTCTCTGGGCTCTGATTGGTCAGGCTGGGGTTACGCCTGTGATGTTATCACAGCACAACATCATGGATCTAGTTTCAGAGCACACACAACCACATTAAATGTTACCCAAATCAGTCAACAGCCCATTCCCAAGTTGTCAATAGTTGGCAAGGCTGATGTGGCATTTGCCAGCACTTGAAAAATGCATGGAAATGAATATGCCTTCCTGCCACTGTCACAAAACATTCCAAAATACTGTATATTGCAATCAACTATATTGTGTGAACACATAATAATTCACATTTTTATTGGTAACCAGAATGTTGCCATGAAGCTGTCAGTGTGATTGACTTCAGCTGCCCCACTCTGATCGGCATCAGCTCTCCCTGCCCACCCCAAATAGACTGAGCATGTGTGTTCAAAAGCACACGGCACCTTTTTGATACTCACCTTGTTTTTTCTTATGTTCTCTTCCTTTTTCTTCTCCCACTACAAAAGACATGCCAACTGTGCTGGGAGAGCCACAGGCAAATCTGAAATGTCACTGCAATATTAACACAGAGCAGTGGGGTAGGCAGAGTTCTGGTTTCACAGATATCAAAACAAAGACAGAGACAGAGAGAGAGAAAGAGACAAAGTGAGAAATACATAGGACAACAGAAACACAATGAGAAATACAGACTGGAGGCAGAGAACAAAAAGTGTGCATGAAGGAAGGTTGGGAGGCAGAGTCACAGTAACACCACAGATGCTCCACCTACTGGCCAAAACAAATAATCAGCACTTTTTTTTTAAAGTATGCCTACCCATTGAAAAAATGACAGAAAAAATGTAGTTTTAATTTTTTTTTTTAACAAACGAGCCATTTTATAATGGCAGTAATGCACTCCAGGGTGTGTGTTGTGCTAGGATAATGTCACGCCTTGGTGTTGCACTCACTCGGCCTGCTGCCTTATGCCCAGCCATGCAAGGCGTGATGTTTATCCAATCACAACACACATCCTGCCCTGCAGTATTGCTTAAAAAGATCTGCAGAATGGATAGATTGATAGTATGGATCATTGCATTAACAGCATAGAAATTCTTGCTACAACCTAGAGCTTATTGTCATACGAACTGTATTTGAAATCTGTTTTAATTGTAAAGCACCCCACGCCCTTGAGAAGTGCTGCTCTAGAAATAAAATTGCCTTGACATACACACAGCTGTGTTACACATCAAACACAATGAATGGGTTGGAAGAGAAGAGCTCTGAGTCCCTATGCAGAAATATACTTATACTGCAGACAGTAATATGTCAGCTCCAGTTTGTGTATTTTAGAGTCAGTTAATTACAACATTTAAGCAAATTTGTTTGCATTTTGTAAGAGTAGGTTGAGCTTTTGGATTGACTAATGTAATTGCAGTCAGTTTCCGCCAGATACAAATTACTCATTCTAATGTGAACAAGAGAGAAAAGTAAATATTTAATAGACATTGATACACTGGCAGCTCCTAAGTGTTTTTTCTAGGGAAAGTTTAAATAATCCCAGCACAGCTTGATTGCGATTCAGTGTTAAGAAATCATTATTAAATCATTATTTGAGAAACAATGAATTACACATTTTAGCTACTGTGTTTTATCTTTGCCATTTTGAATAGCTTAAAGTGGTCAAAAAGGTCACAGGACTTGAGCTAGGACACTGCCTGAAATTAATATTAGCATTAAAAAGTGGTTAACTGCTACTTTTTGTTCCAAAGGATTTTTTCTTTTCACTTTTTGTTACTTAGGAGATTTTCTACATTACAATACCAAATGGGGTATGTAGACATTTGTTCTTACTCTTTTATTTTATAATTTGTTTACACTGGACAGTCCAGCTGAGATGCAACATCTTGTTTCCAGGGTGGGTTTGCTGCTTTCCATTTCCACAGCTGGCTGGACTGGAGCACTGAGAGGATAAATAAATGACTTGTTATGGGTCACACTGTGATTATTTATCTCTGCTTAGGTTTGAATCTGTGATCTGGCAGTTCTCAAATCAATGCTCTAGCCACTAGACAACACTGTCTACTGGTCTGGTTCTATTCCTCTTCATATTACATCAGCACAGTGACCTTACTGACTTTGACCTCACATGTGACAAAGAGCAACTCGCCTTCTGCCATTTTGGGCACCTGTGAGGTCACAGTCTGTGAGGTCTCATTGCTGATGAGGTATGAAGAGAAAAAAAAACTATACATATGCGCTTCAAAACAAAGTACTGGGGCAGAGATTTCAAACGTAGTGACGCAGGTGCAATTCATTATTTTGGGCTGTATCTGTATCAGACTAAATGCACCAAGTGGCTGCTGTTTTCAAACATTAACATTTTGATTTGCAATTGTTTATATGCTTTAATAGTAATAAAAAGCATGCATCATTGTTTACTGAGGTGTCATTTTCTGTGTGCAAAATGTGGCAGCTGCAGCAGACAGAGCATGTTTTCTGTGTCTATTTTATGTCACAAGTTGTGCAGCTGTTATAAAAATAGGACCACAAATCATGGATCCCCCTTTGCAGATCCAGACCCTAGTCTTTCCATCACACCAAATACTGTAAAATAGAAAGCCATCCATGGGAAATTAAAACTAATTAAGAAATAAAACTTAGGCTATGCATAAAAATAAATAGCATTTTCTGTCAGTTATATGTGGCTCTACTTGCTCTTGAACATCTAATTTTCTCTCAATTTTTTGTGATAAAAGTGGAGCCTCAAACACAGTCTCAATTTACTGGTGCAAAATGGCTGCAATGACTACTTTGCACTAGTGTCCTGCTTTGTACCCCATACTGCTATGTACAATTAGGTCACAAGCTTTTTTCTTTGTGGTCATTAAGTGCATTTCAGCTGTACGGTGAAAGGGGCAGCCACAGAAATACAGGGGTCATCATCCTGATGAGCCACTAAGCCATGCTCAGCCACTGGTTCCTGCAACACTGGTTGCAAGACACAACACCCCTTCCACGAAATAATTGTTGAAAGCTGTTCTACAGGGAGGCACAGGCTTATAAACCAAAATGAAAGTTTCAGCAGGGGTCAGGACTGGGCAACATACAGCACCACTGATAATAATGTTTGGAAGGGCTAGGGCCATGAATGAGGTTCCAATGGCCTCCAGGGACAACATTACAATATGAAACATGAGAGGGATAATTGGCCCACCAGGGATGTCTGCAAGCACACATTCCATAGTGGCCCAGAAGTAGAGAAAAAATGAGAAGCAAAAGGAATAGTGAGATAACTAAGATGATAGCCTTGTTGGCGTGGGGGCATGGCTTGGTGCCTGTACAACTGAAACTATGTCATGTCCTGCTCCTTGTGGCTATTCTAGTCCAGCATGTTAGTGGCTGCAATCCCAATTTGCTCCTACTAAAATTTGAATCTGTACATGTGCAATTGGTGCAATGGCTGGCAGTATAGCCTAGAGGTTAGAGTAACAAACTGTGAATGGGCTTAGCTCATCCATGCGGTTTAATGAATGATTGCAAAACTGGTGCAGAGCACAGGGCTTTGGCTTCATTGGGGACTGGGGGTCCATCTGGAGAGATGAAGGTCTATACTGGCATGATGGTCTGCATCTGTCCAGGAAGGGAAACACGCTCCTAGGTGACAGGTTTAAAGGCTTCTTTGGCAAGCTTTTAAACTAGCCAAGGGGGGAGGTGCTGATAGGGAACAGGAAAGTTCAAGCCTCCCCCCGCAAAGCATGGCAGGTAGTAGGGTAAACACTGAGGTACAGAGCTTGACAGAGGGCAGGACAGGAGTAAATGGAAAAATGGACAAGGGCAATAAGAGCAGGGATGGGGTAAAAAAGGATAAAGCCAACATTAAAAGGAGGGCAATGAGTACCAATGCCTGTAGTCTTGGAAACAAGCTTCCAGAGCTAGTAGCCCTGATGGAAGTGGAACACTTGGATATTGTGGCAGTCACAGAAACATGGTACACGGAGAACCATGACTGGGATGTCAACATACCAGGGTACACAATCTACAGAAGGGACAGGGAGGGTAAAAGAGGAGGTGGAGTCGCTCTCTACATAAGGGAAGGGATCAAAGTAACAGAACTAAAAGGTAAAGGGGGAGGACAAGAGGAACTCTGAGTCACATTGGAGACAGGGAATGGCATCACAATCCACACAGGGGTTGTATACAGACCCCCGTCTCAAAGGGAGGAAATGGATAAGAAAATGATAGAGGGCATTCTCAAAATAGCTGAAAAAGGGGAGATACTGTTGATGGGGGACCTGAATATGCCAGATGTTAACTGGGCAACATGGACTGCAGCCACATCCAAGAGCAGGGTCATTCTCGATGCCCTACAGGGAGCATGCCTTAGACAGCTAATGTTGGAACCCACTCGGGAGGGAGCAATATTAGACCTGGTACTCTCAAATGGAGAGAGGATCACAAACTTAGAAGTCAGTAGACACCTGGGAACAAGCGACCACTGCACAGTGTGCTTCACAATAAACACAACCATGGAGACAAGCCATACAAATACAGGGATACTGGACTTTAGAAGGGCTGACTTTGGCAGAATGGGTGATACCTGAGGAATGCATTAGCAAATGACCAGAAAGGAGGGGTGGAAGAACAATGGAGAAAAATCAAAACTGCCATCATGGAGGCAACAAGCCTTTGTGTGAAACAAATAAAGAAAACAAAGCGGAATAAAAAAACACTATGGCTCTCAAAGGAAGTGTCAGGGAAGGTTAAGGAGAAAAAGGCTGCATTCAAAAAGTATAAGGAATCACAGACAGAGCACGACAGGGAACTGTATCAATTAAAGCAGAAAGAAGTGGGGAAGGCAGTCAGAAAAGCAAAGGCCCAAACCGAGGAAAGGATAGCCAACTCAGTTAAGAAGGGGGATAAAACCTTTTATAGGTACATTAGGGAACATAGAAAGGTTAAGGGAGGGATAGGGAAGATTAATAAAGGAGAGGGGAGGTGGGCAGAGGGAGACAGTGAAAAGGCAGAGATAATGAATGAATACTTTTGCTCAGTATTCACAAAAGAAGAAGAGGAGGATTTACCTAAACCAAACAGTAGAAGCACTCTGGATAGTGGGGTTGATACCAGTCCATTTAAAGAAGAAAGAGTACTGAAAGAACTTCTAAAACTCAAGGTGAACAAAGCAATGGGGCCTGACGGGATTCACCCTAGAATCCTAAAAGAGCTAAGGAGGACCTAGTGACACCACTAACCACACTTTTAACAAATCATGGGAAGATGGGGTGGTACCTGAGGACTGGAGGAGGCAGATGTGATTCCCTTCACAAAAGTGGGAGCAAGGCAGAAGCAGGAAACTACAGACCTGTTAGTTTGACCTCAGTGGTGGGAAAATGATGGAATCACTCTGAAAGAAAGAATTGTTTAGTACCTAGAGGTCAGCGGGCACTGGACCCAAAGCAGCATGGATTCACAGCAGGAAGGTCATGTTAGACAAATCTAATCGATTTCTTTGACTGGGTGACCAAGTAATAGACCAGGGAGGGCTGTGGATATGGTCTACCTAGACTTTAGCAAGGCATTTGACACAGTCTCGCACAAAAGATTAATAATCAAGTTAGCCAGCCTGGGAGTGGGTCCCAGGGTGGTAGCCTGGGTAGCAAACTGGCTGCACAACAGGACACAGAAGGTAATAGTGAATAGAACACATTCTGAAGAAAGGGGGGTTACTAGTGGAGTACCTCAGGGCTCAGTACTGGGTCCAGTCCTCTTTAATGTCTTTATAGGTGACATTGCAGAGGGTCTGGAAGGAAAGGTATGCCTCTTTGCAGATGACACAAAGATCTGTAACAGAGTTGATACACAAGGAGGGGTAGAAAGGATGAGAAGGGACTTGGCAAGGTTGGAGGAATGGTCAGATATATGGCAACTTAGATTCAATGTAAAGAAGTGCAAAGTAATGCACCTGGGAAATAAAAATCCAGGAGAAGAGTACACAATAGCAGGGGAGGTACTAACAACAATAATGGAAAGGGATCTGGGTGTAGTCATATCAGATGACCTAAAGGTGGGTATGCAATGTGAGAAGTCAGTAGGGAAAGCCAGGGGGATACAGGGATGCATAGGGAGGGGCATCACAAGTAGAAAAAGGGAAGTGGTTATCCCTTTATACAGACAGTTGGTGAGACCCCATCTGGAGTACTGCAGTTTTGGAGACCTCATCTACGCAAGGACATAGACAGGATGGAAGCAGTCCAGAGGAGGGCAATAAAATGGTGCAGGGTCTACATCAGAAACCATATGAAGAAAGACTGACAGAGCTTAATATGTATACCCTGATGAAAGGAGGGACGGGGACATGATAGAAACTTTTAAGTACCTCAAGGAATCAACAAAGTCCAGGAGGTAGTATCTTTCAGAAAAAGAGATGTGTAAGAACAAGGGCACAATTTAAAAAGTTAGAGGGGCAGCTCCAGGAGTAATGTGAGAAATTCTTTTCACAGAGAGAGTGGTGGACGCATGGAACCGCCTTCCTGGAGAGGTTGTGGGGTCTAAAACAGTGGAGGAATTCAAACATGCATGGGACAGACATACGGCAATTATAGTGGGGGTTTGCAGGAAATAGGCTGTTGGTTAACTAGAATCTGCAGCTTATCCAGTAGGTAGGGAAATGGGCAGACTGGGTGGGCCAAGTGGTCCTTATCTGCCGACAAAGTCTATGTTTCTATCCAGCAGACTTGGGTTTGATTCCCACAACCTCTGTTTGCAAACTGTGTGACTCTGAACAACTAACTTAACCACCCCAGTGCTCCTGGATCACCCCTGAAAACAAGCACCAAACAATAACAGACAAACAAACATGTGTATGTACTGCTGAGTGATACTGTCACATTGGAAACTCCATCTTCTGGCATCAACATGCCAGCATTGTGTATACCAAAAAAGTGCTGCAAGGTACCTGTTTGATCCATTTAGCATCACTACGCTTTTTGCAGTTGTATATGCTGCCCCTGTTTTCTTGTTCTTATGCATGCCTAGCTCCTTACTTCATTTTCAAGATTTTATATAGTAACATTTTATAAAGTTTTAAAAGGTAGCCTGAGAAATCCATTAGTAAATCAACATTGTTTACTGGAAATTTATAAAAAAGCCACCAGTAATGTGAACATATTTTTCTGAAATTGTATCTTCACAATTAATTTTTTTTTCAATTCTATTTAGTGCCTGGCCGATGGTCAGGGGGATGTACATCCCTATCAGCTCCTGGACTTTTTCTCCCAACATCTCCCACCAGGCTGCCCATACTGGGGCCCGTAGCTTTCCCCCTACAGTAGAGCTCCCCCAGGAGAGTGGGGGAGGGGCCAAAATCTATCAGAAGCCTCAGGCAAGGTTTATGCATGTGACATCATTCGGGAAATGGTAGAGGGGCTTCATAGAGCTCTATGATAATGGGTTTTCCTATTTTTGGTTTCTCCAGGAGCACAGACATGCAATAACATTGCATGGGGTGGGTGCACTTCTGCCTCTGACCCACTGACATCCACCCTAGCTCTGCCATACCAGGCAGTCCCAGTTGCTGGACATCCAGCCTCCACTGGGTATCATTAGTATACCAGGAGACCAGAACCTTCCCCCTTGGAGGAGAAGAGCTGTCCATGTGATGCATATTCAACCTCCCTCTGGCTGACCCTCTGATGCTTCATGCTCACTTCCGAACATGGGTCATCAGCACTGCAGGCAGTAGTGCTACTGCTGCACCAGTGGGCCGGCTAGTCCATATTTTCTGGTGAGTATGACCCCAAGTTTATTTACTTTTTTCATTATAGTGCGTAATATATCATATAAAACTTTTAGATTGGGCTGTTCATTTTTGTTATCATTTTTATATTAATAAAATGTGTTCCTTTTGTTCTCCAACTTATAGTGTGATGGATGAATGATTGAAGGCACTTAAATTGTTTATTTTATTGAAGTTTTAAAATTGTTTACTGAGGTACCTTTTCAAAAGAAAATAAAAACTGACAAAAAGATTATGTTCACTTATTTAAAATTACCTTGCAAATTTAAATTGAAAAGCCTGACTGTCAGCCATCAAGGCTTGCCTCCTTTAAAGTGCCTTAACTTCATGAGGTTACATGCTTCAAGGAACACTAAATAGCTCATAAAGAAGGTTATATGCACAGTAGTTGAAAGACTTTGGGGTCCCAGTTTTCAAAACACTTTGCATGCTCTTTTCACAGCAGGCACTTTTATTTTAAAGAAGTATACTTTGAACATGAATGCGTCTACACAATTAACAATGATATTCCCCAACCACATGGAAATAGAATATTTGGTTAATGTCCTTATGAGCTGTGAGGAGTTGTAAATCCTCCTGAGAATACACCTCAGTACATACCTTGAAAATTGCACATAAAGTGCAATTACTTTTAGATAACCTAAGTTAAGCAGGTCTTTTTCCTAGTCCTCTAATAGACAATTCACAACAACCCTGAAAAGTGTCATTTCCTAATCTGAAACTGAATTTTCTTACTGACCTGTGGTAAATATCAAAGGACATAAGAGTTTCTAAATTTTTTAACATTTGTGTTTTCTGTGTGTTGTACAGCCTATCTTCTACGGTAAATATAATGAATAGAGTGGAGCTATATTAGGAAGCCTGTTTGGTCTATTGGTGGTGGAGGGAACTTGTGAGAGAGCCACAACTATTAGCTGAGTTGCTGAAGAAAGAATTCATATTAGAGTTCTTCAAGGGGTCCATGGTGGGAGAAGGTGCTCATTTGGAAGGCCTATGGCATCAGAGGAAGCCAGAATGCAACTTATGGACATCACCACTGCCATGACAGCTGACTACCTGACAATGATCAACTCAAGTAAATCCCAAGGAGTAGATGGGATACCACATGGTCATTGCGGTGTAAAAGAGCTGTCTGGGCCACTTGATATAGTCTTTCAGGAGTCTAGACAGGTGTGATGCTGGAAAACAGGAAAGTGGACAATGAGGTCCCCATCTCCAAGTAAGGGTGATGCTCAGATCCAAGTAACTACATGCCAGTCAGCCTGACATTAGTGCTGGCAAAATCTTAGATGCTAGTGTCAAGGTTAGAATAAGCTAGCACTTGGCTGAGGCCAAGGTTCTTGCCCCTTCTCAGCGTGGCATTATGAGGGGCAGATTTTCAAACAACAACCTAATTGTACACTTAAAGTGATTGATCAGTTAGGTGGATGGGGGCAAGACCATGGAAGCAGTCTCTGAACTTCAGCAAGGTCTTTGATATGATAACACATAAGAAGCTTCTGTGCGAAGTACACCAGTGTGATACACATAAGACACACTCAGGGGTGATTGCTAACTGACTTGTTGGAAAGAAACAGAAAGTAGTGGCAGACAAGCAGTACTCCTACAGGGGAAGTACAGTCCGTGACCTTACTCAGGGATCAGTGCTGGGGTTACTGCTAGGAAACATTCGTAAAGATCTGGAAGATAGGGTCTCTAGCAGGCTGCTTAAGTTTGTTAGGGACACTAAGATATTCACAGTGGCTGACTCCCTTGAAAATGGGGGCACACTTCAGGATGACCTGAAGTAGCTGGGTAATCTGTCTAACTCCTGCATCCTCTGGTTCAATGTATCCAAATGCAACATTTTTCACATGAGAAGTGAAACCAGTGGTGGGACCTACACACTATATGGGGCTTCTCTGGATACAGTATGGAAGGAAAAGGACCTGAGTCATATTAGATATTTGGCTGAAGTATGGCAAGCAGTGTGTGGCAGCTTTTAGGAGGCTTGTCAGAATGTGAGAATGTATCAAAGGAGGGTGCCCAACAGAGCAGAGGAAGTAATCCTCCCACATTACAAGGCCCTGGTCAAGCCCTGCCCTGCATATTGTGTGCAGTTCTGTGCTCCTGAATACAAAAGAACATTAAAGTATCAAGAGTGTGTAATGCAGGGTCACCACACCAATCAGTGGAATGGGAGAAGCTATAAGGAGAAGCTAGTGGGCCATAATATCTTCAGTCTGGAGAAAAGAAGGGTAAAGGAGATATGGTCTCAGTCTTCTGCATACTCAAGGATATCAACAAGATTGAACACACAGAGATGTTTGGTGTCCTTCAGCTGGATGTGAAGATGCATTGTGAAGCTCAGAGATGATAAATTCAGAAGAAAATCAGGGGGCCATTTTTGTTCAGAGGTGGGGGTGAATCTGTGGAACAGTCTACCAATGTAGGCAGTGGATATGAAGACTGTAATATCAATTTCTTATCAATGTCTGTTGGGCAATGCAATGTGGTGATTTTTTGTTGTGCATTTAATATATATTTGTTTAATCTTTTTTAAGCATTTTTAAATGTTATTGATTGTTTTGTATATTGTTATATAACATTACCCAAGTATTATTTCATGTTCTTCATTTTTTTTGTATTGCACTCTGACATACTGTTTCTGTGTGTATCCACCTCCACTCGCAACGTCTGCTGAGTAAGCATGGAGATGGTAAAGGGCAAAGTCTGTTATGCCTTCAGGTTAGTGACACCTGGTTTCCTGGTTAGAACTGAGCTTGGAAAATGGTGTGGTGGCTCCACCTAAGGAGATCCTTATGACAGAGAACGATCAGGGTTTTTTCACACAGGAAATAAATGCAACCCCCACCACCTGTGACAGGAAACACAGTAACACAATCCCCTTCCCACTTATCACTCTAATCATGCAAATAAACAGCAAGGCAACAATGGCTAACCATGTTTGCAGTTCCAAATAAATAACCAATGGGTTTATTTTGGGGTTGGAGAACAAGGTAAGGGAGAAGATATGCAAAGGTAAAAATAAACAAAGGTAGCAATTAGCATTTGCCTCCACTGTAAGGTGTGCTTCAGCACCTCTCCCCCACAGATGCACCAGTTTCACCCCACAGTCCCATTGGGAGCTCTCAATTACAGTTCAAGTGTGTGCACAAATGTGGAGCTGCAGGCCTGTGATGTTTGCACCTCAGTTCGGTATCATGTAAATTTGGTTGTTGGCTATAGCTGCTGACTGGCAAATTACACAAGTGGATGGACAGTAAAACAGGGGCTGTGGGCTTGATTCTAAAATCATGCAGGAATGCCCAGAAAGTATCTAGCTAGCTAAGAAATAGGAATGATAAGTTCTATGGGTAAAACCAAGTCCTGATGGCCTTTAGATGACAGGCTGGTGCCGTTTCTGTGGGCATGTCTCCCCTGCTTAGGCAGATGATGGCTGGATGGTCTTTTCTGTAGACTGAATACAGGTGGGGCAGACCCAATAAACTCCTAGAGGTGAAGGGTGTGGTCTGTGATTACTTTGGACAATGGCAGTACTGTTTTGTAAGTTAGTTACAGGTGCAGTGGACCCAAGCACTTCCAGATGGTGTGGGTTGCAGGCCATGCTGCTCTTGATGATGATGATCTTATTCTCCCCACAAGGGGACTTACCTTCTCCCATGCCGACAGACAGGCAGTCAAGCGCAACCTGAACTAGTTCGATCCTGTCAGGATAAAATCTTAACAGCAGTAGAAGGCAGTGGTTCACCACCTTCCCAGATGTAGAGCAGCTCTCAAGGCAACCCCTGCCCTAATTCAGTGCTAGAGCCCAGGCTTAGCACTCTAGCTGCATTGGCCCCCTTTTCCAGGGATCTCAAGGCAGTTTTTTTACTAACATTTTTTTGACAGACAGGAATAGCAAGTGAGAGCTATTCACAAATGCTTTCTTCTCTTCAGTGATTTTATTTCAGACAAATCTGCTCTATTTGCACAAACTTGTCCCTTCTGCAGACACCAAGGAATTAAACATCAGTAGCTAGCATCTCATGCATTATTCATTATACTAAACACTTGACTCTCAGCGGCTGTCAGTTCCAGGTGAAAAGCATGCAAAGAAGTTGTATGCCAGCTTGCAGTTCTGAGCTGTTTTGCAGACAGCTCCATGTATATGTAAAATTCACAGGGACAGGATGTCCTAATTTATTTTGTTTGCTGAGATGAACTAGTCTCCAAATTTATGTCAGTTTCACAGAGACAGGACGTACTAATTTAGTAGTTTTGCACCTTGTGCAACTTTGAGAGCTGCTTGAAACTCACCAACCTCTTTGCTATGGGCTTTTTAAGTGTGAAGGCAGTCCAGTGGTCAGTTGGGTGAAAAGAGGTGGTGGCATACCGACAATGGTAAGAATGGCACTGAACAAGCCTGCAGAACAAATGACAGTGTTCAGTCCAGCCCTGGGTCCCACAGCTGCAGTCTGGACCAGGACTGGGGTGAAACAGCAGTATAGTGGAAGGTGGCAGCAGTGCTCCAGATGGAGTCATGGCAAGCCTCCTTTTAGGAGGGGATTATATCTGCTTTATGAATAAATAAATTACTAAATAAAATAACATAATACAGTACATGTCTTCAAGGAGAGCCTGGATAAATTCTGCTGCATCGTAGTGTGGGAAGAGAATTCCTCTTCTCAGTGGAGAGGGTCCAGAAAGGATTGGAAGCTTTCAAGGAGAATAAGGTGATGGGGCCAAATGGGCTTCACCCAAGGGTCCTAAAGGAACTGAGCATAGTGCTGACTGCCCCTCTGGCAGTGCTTTGTAGCACCTCAGTGTAGATGGGGAAAGTTCCAGAGGACTGGAGGAGGGCTGATGAGGTTCCATTGCAAAAAAGTGGCAGTAGATAGGGTCCTAGCAACTGTAAGCCAGTCTGTCTGACATCAATGCTGGGGAAGTTAATGGAGACACTACTGAAGGAGAGGCTTGTTGAGCACCTGGAGGCAAAAGGACTACAAGACCTCCAGCAGCATGGTTTCACAGGGTGCTTGTCTGCTTCATTCATAAGTACATACACTTTAGACTGGTTTGATAGTGTGAGAGTCTGGCCACCCCTGTGTATGCACTAGCCCAGTATCAAAGATCATGGCATCAGCATGAAAGGAACTGGTTTCATGGGGGAGGTCATGTCAAACTAATCTCATAGATTTCTTTGACTGGGTTATCAGGGAGGTGGATCAAGGGAGAGCAGTGGACGTGACCTATCTGGACATCGGTAAGGCTTTCAACACTGCCACACAGGAGACTAGTTAGAAACTAAGTAGACTGGGGGTTGGAGAGAAAGTGACAAGCTGGGCATCATACCAGTTAAAGGATTGGGCAAAGGAAAGTGGTAAACAGTAGCCACTCAGGTGACAGGAGGCTGACTAGTGGGGTGCCACAGGGTTCAGTGCTGGGACCAGTCCTCTTCAATGTTTTCATAAGTGACATTGCAAAGGAGCTTGAGGGTAAGGTGTGTCTCTTTGTCAATGATACAAAAATCTGCAACAGGGTTGACGCTCAGGAAGGGGTGGAGAGAATGAAAAGGGATCTGAGGAAACTACAGGAATGGTCTAGGGGGTGGCAACTGGGTTTCAATACCAACAAGAGCAAGGTTATGTACTTATGGATACAGAACCCAGTGGCTGCATGTAAGCTGAGATAGTAGAGCCTACAGTCACCAAGGAAGGAAGAGACCTAGTGGTCATCATATCTGATGACCTCAGGATAGCAGAGCAGTGTGACAAGGCAGTAGAAAAGGCTAGCAGGATGCTGGGATACATTGGGAGAGGTATTTCATATCAGGTGGAGGAAGATGGTGCTGCTGTTACATTGCTCACTGGTAAGACCCCAGCTGGAGTACTGTGTCCAGTTCTGGAGGCCACACCTGCACAAGGATAATGAAAGGGTAGAGGTGGTATGGAGGAGGAGGGCAACCAAAATGATGAGAAGTTGCACAAGAAGCCATAGTAGGAAAGACTGCAGGAATTCAACATGTAGTCCCTGAAAGAGAGGAGAGCAAGAGCGGACATGATTGAAACCTATGAATGCTTCTCAGGAGTGAGCAAAGTACAAGTGAAGGGTATTTCAGAGCAAGGAAGGCACTAGAAAAGGGGGCATGCAATGTAGCTAAGAGGGGGAAGTTTAGGAGAGATGTGCAGAAGTACTTCTTCATGGAAAGGGTGGTAGATGACTGGAACAGCCTACCAGAGGACATACTGTGGGCAAAGACAGTGGAGAGCTTCAATCATGCATGGGATTAGCACAGAGGCATACTAGGCAGAGGAACGGGGGAGGGAATGACACCTATTACCAACTGGGTCAGTGGTGATGGAATAGGTAGGGACAAGGGGCAGATGGGTTGATCCTAAAGGTCCTTTTCTGCCGACAAAATCTATGTTTCTATGGATTAGTACATGTTTACATAGATACTTTTTTAACCCTGCTCATGAACCAAAATAGATGGACGTGTTGCACCTAGAGTCCCTTTTGACCTTAAATTACCACCCACATTACTGTAATTAGATCACTGAGAAGGGAAACAGGATATCATAAGTCTGAATGCCTCCTCAGTCATTGGTTCACTGTGTGACCTTGAGTAAGTCACTTTGTGTTACAGCACTCTTTGAAAATAATAATATATATTAGAAATACCCAGTTGCTACTTTTTATATTGGAATGGAAACATTAGTTTCCCTTCCGCTAATTAGTCCTCCTGTCTCTCCCCTTCCTTTATGTTATGCATTTCTATTGTAGCATCTCCCACTTTTCCAGACTCTGGCTTAGTTCTCTTTACTGTAAGCATGGTTCACTTACTTCTCCTCTCCCTTCCTTCTACTCTTTGAAAAGTTCTCACTCTTGCTTTTCTACTCCCCTCTACCCTAAGACCTCTAGTGGGTAGGTCACCTTTTCTTACAGGTTTCTAGGCTCTGGTCTTACCAATTTTTTTGCACCTTGCTTTCACCCATGGTATTAGTGTATTTTAATATTTGTATTTCATCCTTTGTACATTTTTCATTCGTTGTTTTATAGTCTTTTTCCATGGATAGCCTGGCTGAGATGCAATATCTTGTTTCAAATGGGTTCCTGCGTCTACACTTTTCCCCAGCTTGATGGATTGGGGCACTGAGAGGTTCAAAGACTTGGAGAGGGCCACACAGTAATGTACCTGGCTCTGATGGGGTTTGAATCTATGATCCTTGGGTTCCCAAGTCAGTACTCCAACAGCTAGACTATACTGCCTTACACTACTGTCTGTATTTGCCTGTTTCATAATAACTGATGAACTTTGACTACACACTGAAATCAGTGTGTATAATTTCTATTATACACAGATGTAATGTCATACTTGTGTATAATATAGAGAATAAAGCATGGGTCTGGGTGTGTAGCGAGAATTTACACACACCCGAGGGGTTTGATGCTACATAAACCCCGAGAGCGAAGCTTGAGGGGTTTATGCATAGCATCTAACTCCAAGGGTGTGTGTAAATTCGAGTTTACACACACCCAGAACCATACTTTATTTTATATAATTGCTGGGATGTCCTTTTTCCCTACAGCAACTATATAAAATAAAAAAAGACATTCTTTTGTGACCGCAGCAGTCTGCTTAGCTGTGAGCACGTGGTCTACGTTTGTCGGTCGCTCACTTTTTATTTTTTTTTAATTTCATTTTGAGGGTATTTCCCTCATTTTGATTCATTTCTGCCTGCCAGCACTTACCGCAGTTAAGAGTAATAATCCAGAGGGGGAAAAATGAGGTGGACAGCAGTGGCTGGGAGGAAGAGTGTCAGAGGTGAGGGCGCCTGCGCAGTGCATGGGAACCCGGGCGCATGTTCTCCCTTATAAATGCTCCTTTATAATGGCGAATTATGCCATGGTTTCCCAATGGGAAAAAGGACATGCCGGTTATTATAGAGCAATAAATGGCTGCAATCCATCAACTGACAAGAAAAGTACTTTAAGTTTCTCCTAATAACAGAAAGAAACATGCACACCATCAATTAGAAAGAAAAATCATGGGGATTATGGCAACTTGCTTTTATTTACACCTTTATTCATACACTCATTGTGCAATGCCTGGTTTAACCACTGGAGCTTTGCTGTCATTGTTTAAGTGGTATTACACACTTTGAGTGTATAAAAAACTCATTACACACTAGTATACATGTATTATTCTATACAGCATGGATTTATCTTAGATGCTTTGTTACTTTTATACCTAACTTTCCTACTTCTAGGATGACCTAGAAATAAGCTGTGCCTCGTGAAGTGGGGTAGAACTAGATACTGTATGTCCGTATCCTGGTAAGGGATCTGGTCTACATACCAAAAGTAGTTCTATAATGTAAAAGACAACATAGGGCTGCTCCCCAAGATGCTGGTGCCTAAGGCCAGTGTCCATATGGAAAGGAGAGGGCCCGGCATATGTATCCTGCAAAAACACTCACTGCTTGATTTAAAGTGCAAAGTCTGTTTTATTCAATACATAATATAAAAAAAGCAGCAAAGGTAAATGGGGTGTCCATATCCACAGGAGTATACAGTTAGGGAGGCAACATACCACAGACGTTAGAGCACCAAACTGTAAACCTGGAGACCCAACAGAGCTGGGCTTGGATCGGAATCTCACCACTACCACTTGCTACTGCGTGGCCCCAAGCAAGTTAATTAATCTCATTGTGCTCCTGGGTCACACCTGGAAATAAACTGCTGCCAGTGTAACTTTCCTGGCTAAAAATTATAAAACTAAACAAACAAAAAAAAAACTCTTCTAATTGGTAAAATGAAAAAGGAAAATGTCTCTACAGTACAAAGTAATTACTGGCTACTTTTAAAATTAATAGCACTTTTATCTGCTGTTTTTGGCAGGACATGGACTTAAACTACCCTATTCTTTTGTCTTCTCAGCTTTGAATAGCATAGAAGAGGGACTCCACTAAAAAAATTAGATGTTGCGTGCAACTGAACTTCCTTGAGTAAATAACTTGTAAAATAGTACACACACACACACACACACACACACACACACACACACGCACACACAAACACACACACACACACACATACACACATACATACACACACACACACACACACACACACACACTTGCTTGAACTTGGAGCGGCATCATAAAAGTCTATTTACAAAGCATTCCCTTCAGTAAGTAAACTGAAGGACAGTTATGAATGAAAGATTTTGACTTGCGCGTACTGCAGTAGAATTTACTAAGATCAGTTCAAAGTCAACAAGCTGAATTTTCAAAAGATGTTTGTGTAGGCCGAGAATGGTAGAGACTATTTTGAAAACAGAGCCTTTAAAGACTTTTAGAATGGAACAGCAGGTTATGTTCTCAGAGACTGAAACTATGTGCTAGTCTTCTTCATTGTAATGAGGGTTTTTACATGTCTTTATCAATGGCTGAAATTATTCTTCATATATTAAATTTCTTTGTCAAGGTATTACTCACAGATGTCACAGTTTTTTAACTGAACCTGAAACTGAGTCAACAGCCGAGTTTCACTATGGAAAAGAAATGTCATTCATCGCAATATGGCTTGCAATATAACAATACACAAGCCATAGGAATGCAGATATAAAATTAGCCCGGATCAAATGTTGCCTGCCTTGTTCTTGTCTGCTTTTCTGTGATCAGTATAACTTATAATTAGCCATTGCCTGAGATTATGCAGTTCTACAGGATAGGGGAATTAGAGAGAAATTCTAGAACTTCTTACTGCCTAACAAGTTGCAACCCGAAAAGGCTGTACTTAGCCCATTAAAGATTTTTCACAGTGACATTTCAGTGCAGCTATATAGATGTGCACCACCTTGCCATTTACCATTAATAGGGTACACATTTAGAAAGGAAGGCTGCAATGAAGAACAAAATGAAATGGATTGCATTTATAATGGTGAGCTGAACAATTCTGATAAACGCACTTCATTGAATGTCAGCAAATGTCACTTGAGAAGCTATTTACAGCTACCCATAATAGCCTCACAAACCTACAAAGAGAAGCAAACTAGGCAAAGTGGGTTGGGTGCTCCCTTTTCCACATGAATAAGCAATCAGCACTCTAGGTGATACACCAAAAAAAGTTGTTAAACTTGATAGATGAAGCTGTTTAAAAGCTTACTGACATGTATATAGCTACACAACACCAAGGATGGTCTAGAAAAACAGATATTATTTACAGATTGGAGGTGACTTAACCCTTTGCATACTTCATACTGCATATACATTTATTTCAAACCAGGCATAGGTTTCATCTCATTTTGGGGAGAAGGACAAGTCACTGAATCATTTACTATTTGTTAACATTACATTTTAGCCTGCACTTTTTATATAATAATATAATCGGAACTGCATTTGGCCTTTTCCCTGCTTTCCTTTTATTATTATCATCCAGTCTTGTGGCATGACTTAATCCATTCCAAAATAATATACAACACATACAATGGATGAATCACAGTGCTTAACATGACAGGACTAAAGCTTTTCTAATAAATGCATGAATAGTTTGGTAGATTTACTGAAGTTTATTGAACGAAACACTACCACTAGTTGGAGAGGCTATTATTAAAGAACTTGCCCTTTGACGTGATGTACCAAATGAATCATTACTTTTCTAAGGCTGGATTTGCAAATATGAACTATTTCAACGATCATGTTATGCTCTATTAAAATAATTTGTTACATGGTTACAGCTTCAGTTTTGTAATGAGGTAAATTGTGAGTCATACGTAAAAATGAGCAGAAACAATGAAGGTTCTGTGCAGTCATCTGTTGCTTTTCAAGGATATTGCAGTGACAAATGCATCTTCACAGTCCATGAGCGAGGCCTCCAACATTTAGTTCATTTGAATGAATGATTCCACCCCTTGTGGAGAAGAATTGCATGTAATATGAGATTGTTACTCTCAATTTATTCAAGCAGACTCAGAGGTCCATAATGTGGAGACCTTTGCCCACATACCCTTCTCTTTTCCTACTAAAAGCATATGAAAAAAACATTACATTACAGTCTGCTTTCTCCCAGTAGAATAGAAGAATATTTAAATTCTTAAAAAAAAGGATGTAAGGCTTGATTACAATTGTCATCTCAGTGGGCATTCGTTTGTGTGCCAAATTTAACTTTTCCTCTAGACACAACCTTACCACCACAGGTGCACTCTCTCATGGATGTAAGAATGCACACACCAAGTAAGCCACTACTTACAAGTTGATTGGAAAGGGTGTGGAATTCTGGGCTTTGACCATAGATTTTAGTTACACCTACTGTTTCATAGCTACCCCTACTGGTGTTGTAATATGATAGTTGTGCTCTGTTTAAATTAAACATAATGCTCAAAATAAATACTGCTGTATTTTTTGGCGTTATTATGCAGTTCCTGATGTACAATCTAGGGTGTACCAGAGGCCAAGCAACATATATGGGCATGGTTATGATGGGGGGGGGGGGTGGCAAAGAGGTACCATAGTGCTCTGGATTACAAATGTTATTTTCCTAGCTACACCATGGTACCCTCTCCTACAGCTGTGAGGTCAAGTGACTTTTTGGTGACTGCCTTCACAACTAACACAGTACCACTCTAATTGTCTGGAAGAGGGTGTATGAATGCTTGTAAGCTACTGCATTCTTTCTTAGGGAGCTTGGTGCCTACACCTAGTGTGATGCTTTTGTCCTAATGTCAGCTGTAAGGCTCGAAACTCCAGTCACCATTGGAACCTGAGTCTCCTAGGTGGCAGCAGACAGCACTGCCACTAGGGCCACAGAACCAGCCTTCAGTAGTCAGTATGTTTTTCATGTGTGGGACAGTTGCCTATCCCAGCACAGTTAATACTTCAATTGACATTAAAAATTGTTTTAGAGGATTTTAGTTTCAGAGACTGAAAAAGTAATCAGTTGTTCACATCAATGCAACATAAAGACAAATCCGACAGGTAACTCCCAGAATCTTTCCCTGGACCGAAAACAGAACTGATTCACACAGATGTTAAAGGGAAATACCCATCTTAAAATGACCCACACCGTATTGTGGGTCAGTCCCTGTTTATGCTTTTCACAAATAAAGTTAAATTCTACCTTTGCTGCTGGTGATGTAATTTAATTTTATACGGTTGCTCTTACCATCCCTCCCACTGGCATTTTGCAAACAGCACCTCTAGAGGAAGTGGGCAGTCTATACTTCAGCAACAAGGCATGACAGGGTGTGTGGTGTGCTGGCATAATGGCACACCTCGGATGGGCTGAATTACATAGGCATGTTTATGATGGCTTCCTCCCCATTGCAACCATGCCATATTTGCTATGTAGACCCCTAGTACACCCCACACTGTACTTCAGGAACTGCATAATAAGAGCAAAACAGTGCACCATGCACATTCTGCCGTGCCTTGTTGCAATTATGGAATGGGTAATTTAGCTTAAATTATTAAGCTAATTAAAAAAAAAAAGAGTCTCTTTTAAGCTGTTGTTGTCTTATAGGTTGGGCAGCAGGTGGTGCCCAGTATACCCCCCTCACAGCTTTGAGATGTTGGTGGTGTGCACAGGTCCAGGCAGAAGGCAGCTAGTGGTTAGCCAAGGTTTCTACAAGTGCCATCAGCAGTTCTAAAGGCAGTGGGAGCAGCAACAAGAGAACAGCATTCCCAATGGTATGAACTCCACTACAACATGAAGAACACCAGCGAGCCATGCTGGCATGAGTCTGTGGCAGCAAGGAGTACAGCAAGACAGGCAGGAGTAATCATCATTATGGGCACTTTCACTTCCAGTAGAAACAAGCATGTGGTTTCTTTGATCTTTGTTTTTTTAATGTAAGCTGTACAGGTGTGATCAAAGAGGGAGAAGAGTGACAAGATTAGTGAGGGCAGCAGTTGGTAAGACAGAAAAAGATTTTGCTGTCATTTGTTTCTTTTTAGAATGAGTTTTTGAGCAGGAGACAGTGAGTTGGCGGCAGCAGGGAGAGATATCACAGATGCTGAATGGGGTAAAGAGGGCTTGGAAATTCTTTGCATGCTATTTTGCTTAGATAACAGTATGGGGTTCCAAGGTACTCAGCCAATCAAGCATCTAGATTTTCTCAGTCCATTTCATAATTGGTCTCAGTATGCCACCAAAACTAGTAAATAACAAACCAGAGTTATTAATAGCGCCTACTATTAAAAAGTACAATACACTCACCCGAGGTTGCTCCCCTGCTCTGATGTCAGCTGTGGGAGATTCAGGGATGTGCCCCTAGAGGCGACATTCACAAAATGCCTTCATTAGGTATTGTGGGATCAACCAGTTAAAGTAAAAGTACAGTAACACCAGTGGAGGTAAAATTCAGCTTTATTTGCTATGCATGGTATTGTATGACTAACTGGTGAGATTTAAATAGGAAGCATAATTTGGAGCAATTTATTAATACATAGATAATAAAGGTTGTATGTTTGTTTAGCTGTTAAAATTCAGATGTTTACATTGTCATTTCTTCTTGGTTATACTTGCAGTGTGCTACCTTGCAGTCAGTGGGTGGAATGGGGTACAAAACAATGCAGCCATACTTCATTTTTCCAAATGTGCAGGGATCTTGGGACAGACACATGCTAAGCAAGTCCTTAATTGGAAAATCACTGATGCCTTGGTACATCTCCTCTGCATGTTGCTTTGTAGAATACATTTTGATACTTAGAATCTGCCTTATTTTCCCTTTTATTAGGGATTTTGTTTTACTTTTCAGCAGTAAGGGAGTTAACTGTTCAGTTAGGGTCCGGCTAGGGTTTTCAGCTGAATAGTAATTGTTTGCAGCTGTTATTGTCCAGCACAGAAATCCAGCAGCAGAAAACATTATTTGTCTATAAGGATGCTGAAGTTGTAGCAGGTTCTTTTATTTTCTACTATAGATTAAATGCAGTTTAGATGTTAAAATATGTCACTATTCCAGTTTGGGAAAAGGCTGGTTTTTGAGCTTTGTAACTGTTTCCACAGGCCTACAGTAAGGCAACCAGGATGCTGGGGTCTTAAGGAGGGGTTTTGACAGCAGGAGGAAAGAGAAAGAGAGATACTTCTCTATAGATCACTGGTGAGGCCACACCAAGTTCTGTGCCCAGTTGTGGAGTCCTTACCTAAGGAATTACTGACAGGCTGCAGATAGTGCAGTGTAGAGTAATGAAGATGATTCAGGACCAGTAGGACAGATCCTATGATGACTGGCTTAGGGCACTGAACATGTACACCTTTCACACACAGCCTCGCATCCCTTACCTGCCCCTAAAACACACAGCTACATAGTTTGGGTGCACCATTTGTTGAGGCCTCCCACTCAACATATTGTTGATGTATACGGGCCCATGGGACATTGCCATATGACCCCACTAAGCATTCCCCCAAGGTGGTGCTGAGTATACCATTCTCCGATAACCACGCACCTCCCCCATTTTCCTGGGCTGTGCATAGCCATGACAATGAATGGTTTATGTTTGGGTGTGTGTGTTGCAAATGGTCACCTGCAATTGCCAGTCCCAGAGGGTTCATTGGGATGGTATGCTCACCCAACAGTGACAGTTTGACAACGAGGTCCCCTACAGCGACTACAGTGCCATGCTGCTGTAGGGGACCCGCTGGAACTGGGCACTGTCTGTCGGGGGTCGTGCACCCACCCAAATCAGCTTTGACTTGTAGTAGATAATCTTTAGTGGGGGTGGGGGCATAACCCTCGTGTGGGGGTTCGACCGAACCTCCCCCAAAGAAAACACTTCATGGCGTGGGAAACTGGCAGCCGACTGCAAAATGCAGTCGACCTGCCAGTTTCACTGTCGGGGCATTCGACATGAATTTTGTTGAACACCCATCGTGGATCCCATTAGGATAGTAGTCAATTGGCTTCCATGCCACTGTAGGTGCCCACTGTCTATGAGAACTGGCCCCCCTGGGGCTGCGACAGTGGGATAATCCACTCCTGCCATACACAGGGCAAGCCCTGACATTGACCATCCTGCTGGTATCGCTACTGTGCTTGCCCATGTAACACATGCAGCTGTTTCCCTACTTTTCAGAGGGGGTCCACTGCTCTACAGTTATACATGTGCAAAAATGCCTGTATTGCCACTATACAGGAGGTGTTCTGCCACCCTCGGGGTCATACTGACTGCATGACATGGGTTCAGAAACCCATGTCACATTCTGAATATGCCACAGCAGTCCACATTACCTATGACACTTACCTTGCTCACTGGGACCAGCAGATGCTGCCTGTTTTGCAGCCTCAGCTGCTTCTCTGCTGCCATCCCTGGCAGCTGTAGATCCACTGCTGTTGTGCGCGCCTGTGAAGACACAAAGACATTTCACAGTTTAAATGTGCACCACCCAAAACAGTTACAGTATATTTCAGCATCATGTCTGCTGTCTTACTTATGACAAGTGCCACTTAACCTACTGCTGGATGCTGACCCATCTGCATGGCAACATCAGCCATGTGTGCCATGTCCCTCAGCTGCTGCAGGGTGGTGGAGTCCCTCCTTGACATATCCTGCCAGCGGTGCTTCAGTTGGTGGGGTGTCCTCCTGACTCTGGACTGCTTGTCAGCCACACCCCAGTTAAGTGCCACACCTTGTCCCTCTGTCGGAGGGTGTGCCTCTTGCACCCGGGACAGCAAAATCCTCCCCCATTGCTGCACCACACTTATCAGCTGGGCAGTCTTTTCCGTGCTGAAATTTGATGCCCTTCCACTTAACGTAGCCATGGTGGATACTTTTGAGGTGCTATGGGACTTTTTCAGCTAACTTCAGTGATTTATTTATTTATTTAGTTTTTGTTGACCAAGAAAGTAGGACTAGACAATTCTGCCTTTTTTCAGCCTTGTCCCAGGGGAGGGGGATACAGATGGATGCCAGCTGACACAGAACCAAATTAAGCTGTTAGTGATATTTTTAGTGAATGGATGAAATTTGTCCAGGACACTGGGGAAATTCCCATACCTGCCAGTAGGGGAATTGCTGGCCATTTCCATAATGGCCACTTGCAGTGTGGAGCTGGATGACATGGTGGTAACAGAGGCAGAGGAGCTTGCCTCCTCCTCTGTCCATTCATCGCAAGAGGCAAGCAATTTAGAGGACAACTCGATGGAATTAAATTCAGACGATGGTGGAGAAGATATCTTTATTTCAATGGAGGATTTGGTTTTACAGATGGACCCTCTCTTATAGGTTGAAGCAAAATCTAACAGCATACCCAATAAAAAGGCTGGCAACAACAAAAATTCTCGTCAAGAAATGCTTACCGAATTAGAAAAAGAAGAACGCCGACACACACTGTACACAGCAAAGTTAAAATCAGCACTGGCTAAAATGAAGCCCAAAAAGAAGTTTGACACCAGGTGGAGCCCGCTTGACAGCACATTGAGTGATGCAGGATCATCAAAGGGCCTGACGACTGGCAGGATGGACCCACACATGGATGAACCAAAAACTTTCTGCTACAGGCTTGGAAATTGTGGCTGGCAGTGAGAGCACTGGTAACAATGCATGTAGAGGAAGTAAAAACTCCCACGGAGAACGGCAGGCCACAAGTTGGACCAGATAGCACTCCCCCGGAACCCATAAGTGAGCATAAAGGATTTATTAATGAAAATCTAAATGTTGTAAACAAGGTTACCTTTACTTCAGCTATGGTAGATAACAGCAATAAGACTGGGGCAGAAAACAAGTCAAATTACATTAATAGAGAGGTAGCATCACTGTATCAAAAGGACCCCAATAATCAACTAGGTTTAACTACGTTTTCTTTTACCGCTCTCCCGCAGCTCTCTAAAACTCGACCAGTGGTGGGAATTAGATCTAAATGGGATGCAATGACATCAGCAAAAAGGCACATCTCTATAAACAGCAACGAACACAGCGAAGATTCAACGGATGAACCTCCATTGGGCTCTACAGAAATTCCTAAAGTTAAAACAACTACAACAGTTCTACAAAACGTTTTTACCTTAAAACCATTTAATTCAGATCTTTTCTCTCAATGGTCACTGGAGAAGGCATTATTTGAGGCTGGCTGGAAAAAACTTCCTAACGATCAATGGCTGCCAGACCCTGAATGGGATAAGATAACTTTTCTTAAAACACTCCGGAATGGCACCCAACACAGGTACCTGCAATGGAATTCCACTAGGCAACTCCCTTGGACAGTACTAATTCTATTAAAATGTTGGACTCCAATTTATCTGAATCTAGTAACTTGAAAAATAGTACTAATCAGTCACAGATGATTTTAAGAGGCACAGCCCCCAGAAGAAAACCAGTCAGAAGGCAGGGAACCTCATCCACAATCAAAACAAATGGATGATGTGGATTCTGTAAGGTCTGAGGAAACTCCCTCTCAGAGACCATTGTTGTCTGAACTATTCACCAGAACAAAAAAGGAAGTGGCCCCGAGGAGGAACACAGTAAGAATACGATACAAAGGGGGGCTGGAATCAAGACTAGACAGGCATTATGTAAGGAAGTTGTTGTTGAAGGAATCTCTCCAGTTTTTACCTAAAGAGGTGTTTGCATTTATTAACATATCTGGAGAAGACAACTTTGATGACAGCTTTAGATCTTCATATGCCTTGGAACTATTCTGGCAGAGGTATAACGCAGTTAAATTTTCTCCATTGTAGTCCCCCTTTCTTGTTATACCTCTTACTAAAGCCCTGGTAAAATTTGTCACAGTGATGTTCAGGAATGAGGGGGTGCACATGTATGATATTTCATACTGGCTTTCACAAAAATGTGACATATCGAGTGCACCCGAGGCTATACTAGACTCTGAACTCTTCTGGATGGGGGTTGGAAGTACAAAGTTAAGTTGTGCCAGAATAAAAATGAAATAGAACACATTCCCAACTCTTTTTTACTAGGCAGGGATAGAGGGGTGTGTTTTTATGCCGGGCAGCCGAGGGCATGCTATAAATGTGGGTCATAAACCTACCTCTCCAGCATCTGCTACAAACCAAGGTGTGACATCTGCTGGGAAGTGGGTCACATCAGCGTCCAATGTGCTAACCTGACTAAATGTGACCTGTGTGAGGAAACCAGGCACATATTCCTGGAGTGTACTTGGGCAGCCAAGAACAAGGCTTCAATCATCAGACCTGATTTGTTAATCCAGAAAGCACAGGATGCTGCTACAGCACCTACAAATCATGATGAGGATGAACCAACACCCCCCACATCACCCCTCCTCCTACAACCATACCAAAGAATACAGATATTGAGAAAAATATAGATCTCACAGGAGGGGAAGTACCCATAGCAACTCCACAGGACAGCAACCTTCTCAGTCAGGAGCATCTAACCCCCGCCTGTTACCAAGATTCCCAGGAACCGCCACAAGACAGCTTAAAAGCCACCTCTCCCAAACCAAAGCCTTCTCCCACCCCTATGAGGTGGGTGACCAGAAACTCACCCCCCCCCACACCTCTGGCAACTCCTGAAATACTGTCAGAAAATCCTTATGCTCCCCTTGCAACCACATGGGGTGAATCAGACATGGACACAAGAGATCATGAAAACCAATCTCATAATCCAGATAACATGACAGACTCCCTCGGTACAAGGGGAACAAGAGAAATAGAAAAAAAGAGCTTTTGACCCTAAAAATGCATGCCCATCCTTAGTATAGGGTCCTTGAACTGTTGCAGTCTATGCAACCCAGTTAAGAGGCAGGCTATATTTCAATACATTTCTGATAACAAATTGGACATTTGTTATCTCCAGGAAACCTGCATGTTTTCAATTGACCAGGCAAGAACCTTTCAGGTAGAATGGATCTGGATACCTTTATTCTGGTCCTTTGGGCCTGATAAAGCAGATGGGGTAGGATGGTGTTCAGTGCATTTTCCTTTACCCTTTCCAAACTTATGGATCTGATACCTGGGAGACTGTTCATCTTAGATGAGAAATGGAAAGAGTTTTCAGTTAGACTTATAAATGTGTACGGGCCTCAGCCAAAAGCAGAAAGAGTAGACCTTCTGGCACAAGTACAACCATACCTCCATACTACCTCTCATATCATTTTTGGAAGGGATTTCAATTGTATCATGCAAAAACAAGGGTAACAGCTGGGAGGGGAAAAAAAAATATTGTGATGCAAATGCCCTCCCAAAAGTGTATAGACAAAGCAGATTTAGTAAACTGTCATGATTTCTTGGAACAAGGGTCCCCCTATACTTACAAAAGAGGGAAGTTAACTTCTACAATAGATCATATTTTTATTTCCAAAAGCTTACCACGGCCCCAATTAAAAACCTTTCCCATGACTTTGACAGATCACTTATTACTGACAGTCAGGTTTAACACAAGTCCTCTCCATAATAAGTCGCAAAGGATCCCTCTGCAAGCTCCCTCCTGCAGCGGATGTCTCAGGGCTGCATTGAGGCCTCCGGTCACCCTCCCGACTCCCCAGTCGCAAAGGATCCCTCTGCAAGCTCCCTCCTGGAGCGGACATCTCAGAGCTGCATTGAGGTAATAAACTACCTCATACAGAAGCACCTCTGTGAGGGGGGGGTTACTATTCTTAAAACGTATGGGACACCACGCTTGGACTGGCTATCACTGTATTTAATTGCTTAATTTACTGCCTACTACTGCAATGTGCTTTGTTTTTTATTCTTGTGCTCTGTCTATGCTGCCTATAACTCGGGGGGGGGGGGGAGAACACACACTAGAATTACAGGGGACTCTGAGCTGCTTAGCACTGTACACTACTGAATTAGAAGCCTATTTTTTGTTTACACCAGCTTACCTTTTTCTGTTGTTTTGTGCCTGTTATTCCCCTTTGTGACTGCTACAATCGGGATATTTCCCACGCATGTGCAGAACGATCCTTGGTCTCCCGCTGCATATCAAATTTATTTCCTTTGTCTCCACTCCCCTTTTAGGCCTCCGGTCACCCTCCCGACTCCCCAGTTGCAAAGGATCCCTCTGCAAGCTCCCTCCTGGAGCGGACATCTCGGGGCTGCATTGAGGTAATAAACTAGAAACAAATGCACCTGGGCCATCAGAAAAGCAAAGGCCGATCATTATTAGGCCGAGCTCACCTCCTCCTGGGGGAGTGCAAGAACATTCTGGGACAACATCAAACAACTAAATGGGAGCGTGTGCCCCTCTTCCCAGATCACCATTGATAGCTCTATCTCCATTGACCCAGCCCGCATAGCCAACTTCCTCAACTCATCCTTCACGGACCTTAGTTCAGTCCTCCCTAGTGATTTCTTTGCCCCTCCTCCCTCCCTACCTGCCCTAGTCATCCAACATCCTAGTTTCCACTTACGCAGGGTAACTGCCCAGGAAGTCAGACCACACCTGATTAAAGCACTAAAGAGCAATAGTACTGGCAGCGACTCTCTGGACCCCAGTATCCTCCGCCGGGTTCTGGATCAGGTCCTTGCTCCACTCACTAGCCTTCTCAATAAATCCTTCTGCTTGAGGCAATTCCCTTCGGCCTGGAAAACTGCCACAGTTACGCCCATACACAAAGGAGGTGACAGGTCCACAGCCGGGAATTACCAGCCCATCTCCATTCTCCCACCCCTCTCCAAAGCCCTAGAAAAACTGGTGGCTACTCCAATTATGGATTACCTGACCAAACACAACATCCTCTGTCCTGAACAGCACAGTTTCTGTACAGGTCACAGTACCAGCACTGCCCTCATAGAGTTTTCAAATTTTCTACACTCCCCCTGGACTCTGGCTCACTAGCCAGGGCAGTGTTCATTGACCTGTCAAAGGCATTCAACGCTGTCTCCCACCCCCTCCTGCTGGATGCCTTCAGCCAGACCGGCTTCGCCACTGGGCCGGTCTCCTGGTGCTCCAGCTACCTGTCTACCCTCTCTCAGCCTGTTAAAATCAATGGTACCCTCTCCAATACATGTCCTATCCACTCAGGTGTTCCCCAGGGCTCCATCCTAGGACCCCTACTCTTCTCACTGTACCTCAACACCCTGACCAATGCATGCACTAGTAAAATCCTGCTGTATACAGATGATGCCGTCATCTTTGCCACCCACCGAAACCCCACCTCCAAACAAGACACCTTGCAACTATTCTTTAATGATGCCGAAACCTGGTTCAAAGAGCATAGACTTGTAATCAATCTCAAAAAAACTAAAACTATGTTCTTTGCCCATCCCCAAAACAAAGCCAGCAACTTCCCACTCCACATCCTCCCTAGTTCCAAGCATCCTCTCGAACAAGTCCGCTTGTACAAGTACCTTGGGGTCTCCTTTGACTCAGCCCTCACATACCACGACCACATTGATGCTCTTGCCTTGGCTACCAATGTTCGGCTAGGTATCCTATACCACTACAAAAACTGCCTCCCCCCGATGCCCTCTGACTAGCGGTCACATCCTCAATAATGTCCCTTGTGGACTATGGCCTGCCAGTTTATGGTGCTGTGGACTCGACCGCCCTCAATAAAATCCACCTCACCTTGAATAAGGCCTGTAGGCTAATTGTGGGAGCCCCTAGGCTAACACATACCTGCCAGCTATATGACTTGGCAATGCTGCTTAACCTGGATGAACGACTCAGATACCAAACCTGCCTCATAACGAAAAAAACACTCCTTGGACTATCCCCGCCTGGGCTGACAGCCTCCATCCACCTAGCACAATCCTTAGTTCAAACTCAAACCTCCTCCAAGGCCACTCTACTAGTCCCTAGGTCCAGGACCACACATGGACAAAGGTCCTTCTGTTACAGAGCTCCCTCCTGGTACAACACACTCTCTACCTCCATCTCTGATACCCTCATGATCTCCTGCTTCAAAACTTCACTTCAGAGTCAGATATTTAACATGCATAGCTGTGCTTGTCTCTAAGGTGATCTAGCTCACTATGCCCTGACAAAACTCACTGAGTGGCTCCTCACCCAAACCAATCACCAACCACGTCCTTTAGCCCTCTGAATTTCTTACCTCCTGCAGTCTCTGCACACTCCCGCATGTATGCTTATACCAATGTATGTTTAATCTGTTACTCTGTATCCAAATAACTGTAAAAGTATGAGAATGCCAAACCTGCAACCTAAATGATGTAACAAAGAAATAACTGCATGTGACTGCCAAAGCTGTAACCGCAATGATGTAACAAAATGTTGTAATGTATTTGTCCTCTTTGTGATGAGGTACCTTTGGAAATGAGCCTCTGGCTCAAAGGTTGTAAACTGATGTACAAATAAATAAATAAAATAAGAGTAATACCAGATGGAGGCTTAATACTTCCATTTTGACAGATACACTTCTACGGAATACAATTCTAAATCTCTTGTAGGCCAGAGCATCGGTAAGTGATTTATATGATGATTTAGGAGGATGGTGGGCAGCTACTGCAACGTGTTTTCAAACATATGGTAAAATAAAATACAGAAATAATTTTTTCAATACTTAGACTGCCGACGACATAATATCTTGTCCTAAAAACCTATGCATTCTAAATCTTCCGGCAGCCTAAGGGTTAAAACTAAGAAATCACCTTCAGTACCCGTACTCTTTGGATGCCACCACTAGGCAAAATTATGACTCTCAGATTGAAAAAGTAAAACAGGATATGAAGGAAGTGCAATATAACAGGGCAATCAATATAGAAACATAGAAACATAGAAGTTAACAGCAGATAAGGACCTCAAGGCCCATCCAGTCTGCCCATTTCTTTTTCTACCTTATGAATGTGCCATAGGCCTTTACTCTGTCAATGGCCTATCTATTCATACTCATCTGTATTGCTCCCTTATGCCTATCCTATGCCTGTTTGAAGCCCTGCATTGTGTTCATATCCATCACTTCCTGAGGTAGGCCTTTCCATGCATCCACCACCCTTTCTGTGAAAAAGAACTTCCTCACATTACCCCTTAATCGGCCTCCCTCTAATCTCATACTGTGTCCTCTTGTCCTGATATTTTTCTTATATTGAAACATGTTAGACTCTTTCACCTTGTTAATGCCCTTAAGGTGTTTGAATGTTTCAATCATATCACCTGCTCTAATGTTAATTAGAGATATAATAGAACATTATTCAGCTAACAAAAGAAATGGTCTTATCATTTCACTCGACCAATGTAAGGCCTTTGATAGAGTCCACCACGCCTTTCTTTTTCTAATGCTACAACACTATGGTATCCCTGAGAACTTTATAGACTGGATAAAGAAACTATATTCAGCAGAACTGTAGTACAGGACCCAGAAAACCCCTTTAGGTGACCCATGTGAAGCCTTTAAAGCAAGGAAAGATGCTATGTCACTTCAATGCTTAATAAATGAAAGAGGGGAAATCATAACTACAGGTGAAGATCTACATAAGAAGATTACTAAATTAATCCAGTCTCATATGATGCCAGGACTCCCCCGCCAGAAAAAATGAAAGACTATTTGAAAGATATTAAGATTCAAGTCCCGAAAGATGAGTTGAACTTCCTAAACTGAACCGTAGATGTTTCTGAAATCGAATCAGTAATAACAAATTCAAAACTAGGGACTTCCCTGGGCTCAGACAGGCTACCATATGAATTCTATAAAAATTTCAGGGTGGAACTAGTTCAATGTCTTCAAGTTGTGTATACTTTTTTTTAAGCTCCCAATGTATCCCTCCCAATTTCACATCAGAGTTATTCATTTTTCTGTTTAAAGTAGGAGACAAGAACAATATCTCCACCTGGAAACCCATTACCATCCTCAACTCAGATTCTAAAATGTTATCACAAATATTGAACAATGGATTAAGAGGTGTAGCAAATATACTAATGCAGCCATCTCAATTCTGTGGGTTACCTGATAGGAAAATTCGGTATGCTGTAATGTTAATTAGAGATATAATAGAACATTATTCAGCTAACAAAAGAAATGGTCTTATCATTTCACTCAACCAATGTACGGCCTTGGATAGAGTCCACCATGCCTTTCTTTTTCTAACCCTACAACACTATAGTATCCCTGAGAACTTTTCTAGACTGGATAAAGAAACTATATTCAGTAGCTACTGTACACCCAATTATAAAAGGAAATATTTCAAAGGGCATCAACATTAAAACACGGGTTCACCATGGGTGTCCCTTAAGCCTCATGTTATACATCTTATCACTTGACCCACTGTTAAGGAAACTGAGTGCCTCCGAACACTGGCAAGGGCTGTCTGGCCCCTCCAGGCTGTATGAGATAAAAATCCAGGCATACACAGATGATATCTTTATCTTTCTATCAGATTTTTCATATATCCCTATCATGCTGGGAGAGATAGAGGCCTATTCCAAAATGTTGAACTCAGCCTTAAATGTGTTAAAATGCAAAGGACTTCCCATAGGTTCCTTATCTCAAGTTAAGGTGGAATTTAATAGTATCAAGGTGACTTCTGACCCTCTGAAGTTTCTAGGGATATGGTTCAGTCCACAGAACCTGTCAATAGAAAACTGGGAAAGGGCCATCCAAAATGTAGAAAATAAAGTTATAAGGTGGAAAAACTGGAAGTTATCTAAAATTAAAAAGAGTCCACATTGTTAAGAAATTCTTACTTCCCTGTCTACTTTACATGGCAATGATTTTCCCACCCTAAAACAATTTGAATCTAGAATATATGCAAGCTTTTTCCAGATGGTCTGTGGGAGCAGGTTAAATCCCGTTAAACGCTGCTTCACTTAGCTTAAAAAAGCTCAAGGGGGACTGGGGATGGTTGACCCCATCACTTTTTTTTATACCTATTTATCTCACAATTACTAAAAAACAGCTCTCATACCAAATACCACTCTCTACCACATATGGAGTTTTAATGCGCTTCAGGCCTATTTGCAAACATGGACTGTATCAGTCCCCAAAGCTTTCACCTCACCAAAAAAATCCCAGAATTTATCAGACCAGTATTACAAAAGATGTTTAAATGGAAGCCGACTAGACCTCAGATATGTCAGTTCCCTGGACCTAAACTTTATAGCCATGTTATGTCCCAAATATATCCCTCTGAGCTTGAATTCAAAAACTGTCCTCAGGGGTTAGTCCCTGGGGTACTACTTCAGCTAAATAACAAAAGAATCCCAGTACACATGTGGGAAACCCTATGGCTTTTGGTTTACGGGAGACCAAATATTAAGGGGAATATAAAGCACAAAGTTCAAGAGGAACGGTTATGCCCATATAACTCATGTCAGGCCATGGAAGAATCCATGAATCATTTCCTTTTCTCATGCTCATATGTTAGGCCACTTTGGGCATTAGTGGGGCAAAGATGGAAGCTCAATTGTTTGCAATCTCTAACCTATGAAATTTTGATTCTTGGGCATTACCTACAACTCTTAAGCAAATATCACAAAAGTACCTTAAACGTATTTTTTTGTTGTCTCAAATTCTACCTATGGCAAGCTAGATGCCAATGGATATTGTATCAGAAACTGATGACAAACAAAACCTATAGTATAATAGTAGAAAAAGCAATGATTTCTGTTTATAACAAGGATGTGGTACGATTTCTTCTTTATAAGGTTCAGAAATGGTGGAAAGGGTTGTATCAATATATTAAGTTCAAGTAAACTGAAGGCCTAAGCTAGGGTTCTAAACATTATCACCAGCAGTGTGAAAGTGAAACACTACATTTGACAAATAAGTAGGCAGAGTCTTTGTTCACTCAGAGAAAGGGATAATATGAGAATGTAAATATTGTTGGGGTTTATTTCTTTGTATGATTTTGAATGGTTTTTACCCTTTAATTCCTGCCTCACACTCTACAGATAACCCTCTGGCAGCTGCATCATTTAAAATGAGCAACCTGTTTCAGACTTTGGGTGAACCTGCCCAATGCAGAAATGTCATCTGGCTAAAGATCTTGGTGGATGTCAATCATGCCCCGACCATAGGACTGTGTTGCATGGTATGTTAAGGGACTCTTTGGGTATTGGGGCATCTGAATTGTTTGCCTTTATTCATGTGCATGGTAAACCTATCTATGATTTAAGTTTTAAAAATGTTTTTTCCTTAGAAACGTTTTGGGCCAAATATGAACTTGCTAAGGCTTTTCCTCTCTGGGTGTCCTTTTTGATTATCCCCCTGACTAAGCCTATGGTTAAAATTATTACTTTACTTTTTCACAGTGAGATGGTGAGCATTTTGGATGTCCAGTGTTGGTTGAAGCAGTGCTGTAATATTCTGGATGCACCTTGTCCAATCCTGGATGAGGACTTAGTCTGGATAGGGGGGTAGAAAGTGAAGGTACAGCTAAAACAGACTGATAGGGGCATTTCAAACCTGCCTGAAAGTTTTTACATAAGTAGGGATAGAGGGCTGTGTTTTTATCTAGGGCAGCCTTGAACCTGCCACAAGTGTGGCTCCAGAACACATCCAAGTAACACCTGTGATAAGCCCCGCTGCAACCTCTGTCTTTCATATGGGCATGTGAGCCTGGGATGCCCTAACCCTTTAAAATGCAATTTGTGTGATGAGGCAGGACATTCTTATAAACAGTGCCCTTGGGCAGACCACAAACGTTTAGTTCACCCCCCCCTTAAGATCAGGTTGCCCTTATTACTGACTCGCAGGTCCAGGCCTTGCATCGGAAGGAAGCCCCTCCATCCACCTCTTTGGTACAGGCCCCTATGGAGCTTCCAGCTCAAGATTCCTCAGCCACTGTTCCTCTTGTGACCCATCTGATTCACCTCCCCCTTCTGACACGCCACTGGTGGTCCAGATGGCTACCTCTCCTATTCTCTCTTCTGGGACTAATACTGTGGAGATTTCACCCCACCCTGAGGTTATGTCCCTCCCAGAGATGCTACTGCCTTCATAACAGTTCCCCCCCCCCTCTAAACGTGGGAAGGGGAAAAGGAAATCTGATAATCTCATTCCCAAAAAGACCATCCTCACTAGAAATAGATATCAGGCACTAGCCAAGTGGTTGCAGTTTAGGGACACAGACGATGATGGTGACTCAGACTCCTCCCTTGCCTCCTCTTCATGGATGGATTATTCCTTGGATTCACAATGTGATCCATCCCCCTCTAAAGGAAATAAAGGCAAGCAACCCCCCATAACATGATAATATTGTGGTGCTTCCTTCTACTTTGCTCTCCCTTTATGCATCTGGGTATTACACTTCACTGCCTCATGCTTAGTGAGTAGATTAAACCCCATTGAGAGAGGGAGTACCTACCTACCAGTTAAGCAAGGAGGTTTGAATATGCTACAGCCTATAGTTTTCCTTTTCTCTGTGTTTTTTTATAATAATGTTAGGTCTGTTATGTAACAAGGGAATAAAATATGGATCCCTTGGGTGAAGGATCAAACAGAATCCTAGTTATCAGGTTGGAACACTAATAACGTCATACCAAGACAAAATTCATTAATAGGTTTACCATACTATTTTCAGTATATATTTGGTAAATTAAAGTTGAGGGGGATACCCAAGAATATGGTTTTAACTTGTGAAAGGAAAATATATTATCACCACATTTTATCCCATTTTTTGTGGAATATCCTCATTATTGGAATAGACAAGATAGTGAAGTACAACAAATTAGCAAAATGCTAATTAACCCCAGACTACAAGAGGAAATGTGGGACACTTTCTGGCTATGTGTCCATAGCAAACTAAATGTTAAAAATAATTTAAAACATAAAGAACTATCCAAAAGAGTATGCCCCAGGAGAGAGAGAGAGAGAGAGAGATTTGTCTTGATTCCCTGGAAACTATGGAACATTTATTTTTTGAATGTCCCTTTATTTTGCCTTTTTGAGTTTTGTTATCTGACAAATGGCAGCTGTCACCCTTTACTATCATTACAAAATATATACTTCTTTTAGGTGTGTTGCCTCTGGCATGGAAAAAATATGATCCGGGGACAATCCATCTTATCCTATTAATTATAAAATACTGTGTGTGGCATGTCTGATGCCAATATTTCCCGTATAACAAATTGGTTACAGCAGAATAACTCTTTTGGGCAGTGCATCATAATGTGTTATTAGTCAAAAGACAAGAAGAGAAAGCTTCTGGGAACACATTGGCACCCCAATGGTGGAAACATATGGAGTGGCTAGAAAATGTATGATAATGTGCTTGTTCTAAAACAAAGGGGTTTTCTTCAAATCTTTTGCAGAATGCTACAACATGTTTCTTATTGTACTTAGCTGTCTTAATTTTTCTTCTACATGCTTATAATACTTATTCTTAGTTCCGTATCAATACGTGCTGATATTTGTTGTTTTTGTGATTCACAGCATATATTAGGAAAGGAGGGAGAGGGGGGACATGGTAGAAACTTTTAAGTACCTCAGTGGAATCACAGAGGGAAGCATCTTTCAAAAAAAGAGACGTGCATGAACAAGGGGACACAATTTAAAGATGGGGGGCAGTTCAGGGGCAATGTGAGGAAGTATTTTTTCACAGAGAGGGTAGTGGATGCATGGAACAGCCTTCCTGAGGAGGTTGTGGGGTCTAAAACTGTGGGAGAATTCAAGAATGCATGGGACAGACATAAGGCAATTCTTGTGGGGGGTAAGAAACATAGAAACATAGACTTTGACGGCAGATAAGGACCGCTTGGCCCACGTAGTCTGCCCATTTCCTACCTAGAGGATAAGCTGCAGATCCTATTTAACCAACAGCCTATTTCTTCCTACCCCCACAAAATTGCTTTATGTCTGTCCCATGCATTCTTGAATTCTCCACAGTTTTAGACCCCACAACCTCTTCAGGAAGGCTGTTCCAAGGCCCACCACCTTTCTGTGAAAAAATACTTCCTCACATTGCCCTTGAGCCATCCCCCCTCTATCTTCAAACTGTGTCTCCTTGTTCTTGCACATCTCTTTTTCTGAAAGATGCTACCCTCTTGGACTTTGTTGATTCCACTGAGGTACTTAAACATTTCTATCATGCCCCCTCCCTCCTTTCCTCAAGGGTATACATATTAAGCTCCTTTAGCCTCTCCTCATATGGCTTCTCTTGCAGACCCTGCACCATTTTAGTTGCCCTCCTCTGAACTGCCTCCATCCTGTCTATGTCCTTGCGGAGATGGGGTCTCCAGAACTGGATGCAGTACTCCCAGATGGGGTCTCACCAACTGCCTGTACAGGGGAATAACAACTTCCTGTTTTCTGCTGGCGATGCTTCTCCCTATACATCCCAGTATCCCCCCAGCCCTCCCTAACACCTTCTCACATTGCTTGCCAACCTTAAGGTCATCTGATATGATTACCCCCAGGTCCCTTTCCATTTTTGTTGTTGTTACTACCTCCCCCCCATTGTATAATCTTCCCCTGGGTTTTTGTTTCCCAGATGCATTACTTTGCACTTCTTTGCATTGAATCCAAGCTGCCATACTTATGACCATTCCACCAACCTTGCCAAGTCCCTTCTCATCCTTTCCACACCTCCTTGTGTATCAACCATGTTGCAGATCTTTGTGTCATCTGCAAAAGAGGCATGCTTTTCCTTCCAGTCCCTTTGCAATGTCACTTATAAAGACATTAAAAAGTACTAGACCCAGTACTGAACCCTGCGGCACCCCACTAGTAACCTCTCTTTCTTCAGAGTGGACTCCATTTACAATTACCCTCTGTGTCCTGTTGTTCAGCCAATGTTTTACCCAGGCTACCACACTGGGACCCACCCAAGGCTAGTTAATTTGACTACTAATCTTTTGTGTGGGACTGTGTCAAATGCCTTGCTAAAGTCTAGGTAGGCCATGTCCACAGCCCTCCCTGGTCTACTACTTTGGTCACCCAGTCAAAGAAATCAATTAGATTCTTCTGACATGACCTTCCCACTGTGAACCCAAGCTGCCTTGGGTCCTCTGCCCCACTGGCCTCTAGGTATTCAACAATTCTTTCCTTCGGAAGTGATTCCATCACTTTCCCTACCACAGAGGTCAAACTGACAGGTCTGTAGTTTCCTGCCTCTGTCTTGCTCCCACTTTTGTGAAGGGAAATCACATCAGCCTTCTTCCAGTCCTCAGGTACCACAACATCCTCCCATGATTTGTTATAAAGGGTAGTCAGTGGTGTCACTAGTTGTCTGATTAATTCTTTTAGAATTCTGGGGTGAATTCCATCTGGCCCCGTTGCTTTGTCCACCTTCAGTTTTAGGAGTTCTTTCAGAACCCTTTCTTCTGTGAAAGGACTGGGATCGACCCCCCTCTCCAGTGTGCTTCTGTTAATTGGATTAGACACCTCCCCCACTTCCTCTTTTGTGAATACTGAACAAAAGTATTCATTCAGTATTCTGCTTTTTCACTGTCACTCTCTGCCCACCCACCATCCATTCTATTCAGCCTCACTATCTCTCCCTTTGTCTTTCTACGTTCCCTGATATACCTATAAAAGGTTTTATCCCCCTTCTTAACCAAGTTGGTTATCTTTTCCTCAGTTTGTGCCTTTGCTATTCTGACTACCCTCCCTGCTTCCTTCTGCCTTAACTGGTACAGTTATCTGTCCTGTTCCTTCTGTGTTTCCTTATACTTCCTAAATGCTATCTTTTTTCCCTAACCTTCACTGCCACTTCTTTTGAGAACCATAGTGGCTTTTTCTTTTGTTTTGATTTGTTTATTTGCTTCACACAAAGGCTTGTTGCCTCTGTGATGGCAGTTTTGATATTTCCCCATTGTTGCTCCACCCCTCCTTCTAACCTGTTTGCTAGTGCTTTTCTAAGGCACTCTCCCATCTTGCCAAAGTCAGCCCTCCTGAAGTCCAGAACCCTCACTTTCATATGGCTTGACTCTGTAGCTGAGTTTATCATGAACCACACTGTTTGGTGGTCACTTGTTCCCAAATGGCTACCCACTTCTAGATCTGAGATCCTCTCACTGTCACCATCTGAGAGTACAAGGTCTAAGATTGCTCCCTCATGAGTAGGTTCCAAAACTAGCTGTCTGAGGCATGCCACCTGAAGGGCATCAATAATGGCCCTGCTTTTGGATGTGGCTGCAGCAAAGGTGCTCCAGTTAACATCTGGCATATTAAGGTCCCCCGTCAACAGTATCTCCCCTTTCTCTGCCATCCTAAGTATGCCTTCTATCATATCCTTGTCCATTCCGCCTCCTGACATGGGGTGTGTATACAACCCCTGTGCAGATTAAGGTGCCATTTCCAGTCTCTAAGGTGACCCACAGTGCCTCCTCTCCTCCCTGTTTACTCTTTTGTTCAGTTGCTTTTATCCCTTCCCTTACATAGAGAGCTACCCCCCACCCTCCCTGTCTCTCCTGTAGGTTGTGTACCCTGGTATGCTAACATCCCAGTCATGGTTCTCTGTGTACCATGTTTCTGTGACTGCTACTATATCCAGGCATCCCTCTTCCATCAAGGCCACTAGTTCAGGGAGCTTGTTGCCCATACTACGGGTGTTGGTACTCATTACCCTCCATTTCTTGATGGCCTTACCCCTTTTGCCCCATCCCTGTCCTTATTGAATTTGTCACTTTCTCCATTTACCCCTGTGCTTCTCCCTATTGACATCTCTATGTTGGTGTCTACCTCACTTAGTACCCTGATTTTTTTTGGGGGGGCTAGGATTTCCCTGCTCCTTTCCAGTGCCTCCCCCTTGACTAGTTCAAATGCTTGCCAATGAAGTATTTAAACCTATCACCTAGGATCCTGGTTCTCCTCCTGGACAGATGCAGACCATCACACCAGTATAGGCCTGCATCCATCCAGGTGGACCCCCAGTCCCCAATGAAGCCAAATCCCTGAACTCTGCACCAGTATTTCAACCACTGATTGAAACCCATGGTGTAGAGCACCCTAGCCTCATCCATGCCATAGACAGGCAGCACCTCTGAGAAGGTTACCATGTGTGCTATTTATCTAAGGCTCCTCCCCATCTTCTCAAACACTTCTTGCAATGCTCTGATCCCTTTCTTAGCCAGGTCATTTGTCCCTAGGTGGACAATGACATCCAGCTCCCTCCCCTGTGCAGCTGCTCCTGTGATCCTGAGGATTTGCTCCCTGCCCCTCCAAGCCATGGTGCCAGGCAGGCACCTGACCTCCCTTTCCCCTTCCTCCGCCAGTTCTACCTTCCTAACAAAGGAGTCTCCCACCAGGAGTTGTTTCCTTCCCCATGGGGTCCCATGTCACCCTCCTTTGTGGAGGTTCCCAGCATCCTCCTTGGTCTCCACTGTGGGTGCCTCCATAGAGGAACCACACTTTTCCAGAACAGCACAGAAATTGTGGAGAAGTACAACTGGAGGGATGCGTCTCTGTTCCACCACCCTCACCCTCCCTGAGCCCACTGTGGTTCAACCGCTTCTCTTTCTTGGCAACCTCTGAGGCAATGGCAGTGACCCTGGTGGAACCCTGGGTAGAAGAGGAGGTCCCACAAATCCTGGCCAACTCAGCCTGGAGATGGGCAACCTCCTCCCTCAGCCCAGAGAGGTGCCTGCAGATGGGACAACACTGCATCCTCCAGAATGTCTCCCGGAAGACTGCTGCTCCACAGCCACTGCACTGCACCACTCCCATCATGTATTTTTTTTGGCCCCCCAACTGTTGTTTGGAATACTTACTCTTTCCTCTGTTTGTTTATTTTATTTTTTATTTTGTTTTCTTCCCCTACTTACTTACTGCCTCTGTGCCCTTTTAGCTCCTGATCTTCCTGTTCTAAGACAAGAAGTTCCTATATTTCTCAGTAGTCTCCTTACTTACTCAGAGTCAGACCTCCAGCAGCTGGGGGGGGGTGGAGAGCTACTCTTGCCCTTCTAGGATGGTGAGTCTTTGGTGGCTCTGTGATCACTCACTTCCTGCTCCTAAATAGGAAGTTCCTGTTGTCAGTTAAATCCTGTGCCTATAAAAGTAGAACTGGTTTGGGGTGGAGGGGAGGGAAGGAGGGCAATATAGTCCCAGTAGAGAAGGTTTAGTTATACCAGTAGCTCCTTCCTCCTGGTGTTCTGTCTGTTCTCTGGCAGAAGCTATCTAGGGCAATCCAATCCAATCCAACTTTATTTATGTAGCACCTTTCAGATCCAAGGCACTGTACAAAAACATATACAGAGTAATAAAAATTCCATACATTTAAACTGTCAGCCATGACTGACTAGAATATGCTAAATTAAATAAATATGTTTTTAAAGCAGTGCTTAAATCTGGTTTTAACCTGGCTCCTTCTAGTTAAGCCACTCCCCCTACTTTGCAACTCTTTCTACACTTAGTTAATTTCACAGATAACAATTCCCTTCTGACTCCTGTGACAAGCACCTAGATAAGTACACAGATAACACAGATAACAGATAACAATTTACTTCAACTACCTCTGACAAGCACACTAACTCTTTTTTTTTTCACCCTAAATTGAAGGTCCTAGTACAATATTTCTAGTTCTTAGTCCCAGTAGAGAAGTTTTAGTTATACCAGTAGCTCCTTCTTCCTGGTGTTCTGTCTGTCTGTAAGAAGAAATAGGCTGTTGGTTAACTAGGATCTGCTGCTTATCCTGTAGGTAGGGAAATGGGAAGACTAGGTGGGCCAAGCGGTCCTTATCTGCCGTCAAAACCTATGTTTCTATTACTTTTCCAGTTTTGATATAAAGTTATAATAAAATATCCCCTACTCCTTTCCTTTGGGAGGGGGTTGGGGTAAGAAGAAGGTAAAAGGTTTTTCAGTAGATTATGAAATATTAGTTTTTGGATTATTATGAAAGGGGGTTTTCTTTGGTCCATTTCATCAGTATGAATTGAATACTGTATGATTTTGATTTTCTTTTTTCCCTTACTTTACTCCCTGTATGATTGAAATACGTATTGTTTGATATGTATGATGTTGTTTTACCAATTTTTTACTATGTGACTCGTAACATGTATTACTTAATTGTTTTCAAAGTACCAAAACAGCCGCACCAGAGGCTGGGAGCTCTATGACAAACAACTTTCATTTTGTAATTAAAGTCATGGCACACCTACATAAAGTGAATAAAAAAGGCAAAAACTTTAAAGACCAAGATTGGTTGAAATGTTAGAAGCTGTGTTGGAAAGTTTTCTCTGGCCACACACGTTTGTGGTAGCAATAAATCGGAATACTGGTTAAGTATTGAACTTGATTTTTGCCTTTTTTATTCACTTTGAGTAGGTGTGCCATGACTTTATTTACTTAATTGTTTTGTTTTGAAATTATAATAAAAATTCCCCTACTCTTTTTGAGAAGTGCCATGGGATCTTTGACCTTCACGTGAACTACCACCAGAATAGGCAGATCGGACCTCAGTTTAACATCTCATCTGAAAGACTGCACTTCAGGAATGCAACACCCACCTCATGCTGCACTACAGTGTCAGTGATGGAATTTAACCCAAGTGCCTGGTGTGGGGCTAGAACTCACAACCTTCTGATCTTCCAGCCTCAGAGGCAACTGTGCAACCTGCTGAGCCACTGACACTTTAAATGCCCAAAAGTACAGACTGGTGATGAACATTGCCCATTTTGCAAACATCACTTGCGTGCAGCTGCACTTTCCCGTTTGCATGCTGTGTGAGCATGCCAGATGCAACTCCAGCATTTATAGCTGCACACACTTGCTGCATCTGTTTTTTCCTACAAGTCTGCTGCAAGTCGCAAACATCTTACATTTGTGGCAATTTTTTCCCACAGGTGTGTCAAGAATAAACTAGCAGTTTACACTTGAGGTACATTTCCTCACAAATGCCTGATGAACCCCCGATGCAGACATTCTGGACATGGATGCCCATGTCTGTAATGCGGCCTAGCCCTATAGCCCTCAGCCACACCTGGTGGCACTTGCTGGGTCAATGTGTCCCCACTGATATAGATGTCCAGGAAATGTGGGTTCTCTCCCAGTAAAATCTTTGTTATTCGGTGGCTGATAGGTGGATATAATCCAAAAGTCAAAGAACAATGGCTAGCCACGCCTTTCAGTTTTTCAACAACTTTTTCTTTTCTTTCCTTTTTTTCTTTTATTCTTTACAATAGATCCTACATGACACAATGTTTCACCTCAATAGGCTTCTTCAGGGATAGGATCTAATTTTAAATAATACATAAATCATGTTTAGTGTTTTGATTTCAATAACATCAGTTTCTCACACTGACAACCTCAGTTTTTATAAACAAAAATATTTAAAATTATAAGTTCATGCCACAATGGTCATGTTGCCATACTCTATCATTCAATATCTAAAATATAAAGATTTGTACTATTATTTACATGGTAGAAAAGCAATTTCATTCAGTGGTCCAGTCAACCTCATGGCAGCCTTCACTGAGGAGAAGGGCTGTGTCCATCAAACCCACGGTATCCCATTGTGTGCCACAGACCTCTGTTATCAGCCAGGTCATATACTTGTTTAAATCAAGGATACTAATTAATTACTATAATGCATGCTTCCTACAGCAGTTTATTACATAATGCATTTATTCTGGTGGGAGGCCCACATACCTTTAGTATCTGCAGTATTGAAAAGATACTTTAGACAGTCTTGTGCAGGACTTGAGAGTTCTCTCTGCTGTTTATATAAATTGAAAAAGAATCATATTAGGTGTACCCATTCCTGTATTTCAAAAAAATAATATGAAAACATTTACTTAAACACAAATAGCGCTGCTGACCTGTGTCCTTTAAGTTCAACAGGAGCTTTTTCTTTTGCTTTGCTAGCTTCACTCTATTCTATCTGTAACACAGTGTATCTTTATTTGGGCTTGTTGCACCTAACTTTCTCAAAATCGGTAGTACACACAAAAGAAGCTTAAAGTGTAGGTCCTCTAAGCTTACTAGCAGAGTGCTCCTCTACATGTTTAATAGTAAATTCCTTGCAGCAAGTCGTTTCTCAATTTTCACGACTATAGTTAAACAGGTTAAGCTGTTAATATCACATATCTAGCAAAACAGTCTAAACCATAATTCAGTTCAAAATGAGCTTCTCCAGCGGAATTGCAGATAAAAAAACATTGCTGACTTTTGCAGGATACATCACCCACTTCTGGGTTTAACCATACATAACTGGCAACAACAATGGTACATAATTTCAAGTGCTATATGGGCAATGCAATTCAGAACAGGTCATGCATAGTGGGCAGTATTCAGCTTAGGAGAAACTTTCTCAGGTTTCCTGCAGGACATGGATTAATGGGGATTTGAAGGTCTGCAGCCATAAGATTTCCATCAGTTTCAGGGAGCATTGGAGGGTATTCCACAGGGTTGGGAGTGCATGGCTGACTGCTGACTCGTCAAAGCAGGACCTCACCCTGTCTATGACAAGAGATATGTAGGAGTGACTCCTAAGAAAGTAGGAGTCTGTTGTGCACTTAAAGAGTTCTGTAATATAGACAGGGAGCTTATTTAGGATAGCTCTATAAGACCATAGTAAGGTGTTTTTAGTCCTAAGATTTCTGTCAGTTTCAGGGAGCATTCCACAGGGTTGGGAGAGCATGACTGACTGCTGACTCACCAAAGTGAGACCTTACCCTGGGTATGACAAGAGATATGTAGGAGTGACTCCTAAGAGAGTAGGAGCCTGTTGTGCACTTAAAGAGTTCTGTAATATATGCAGGGAGCTTAATTAGGAGAGGTCTGTAAGATCATAGTAAGGCATTTTTTAGCCTTCTAGTATTGAGTGAGGACCATCTGAGTTGTGCATAAAGTGCACAGTGGTGGGTTCTAAAGGGGGCATTTGTAATGAATCTTAGGCCCCGTCCACACTACACCACTCAGACCCCGTAATGGACATAAACTGTTATAGCCGGGGTGCGGTACAGAGTGTCCACACTGCAGCGGTGACTGGTACGAGACCGGTACCACCTGTCCACACCTCAGGAACTGGATGACCGTTACCATGGCACCCAATCACACAATGCAGTTTGCGCTGTGCTACGGGCCCTGCAGGGGACCATTACCACACATCCACACTAACACCGGTAACGTTACAGAGGCAGGACCAGTTTCATAACCGTTGTTGAAACCACCTCATATATGGTTTCAACAACGGTTACGAATATGCCTTCTGTAACTTTACAGGTGTAAACGTAAACTGTTGCGGTACTGGTTTGGGCACTCTGTAACATTACAGAGGCGTAGTGTGGACAGGGCCTTAGTGCTCTGTGGCAAAGTGTGTCTAATTTTGTGAGGGCTGACTTAGAACACTGGCTGTAGATAAAATCTGTACAGTCAACAAGGGGGAGGAATGTGGTCTGGACCAACCTTATTTCTGCATCATGATTAAGGAGGAGTTTGATTCTAAAAAAAGAAGCCTAACCTCTGTTTTAGCTTCACAAGGAGTTCCTCAGTGTGGACAGTATGCGATAGCCGGCTGTCATGTCAGAAACACAGATATTTAAATTTTTCCACAACCTCTAATGTTTCTCTGAGAAAGATCATTATCTGAAGGGTGGGACAGGGGTAGTTGCATTTGCTGCTTAGGTATAAGGTGAGAGAAACATAACCTTAGTTTTTTTCACATTTAGTAACAGTTTAAGATGACAATGTTTATGTTGGAGTAGACTGAAGTCATGTTGCAGGTCAATACTTGCAATTTATAGGGAAGATCTGGCAACATATAATACTGTGTCATCGGCAAAGAGGTGAACATTTGCCATCTTGACATCAGTGTTGAGGTTATTTATATAGATTACAAATAATATGAGCCCAAGTATGGATCCTTGGGGTACTCCTCTAGGTAGGGTCTTACAAGGGGATAGGTCACCTTGGGCTTTAACTTTTTGTTGCCTATCAATAAGGTAGCTCGAAAACCATTGCATAGCGGTATCATCTAGGTCAGTGTCTCTTAATTTGTGTAAAAGTATTATATGGTCAACAGTATAAAAAGCCTTGGTTAGGTCCAAGAAGACAGCGCTAATATGGAGTTTAGCATCGATTGCGGTTTGCCAATCATTGGTTACTTTTGTCAGAGCAGATACCATGCTGTGCATTGCTCTGAAATTGGACTGTACCGGGTTGAGTGTGTTGGTAGTGTCGAGATGCTGTCTTAGCTGCATGTTAACTATTTTTCAAGTAGTTTACATAGGATTGGTAGCAGTGATATGAGTCTATAGTTATTAAGGTCACAGGGATCACCAGACTTAAAGAGGGGGATTATGTGCACAATTTTCCAGGAGGAAGGAAGGACCCCTTGTGCAAGAGACAAGTTGAAAAGATGGGTAATGGGTGCTATAAGGAATCAGTGTCCTAGTCTGAAGAAGAAAGGCTCAAGCTGGTCAGCACAGCACTTTTTTATTATCTAGAGTAGTTAGTAAGTTCTCAACCTGTTTAAATGAAATCGGAATAAAGCTGAACTTAGGAAGTGGTTGGGCTCCAGTGGAGGTGAGTGGGGTGGGGGGATCGATAGGGGAAGACTGTGTGTGAAAGTGGCTTGCAGGTGATGTGTCAAAGGCCAGCCCTGCAGTGTTAAAATTATTATTTAATTGTCCTAGCATCTGGTATTTGTTGGTGAAGGTGTTTCCACTAGCGACAATCTTGGTAGACAGGGATGAGGGTGAAATGTGCCCTTCAGGTTCCCCTAGGATTTGTCAAAATTTAGAGGCATTGTTTTTAGAGGAGTCTAGCACCTTTTGATAGTATTCTGCTTTAGAGGGCCTTATAAGTTTGGTGCACTGGTTCTGTGCTGCCCTAAAATGCTGTCCAATCAGACTCTAGCTTGGATTTCCTAGCTTTCTTCCACAGTGCATCTCTGGCATATAGTGATGTCTTTACTGCTCTAGTAAACCAGCGACAAGTCCTCTTCCTGGTTCTTGATTTCATTAGTGGGGCATATTTGTTTATCACGTTAAGGAAATTTTTCTGGAAGAGGGTGCAGGCCACAGAAACTGTGTGAGCAAGATAGAAATCTTGCCATCTTATGTGGCTTAATTCATACAGGAAGTCAGTACAATTAAACCTGTGGAAATGTCTCTTATAAACAAAGCTGGAAGCAGACACAGGCTTTGAAATGGCCCTCACACATGCAATGAATCTGTAGCCACTGATATCATTATGAAATACCCTTCTATGAAAAATGTTGTAAGGTTTATTTACAAGTATTAGGACATGGAGGCTACTATTAGCTGGATTTTTGATGTTTAGACAGGTATGTTCAGGGATGAACTGTGTAAGGCCATGGGCATCACATAGGTCTTTCAAAGGTTTGGAACATGGAGAGAACCAGTCAAGGTTAAGGTCACCTACTATAACAGTTTCCATGATGTGAGCATCCAGAAGGGTGCTGAGGTGGGGTAACAAATTTAAGTCCCCCTGCAGGTGGCCTGTAATACCCTATAATGTGTATAGTCTCATTTGGAGGTAGGGAGACCTTTAACATAGAAACATAGAATTTGACAGCAGATAAGGACCGCTTGGCCCACCCAGTCTGCCCATTTCCCTACCTAATGGATAAGCTGCAGATCTTAGTTAACCAGCAGCCTACTTCTTTCTACCCCCACCCCCTAGAATTGCCTTATAGCTGTCCCACGCATGCTTGAATTCAACCACTGTTTTTGACTCCACAACCTCCTCCAAAAGGCTGTTCCATGCATCCACAACCCTCTGTGAAAAATACTTCCTCACATTACCTCTGAGCCACCCCCCCATCTCCAAATTGTGCCCCTTGTTCTTGCACACCTCTTTTTGAAAGATGCTACCCTCTTGGACTTTGTTGATTCCTTGAGGTACTTGAAAGTTTCTATCATGTCCCCACTCTCCTCCTTTCCTTGAGGCTATACATATTAAGCTCCTTTAGTCTCTCTTCATATGTCTTCGTGCAGACCCTGCACCATTTAGTTGCCCTCCCTCTGGACAGCTTCCATCTGTTCATGTCCTTGCAAGATTGGGTCTCCAGAACTGCACACAGTACTCCAGATGGGGTCTCACCAGCTGTCTGTACAGAGGGATAACAACTTCCTGTTTTCTACTGGTGATGGCTCTCCCTATGCATCCCAGTATCCCCCCAGCCCTCCTTACTGCCCTCTCACATAGCTTGCCCACCTTTAAGTCATCTGATATGACTACCCCAGGTCCCTTTCCATTTTTGTTGTTGTTAGTATCTCACCCCCCATTGTGTACTCTTCCCCTGGGTTTTTGTTTCCCAGGTGCATTACCTTGCACTTCTTAGCATTAAATCTAAGCTGCCATACATTTGACCATTCCTCTAACCTTGCCAAGTCCCTTCTCATCCTTTCCACCCCACCTTGTGCATCAACTCTGTTGCAGATCTTTGTGTCATCTGCAAAGAGACATACTTTTCCTTCCAGTCCCTCTGCAATGTCACTTATAAAGACGTTGAAGAGGACCAGTCCTAATACTTAACCCTGTGGCACCCCACTAGTAACCCCCCTTTCTTCAGAGTGGACTCCATTTACTAATACCCTCTGTGTCCTATTCTCCAGCCAATTCTTTACCCAGGCTATCATCTTGGGACCCACTCCCAGGCTGGCTAACTCTAACATGAGGCATTCAAATGCTCTAGTTACTGTAGAAGAGTCAGCTATGGCAGCCGAGAATTTATCAAGGACATATATTGCAACACCCTCCCAAGAAGGTTGGTCAGTCCTGAAGATGTTATAAGATGGGAGATTTATTTCATGATTTAACATGGAACTTCTTAACCATGTTTCTGTTAATACTAAGATGTCTGGCTTTGTGTGACAGATCTAGGCCTGTATTAAGTTCAGATTTTTAAGAAGTCTACACACATTCATGTGTAAAATTTTTAGGCCTTTTAGGTGCATTAAATCAGAAGGTGCTTTAATGTGGGGGGGGGTGGGATTTAACTCCACATTCCCTGAGCATAATAATAAAATCAGTAATGATTTTTTTAACCTGTAGGTTAGTACTTTAAGGGATAATGGTTTGGCCATCTTGTGGGCCGAGGAGTTTAGATGAGGTTTGTATGGCAGTGTCTTCTGGTGATAAAGTATACAAACATACAAAACCACCAGCAGAACAGGCCTCACGGTCTAGCAAGTCTGTTCAGTTGCACAGCTAGCCCCTCAGTTTGCAGCTTCCCCACCCACGCCTCCCTCCCCTTTTCATAAATACCGCCACATGGTATGGTATGGTAGCATGGACTGCCACACGGGCAGGAAGGTTTAACAGTTCAGTGTCATATGATATTAACATTCCAATATGCCAAATATGTTGGTGATATTCAAGGTGCATTGTTCCAGATGTGCATTTCAGCTGAGACCAAATGGTTATGCTAACATGCACAGTATCCATGGAGCTAACCGAAATGTCTCAGTGATAAATGAAGCTGAGTAATATAATGCAGCACTGCAAGGCATGCTTCAAGTATTTTGAGCCCATATTGCTTGTTGGGTAAAGTATCAGAGGGTATGGACAATTTAGACAGTTATTGGTTGGAGGGGGATGGTGGAGTGACGAAGGGAGTCAAGGAGTTCTATTGAATCTGTACTATCTCAGGTTAGGGAGAATAAAATAGTACTCTTGGAGTTACATATATAGTAGTAGTAGTAGTAAATGTTTTATTCTGAGAAAATCTTCCAGAAAAGGATAGCCCTGTTTAACTGAACCTCATTTTCACTGGAATCCCTTAGATATGGGATCCCTATAGATATGTACCATGTGACCTGCAGAAGCCGAAACATGTGACCTTGAGGCAAGTTGTTTACCAGAAGCCTAATTTTCAAAAACGTTGCCTTTGACACCCCAAAAGCATAGTTAACAAGCAAAGTTACCAGGTGAAGTTACAAAATGAAGAAATGTGAATTCAAAGGTAATGGTAAAATTTTGCAAATTGCTATGCGAAGGTGAAGTCGGTAACTTTGCCAGAACTCTGCCAGTGAAGTAAAACTTCACAACATCTCTAGTGCAGAACTGTTCTGACATTGTGGCTATTACTCTTCATAACATCCCCATACTTTGGCTTCTGGGAATTCCTCTAGTAGATGTGTGACAAAGGAACCACTCCTTACCGCAGGCAGTGGCAGCCGGTGTACAGATTGAGCACCTTTTTCTTTCAGTGGTGGAGAACTGTGGATATTCTAGCTCTCTAGGAGTGACAATCAGCAGTCAATCAGCTGGCTATGTTTTCTGCCTTTCCCACCTAGCACAGGGTACTATAGGCACATATTACAAGATATTGGATCCATCTCATGGTATTCCCTAATTTGTTTTTAACTTTTTTATTAAAAATTTGGTAACTGGGTAACTCCAAGAGCATAATATGCCCATTTTCATGGAGGATACAGACAAATAACTAACGTTAAAACAAACAATACACATACATTATATAGAAAATAGTATGTTAGTCAATACAAAACATCAAACATGACCATGACAATTACATTTAGAGCCATAGATCCCCGATTTCCACTAGGAGATGTAAAAAGATTCCCTCAGGCCTCCTTAATGGGTTGGTTACCCTTCCAACCCCCTTTCTGATGGGGTAGAAGGACAATGCATAAGTGTGGTCTCTCTCTTTTTTAAGCTCTTCCTCCCTCCCTCTTTCCAATATACCCACACACTTTTTCTCTGTGTAGGAACTTCAGCTCCTTATGCAAGGGGGCCTCATTTGAATGAAGGTGGGGGAATTCCTGCTATCTCCAACTCCCCACCCTAGAGGGTGGTTCTGTGTGGTTGTTGGGGTCAAGAAGTGGAGTACCTCTACTGGTCACCCCTGCCATTTCCTATAATTCTGTGCCCTAGCTTTCCTTGCCTAGGGGAATCTCTTCAGGCACATTTGCATTTGAGCTAGTTTATTAGTACAGTCCCTCTCCATTCCCTGCCATGTATCCAGCACCATTTTATAGACCCTATATGCCTTGAACTCCCTCACTGACCCCTTTTTATGTTTTTTGTAGGCCTTTCCCTTTCCTCCCCTCCCAGGTCCTTGCATACCCTTTCCCCGGGGATTGATGTAGCAGGAGTAGGAGACTACAATTTTACCTGTTTAGCCTCCCTTAATGCTAGCACTCTGGATGTTTACTTTGTGAAAGAATTTCATAACTGTCCAGTGCATATGACATATCAAGATCTGATGCTTATTTTACGTATTTGCTCACTTATATCTCCATGTACTATTTGTATTTTTTTCATAGTTTAGATCAATACTTTATTCAGTTTTTATATTGTTGTTTGTTGATTATGTTTATAAATTCTAATAAAAATTTATTAACTGCATAAAAGAAAATGGTGGTGTTGGTGCTGGTGGGGGAGGTGGAGGGTAGTCTTTTAAATGTAGCCCATTTCATTTTTGATTACCAGCAGATGATATAATTTGCTTGTGACTTAATTCCAAAATTGCTTTTAATTACAAGTCAGTGTCTCTTATTGAATTTATTTATTTATTAGAAAAGTCAGATTTATAACCTTTGAGTCATGGACTCATGTACAAAGACCCCTCATTGCAGGGGGTAGACAGAGTTACATAGTGTGGTTACAACAGTGAGAACAGTACAGGTGCAGAACATTAAACATAGAGTACACATAGGTTACATAATAATGTTACTTATAATAGGTTACAATCAAATACAAGGTACCCAAAGGTTATATTGGAGGTACAGCCCCGGACATACCTAGATAATACCTGGAGAGGGTGGAGGTAGGGATGGGGAGTGGGGTGAGAGGGAGGGGGAGAGGATAGGCTGTCCGGAGGATGTTGTTAAGTCAGGGAGGCCTGACAGGAGGATCCCACAGTGGGATTAATTGGTGTATCTACAGCAATGAGCATCAAAGAGATAGTTCCAGAGGGTGATTTTGAAGGGACCAATTTTGGCAATGTCTGTGATGCAGGGTGGGAGGGAGTTGAAACAAGCAGGGGCTCAGTAATGGAAGGATCTCTGGGCTAGTGAGGTCTTGGTTTTGGGCACCAGAATGGTGGCCTTGACAGAGCTATGGGTGGCAACAGACGAGGAGGCATGCAGTAGGAAAGCAGAGACCCCCGGGGAGGAGCCCTAGAAGAGATTTTTTGGTGAGTAGGCAGGTCTGGTAGTGCAGATGCTCCTCAGAGGTGAGCAGATTGGTGGTGGAGTAGAGCAGGCAAGTGTGAGTGCAGCTAGGGACTCTTGTCAGGAGCCTGCAGGCCTTATTGATTGAAAGCTGGATTTTAGTCAAGGTGGTATTGTCTATTGTGTTTAGGATCATCTCCTTTTAGTTTGCCCAGAGGATGGGCAGGTCAGTAGCCATGGGCCTGAGAGGTTTCCTCCATGGGGGGGTCTTCCTCTTCTGTGTGCTACTGGTCACACTTTCTGTGAGTTGGAGGAGGTAATCTTTTTGGGTCTTGTATTCCCTAAAAGCTACCTGACTTACCTACCAAGGGTGGGAATAGAGAAAGGCCAAAGTTTTACAGTATACACAAGCACTACTCTATTCACCAAACATCGAATGGTAGGGCTGAAGCCCAAGGTTCAGTGTGAGGGAATTGCTCCTTCCACATCCAAAATAAAATCCAGTCTCTCCCAGCAGCTAACACTAAGCATGTTTTGAATATACCACCATCCTCCCCTTCCTCCTCTTCCTCTGGCACTCTGCCTTGGTGCTGGGCCTTCTATTTCTTACATGCTCCCCAACTTATCTACCAAGGGTGGGAATAGAGAAATGGAAACATTTTAAAGTATACACAAGCACTACTCTATTCACCAAACATTGAGCTGTAGTATAAATGCAGGTACACAGGAACAGAGCTACCACAGGTTACTATGAGTAGAATTCTCAACAATAAATTTATTTACTTTGTTCCAGTCTGCTGGATCATCAGTATGGCATTCGAACCTTAGATGTCAGGACTGAAAGCAAATTCATATCTCAGAACCATAGCTTGTAATAGGGATTATGTGCTCCCCTTCAGTGACAGTATATTGGTTGCTTTATATTGTGCCATCCAATATTGACTGATCCATGTCAAGGACGATGCTTACCTGGCATAGAAACACAGAATCCTAGACAACGACAGTAGAAAAAAGAGAATTGGTTCATCCAGTCTGCCCATAATAGACTATCTTACCCCAAGACACGCTGTCTATACTAGGTTCTTGTCTGCACTATTCTCCCCCATGTTTCCTGTCTTACTGCTACACCCCTGAATGACTGCTAAGCCCTTTATGCTGTATATTAATGGTTTTGGCACTTACTACCTCAGCTGGAAGACTGTTTCATGGCTCAGCCACTCTCTCTGTAACATAAAACTTCTTCACATCCATCCTGAATTCCTCCTGCAGCTTCAGTTCATGTCTCCATGTTCTAGAGTTGCTATTCCTATTGAATAGTTATTTGCTGTTTACTTTGTTTATTCTTTTCAGGAACCTGAAGGACTTAATCATATTGCCCCTCTCTTGTTTGGCCTCTAGTGAGTACATGTTCAGTACCTAAGCTGATCCTTATAGCATCTGCCAAGATTCAGAACCAGGAATTACAGTGTGTACCGGAGAGAGGAAGGGTGTGAGTCAGGGGCTACCACCCCATCATTAACACACACGGACAGCAGAGTCCTGCACTCCAGAGCAAATTGTGTGGAACATAAGCAGACTCGTAGACATTTGTGAACTCTGCTCAAAGTAAATACTTTATTTTCAAACAATTCAAACAGCAATATGCCAGATGAAGTTTCACAAACAACATCAATGGCCACAACCATGATCTAGGTGCCCCAGTGCTTTGTCTTGTTCAGACTTTGTCAGGGGGTGGCTTCCTGGATTTCAAACCAACCTTATATACAAAAGTAGTCATGATGTCATATTTATTCATTACATTTACATTGTAAATAAATTCATTCTCAAAACAATGCTCCCAGGTATAGAATTCCTGGTGCACATTATTATGCAACATTAGACTCAAGGAAATTTCAAAACAACGCATAAAGGAATTATCAACCAAAATCCAAAATGCCCATATATTTTAGGATGTTTCAGAGAGACGCCTCCCACAAAATATGGGCATTTTGGATTTTGATTATGAATTAATTAATTTTAAAATGTGAATGTAGTGAATAAAATTAGCACATATCATAATGCTGAGTACACAAGGATTTCTGTAATCATTTTTTTGTAAATATTTGTTTGATGTATGGCTATTATTTTTTTGCCACTGAAATATGATGTCATGACTACTTCTGTTTATAAGGTTGGTTTGAAATCCAGGATGCTGCCCCCTGATGAAGCCTGAACAAGGTGAAGCACCAGGGCACCTGGGTCATGGTTGTGGCTTTTAATGTTGTTTGTGGAACTTCATCTGGCATATTGCTGCTTGAATTGTTTGAAAATAAAGTATTTACTCTGAGTTCACAAATGCCTATGACTCTGCTTGTGTGCCACACAATTTGATCTGGAATACAGGACTTTACTGTTCGTGTGTCCTTATAGCATCTTTCCCACTGGCCCTGGATCATTTTGGTTACACTGCACTGCTCTGTCCCCAGCCTGATTTTGTCTTTCCTTAGGTGAGGACTCCAGAACTGGACACAGTGCTATGTGCATGTTCTCACCAGTGATCTATAGAGCTGTAGTAATGCTCCTTTTCTCTTGCTATTAAAACCCCTCCCAATGCACCCCAACATTCTTTTTGCCCTACTGTAAGCCTTGTTGCATTGGCTAGATTGTTTAAGGAAGTCAGTTATGATGATTCCTAGGTCTCTTTCATCTGAAGAGGTGCCCAGCTTAACCCCTCCCATCCAGTAACTCAGAAGTAGGAAAAGGGTGTTGGAAGCAGCCAAGCTATATGACTTGAATTTCATACCCCCTCCAGTGATGACATTGCAGTTAAGTATTACAGTGTTGCTTCCCTGTTAAAGGTGTGCTATCTTTCAGCAGAATGTTAAACCAAGGACCCTTCTGTTCATCTCTGGAGGTTTTCTATGACAAATATAGAAATGTAGAATTTTATGGCAGACAAGGACTCTTTGGCCCACCTAGTCTGCCCATTTTCCCTACCTACTGTAACACCATAGACCCTACTTGATCTCTGGCTTAGTCCTCCCTTCCCTAATGACTAAGGTTCCCTTATGCCTATCCCATGCGTTCTTGAATCTCACTACAGTTTTTGGCCCCACCACCTCTAGTGGAAGGCTGTTCCAGGCATCCACCACTCTTTCTGTGAAGAAGTACTTCCATACGTTTCCCCTGAGTCTACCCCCCTTCAGCTTCATATCATGCCCCCTTGTTCTTCAACATCTTTTTTTCTGAAAAATACTTCCCTCTTCTACCTTGTTTATACCCGTAAGGTATTTGAAAGTCTCTGTAGCTCCCTTTTTCCTCATTTCATCCATGGTGTACATATTGAGGTCCTTTAGTCTCTCCTTATAGGGTCTCTGGTACAGACCCTGCACCATTTTAGTTTCCCTCCTCTGGACTGCCTCTTCTCTGTCTATGTACTTCAGAAGATGTGGTCTCTAGAACTGGACACAGAACTCTAGGTGAGCTCTCACCAATAATTTATACAGCAGTATCACTCTTTCTGCTGGTAATACCCCTCCCTATGCATCCTAGCATTCCGCTGGCTCTCCTTACAGCCTTGCCACACTGTTTGGCCACCTTTAGGTCATCAGATATGATTACCCTCCAGGTCTCTTTCCTGTTTGGTGGTCATCAGTACCACCCCCCATCTTGTACTCTGCCCTTGGGTTTCTATGCCCTAAGTGCATGATTCTTCACTTCTTCACATTGAAACATAATTGACACACTCTTGACCACTCCTCCAAGCTTTCTTAGATTCCTATTCATTTTTTTCCACACACCCCTGGAGAGTCTACCCTACTGCAGATTTTAGTGTCATCTGCAAAAAGACATGCCTTCTCTTCTAGTCCCTCTGCAATGTCACTAATAAAGACATTAAAGAGGACCAATCCCAGTACTGATCCTTGTGGTACCTTACTGGTCATTTGGAGTGAACTCCATTTAGCACCACCCTCTGACACCTATCCCCCAACCAATTCCTTACCCAGTTTACCACTTTTGAACCCACTCCCAGGCTGCCCAGTTTGTTTACTAGTCTCCTATGTGGAACTGTTTTTTTTAAATTAAGTTTATTTTGTATTTCAACATACCATACCGAACATACCAAACAAAAGAAACAATATAAAATACAACCATAACAAACTACTGTATGTACACAAAGTGAGTGCAATCCAGAATGAAACCATCCAAATGCACTCTAGGAAATAAACACATAAACAAAGAAAGAGTATAGGCAAAGATATTGAACTTAGATACTAAATTAATGAAAATCTCCAGAGTGGATAATAACAAATACCACAGAGGAAAACAGAAAAGAGGCATTAACAGGCTTGTGGTACTGTGGAAAGAGTATAGAGAGTATATACGCTATCCATATGCTGAATCTTTTCACCCCCCTAGCCAGGGGACAGAAACCAGGTGAGAAAGAAGGAAGAATCGAACAGGACAAACCTGACACAAGAAAGCAGGAAGGAGCAACAAGGAAGGAGAGGAAGAATACACAGAGCAACAGGAGGATTCTTGTCGTGGGAGACTCTATGTTGTGATAAGTGGAGGCACTGTCCATCAGTGCGAAGGGAGCTGAAACCACAGTAAAATGCATGCCAGGAGCATCTGTAAGGAGAGCTAAGGACAGAATAGGACAGCTGGGGAAAAGAGATCAGGATTTCATAGGGATCATTGTCCACCTTGGGACAAATGACATAGCAAATGGGACCGTGGAAGAAACCAAGGCAGACATGAAGACCCTAGGGGAGAGCCTAAAGGAGTACACAACACATCTGGCCTTCTCGGAGGTGTTGCCAGTTTGGAGGAAGGGTGGAAGTGAGGACAAGATCAGGAACAAGGAGATCAGGGAATTCAACCAGTGACTCCAGGGTTGGTGCACAGACAATGGGATGCACTACACTGGAGACTGGGGGACCTTCTGGGACAGGAAGCTCTTCAGGCATGATGGTCTGCATCTCACTGAAGAAGGAGTGAGAGTGCTATGGCAGAAGTTGGAGGTCTTCTTGGAGGGTTTAAACTTGGGAGGTCTCCAGCACAGAGAAGAAGACCTAAATGAGGATGCAGCAGAAAGATATAAGGGTAAGGGGATCGGTGAATGGAATGGAACCCCCCAACATCGGACTAAAGGAAACAGGCATGGCTATGAGCAAGGAGTGGCCATAGGTAAAAAAGGAGGGATTTCATATAAAGTACAGGTGGGGCAGACACAGAAAAGTGAGGATGGTACTGGGGTTATAACAGAGGGGCAAGGCCATGATTGGAAGGCTATGTGCACCAACGCCCGCAGCCTGGATAACAAAATCCTGGAACTTCTGGCATTAATGGCCTCCGAGGACCTGGATATCATGGCAGTCACAGAGACATGGTGCAACAACAACAAACCCCATGAACAAGCTTCAGAAACAGAGTGAAACATAGGAGGAATTTAATAAAAATGAATGGAATCTGACCTGTAATGTCTCTGTCTTTGTGAAGACCATGAAGGGCTTTTACCCCCCCCCCACAGTTGGTGTAGTTGTCTGAAACAGTCCAATAGGGGGTTAGCTGACAGAACTATTAGATTAAAAGAGTTTCAAGAGAACATATTCATTTCCCATGAAGCTTGGAGTTGGAATTTGTTATTATTTGCTTGATGGACTGAGCAAATGTTCTTTGTGGACTTTGAATTACTAAGCTTTGAAAAGTTCTTATTAGGTATTTTTTTTGCCATTAAGATTCACTACTATGGTCTCATTATCAGCCATCATATACCATGGAGCCCAAGGAAATTTTTGGTGACATTGGTGTTAGTCTACATAGCAATATACATTTTACTACCTTTTCTGAAGATGAGAAGAAAAAGTTATTTTTAGCTATGCGTGGGGAAAAAGACCTCTCTGTGCAGATGGGAGAGGCACCAAAGAACTCGTTGCATAAAATAGAGAATTTACAACACAAAAATTGTAGATTGGAGTGGCACAGTTTAACCCTTACCCAATATCTCCAATATAATAGAATACCGAGAGGTTTACGAATAAGTATGGAACCAAATATAGGAATTAAGTCATCAAAAGTGGAGCAGAAATGGGATGGGATTTGGAATAGAGCCAGTTGTGACTTTATGTATGCACTCATTGAGGCCATCATAGAGGAACAACAGACACTGGAAGTAGACATTAAGGGGACACAAGAAATATTAAAATAAAAAATACAGGAGGAAGATTTTAAGAAGCATTTGGAAGAAATTAAAAACAAACTTCAACAATATGAAGAGAGGTTAAAACAACAAAGAATTAAGAAATTTATAAGGGATACTAATGATTACCGAGATGGCAGGGTCTATACGTACAAAACATTCAATAGGAGAAATCAGTTTTGGAAAACTTCCCAAGATTACTATAGCTCAAATAGTGATAGTTACACAAGGGACAGTAATAAAACACCCTCTAATGAATCTACGTCTGAAGAACAACCAAGCACATCAGATCAGACTCCTAGATATGATCTAAGGCAACAAAATATACAGAGAAATGTCCCACAACAGGGGGAAGGAATTCAGGGAGTGGGAGGAGGTACAATAAAAGGAGAGGGCAAGGTGGAAGGCAAACAAGGCTAGGTCAAGCCAACAGAGGGAGACCAATGTGAGAGCAGAACCTATCCCAATTTTCAGTTTAAGTGAAAGGCCACTTGATACAGATGACATGAAAATCCT